>OZ030011.1:139127247-139727247 GCA_964023405.1 Apodemus agrarius
ACAAAGCAAAACAGTGAAAAAGAGGCCATCGTCCTAAGGTTTACTTTAAGGCCATGTCCTAAGTGACCTAAAGGCCTTTCTCTAAGCTCTATTGTATAAAGGTTGTACCAACTCTTAATAGAGATAGTTCACCAAGAAATTCTTTCATGTATATAATATGTATATAAGTATATATATATATATATATTCATATTATTACATGTATATGTAATAACAGGAAGATTTTTTTATCCCTCATGAAATATTTGTACCATTATATTTTAAACAAATTTACTTTTTGGATTTTTATCTTCACTCCAAAATTGGGTAAAAAGGTCTTCTAACAGCTGTGACAATTTAGCTCAAATGGATCATTTAAATTAAGCAAATGTATGTACCATATGCTATAACTGTAGCAGCTTGTGAACCCATACAATTGGAAAAGTTTTACTTTGAAATTTGCTAAAACTTCAAAGTAATTCCTTCAACTGAAAACTAAAGAGTAATTTCAGACTTTGAGTTAGAAAAGTTAGTCTCACACATTACAGATAAAAGGATTATGTCACATTATCAAGAAAAGAGGCTAGAGCCAGCAAGCTGGCTCAAGAAATGAAAGTGCCTCTTACCAACACAGACAACATTTTCTAAAACCCACTTGCTTGAAGGAGCAAAACAATACTCACAAGGTGTTTTCTAATTGCTATCTTATAACATGAACATGTATGCCTACCCACTCTCTCTCCACCAGCATTAATGAAAAAAAAAGAATTATTTTTCAAAGTCTTAAATTATTATGTGTTTTGAATGTTTTCCTGTGTATGTGTGAGTGTATGTATCCATAAAATGAAAATGAGGGACTTGTAGACTATGGAGTTAAGTTTTAGGTACTTGGGTACCACTTGACATCATGCTTGGAATATAGGACATGGAGAATACAACACATTCTTTTCTTTTTTTCTTTTTCTTTTTAAATTTTATTTTATATTTGCTTTATTTCATTTCAAATGGCATCTCATTTCCCTATGACCCCTCTAAAAAAAAAAAACTATCCAATCCCTGATCTGCTTGCTTACCAAGATGCTCTTCCACTTTCCTGAAATGGATTACCCTACACTGGGGCATCCAGCCATCACAGGATCTCACCTCCCATTGATGTGTGAAAAGGCCATCTTGTATTGAATAAGAAGCTGGAACCATGGGTCCCTCCCATGTGTATGTACTCTCTGGTTGGTGGTTTAACCGCTGGGACCTCTGGGTGTACTGGTTTGTACATATTATTGTTCCTCCTATGGGGCTGCAAACCTCTTCAGCTCCTTGAGTTCCTTCTCTAACTCCTCCATTATGGACCAATAGCTCAGGCTATTGGTCGGCTGTGAGCCACAGGTATTTTGATCCACCTTCTAAGAAGGTTCAAAGTATCTACACTTTGTTCTGACTTCTTGAGCTTCATGTGATCTGTGAGTTATATTTTGGATATTGTGAGCTTTTGAGCTATTATCCACTTATCAGCAAGTGCATACAATATATGTACTTTTGTGATTGGGTTACCTCACTCAGGATGATATTTTCTAGTTCCATCCATTTGTCTAAGAATTTCATGAATTCATTCTTTTTAATAGCTGAATAGTACTCAATTGTGTAAATGTACCATATTTTCTGTATCCATTCCTCTGTTGAGGGACATCTGGGTTCTTTCCAGCTTCTGCCTATTGTAAATAAAGCTGCTATGAACATAGTGGAACATAAGTTCTTACTACATATTGGAGAAACTTCTGGGTATATGCCCAGTAGTGGTATAGCTGGGTCCTCAGGTAATACTATGACCAATTTTCCAAGGAACCACCAAACTGATTTCCAGAGTGGTTTTACCAGCATGCAATCCACTCAGCAAGGGCGGAGTGTTCCTCTTTCTCCACATCCTATACAGTATCTGCTTCTCCTGAGTTTTTTTTTTTTATTCTAGCCACTCTGACTGGGGTGAGGTGAAATCTCAGTGTTATTTTGATTTGCATTTCCCTGATTTTGATGATTAAGAATGTTGAACATTTCTTTAGGTGTTTGTCAACCATTTGGTATTCCTCACCCGAGAATTCTTTAGCTTTGTACCCCATTTTTAAGAGGGTATTTTTGGTTCTCTGGACTCTAACTTCTTGAGTTTTATGTAGATTGGATATTAGCCCTCTATCAGATGTAGGATAGATTTTTTTGGTAAAGATTTTTTTCCCAATCTGCTGGTTGCCATTTTGTCCTCTTGACAGTGTTCTTTGCCTTACAGAAGTTTTGCAATTTTATCACCTTCCATTTGTTGATTCTTGATTTTAGAGCATAAGTTATTGGTGTTCTGTTCATGAAATTTTCCCCTGTGCCCGTGTGCTCCAGGTTCTTCCCCACCTTCTCTTCAATGAGACTCAGTGTTTCTGGTTTTATGTGTAGGTCCTTGATCCACTTGGACTTTATTTTGTTCAGGGAGATAAGAATAGATCAATTTAGATCCTTGTACATGTTTACTGCCAGTTGAACCAGCACCATTTGTTAAAACTGCTGTCTTTTTTCCCCTGGATGGTTTAAGCTTCTTTGTTAAAGATCAAGTGACCATATGTGTGTGGGTTTGTTTCTGGGTTTCAGTTCTATTTCATTCATCTACATGTCTGGCGTTTTACAAATACCATGCAATTTTTCTCACTATTGTTCTGTAGTATAGCTTGAAGTAAGGGATAGTGAATCCACTAGAGGTTATTTTTTTATTGAAAACATTTTTGCTATCCTGGGTCTTTTGTTATTCCAGATAAATTTACAAATTTATCTATGAAGAAATGAGTTAGAATTTTGATGGGGATGGCATTGAATCTTTATATTGCTTTAGGAAAGGTGGCAATCTTTACTATATTAACTCTGACAATCTATGAGCAAGGGAAATCTTTCCATCCTTTGAGATCTTCAATTTCCTTCTTCAGAGACTTAAAATTTGTGTCATACAGATGTTTCACTTGCTTGGTTGAGTCACATTAAGTTATTTAATATTATTTGTGACTATTCTGAAGGGTGTCATTTCACTAATTTCTTTTTCAGCCACTTTATCCTTTGAGTATAGGAAGACTACTGGCTTGTTTGAAGTTGTTTATCTGGTTTAGGAGTTATCTAGTGGAATTTTTGTTGATAGTTAAGTATACTATCATATCTTCTACAAATAGTGATACTTTGACATTTTCCCTTCCAATTTGTGTCCCTTTGACCTCCTTTTGTTGTGTAATTGCTCTGGTTAGGACTTTGAGTAACATATTGAACAGGTAGGGAGAGAGTGGACAGCCTTGTCTAGTCCCTAATTTCAATGGGATTGCTTTAAGTTTCTCTACATTTAGTTTGATGTTGGCCACTGGTTTGCTGCATATTGCTTTTACTATGTTTATGTATGGGCTTTGAATTCCGAATCTTTCCAAGACTTTTAGCCTGAAGGGGTGTTGTATTTTGTTGAATGCTTTCTCAGAATCTCATGAAATGATCAGGTGGATTTTTTTCTTTGAGTTTGTTTATATAGTGGATTACATTGATGGATTTCTGTATATTGAACCACACCTGCATGCTTGAGATGAAGCTTACTTGATCAAGGCAGATGATCATTTTGATGGGTTCTCAGATTCTGTTGAAGAGAATTTTATTGAGTATTTTTGCATTGATATTCATAGGGAAATTGGCCTGAAGTTCTCTTTCATATGTGTGGCTTTAAAGAATTGTGTAGTGCTCCTTCTGTTTCTATTTTGTGGAATAGTTTGAAGAATATTGGTATTAGGTCTTCTTTGAAAGTCTGCAGAACTCTGCATGGTTTTGCTTGTTTGTTTGTTTGGGTTGGTTTGGTTTGGTTTGGTTTTTGTTGGAACACTAATAATGACTGCTTCTATTTCTTTAGGTGTTATGGGATTATTTAGATCATTTATCTGATCCTGATTTAACTTTGTTACCTAGTATCTGTCAAGAAAATTGTCCATTCCCTCTAGATTTTCCAGTTTTGTTAAGTTTAGGCTTTTGTAGTAGAATCTGGTGATTTTATAACATCCTCAGTATCTGTTGTTATGCTTCCCTTTTCATTTGTGATTTTGTTAATTTGGATACTGTCTTTGTTCCCTCTTATTAGTCTGGCTAAGTGTTTATCAATCCTGTTGATTTTTTTCAAGGAACCATCTCCTAGTTTTGTTGATTCCTTATATAGTTCTTTTTCTTTCTACTTGGTTGATTTCAGCCCTCAGTTTGATTATTTCCTTTCATCTACTCCTCTTAGCTATATTTGCTCCTTTTTGTTCTAGAGCTTTCAGATATGCTGATAAGCTGGTAGTGTATGCTCTTTCCAGTTTCTTTTTGGAACCACTCAGAGATATGAGTTTTCTTCTTAGCACTGCCTTCATTGTGTCCCATAAGTTTAGGTATGCTGTGCTTTCTTTTTCAATCAGTTCTAAAACGTCTTTAATTTCTTTCCTTATTTCTTCCTTTGCTAAGTTATTGTTGAGTAGAATGATGTTTAGTTTTCATGTGTATTAGGGATTTCTTTCTTTCTTTCTTTCTTTCTTTCTTTCTTTCTTTCTTTCTTTCTTTCTTTCTTTCTTCTTTCTTCTTTCTTTCTTTCTTTCTTTCTTTCTTTCTTTCTTTCTTTTTCTTTCTTCTTCTTCTTCTTCTTCTTCTTCTTCTTCTTCTTCTTCTTCTTCTTCTTCTTCTCCTCCTCCTCCTCCTCCTCCTGCTCCTCCTGCTCCTCCTGCTCCTCCTGCTCCTCCTGCTCCTCCTGCTCCTCCTGCTCCTCCTCCTCCTGCTCCTCCTCCTCCTCCTCCTCCTCCTCCTCCTCCTCCTCCTCCTCCTCCTCCTCCTCTTCTTCTTCTTCTTCTTCTTCTTCTTCTTCTTCTTCTTTAATTCTAACCTTAGTCCTTCGTGGTCACATAGGGTGCATGGGAATATTTCAATCTTCTTATATCTGTTGAGGTCTGTGTTGTGACTGAGTATATGGACAGTTTTGTAGAAGGTATCATGAGGTGCTGAGAAGAAGGTATATTCTTTTGTTTTAGTATAAAATGTTATATAGATATCTGTTACATCCATTAAGTTCATATCTCTCTTAGTTTTATTCTGTCTCTGTTTAGTTTCTGTTAATGTAATTTGTCCAATGATGAAAGTGGGGTGTTGAAGTCTCCCACTATTCTTGTGTGTGGTGCAATGTGTGCTTTGAGCTTTAGTAATGTTTCTTTTAGGAATGTTTATGCCCTTGCATTTGGAGCATAGATGTTCAAATTGAGAGTTGATCTTGGTAGATTTTTCCTTTGATGTGTATGAAGTACCCTTTTTTTAACTCTTTTGATTACTTTAGAGTGAAAGTTGATGTTATTTGATAGTAGAATGGCTACACCAGCTTGGTTCTTGGGACCATTTGCTTGGAAAATTATTTTCCAACCTTTTACTCAGAGGTAGTCTCTTATTGTTACTGAGTTGAGTTTCCTGTATACAGCAAAATGTGAGTCTTTTTAATGATGAATTAAGTCCTTTGATATTATGAGATATTTAGGAAAAGTGAGTGTTGCTTTCTGTTATTTTTCTTATTAGGGGTGGAGTTATGATTGTGTGGATCTCTTCTTTTGGGTTTGTTGAAAGATTATTTTACTGCTTTTTCTAGTGTGTAGTTTCCCCCTTTTTGTTGGTGTTTTCCATTAATTATCCTCTGAAGGGCTGGATTTGTGGAAACATATTGTGCAAATTTGTTTTTGACATGGAATACCTCCATCTATGGTTTCTCCATACATGGAAATTGAGAGTTTTGCTGGGTTTAACAGTCTTTGTTGGCACTTGTGTTCCCTTAGACTCTGTATGACATCTGCCCAGAATCTTCTGGCTTTCATATTCTCTGGTGAGAAGTCTGGTGTAATTTTAATAGGTCTGCCTTTTTATGTTACTTGACTTTTTCTCCTTTCTGCTTTTAATACTCTTTCTTTGTTTAGTGCATTTAGTGTTTTGATTATTATGTGACAAGAGGAATATTTGTTCCGGTCCAGTCTGTTTGGAGTTCTGTAGGCTTCTTGTATATTCATGGGCATCTTTTTGTTTCGGCTAGAGAAGGTTCCTTCTATAATTTTGTTGAAGCTCTTCTATAGCTATAACCCTTAAGTTTGGTCTTCACATTGTATCCTGAATTTCCTGAATGTTTTGAGTTAGGAGCTTTTTGCATTTTATATTTTTTGCCTTCTGCACCAATGGTATCTTCTGCACCTGAGATTCTTTCTTCTATCTCTTGTATTCTGTTGTTGATACTTGCATGTATAACTCCTGACTTCT
This sequence comes from Apodemus agrarius, assembly GCA_964023405.1. NCBI lineage: Eukaryota > Metazoa > Chordata > Mammalia > Rodentia > Muridae > Apodemus > Apodemus agrarius. The sequence continues at coordinate 139,133,530 of OZ030011.1, forward strand.
TTCCTAGATATTCTATCTCCATAGTTGTTTCCCTTTGTGATTTCTTTATTGTTACAATTTCCCTTTTTAGGGTAGAGAACAGTGAACACTGGGGGCAGAATCATGACTGATTTATAGATTTTCAGGAAAGCCCACCTATACAAGACACTGGTTAAGTCATTTCTGCTTACATGGCTACCATGCACAGGGTCGCACCAGAGTTACGTATTCAAAGCCCACACTCCCCCATTGGCAGTAGGTGTTGGGGACCTAAGCGCCTCCAGGCATGAGCTCCGCAGCCTCCGCGGTAATTCTGCAGCCCCCAGCATTGCTTGTCCTTGCCATAGCTGCTCTGCAGAGGCAAGATGGAAAAGGGGCCAGGGACACACCCAGAGGTTCGTGGCTGGACCCTGGAGGTGGGTGTGATGTGTACACACTTCCAGGCCAACAAAGAGTGGACTGAACCTCTGCTCCTTTGGGGTCACCCAAGACTCAGGCACAGGGGATTTTTAGTCTGCAACCTTACCCTTTCATATGGGGACACAATTTCCCCTCTCTTCTCTCATCCAAGAAGATATTGTTTTATTCATTTAAGTTGGAACCCCAAGCATATACCATAATGTAGGCAGTAACTATACAATTATAGAAAATAAACATAGCATTTTTAGGTGCTTTTTCTGTTAGAGCAGTCAGGTTTAATGATTTTCAATCCCCCTTTTATACCAGTTTAGGTACATGCAGTAATTAAGATCAAAAGGTAGTACAATGTGGAACAATAACCACAAAATTGCTCAAGGGTGTGTAAGGATGACCAAAATACCTGAACCCACTTTCTTTTCCAAGCCCAGGATAATGCCTGAAGCTTGTTTCTCTCAGTCTACCCTCAGATAAAAATTCCTGACTAAACCTACTTCCCTATTTTGCCTCAACATCAAATTCCTGCTTGAAGCACTTGTCCTTGAGGATTATAAGGAATCCCAGTAATATGGGTGATATTAAACTGTGCAGGAAGTCTGAAATGCTTGACTGAAATAGCCAGTTTCCAATATATGTTTTAATCTGTTTTGGAACACCCACTATAGAAAAACAGCATAGGCAATGATTGATTGCCTCTCCTGTTTTCAGGCAACTAGAAAGCCTGAAAAGGTGTCATTAGTCACACATACATATTTTAATTTTCTAAATAAGAAAGCATGAGTAGTTTCATTTATCTGTAATAATTAAGTCCTCTAGAATTAACACCATTATGTGGTAGAGACAGAATTTGAGGACACCAAGAACAAATGTTTATAATTTGATGTGCACAAATATAAAATTATTTTTAAGCCATTACCATTTTGATGATATAAAGAATATGCTTATATAGCCAATTGTTTTCTATAAGTCTGTCTGAGATATAAATTCCATGAGCCTTGCCTTAAGGGGTCTTGTCCAGGCACCTTTTAAATGATTATATATATATTATATTATATATAATTATATATATATATATATATATAAAATATATATTATATAGTATATATATATATATATATATATATATATATATATACTGTAGCTATCTTTAGACATGCCAGAAGAGTGTGTCAGATCCCATCATAGGTGGTTGTGAGCCACCATGTGGTTGCTGGGAATGAAATTCCATATTCCATAATTGAGGGCTGTCTTAGTCAGGGTTTCTATTCCTGCACAAACTTCATGACCAAGAAGCAAGTTGGGGAGGAAAGGGTTTATTGAGCTTACACTTCCACACAGCTGTTCATTACCAAATGAAGTCAGGACTGGAACTCAAGCAGGTCAGGAAGCAGGAGCTGATGCAGAGGCGATAGAGAGATGTTCCTTACTGGCTTGCTTCCCCTGACTTGTTCAGGCTGCTCTCTTATAGATCCCAAGAATACCAGCCCGGAGATGGTACCACCCACAAGGTTTCCTCCCCCCTTGATCACTAATTGAGAAAATGCCCCACAGCTGGATCTCATGGAAGTGCTTCCCCAACTGAAGCTCCTTTTCCTCTGATAACTCCAGCCTGTGTCAAGTTGACACACAAAACTAGCCAGTACAAGGGCCTAGCCTTTATCGCTGAGCCATCTCTTCAGGCTCACATTTATAAAATAAAAGAGCTCGGCTCCCAGCACCCATGGCTGTCTCTCCAGCCATTAGACCACCCCTCAAGCATGCAGAGGACAGTCATTTAAAGAACATATCTTTTTTTACTTGAATTACATTTGCACAAATATATAAATTAAGAATTAGCAGTGATAAAAAGGGAAAAATTGTAAGCAATTGTAAACCATTATATATATATATATATATATATATATATATATATATATATATATGTATGTATATATATATATATATATATATATACTATTATTAAAATCTTGATTTTTAACATCTTAAAAATAGCCACTACAGAATACAGAACCCAAGTCAATTATCTGTGCTGAAGCATGGGGAATCTCAGAAGAATAAACATGTGATCCAATTACATGAGCTCCAATCCAACAATAGTTGTAGTCTTTGTGGATGTATGTATAGAAATATAAAAGTAAATTGCAACAAATTATCTTTTGGATAACAATTATTAATTTTTCCTAAAAAGGCTTGCCATGTAATAGATCAGCCATCAATAATAATCAATTTGATCGCCGCATGAAGCAAGGAACAAACATTTTATCAGACTTTTGAAACATTCCTTTTAAGATATTTTTATAACTTTATCTTACAACATTTTATTAACACACAAATATATTTATCGGAGTGTGTCAAAACTTTTACTTGGAGATTTTTTTTTTAAAAAGGTGATTCTACATTAATGTTCTCTTTGCCAAGGAATCGCAGTGAACGTATATCATAAACAGCTGATTACAGTAGCATTCATTATCTGTAAAACTATCCTTTTGCCAGTTAATTTATATCTAACTTGAAAACAGAGTTTAAGGCCTCCTGTGACAAGCTTAAGATGAGGTAAATATAAGATAAAGCCAATTAATATATCCTACCAACCTTTGAAAATCATTTATTTAAAAATTTAAAAGCCAATAGTTAAAAAAAAAGGCCAGTAACAAACATTCCATAAACATTATACTCTGAAAAATCTGAGATCCTAGCTTCTCATATTGAGACAAAACCTTTTTCACATAAGGTAAGGCTATCAGCCATTGTACGAGGAAAAACCTTCTAATGAAATTGCTCTGTTACTTTAAAGTTAGCCCATAGAAGCAAATGCCTTTATAATTATCAGAATATAAAGAAAAAAAAAACACTTTAAACCTATAATGGTTTTGTATGGAGTAGGCAGGCCAAATTTTAATGTCTTTATAAGTTCTACATAGCCTTAGTAACCTTTCATAAATTTGAACTGCATTTTGAACCATACCTGAATTAAGTCAAGAATGTTGTTTTGGCTAAACACTCCCTAGGTCGAGTCTGCAAGATAAACACAGTTCCTCACAAACTTCCATTGAGGAAAGTCTAAGCTTTGCATTAACTCAAATGTAATTTTTTTTTCTGCCAACACCCACTGAGACAAAGCATGAGGTTCCTCAAATGTAAATATCTTCTAATCTGAGCCTATTGTCTAAGGCCAGAAGCAAACCCACCTGTCTTGCTAGGACATGAGGGTTGAACAACAAAAGGAAACTATAATTTCAGGGTTTTTGGAAAGGTGTTACTCCTTGGTTTTTAGTAGTCAAAGGAACCTGTTTGATATCAAATTTCCACTAAGATCTCCTTTTTAATCTTGATGGTTAAATTTTGCTTCTGCCACTGTACCAATAGACTTGTAAAAAAGTAACAATAGGCCCATGTTGGCCATAGCTGTTTCTAACATTTATCACTCTTAAAATTATCTTAATTATAACATATGGTAAGAATCATGAGTCTTTAACCAGGCTGCAAATTGCAGCCAATGGCACACTGGCAATTTTTATTATAACTTAATTTTCTCTAGCAATATTAGAGCTTAACTACAACTTTGGAAGCAAAACCCAATTTTAAACAATCCACCTTCCTTAAAATCAATGGCAAATGCATTACTTTTATACTGTAAGGTTAGTCTGACAGTTCTTAGGTTTAAGGGTATGCCAGTACAACTAATTGAAGAGACATTATTTTAAATCTTATTTCTTGTAAGTCTAATTTCTAGCTTAAGATTCACACAAAACACCATGCCAATTTAGAAGCATCCCAGAGACCTGCATTCTCTGAATCTCAATATGCCATGTGCTCAAGATGGCCATAACCTGGAGCCATTAGCTCCAAACTCTCCTATTATTGCCAATTCTATACCACTTAAATCATGCACAATAATTCACAAGCCAAGACTGTATAGTCAAAAGATGCAAAACATACTTTTACTTTTAAGACTAATTATAAATAAGAATAAAACAATTACATGAATATCATAAACTTAAACCAAACAATTTTCCTTTTTCTAGCTGCAATTTCAAGAGAACAAAAAGCACTTTGAACCAAAACCACAATTGTAGAGATTTTTCTTTAGGAGAGACAACCATTAATTTACTTGTCCTGGACTTAAGGCTGCTGACCCTTTTAAAAGTAACTTTCTCTCAACTTTGACTTCTAGCTGAGTACAGGATACCTTAAATCAACCTATGCTGTGAACTGTGGCTAGATTAAGAGATAGACCACCAATAGATGAAATTTCTACCATTTTTTCTTTAACATGAAACAATTACAGTCACTCACATAATGCCACAAATAGGACATTTCACACAAACATAGGACATGAACATGTAGGCATGGTGCGCACCGAGGACAAACCCAGAAAGTCAAGCATGCTTGCTGTGGAATTAAATCCATTTTCCTACTCTCTTCCTCTCTCTCTCTCATTTTTCAACCTTTCCTAAAGCAGCTCTTGGAGGCTGCGGACATATGCCTGTTTTAAAACCCCTTTCTTTTTCGCCTGAATTCAGCTCTTAAAAGCTGTGGACAAATGCCTATAAATTTCTTGCCCCAACTCCCACTGTCTGCCCACTAAGCGAGTTCAATGGTGGGTAGACACTGCCTCACTTAGTCTATATCCTCCTGCACCTATTTTGTTCACCTGCGAAGCTTCGCCAAGACAGGGTCACCTCAGGAAATCTTCTCGATTCCAGTCCCACATTGGGCGCCATTCTGTTGCTGCCTGCAGCTACTGCAAACTGGGTTCCTGGAAATGGAAGCTGAGGGATGGATGGGGAAGGACAAAAAGAAACAGGGCCAAGACGATAGTTTACTGATCAAGGCCAAAGTTTAATGGAGCCCAGACAATTTAACAGTTTTGGGGGAGCCCCTCCTCCCAGAGTGCTGCGTGGCTTCTTTGGGTGTTGGTTCCACTGCTCAGGCAGCTGGGCGGGTCACCTGCTTAATTCAGGAATTCGTACATCTGCAGGAACTTCATCTTCATGCTGAGCACTCCACCCCAAGTGGGGCAGAATTGTGAATAGCACAGGAATCCATGCTCAAAGGCTGGGAGTTCACCTTGACCAATTTCAAGTTCTTACCATATGGCAAGACACCCCAATATGGCTCTGTACAGATACCATATTTGGTCCATATTTTCCCTTGTGTATTATTTCATTAGTGTGAAAAAACAGCTTTCTAAATATTTGACAATAAATATTCTTTAGAATCACCATCGTTATCAGGACATTCTGACTGGAATTCAAGCTTTCTTCCTCACTGAATTCCTTTAATAATAATGGAGGTATTCTTAAGAGATGCATGCCTATGATCACAAATTGGAGGTGATGGAGAGCTGAAGCATTATAATACATTAAAAACTTTTCTCAAGGAGATACTGGGATAGTGGTATCAAAGTCATGATATAACAGTGAAGCCCAAGGTATATAATGAAGATACAGGTTCAATATGGGTCAGTATTCAGTGTGAAGAAAACAGATGCTACCTGTGAAAATCAAAACTAGGAATCTCAAAAGACAATGAATGGTTTAACCCGGATCAACATCCCTTTCAGCTTTGATGGTATAAAGCACAATCTCAGAGGATAAGGATTATTTATAACACACCATCAATCTTTAAATATGACTTCTTAAAAGTATGTGTTCTATTGATCCGGGACAATGTATGACTGGATCATAATGATTATTTCCATGAAATCTGCTTTACCTCATTTTTTCTTAATCTCTTCCACTTTTCCTAACCATATTTCTCATTTTTTATGCTCACTGATACAAGTCATAAAGATTAAGGTCACCATATGTACAAAAAGAACAACAACAGCAAAAACTAAAAACAGTAGTTTAATTTTAGCTATCAAGTATTTAATATATAGCATGATTTTTAAAAAGTGAATATGAGCAGTTCTGACAACCAGGATAATAGGAGGGACAGGTTACAGTTAGATACAGCAAGGATAGGTAGCAATAGAGATAATCAGATGGAAAGAGGCAAGAACAAAAACACAAGCAACAGAAACCAAGGCTACTTGGGTTCATCAGAAACCATTTCTTTCACTACAGCAAGTTCTGAATAGCTTATAACACTGGATAAAGCAACATATGGATTTAAAATTCCATCTTATGATGATGATAGAGGACTTTAAGAAGGACATAAATAACTCCTTTAATGAAATATAGGAGAACACAGGTAAACAGGTAAAAGCCCATAAGGAGAACACACAAAAATTCCCTGAAAGAATTACAGAAAAACACAACCAAACAGGTGAAGGAATGTAACAAAGTCATCCAAGATCCAAAAGTGGAAATTGAAATAAGAAATCACAAAGGAAGATAACCATAGATATATAAAACCTAATAAAGATGTCAGGAGTCATAGATGAAAGCATCACCAACAGAATATAACAGATAGAGGGAATCTAAGGTATGGAAGATACCACAGAAACATTGACTCAACAGTCAAAGAAAATGCAAAATGCAGAAGGCTCCTAACACAAAACATCCAGAAAATCCAGGATACTATGAAAAGGCCAAACCTACAGATAATACATATAGAAGAGATTGGAGATTCCCAACTTAAAGGACCAGAAAAAATCTTCAAAATATTATCCAAGAAAACTTCTAGAATCTCAAGAAAGATGTCCAAGAACATACAAGAGTCCTATAGAATTCCAAATAGACTAGAACAGAAAAGAACCTTTTTCTGTCACATAATAATCAAAACAGGGAGTATTCTTTTTTGGCTTCCTGTATTACAAACAAAACAGTCTCAAAGAGATTAATCAGTCTCTTGGGAAATATGTCTTTAGTGAGAGAGCCACCGTGGAATCAGAATAGGTGGTCTCAGATCGTCTCCTGCTCCACTCTGTGGTCTTCTCTAAATATAAATTGAGCATACTATTACCATTTTGTAAACTATATACTATAAGATAGACCTAACATCCAATCTCTCATTTCTGTCAATCAAACAGAACCTTTGTCATCAGTACTATCTTAAAAGACTATAAGAAATAACACCTGACTCATATCTTGGCTATAAATTTTATGTCACCTGAAAATCATTTATTTAAATCTATATCAGCTCTCTCAAGATTAACGATCTTGGGCTGACTATGAGACTAACAGTTTTCATCCCGTTCAGAAATCCAAGAGTGACCAATATTAACTGAAAATATAAAGAAAGCTTAACACAGCTTCTAAGACTTAGCCAAATGATAGAGACTGCTAAACACCTGAACAGTTTATACTTTAAAATGTCGCAGCATTGGTCTTTAGATTTCTGGCACAAGAACATCTGACAGACTTAAGGAATCAGGAATTATTAAGCCATATAATAATCTACAGACACATTAATTTTGTCTGTAAATGAAGAGAGGCAATCTCCTCTCTCTCTCTCTCTCTCTCTCTCTCTCTCTCTCTCTCTCTCCATAACAGAAGTAACTCTACACATGCTGTTTCTTCAAGGAAGGGAAGCTGTCAGGAGCAGACTAGATTCTATAACAAAAATAAATAACATTAAACATCATATTCCATGGACTTCTTACATTTTTTTAAAAGTCAACTATCCAGTAAAGTAATGTGGCCTGTTGACTGTTAAACTATCTTCAGATGTTTCTGATTAAAACATAGAAAACACCCTAATAATAAACTCAGAGCCTTATATTTTTATTTGGCCCCAAACTCAAAGGCTTAAACATCTCAGACCTATAATAATAACAGCAAAGAAGAACTGGGTGTAAATCCTGCATTTTTACATTTTTAGTATTTATACCAATGAAAACCTTGATTTTGTATCAAAATAAAATCTGTATCAAATAAGAATTCATGCCTTGAACATAATAACAGTTTTTGTAATATAAATCTCAAAATAAGATTTTAATATCACCGAGACAGATTTTTTGCTTAATATTTCAGTATCTAGTCTTTTGGAGGTCTCCCTTATTTTGACCTCTTTCCCAGAGGAACAATATAACCATGAAGCTTAACATCTTATCTATTATAATTATCTAAACAATTTAAAATAAGTGAAATAAGCCATCCGTAACTTAAACATAGAATTCCCAAATCTGCCACTTTGAGTGTCTTGTTAAAACTTATTTTCCACACCAGGGGCCTCAGAGCTCAAATATTTCATCTTTTTTTTTTTGTTCTAACATGGCAGGCTTGAGTCATGTGACCTGGTGCTGGCACCAGTCTTAACATGGCAGACTTGAGTCACATGACCTGATCTTGGTGCCACAGAGACTAACATGGCAGACCTGAGTCATGTGACCTGATCTTGGTGCCACAGAGCCTAACATGGAAGACTTTTCAGTCAGTCTGAATTCCTAACAAAATCATCAGTCACCTCATCAGTCATCTAAGTCTGAGAACACAGAACAATATACAAAACAACAGAGAATGCTAGGTGGTGGTGGTGCATGCCTGTAATCCCAGCACTTTGGAGGCAGAGACAGGTGGACTTCTAAGTTCGAGGCCAGCCTGGTCTAGAGAGTGAGTTCCAGAACAACCAGGGCTACACAGAGAAACCCTGTCTTGAAAAACCAAAAAAAAAAAAAAAACATAGAAAAATAATCACCATATAGACAGCCTGACCCTGCCACTGTCAGGCGTCTAGATTCAAGAACCCAGAGCAAGGAAAATCAAAATATAATTTGCCCCAAGATAGGCCCTATTTACCAGATTTCAGCAAAACTTGGCTCCTGCCATTACTGCCTTGCTGTTTACAGATGGAGAAGAGCCTTATTCAGCACTCCCCAGGCCCTAAAGCTTCCTCCAGATCCCCGTGGTCTCAACTCTAGCATGGCTGCCAGTAGAACATATCACACCAGGCAGGCTCTCTGAGCCCCAGACACAAGTAAAACTGAAATTTTCAGACAGGCTTACAGAGTCAGACTTTGACAAAACAGTGAGACAGACAGAAAACAAACCGCAGTACCCATCCAATGGACAAACATCTCCACCGCGACAGAACCAGATCAGAAAACCAGATGGCTGGGAGGGGGTGTAAGTTCTCCAATTCAGTAAAACTACCATCTCCTCCCCAACACCCAGATGGGAACCTTCCAGGTGTCCCTGGAGTTCCCTCCCACTCTCAGAACATCTCCAAGAGTCACAGCCTGTGACCTTCTCTAGCACGTCTGCTTAAACCAAGTCCCCTGGCCATCATGGTCCAAGAAGACAGCTGCATATCCAAAAGTGTGTGTCTCATCAGATTCAGATTCAGATCCCAATAACAGAACAGAAGAAACACTCAGAATGAAGACATTGGCTGGCACACACACATTTCAGAGGGGATCCCCTTACCTCCAAGTTGGTTCTTGGGTGTGTGTGTGTGTGGGGGGGGGTGATCGCACTTCCTGGCCAATGCACCAAATATAAGACCCAAAAGCAAAATGGGGGCTCCCCAGCGCCCCACGCCTTGAAAGGCATCACCCCTATCACTCACGAGAAACAGTTTCGATGCAATAGCAAGAGTAATTTTATTCCAGAGCTCTGGGGTCACAGCCATTCCCCACATGGGGTAGGTAACTGTGAACACTGATTGCAAAACCAGGACTGCTTTTATAGATTTACAGCAAGGCCTGCCTAACACAAGTCACTCCATAGCTTCCAAGCCAATCAATTTAAATTATCCAAGCCAGTGCTCTCTGAGAACCAATCAGTTTCCTATAGAAGCCAGATAAACTAGTTATGTCATTTCTGCATATGTTGCTGCCACGCACAGGGTCACACAGGCGTTTCCTGTTATGCATTTCCTGTTATGGGGCCAGCTGCAACACTCATCCTTTCAAAATGACATAGAACAGACTGGATAGGTAAACAGGACCCAACATTTTGCTGCATATAGGAAATGTACTTCAGTGACAAAGACACACAGTACCTCAGAGTAAAAGACTGATCAAAAATTTTCCTGAACATCTGTGCCCTAAATGTAAGGGCATCCATATTCATAAAATAATACTTAACTAATGCTCAAATCACACATTGTACCTCATAGAGAAATGAAGGGAGATGTCAACAACCTACTCTCATCAAAGGACAGATCATGGAAACTAAAACTAAACTGAGACACAATGAGACTAACAGAAATTTTGAAGAATTTAACAGATTTAACAGCTATCTATAGAACATTTCATTTTAAAACAAAAGAATATCCCTTTTTCTCTGTACCTCATAATACCTTCTCCAATATTGAAGAATATTATTGGTCACAAAACAGGCCTCAACAGATATAAGAATATGGAAAAATCTCATTCATCCTATTAGTTCACCACAGAATAAGGCTGGTTACATACATTAACCACAAAAAAAAAAAAACCCACCACCACCACCAACCAACCACCACCACCACCACCAACAACAACAACAACAACAACAACAACAACAAAAACAATAGAAAGCTCACATACAAATAGAAACTGAAAAATGCTCTACTCAATGATAACTTGGTCAAGGAAGAAATAAAGAAAGAACATAAAGATTTTTTAGAATCCAATGTAAATGAAGCCACAACATACCCAAACTTGTGTGACAGAATGAAAACAATGCTAAAAGGAAAATAAAACTTCTAGTTCTGAGTACCTTAAAAAAGAAACTGGAGAGACCATATACTATCAGCTTTTCTGCACATCTGAAAGCTTTAAAACAAAAAGAAGCAAATACATCCAAGTGGAGTAGATGGCAGGATATTATCAAACTCAGGGCTGAAATCAACCAAATAGAAACAAAAAGAACAATATAAAAAATCAACAAAACCAGGAGCTGTTTCTTTTAGAAAATCAAAAAGATAGATAAACTCTTAGGCCGACTTATCAGTAGAAACAGAGAAAATATCCAAATTAACAAAATAATAAATGAAAAGGGAGACATAACAACCAAAAATGAGGAAATGCAAAAGTTCAACAGAACATACTACAAAAGCAAATATTCAACAAAACTGGAAAATCTGAATAAAATGGACAAATTTTTAGACAAATACCAGGTAACAAAGGCAAATCAGGATCAGAGAAAAGCATCTAAACAGTCCTCTACCCCCTAAAAAAATAGCAGTCATTAAAAGTTTCACAAACAAACAAAAAAGCCCAGAACCAGATGGGTTTAGTGCAAAATTCTATCAGACCTTCAAAGAAGACCAAAGAAAAATACTCTTCTAACTATTCCACAAAATAAAAACAGAAAGAATTCTACATAATTCATTTTCTATGAAGTCACAGTTACACCGCTACAAAAACCACACAAAAACCCAACAAAGAGAACTTCAGATCAATGTTGCTTATAAATATCGATGCAAAAATACTCAATATAATTCTCACAAACCAAATCCAAGTGCGAAGAAAGAATAGTCATACATCATGATCAAGCTGGCTTCATTCAAGGGACCCAGGGATGGTTCAATATACAGAAATCCATCAAAGTTGTCCACTATAAACAAGCTCAAATAAAAACAACACGATTGTCTCATTGGATGCTGAGAAAGCATTTGACAAAATTCAATACCCCTTCATGGTAAAAGCTTTGGAAAGAACAAGAATTCAAGGCCCAAACCTAAACATAGTAAAAGCAAAATACAGCATACCAGTTGCTAACAAATGGAGATAAAATTGAAGCAATCCCACTAAAATCAGGGAGTAAACAAGGATCTCCACTCTCTCCCTACATATTTCAAATAGCATTAGAAATTCTAGCCAGTGGAATTAGACAACAAAAGAAGGTCCAAAGAATACAAACAGGAAAGGAAGAAATCAAAATATTACTATTTGCAGTTGATATGATAGTATTCTTATGCAACCTTAAAAATTCCACCAGATAACTCCTAAACCTGATAAACAACTTAAGCAAAGTGTCTGGATATAAAATTGATTCAGACAAATCTGTTCACTTCCTCTAGTAAAAGCTAAAACAAGATGAGAAAGAAATTAGGAAAGCAACACCCTTCACAATACTCACAAATAATATAAAATACCTTGGTGTGATTTAACCAAGCAAGTGAAAGATCTGTATGGCAAGAACTTCATGTCTGATAAAATTAATCTAAGAAGAAATCCAAATATGGAAAGATCTCCATTGCTCATGGATTGGCAGGACTAACTTAGCAAAACTCTCTATCTTGCCTAAAGCAATCCACAGACTCAATTCTATACCCATCGGAATGACAATTCAATTCCTCATAGAGTTACAAATAGCAATTGGCAAAGTCATCTGGAATATGAAAAAACCCAGGAGAGCAAAATCTATTCTCAACAATAAAAGAACTTCTGGGCGAATCAACATCCCTGACCTCAAGCTGTATTACAGAGCTGTAGTGATTAAAAACTACATGGTATTACAGAGAGAGGCAGGTAGATCAAGAGAACAGAATTGAAGACCCAAAAATGAACCCACACACCTGTGGTCACTTGATCTTTGACAAAGGACCTAAACCATCCAGTAGAACAAAGACAGCATTTTCAACAAATGGTGTTAGTAACTGGCAGTCAGCATATATAAGGATGAAAATTGATCCATTCTTATCTCCTAATACAAAGCTCAAGTGCACAGGAATCAAGGACCTCCACATAAAACCAGATACACTGAAACTGATATACAAGAAAGAGGGGACAAGCTTTGAACACCTGATCACAGGGGAAAATTTCCTAAACAGAACATCAATGTCTTATGTTCTAACATCAACAACAGACAAATAAGACATCATAACATTGCAAAGCTTCTGGAAGGCAAAGGACACTGCCAATTAGACAAAAGTGCAACCAACAGATTGGGAAAAGATTGTTATCCATCCTACATCAGATCGAGTGCTAATAGCCAATATATACCAAGAACTCAAGAAGTTAGACTCTAGAGAATCAAATACCCCTATTAAAAATGGGGTACAGAGCTGAAGAAAAAATTCTCAACAGAGGAATATTGAATGGCTATGAACAACCTGAGGAAATGTTCAACATCCTTAATCATCAGAGAAATGTAGATCAAAACAACCATGAGATCCCACCTAACACCAGTCCGAATGGCTAAGATCAAAAACTCAGGTTACAGCAGATGCTAGCAAGGATGTGGAGAATGAGGAACAGTCCTACATTTATGATGGGAGTGAAAGCCGATACAAACACTCTGAAAGTCTGGTGGTTCCGCAAATAATTGGACAGAGTACTACCCGAGGACCCAGCAATACCTCTCCTATGCATATGGGTAGAAGATTTTCCAGCATGAAATAAGGACATATGCTCCACTATGTTCATAGCAGTCATATTTACAAAAGCTAGAACCTGGAAACACCCCAGATGTCCTTCAAAAGAGAAATGGATAAAGAAAATGTAGTTCATTTACACAATGGAGCACTACTCAGCTATTAAAAATAATAACTTCATGAAATTCCTAGGCTATTGGATGGAATTAGAACATGTCATCCTGAGTGAGGTAAGCCAGTCACAAGAGAACACACATGGTATGCACTCACTGAAAATTGAATATTAGCCAAAAGGTTTGGAATATTCAAAATACAAATGACAGACCACATGGAGCTCCAAACGTGTTGATCTATCAGTCCTTCTTAGAAGGGGGATCAAAATACTCACAGGAGGAAATGAAGATACAAATAATGGAGCAGAGACTCAAGGAACGGCCATAAGGGGTTGCCTCACCTGGGGATCCATTCCCAAATATAGTTACCAAACCCAGACACTATTGTGGATGCAAAGAGGTGCTTGTTGATAGGAGCCTGATATAGCTGTCTCCTTAGAGGCTTTGCCAGAGCCTGACAAATACTGAGGTGGATGATGCCAGCCAACCTTTGGATTGAGCAGGTATCCCCATTAGAGGAGTTAGAGAAAGAATGAAAAAGCTGACTAGGTTTGCAGCTCCATAGAAAGAACTACATTATCAACCAACCAGACCCCCTCCCCCAGACCTTTGAGGGACTAAATCCCCAACCAAGTACTATACATTGAGAGACCCATAGCTCCAGCAGCATGTGCAGCAGAGGATGGCATTGTCAGGCATAGATGGGAGGAGGGGTCCTTGGTACTGGGAAGTCTCCATGCCTCAGTGTAAGATAATGCCTGAATGGAAAGCAGGAATGGGTATGTGGTTGGGTGTGTTAGAACTCTCATAGATGCAGGAAAGGGAGGACAGGATAGGGTCCCATGAAATGAGATAACATTGGAAATAAAAATAAAGTAATTTTCCAATAAAAGAAAAAGAAAAAGAAAAAGAAAAAGAAAGAGAAAGAGAAAGAGAAAGAGAAAGAGAAAGAGAAAGAGAAAAAGAAAAAGAAAAAGAAAAAGAAAAAGAAAAAGAAAAAGAAAAAGAAAAAGAAAAAGAAAAAGAAAAAGAAAAAGAAAAAGAAAAAGTAGTTTGGGGGAGGGATATCATTTGACCCAAAATAGACAATATGAAATGGTAATGAGGAGGATGAACTTGAATTCAGGTTCTGCCATTTGATCTTTTTTTGAATTATTATATCTCAACTCAATATCTCAGAGTAAATACAAGTATGAAGGCCTATTCAGTAAGCCAATTGGAACAATCCTCCAAGATAATCCATACAGGTCATTCAGTATATTTTCTGGTACATAAGTGTATATCATAGTCACTGTTCTATTGTTAATAAAAGACACTATGACCAAAACAAACAAAAACAACAAAAGGAAACCATCAGAACACACGAGTCAAATTCAATATGTAATAGGCTGCTCTTCCAAATATGATATTATGCTGTTTGAACTGGTTTCATAATGAAGACAGATAGAATACAAGCTTAATTTACAAAAGCACATTTTTAATAATCATACTGTTATTTAATCTATATAATAAGCTTACCAAGTAGCATATTAAATTATAGATTGCCTAATCTCTGCAATGTTGAATTTACTGCCATATTTATTGTATCTTGTAGACAGAAAAGACTCTTCTTTTTTTGTATTTTTTAATCATCTTTCCAAGTACATGAAGAGTTAAGATGAAAGATTCTAAAGGCAAGATGCTCTGGGGAGTCATTTTCATTAAATTAATTTTTATTTTTGTCTTCCTTTCATTACCATGATTACAGTTTAGGATTAGGTGTTAGTAAATACCTTATGGAGCTGTGAAAACTATATCTAATCAGCAATGACTCTAAATCTGGTAGGAAATTCCATAATCACTAGATGATATCTAGAAAAATTGTGTTCTCCTCATGATGGCATATGTCATAATGGCTTGGGTAAAATGTTTGAATGTTAAGTCATTGAAGAAGAGCTGTCAACATATGAAACTGATAAATGCTAAGCTTAATACTTTTGTTCTAGTATGAAAGAATAATATAGCAAACATATTTTCTTATGCCTAAATAGTTTATCAAAATAAGAATTTCAGACAAAAGTATGTATTGAATGTGAAAAGTCTTTTCATAATTATGACATCATCACAGCCATACATACAAAAAAAGAATCAAGATGCTAGAATGTATAGTAGGCAAATTACTGAGTCTCAGCTGAAAATGCTAAAAAGCATTTTTTATATTTATTTTCTTTATAATCGCTGGTATATTATAGTAGGGTTTATGATAATTTTAGTACAGTGTAAATGTTATAAGTTAATCATATACTTCTGTATATCAAACATATGAAGAAAATATCACATTTAGAAGAAATAAGAAAGGGTAGGTACCTCAAAGGGAGAACTACAACATGGAATATATGAGGTCTGAGGAATGTCACTTGACCCTGCAAAAAAGAGAAGAGAATAAAAATATGAAAAAGTGAGATAGAGGCAGAGAGCATGGTGGTATGAGAAAGGAAGAAGAGGTATTGAAAGAAAATGAAGGTGGCAAAGGTGAGACGAGGAGCCTGAAACATGTCTATATGGTGTCTGAGTCAGTCTCTGAACTCAAAAGTCATAATATCCACAAGGAAATTTATAGTGTATTTGAGAATACTGAAATTATATGAAAAATTTCACTGAACTATGGATAAGTGAAGAAAGAGGAAGATATAATAAAGGTATCTCTATGAAACCATCTAATCTGTAGAGACCTGACACATTGAAGCAGCACTGATAAGGATTTCTACAACAGGAGTGTTTAAAATGGTCTAAGGACTGCAGACTGGGAGGTTCGAAAGCTGTGCCAATCATCATGGATTGGAAAGTGCCAATTATTTTCTAAGTGCTAAGGAGAAATATTTATTAATGTTAAAAATTGATCTCTATGAATTTTTACAGATATGAGATTTTAAATTATGGATAATTGCTAACAGTGACAGTTTAAAACAAGTCAATAAAATAATACTTTGAATTTTTAAATTTGATAGTGATAATGTGATTGATATGATTATATTGAAGAGGAATTAAAAACTATGTTGTCCAAAATGACTAGTAAGCCAAAGCAGATTTGATAGTCCATTCAGTGGAAGATCTGTCAATACAAATTACAGAATTTTTTGATACTAGTCATTAAAATTATAAATTTCTTTTATTTATTGTGTTGTGTATGTTCTTGCAAATGGGCTTTCTCCTTTATGTTCTACAACAAACATGTGGAGATTAAAGGAAAACTTGTATGAATTGGCATTTTTTTCTCTCACCATGCGTTCTGGAGATTGAATCGTTTTCTAATTATGCCCAAATTCTACCATATTTAATTGGGGTTTTAAGCTTCAGGAATGTCAGAAATTTTCTTTTTTGATAAACCAGTAATTCATAGAGAGCACAAAATACAATCATACACATTCATGGGAGTATTAAAAAACTAGTTATTTTCCCCCAAAATATGTATTTATCATCTAGTTCAAATAATCACTTAAAGTAAATGCACATAAAGCAACATGTTCCGTAAAGACCACCCTGAAAATGAACAGGTATTATAATGAAAAACTAAAATCCAGAAGATTCATCATTAACCATATAAATTGTTCATTGCTCTTGTCCAATCATTTATATATGTTTATGTAATTTAGAGCTTTTCTGTACCCCCAGGTCCCATGTGTATGGGACAGCTCTACTATATATTAATTCTGACATTTAGATAACATTAAGTCTATTTAATTGTTTATTCTAATTATATATTTGCCTGAAGTTATTAAAACTAATCTATGTGCTCTACTCAAACAAAGTCTTCTTATAAAAAGAATAAAGCTGGTAATTTTTCTCATATGCTGCTCACATATACCTTTGAAAGAGACATTTCTTGAGTTTTTATCACAAAATAGTCAAACCACAGAGCTATGTAGTCAATCTACGCTATTTTTGAATACCACTTGGTATCACTTTTAGGATGTAGGATATTAGCCACTATGAGTTAAACTAAACTTAAAGATTACACTGAAGAATAGAAAGAACTAAATTGCAAAGTCTTTAAAATTTGGGATGAAATATTCTGTAGATATCTGTTAAATCTATTTGGTTCACAACTTTTGTTAGTTTCACTGTGTCTTTGTTTAGTTTCTGTTTCCATGATCTGTCCTTTGAAAAGAGTGGGGTGTTGAAGTCTCCTAATATTAATGTGTGAGGTGCAATGTGTGCTTTGAGCTTTAGTAAAGTCTCTCTTATGAATGTGGGTGCCTTCGAATTTGGAACATAGATGTCAAGTACTGAGAGTTCTTGGTAGATTTTTCTTTGAAGGATATGAAGTATCCTTCCTTATCTGTTTAGATAACTTTTGGTTGAAAGTCAATTTTATTCAATTTTAGAATGGCTACTCTGGCTTGTATCTTGGGAAGATTTGCTTGGAATTTTATTCCAGCCTTTTGCTCTGAGGTGGTGTCTGTCTTTGTCACTGAGGTACATTTCCTATATGCAGCAGAATTCTGGATCCTGTTTACCTATTCAGTCTATTAGTCCATGTCATTTTATTGGGGAATTGAGTCCATTGATCTTAAGAGATGGTAAGGCAAAGTGATTTTTTGCTTCCTGTTATTTTTGTTGCTAGAGTTGGAATTATGTTTGTGTGGGTATCTTCTTTTGGGTTTGTTGAAAGCTTACTTTCTTGATTTTTCTAGGGTGTCATTTTCCTCCTTGTGTTGTAGTTTTTTTATCTATTATTCTTTCTAGGGATAGATTTGTGTAAAGTTATTGTGTAAACTTGTTTTTTTAAGGAATATCTTGTTTGCTCCATCTATGTTAATTGAGAGTTTTGGTGAGTATTGTATCTTGGGCTGGTATTTGTGTTTTCTTGGGGTCTGTATGATATCTTCTCAAGATCTACTGGCTTTTACAGTCTCTGATGAGATGCCTAGTGTAGTTTTGATAGATCTTCCTTTACATATTACTTGACCTTTTTCCTTTACTGCTTTAATATTCTTTCTTCGTTTTGTGCATTTTGTGTTTTGATTATTATGTGACAGAAAAAGGTTCTTTTCTGTTCTAGTCTATTTGAACTTCTGTAGGATTCTTGTATGTTCATGGACATCTCTTACTTTAAGTTATAGAAGTTTTCTTCTATAATTTTGTTGAAGATATTTACTGGCCCTTTAATTTGGAAATTTTCACTCTCTTCTATACCTATTATCTTTAGGTTTTGTCTTGTCATTGTATACTCTATTTCCTGAATGTTTTGTGTTCTGAGGTTTCTGGATTTTGCATTTTCTTTGGACATTTTCTATTTTTTTATTTTTATTGAAAAGGGAAGTAAAAAAACACTTTATGATTAAAATTAAAGATTTACATGGAAATTATTTCCGATAAAATAGAAGAGATACATAGAAAGACACATTAAAATTGACAATTTTCATGGAAAATTATGTGGTACACATAAAATTGCTAAATTAATAGAAATATGAAATAGAAACGTTTTATGATAGAATTGAAGATTTATGTGTAAAATATTTCTGATCAAATTGTAGAAAAATGTAGGAAAATGTTAGAATTGAAGATTATTAAGTTTTTATATAGGCATAATAATGGTAGGCATAAAAGTATTCCAAAGTTGATTGTAAGTAGAATTATAAAGATTTTCTGATAAACTTGAAGATTCCCTACCATTTTATCTGCATTATTTTTCATGATAATCTTCAATTTTAATATGTCTTTCTATACATTTCCTCTATTTTATCAGAAATGTTTTCAATGTAAATCTTTGATTTTAGCACAAATGTTTCTAATTCCACCTTCAGTTAATTTAGAAAGAGTTTTTATATCTACAATTTTATATGTAAAATTTTCCATGAAGTAGTCAATTTTAACATGTTTGCCTATATATTTACCAAAAATATTTCCATGTAAATCTTCAATTTTTATCTGAAAATGTTTATAATTCCACCTTCAATAAACTAAGACTTATTTTTATGCCTATCATTTTATCTATATAATTTCCATGATAATCTTTTATTTTAACATGTTTTTCTACATATTCCTTCAATTTTGCATTTTCTTTAACTGTTGTGTAATGTTTTCCGTGGTATCATCTGTACCTGAGATTCTCTTTCTTTTGAATTCTGTTGGTGATGCTTGCATCTATGACTCCTGATCTCTTCCCTAGCTGTTTAATCTCCAGGGTTGTCTTCCTTTGTGGTTTCTTTATTCTTTTTTTTTTACATTTTTAGATCCTGGATAGTTTTTTTTCAATTCCTTCACCTGTTTGTGTATTCCTGTAATTCTTTCAGGGATTTTTGTGTTTCCTCTTAAGGGCTTCCACCATTTTAACTGTGTTCTCCTGTATATCTTTAAGGGAATTATTAATGTCCTCCTTAAAGTCCTCTATCACAATCAGGAGATGTGATTTTTAAATCAGAGTCTTGCTTTTCTGGTGTGTTGGTATTTTCTTCCTGCGGTGGGAAAACTGGGTTCTGATGAACCAGTAACCTTGGTTTCTGTTGCTTGTGTTCTTGTCCTTGCCTCTTGCCATCTGATTATCTCTGATGTTAGCTGTTCTTGCTGTCCCTGACTGTGGTTTGTCCATCCTGTAAGCCTGTGTGTCAGTACAACTGGAAGTACAAAAGACAGTTTTCTTCTGGTGGTATGGAAAACTGTGGTACTGGATCAGTTCCAGGAGAATCAGCTCCAGGCACATAGGCAATCCAGAAGGATTCTGTCCCAGGCTGCTCCTCATTTCCTGTGTCCTGAGGGCTCTGGACAGGTCTCTTTGAGCAAACATTGTGGTCTTACCTGTGCTCGTAGGCATGTCAGCACTCCTGGGAGTCCAGCTTTCTCCTAGTAATATTTTGTTATGGGAAACTGTAGCACAGGATCAGCTGTCTTAAATCTTTCATCAGCATTTATGCAAACCTTAATTAGAAAAGTTTGAAAAGGCTGTGTTGACAAAATTATTTTAAAATCAGCTAATGTAACTCAATTTCTTCAAAGTTTGAGACTAAGTTCAGTAGTGCCTTCCTCATACTAGCTACATGATCTACTAGTTGAGTACATTACTCATTTAAGAGTGTCTGCTGGTATTAACACAGTCTTTTTTGGTCAACTCCTTAAACTTTTGTCGAGAAAATAGATGTAATTGCTTTTCTGCCTCACAGTATGCAATAGACTTAAATTTCTCTTAAGTACTTAATTATTTAATTGATGGGCTATTGATCAGGTCATAATCTATTTTTTTCTATACTCAGGATCCAAATTTTTCCCTGTCTCTCTTTGACAACTACACAAGTATTAGCCATCTACCTCAAGTCATCTCAGAGAGTCTTACAAACAAATGTCTTTCAGTATATTTATTAATGTCTTCCTGGTTGTGTCTTTGAATCATTACACATAAGATAGGGGCAGGCATGCAGTGATGCATAGGAGAAATAATTTGACCTAGGTATCACTAGTATCTAATCACCATTTCCCACTACCCACGTGAACCCCCAAAATGGAGGATGAAAGTCAGCATACCATTTCCTTCCATATTCTAAGTAGTTTATCACTGAGGCTACTGAAAGATATATGACATAGCAATGCAGAAAATTTCTGTTTCAGTGTAGACCTAGACAATATTTGTGTTCTTACATTCTCTTTTAATTTAATTCATAGGAAGCAATTCTAATGTCAATTTGTATTGAATGCCCAATAGTAGGGAGATGATATGCCCAATAGTAGGGAGAGGGAACTTATAGATCCCACCTCCAGCAAGAAGACAGGGCATCAATTGAGGGAGAGGGGGCCATCCCACAACTCTGATCCATAATTATTCCTGTCTAAAAGAATTACAGAGATGAGAATGGAGTGGAGGAGCCTAAGGAAAAGAAGACCCAGTGACAGGACCAAAGAGGAATTCGGCTCAAGGGAAGGTACTAAGGTCTGAAACTATTGCTGATGCTATGGAGAGCTCAGAAAAGGGGAACTAGTGTGACTACACTCTGGGAGTCCTGTCAGGCAGCTGAAAGAGTAAGATGTAGATATTCGCACCCAACCAATGGACAAAAGCAGCTGACCTCTGTTGTTGAATTAGGGGATGCAGAAAGAAGCTGAGGAGGATCTTGCCTCGGGGCACCACAGACAGGTAACAGCTAATGCCAGGTATGCTGACCTAGTCCAAGGCTAACATCCCTTTGGTCCTAACCCATCAGGATTTTGCCTGTACCCAGAGCCTGAGAAGCTTGGTGGGCTATCTGTACGCTGACCTGGTCCTGCATCAACTCGCTTGGGGGTCTTTGCCCAGCTTACAGTAGAGGCCGCTATCTTGCTTGGGGCAACACAGACAGCTAACAGCTAGCAACATGTACGCTGACAGAGTCTGAGGCTAACATCGCTCGGGTCCTAACCCATCAGACTTTTGCTTGCACCCAGAGCCTGAGCAACTCAGCGGTCCATCTGTATGCCAACTTGGTCATGCACAAACCCAGTCGGGGGTCATCTGCCCTACAGAGTGATCAGCACTTGGATAAGGTCCCTCCAGGATCCACCATCTGCACTCCCTGAAGAAGCAAACAGGCAACACCAGGCTCACAGAGACAACCTAAGTATAGCATTCCTTGGGGCAGGACACATTAGGGATCCAAGGGCACCCAAGAGGAGGGTGGCACATCAGCAACCTGAGCCAGGGGTAACTCAGACATCCAGAGGTACAGAATTAGCCTTATAGGCTTGCAGGAGGTTCAAACACCAGCCTAGTTGACAACAAGACCAACTAACACCAGAGATAGCCAAATGGCAAAAGGCAAACTTATAAACATTACTAACAAAAATCAGGGCAACATGGCAGCATCTGAACCAAATTCTCAAACAACAGGAAGTCCTGGATACCCCAACAAACCAGAAAAACAAGACTTGGATTTAAAATCACTGGTCATAATGCTGTTAGAGGAACATACCCTCTCTCTCCATATCTTTTCAATATAGTACTTGAAGTTCTAGCAAGAGCAATTAGACAACATAAGGAAGTCAAAGGGATACAAATTGGAAAGGAAGACGTGAAACTATCATTATTTGCAGACGATATGATAGTTTAACTAAGCGACCCAAAAAACTCCACCAGAGAACTTCTACAGCTGATAAACAACTTCAGCAAAGTGGCAGGTTATAAAATTAACTCAAGCAAGTCAGTGGCCTTCTTGTACTCAAAGGACAAGCAGGCTGAGAAAGAAATTAGGGAAATAACACCCTTCACAATAGCCACAAACAACATAAAATATCTTGGCGTAACTCTAACCAAACAAGCGAAAGATCTGTACAACAGGAACTTCAAGTCCTTGAAGAAAGAAATCGAAGAAGACCTCAGAAGATGGAAAAATATTTCTTGCTCCTGGATTGGCAGGATCAATATAGTAAAAATGGCCATCTTGCCAAAAGCAATATACAGATTCAATGCGATCCCCATCAAAATCCCAACTCAATTCTTCATAGATCTAGAAAGAGCAATTCTCAAATTTATCTGGAGCAACAAAAAACCCAGGATAGCTAAAACTATTCTCAACAATAAAAGGACTTCTGGGGGAATCAATATCCCTGACCTCAAGCAATACTACAGAGCAATTGTGTTAAAAACTGCATGGTATTGGTATAGCAACAGGCAAGCAGATCAATGGAACAGGATTGAAGACCCAGAGGTTAACCCACAGACTTATGGTTACTTGATCTTTGATAAAGGAGCCACAACCATCCGGTGGAATAAAGATAGCCTTTTTAACAAATGGTGCTGGTTGGTTCAACTGGAAGTCAACATGCAGAAGAATGCGAATTGATCCAATCTTATCTCTTTGCACTAAGATCAACTCCAAGTGGATCAAGGACCTCCACAAAAAAACAGACACACTGAAACTATTAGAAAAGAAACTTGGGAAGACCCTGGAGGACTTGGGCACAGGGGAAAAGTTCCTGAACAGAACACCAATAGCTTATGCTCTAAGATCAAGAATCGACAAATGGGACCTCATAAAATTACAAAGTTTCTGCAAAGCAAAGGACACTGACAGAAGGACAAAACGGCAACCAACAAAGTGGGAAAAGATCTTCACCAACTCCACATCCGACAGAGGGCTAATATCCAATATATACAAAGAACTCAAGAAGTTAGACCGCAAAGAAACAAATAACCCTATCAAAAAAATGGGGCACAGAGCTAAACAAAGAATTTTCACCAGAAGAAATTCGGATGGCCGAGAAACACCTTAAAAGATGTTCAACATCATTAGTCATCAGGGAAATGCAAATCAAAACAACCCTGAGATTCCACCTCACACCAGTCAGAATGGCTAAGATTAAAAACTCAAGAGACAACAAGTGCTGGCGAGGATGTGGAGAAAGAGGAACACTCCTCCACTGTTGGTGGGATTGCAAAATGGTAAAACCGCTCTGGAAATCAGTTTGGCGGTTCCTCAGAAAATTGGGCATGTCACTTCCAGAGGACCCTGGCATACCACTCCTGGGCATATACCCAGAGGATTCCCCTGCATGCAATAAGGACACATGCTCCACTATGTTTATAGCAGCCTTGTTTATAATCGCCAGAAATTGGAAGGAGCCCAAATATCCCTCAAAGGAGGAATGGATACAGAAAATGTGGTATATTTATACAATGGAATACTACTCAGCAATTAAAAATAATGAATTCATGCAATTTGTAGGTAAATGGTTAGACCTGGAAAATATCATCCTGAGTGAATTAACCCAATCACAAAAGAATGCACATGAAATGCAATCACTGATAAGTGGATATTAATGAGCCCAGAAGCCCTAAATACTCAAGACACAAATAGCAAGTCAAATGATTCCCAAGAAGAAGAAAGGAGAGGACCCTGGGCCTGTAAAGATTGCATCCAGTTTAGTAAAGAAAACGAGGGGGGAGGGGAATTATTGGGGAACAGATGGGGGGGAGAGGAACTATGGGAACTATGGTGGGTGGTAACTGGGAAAGGGGAAAGCCTTTGGAATGTAAACATAGAATATAGAAAATAAAATAAAATAAAATAAAATTTAAAAAAAAAAGAAGGAAATAAATAAATTTCTTAAAGAAATACAGGAGAAAATAGGTTAAAAGGCAAAAGCCCTTACAAGGAAAACACAAAAATCATTTAAAGAAATTCAGGAGAAAATGGGTCAAAAGATAGAAGCCAATAGGGAAGAAATGCAAAAGTCACTTAAAAAATTACAGGAGAACATGGGTCAATAGGAAGAAGTTATTAAAGAGGAAACAGAAACATCTCTGAAAGAGGTACCTGAAAATACAAACAAGCAGGTGAAGGAACTGAGCAAAACTATCCAGGATCTAAAAACAGAAGTAAAACAACTAAGAAATCACAAAGGGAGACAACTTTGGAAATAGAAAACCTTGGGAAGAAATCAGGGGCCATAGATGCAAATATCAAAAGCAGAATACAAGAAATAGAAGAAAGAATCCCAGATGCTGAAGATACCATAGGAACCATAGATTCAACAGTCAAAGAAAATGCAAAAAGCAAAAAGCTTGTAACCAAAAATTCCAGGAAATCCAGGACACAATGAGAAGACCAAAACTAAGGGTTATAGGTATAGAAGAGGGTGAGGATTTACAACTTAAAGGGCCAGCAATTATCTTCAACAAAATTATGGAAGAAAACTTCCCTAACCCAAAGAGAGATGCCCATGAATATACAAGAAGCCTACAGAACTCTAACCAGACTGGACCAGAACAGAAATACCTCCCGTCACATAATAATCAAACTCCAAAATGTACTAAACAAAGAAAGAATATTAAATTCAGAAAGAGCAAAAGGCCAAGTAACATATGAAGAAAAACCTATAAAAATTACCACAGACTTCTTACCTGAGGCCATGAAAGCTAGAAGATCCTGAGAAGACCTCATGCAGATTTTAAGAGAACACAAAAGCCAGCCAAAACTACTATATCTAGCAAAACTCTCAAGCATCATAGAGGGAGAAACCAAGATATTCCAAGACAAAACCAAATTTACACAATATCTTTCCACAAACCCAGCCCTACAAAGGATAATGGGGGGAAAATACCAACACAAGGATGGAAACTACACCCTGGAAAAGGCAAGATAGCAACTTTCTTTCATCAAACCCAAAAGAAGAAAACCTATCAAATATAAAAAATAACATCAATAATGAAAGGGAGCAATAATCACTATTACTTAATATCTCTTAATGACAATGGACTCAATTACCCAATAAAAAGACATAGACTAAAAGACTGGAAACTGAAACAGGACCTACAATTTGCTGCATACAGGAAACACACCTCAGTGTCAAAGAAAAACACTACCTTAGAGTAAAAGGTTGGAAGACAATTTTACAAGGAAATGTTCTCAGGAAACAAGCCAGAATAGCCACTCTAATATCAGATAAAATTGACTTTCAACCTTAAGACATGAAAAGAGACACGGAAGGTCACTTCTTGCTGGTCAAAGGGAAAATCCACCAAGAAGAACTCTCAATACTGAACATCTATGCTCCAAATGCAAGGGCACCCTCATTTCCTAAAAGAAACTTTACTAAACTTTAAAGTACACATTGCACCTATACAATAATTGTAGGTGACTTCAATACACCACTCTCCTCAATGGACTAATCAGGAACCCAGAGTCAAAACAGGGACACAGTGAAACTAATTGAAGCTTTGTACCAATTGGATTTAATGGATATATAAAGAACATTTCATCCAAAAGCAAAAGAATTTATGTTTTTCTCAGCACCGCATAGTATCTTCTCAAAAATCAATCATATAATTGGTCACAAGACAGACATCAACAAATAGAAGAAGATAGAACTAATCCCATGCCTCCTATTAAGTCACTATAGAGTAAAAGTGGTCTTTAATAGCAAGAAAAAACCAGATAGTCCACTTACACATGGAAACTGAACAATACTCTACTCAATGACAACTTCATCTAGGAAGAAATAAAGAAATAAATAAAAGAGATTTTAGAACTCAATGAAAATGAAGGTACAACCTACCCAAATCTATGGGACACAATGAAAGCAGTGTTAAGAGGAAAATTCATAGCCCTGAGTGCCTCCAAATAGAAACTAGAGAGAGCATACACTAGCAGCTTAATGGCACATCTGAAAACCCTGGAACAAAAAGAAGCTAATTCACCCAGGAGGAGAAGACAGGAAATCATCAAACTAAATCAATCAAGGGCTGAAATCAATCAAATAGAAACAAAGAGAACCATACAAAAAATCAACAAAACCAGGAGCTAGTTCTTTGAAAAAATCAACAATATAGATAAACCCTTGGTCAGACTAACCAATGGGCACAGAGACAGTATTCAAATTAACAAAATTAGAAATGAAAAGGGGGATAGAACAACAGAAACTGAGGAAATTTTAAAAAATCATCAGATCCTACTACAAAAGCCTATACTCAACACAAATGGAGAATATGGAGGAAATGGACAATTTTCGAGACAGATATCAAATAACAAAATTAAATCAGGATCAGTTAGATCAGCTAAACAGTCCCATAACCCCTAGAGAAATAGAAGGTGTTATAAAAAGTCTTCTAACCAAAAAAAGTACGGGACCAGATGGTTTTAGTGCAGAATTCTATCTGACCTTTAAAGAAGACCTAACACCA
Organism: Apodemus agrarius; assembly: GCA_964023405.1. Taxonomy (NCBI): domain Eukaryota; kingdom Metazoa; phylum Chordata; class Mammalia; order Rodentia; family Muridae; genus Apodemus; species Apodemus agrarius. The sequence goes on from OZ030011.1 coordinate 139,160,857, forward strand.
ATACTCTTCAAACTATTCCACAAAACAAAAACAGAAGTAACACTGACCAACTCATTCTATGAAGCCACAATTACACTGATACCAAAAGCACACAAAGATCCTACAAAGAAAGAGAACTACAGGCCAATTTCCCTTAGGAATATCAATGAAAAATTACTAAATAAAATTCTTGCCAACCGAGTCCAAGAGCACATCAAAACAATCACTCACCATGATCAAGTTAGCTTCATCCCAGGTAATCCACTACATAAACAAACTAAAAGAAAAAAAAACCACATGGTAATCTCACTAGATGCTGAAAAAGCATTGGAAAAAATTCAGCATCCTTTCATGCTAAAAGTCTTGGAAAGAACAGGAGTTCAAAGCCCATACCTAAACATAGTAAAAGCAATATACAGCAAACTAGTGGCCAACATCAAAATAAATGGAGAGAAACTTGAAACAATCCCAATAAAAACAGGAACTAGGCAAGGCTGCCCCTCTCTACATTTCTTTTCAATATAGTACTTGAATTTCTAATGAGAGCAATTAGACAACATAAGGAAGTCAAAGGGATAAAAATTGGAAAGGAAGAATTCAAATGATCATTATTTGCAGATGATATGATAGTATACTTAAGCAGAAAAAAAAAAAACTCCACCAAAGAACTCCTACAGCTGATAAACAACTTCAGCAAAGAGGCTGGTTATAAAATCAACTCAAGCAAATCAGTAGCCTCCCTGTACTGAAAGGACAAACAGGCTGAGAAAGAAGTTAGGGAAATAAAACCCTTCACTCTAGCCACAAACAATACAAAGTCTCTTGGTGTGACTCCAACAAAACAAGTGAAAGAACTGTATAACAGGAAATTCAGTCCTTGAAGAAAGAAATTGAAGAAGACCTCAGAAGATGGAAAAATATGTCATGCTCTTGGATTGGCAGGATCAATATAGTAAAAATTGTCATCTCGCCATAAGCAGTCTACAGATTCAACACAATCCCCATCAAAATTCAAAATCAATTCTTCATAGATCTAGAAAGAGAAATTTTCAAAATTATGTGGAGTAACAAAAATCCAGAATAGCAAAAACTATTCTCAACAATAAAAGGACTTCTGGGGGAATCAATATCCCTGACCTCAAGCAGTACTACATAGCAACTGTGTTAAAAAACAGCATTGTATTGGTATAGCGACAGGCAAGTAGACCAATGGAATATAATTGAAGATCCAGGAATGAACCCACAGACTTATGGTCACTTGATCTTTGATAAAGGAGCTACAACCATCCAGTGGAAAAAAAGATAGCCTTTTCAACAAATTGTGCTAGTTCAACTGGAGGTCAACATGCAGAAGAATGCGAATTGACCCACTCTTATCTCCTTGTACTAAGATCAACTCCAAGTGGATCAAGGACCTCCATGTAAAACCAGGCACACTGAAACTAACAGAAAAGAAACTGGAGAAGACCCTGGAGGACATTGGCACAGGGGGAAAGTATCTGAACAGAACACCAATAGCTTATGCTCTAAGATCAAAAATTGACAAATGGAACCTCATAAAATTACAAAGTTTCTGTAAGGCAAAGGACACAGTCAGAAGGATAAAAATAGCCATTAACAAATTGGGAAAAGAGCCGGGCATGGTGGCCCACGCCTGTAATCCCAGCATTTGGGAGGTAGAGGCAGGCGGATTTCTGAGTTCGAGGCCAGCCTGGTCTACAGAGTGAGTTCCAGGACAGCCAGGACTACATAGAGAAACCCTGTCTCGGAAAAACAAAAAACAAAAACAAAACAAAACAAAACAAAACAAAACAAAAAAAACAAATTGGGAAAAGTTCTTCACGAACCCCACATTCGACAGAGGACTAATGTCCAATATATACAAAGAACTCAAGAAGTTAGACCCCAAAGAACCAAATAACCCTATCAAAAAATTTGGTACAGAGTTAAACAAAGAATTTTCACCAGAATAAATTCAGATGGCTGAGAACCACCTTAAGAGATGTTCAACATCATTAGTGATCAGGGAAATGCAAATCAAATCCTGAGATTTCACCTAATACCAGTCAGAATGGCTAAGATTAAAAACTCAAGAGATAACAGGTGCTGGCGAGGATGAGGAGAAAGAGGAGCACTCCTCCATTCTTGGTGGGATTGCAAGATGGTACAACTGCTCTGGAAATCCGTCTGGCCTTTCCTCAGAAAATTGGGCATTACACTTCTAGAGATACCACTCCTGGGCATATACCCCGAGGATTCCCCTGCATGCAATAAAGACACATGCTCCACTATGTTCATAGCAGCCTTTTTTATTAAGCCAGAAGTTGGAAGGAGCACAGATGTCCCTCAAAGGAGGAATGGATACAGAAAATGTGGCATATTTATACAATGGAATACTATTCAGCAATTAAAAATAATGATTTCATGCAATTTGTAGGCAAATGGTTGGATCTGGAAAATATCCTAAGTGAGTTAACCCAATCACAAAAGAATACTCCTGAAATGCAATCACTGATAAGTGGATATTAATGAGCCCAGAAACTCTGAATACTCAAGGCATAATTAGTGAGTGAAAAGATTTCTAAGAAGAAGGAAGGAGACGACCCTGGTCCTGAAAAGACTGGATCTAGTTTTGTAGGAGAGTAGCAGAAGAGAGAAATGGCAGGCGGTTGGTGATCGGGGGATAGGCGGGGTGCAGAGGGCAGGAAAGAGGACTTATGGGACATATGGTGAGGGGGATAGGGGAAACCCTTTGGAATGTAAACAAATAATATAGAAAATAAATAAGTGAATAAATAAAAAAGATTCCCAAGAAGATCGAAGGAGAAGACCCTGGTCCTGAAAATACTGGATACATTTTTGTAGGAGAGTACCAGAACAGAGAAATGGTGTGTGTGTGTAGGAGGGGGTGATTGGGGAATATGCGGGGGAGGGGGAAAGAGGACTTATGGGACATATGGTGAGAGGGGAACTTGGAAAGGGGAAAGCCTTTGGAATGTAAACAAAGAATATAAAAAATAAAGAAAATAAAACAAAGAAAGACACACATGCTGATTATTCCCTTCACTTCACCCTCTCTGTTACAATCTTTGATACACACAAATGTAGTCTAGGGCTGAATTTTAGTCTTTCTAACAAAGAGAGCAAGAAAGAGAAGCTGTAAAATAAAATAGGAAAGTAGAAATTATAGGTTTGAACTATACAGTCATTAAAACAGAGTGCTCAATGCTCCTTACAACACTTAACATCTGAATGCTTAAATTATTTGAGAATAGAATATAATGCTTAATTTATAATTAATATCCTAACAATATACCGTAAAGTAATAAAATAATCTTTGCAAATGTAAATCAATACAGTATTAACATTAATCTAGGAGAATTTGATTATATTTAAAGTCCTTAATTTTGAAAATGAAATCAAAGAATAAAAATTCTTATTAGAATACACAAGAATTACAGAAGCAGAATTTTCCAGACATTAAAGAAGAGGCTAGGATTGGTGACTTAAAATATTTTAAACTCAAAAAAATCTTTAAGTATAGATTGCTAATAAGATGAACTAAAATTGAATAAATATTAAAGGAAAGTATTTTAAGAGATGTTAGATAATTCTCTGTAATGGAGCATATTGATCTACTTTCTTTCAGAGACTAAATAATTTAATTTTTCAATATGTAGAAGCTGAGTTTCTGGTTGATGCCTTTGGCATAGTGTAGAAGTTTAAGAACAGTTGGCAAAAACCACCTCCTTCATGTTAAATATATTAACCTTCTCTAAGAATTTGTCACATCCTCATTATTTCTCAGGACAGGCATGTACCCACCAGTCATGCTTCACTAAATTCCGTTCTGGTAGATTATTTGCATTTGTGTGCGTGTGTGTGTGTGTGTGTGTGTGTGTGTGTGTGAAAGAGGGAGGGAGAGAGACAGAGAGAGAGAGAGACAGAGACAGAGACAGAGACAGACAGAGACAGACAGAGACAGAGAGATATTCAAGTTTTCACACCCCTTTGCAGATTGACTGAGATTATCCTATTTTGTTACTTAATTAGGTGACTAAATATGAAGCAGAAAGAGTGCCTGTGTGGCTGTCATTCTCAGCTTTCTCTGCCACCATGACAGATGACAGCAGGCTATCCTAAAGTAACTACATAGGCCAGTTCCAGAAGCAAACAGGATGTAGACCATGGAATCCAGAGTTTTAATCATAAGGTAACTGCCTCTCCAAGAGTACATCCAGCTACCCTGTCATGGGACAAACCATTTTCTTTTAAGTTGGGTTAAAGAGTTGATCCATAGAATTAGAAGCAGATGGGCCATTATCTTCTGATAGTCACTAAATTTGAATCTGGGTTGCTAAATATTAAGATATATTTAATAGTCTCTACCAAAATTAAAATACAACATAAACTAGATTTTAGATATTTTAGTATAAAATTATCATGTTATTTCATGTAAAAGTGGTTCCATCTATTAAATACAATTATAACCATATAGTTGGAAGATGTTGAATCAGCTGTATGTATCTAAAGGCTATGCTGATGAATCCAAGTTCAAGTAACAAATCTAGTTTCACAGTGGCTAATTTTCTTCAAAGTAGACACATAAATGCCATTTACTTGAATTTCTTATTTCAGCTGGATAGTTACTCCACGTAGATATATCCAATACCATGCTTGTAAAATTAAAATATGTTAAAATTTTAGAAATTATTAGGGGAATAAAATTCTTTTTATTTTGTCTATGCCTAAATGTGGCTACTGATTCTTAATGTATCTCAAAAAACATAGAAAGACAGGAAAACAGATTATATAAATGTAGAAAAATATACAAAATATAAACCGTTTTTTAAACTGACTGCTCAAGAAACATAACTAAATAAAATAACAAATTCATGGGCATTTTAAAAGAAAAATCGAATTAGTCATTTATGATGCCAAATTAATTTTAAAATTAATTTTATAGATCACAATCAAACTAGAATCATAGAAGTATGGAAATGATCTCAGTAAAGCATCAGAATATATGAATGATAATGGATTATTCCAAAAAACCCTACCCATTATGTTAAATTTAGTATACATTAGAAGATGTGCTAGTTTATCTATAACAATATCTGAAACCACTGACCATTATGGTATGTATAGAACTTAGAAGTAGTAATCACAGGTATAGTTATGAAATGCTACATAGATGAGGTGGACAAAGGATATATGTTTCCTACAATTATCAATCATAACCAATCTTCTGCCACAGCGCACCATATCCAAGTGGTGCACGAAGGTAGCTAACACCTAGCAGCGAAGAGAGGACAGTCAGCACAGGTGAGATCTGCTGGACCACTCAGAGGATCACATCATTAAACCTAGGGCAGAAGCCCTCCAATTACTGTATCCCACTTGGGACCCACTTTGAACCATCTGCTACAGCACATCATACCCAAGGGACACAGGGATGTTGCTAACCACTCAGGAGTACAGAGAGAACATTCAGCACAGTTGGGACTACCCCTGCTGCTCAGAGGAACCAGCTGGAAACCCTGAAAACACAAGAACCTAAGAGCAGCCTAGGACAGGAGTCTTCTGATTTCTGCCCACACACAGAATTGATCTGGACCACAGAGCTACATATTCAAAAACCACAAGAAATCCTGTCTCAGGGGAGTACTGGAATACCTGTATACACGAAGAGAACTGGTCTCTAAGGAGCACAGATACAGAGGCTTGTATGACAGATAAGCCACTTTCAGAGACAGCAACACCAGCTGGCACCAGAGATAAACAAATGGCAAAAGGCAAACCCAAGAACATTACCAACAGAAACCAGGTCAACAGGGCATCATCTGAGATAAGTTCTCCCACAACAGCAAGTCCTGGATACCCCAACACATCAGAAAAGCAAGATTTGGATTTAAAACCACATCTCATGATCCTGATAGAGGATTTCAATAAGGGCATAAATAATTGCCTTAAAACAATACAGGAGAACATGAGGCAATAGGAAGAAGCTCTTAAAAAAGGAAACACAAATTTCTCTTAAAGAAATACAGAACATATGACAACAGGTAGAAGCCATTAAAGAGGAAACACAAAACAGCACTTAAAGAATTACAGAAAAAAACAAAGAAACATGTGAAGGAACTGAAAAATCCATCCAGGATCTAAAAATGGAAGTAGAAACAACAAAGAAATCACAAAGGGTGACAACTGTGGAGATAAAAATCCTTGGAAAGAATTCAGGAGTCATAGATGCAAATATCAACAATAGAATAAATGGGATAGAAGAATCTCAGGTGCTGAAGATACCATAGAAACCATTGATTCAATAGTCAAAGAAAATGCAAAATGCAAAAATCATGTAACCCAAAACAACCAGGAAATCCAGGACAAAATGAGAAGTCCAAACCTAAGGATTATAGTTATAGAAGAGAGTGAAGATTTACAACTTAAAGGGACAGTAAATATCAACAACAAAATTATAGAAGAAAACTTCCCTAACCTAAAGAAAGAGATGCCCATGAACAAACAAGAATCCTTCAGAACTATAAACTGACTGGACCAGAACAGAAATTCCATGTATCACATAATAATCAAAACACCAAATGTAGTAAACAAAGAAAAAATATAAAAAAACAGTAAGGGAAAATGACTAAATATCATAAAAAGGCAGACCTATCAGAATTAAACCAGACATCTTACCAGAAATGAAGAAAGCAAGAAGATCCTGGGCAGATCTCATACAGAACCTAAGGAAACACACATGTCAGACCAGACTACTATATCCAAGAAAACTCTCAATCACCATAGATGGAGAAACAAGATAATCTATGATAAAACCAAATTTAAACAGTATGTTTCCAAAAATCCTGCTCTACAGATGATAATAGATGGAAAATGCCAATATTAGGAGGATAACTATACCATAAAAAAGCAAGATAGTAACCTTCTTTCAACAAACCCTAAAGAAGATAACCACAAAAACATAAAAATTACATAGAAAATAACGGATGCAACAATAACTATTCCTTAATGTCTCTTAACATCAATGGACTCAATTCCCCAATAGAAAGAAATAGACTAACAGACTGGATATATAACCAGAACCTAGCATTTTGCTGTATACAGGAAATGCACCTCAGTGTTAAAGACAAACACTACCTCAGAGAAAAATGCTGGAAAACAATTTTCCAAGCAAAGGGTCCCAAGAAACGAGCTGGAGTAGCGATTCTAATATCAGATAAAATTGACTTTCAACCAAAAGTCATCAAAAAACACACGGGAGGTCACTTCATACACATCGAAGGAAAAATCTAGCAAGAAGAACTCTCAATTCTGAATATCTATGCTCCAAATGCAAGGGCACCCTCATTCATAAAAGAAATTTTACTAAATCATGTAGTACACATTGCACACAATGATTGTGGGTTACTTCAACATCCTACTCTCATCAATGGACAGATCAGGGAACCACAACTAAATAGAGACACAGTAAAACTAACAGAAGGTTTAGTCTAAATGGATTTAACAGTTATCTATAGAACATTTCATCCTAAATCAAAAGAATATACTTCTCAACAACTCATGGTACCTTTTCCAAAATTGATCATACAATTGGTCACAAAACAGACCTCAGCAGAAATAAGAACTTTGAACTAGTCCCATGTCTCCTATCAGATAACTATGGAGGAAGGGTAGTTTTCAACAGAAACAAAAGCAAAAAAAGCCCACATACACATGGAAGCTGAACAATGCTCTACTCAATGATACCTTGCTCAAGGAAGAAATAGGAAAGAAATCAAAGACTTTTGAGAATTTAATGAAAATGAAGTCACAACATAACCAAATTTATAGAAGACAATGAAAGCAGTGCTAAGAATAAAACTCATCTCTCTGAGTGCCTCCAAAAAGAAGCTGGAGAGAACATACACTAGTAGCTTAACAGCACACCTGAATGCTCTAGAACAGAAAGATGATAATACAGCCAAAATGAGTAGATAACAGGAAATCATCAAACTCAGGGCTGAAATCAACCAAGTAGAAACAAAAAGATGTATGCAAAGAATCAACAAGACACCGTCAGAAGGACAAAACAGCAACCAACTAACTGGGAAAAGATCGTCACCAACCCCACATCTGACATAGGGCTAATATCCAATTAATAACAAACAACTCAAGAAGTTAGATTCCAGAGAATCAAATAGCCCTATTAAAAATGGGGTACAGAGCTAAACAAAGAATTTTCACCTGAAGAAATTCCAGTGGCTGAGAAACACCTTAAGAGATGTTCATCATCACTAGTCATCAGGGAAACGCAAATCAAAACAACCCTGAGATTTCACCTCACACCAGTCAGATTGGCTAAGATTAAAAACTCAAGAGACAGCAGATGCTGGCAAGTATTTGGAGAAAGGGGAGCACTCCTCCACTGTTCATGGGATTGCAAGAAAGTACAACCATTCTGGAAATCAGTCTGGTGGTTCCTAAGAAAATTTGGCATGACACTTCCAGAGGACCCTGTCATACCACTCCTGGGCATATACCCAGAGGATTCCCCTGCATGCAACAAAGACACGTGCTTCACTATGTTCATAGCAGACATATTTATAATAGCCAGAATCAGGAAAGAACCCAGATCTCCCTCAATGGAGGATGGATACAGAAAATGTAGTATATTTATACAATGGAATACTACTCAGCAATTAAATACAATGAATTCATGAAATTTGTAGGCAAATGGTTGGAATTGGAAAATGTCATCCTAAGTGAGGTAACCCAATCACAGAATAATACACATGAAATGCAATCACTGATAAGTGGATATTAATTGGCCCAGAAGCTTTGAATACTCAAATCACAATTAGCAAATCATTTGATTCCCAAGAAGAAGGAACGAGAGGGCCCTGGTCCTGAAAAGACTTGATCAGTATGGTAGGGGTGTACTAGAACAAAGAAAGGAGTGGGGGTGAGTGATTGGGGATTGGGCGGAGGGAAGAGGACTTATGGGACATATGGTGATGCGGGACTGGGAAAGGGGAGTTCATTTGGAATGTATACAAAGAATATAGAAAATAAATAATTTTAAAAAAAGATGCTGAGGAGGACAATCCTGTAAGAAAGCCTAGCAGTTTCACTTAATCTGGACCCCCGAGATCTCTCAAACACTGGACCACCAAACAGGCAGCATACACCAGCTGACATGAAGCCCCCAATAAACATACAGTAGAGGGCTGCCAGGTCAGTGTTCATTCAGAGATAATGCACCTAGCCCTCAAGAGACTGGAGACCCCAGAAAGTTTAGAGGTCAGGTGGGATGGGGTAGATATTTTAATGTTAGTTTGAATGTTGGAGGGAGTATAAAGTTGAGACTGCTGGTCTTCCTATAGGGTCACCCTCCTTCTCATCTTTTTTCAGGTTTTCCCTAATTCAACCACAGGGGTCACCAGCTTCTATCCAGTGGTTGGGTGTAAATATCTGCCTCTGATTATCTCAGTTCCTTGTTTGGCCTTTTGGAGAGCAGTCATGATGGGTCCCTGTTTGTAAGCACAATGTCATATCAGTAATGGTGTCAGGTCTTTTAGCCTTGCCTTGAGCTTAACCTGAATTTGGGCCTGTCATGGAACCTCCTTTTTCTCAGGCTCTTCCCCATTTTTTCCCTCCAATTTTTCAGACAAGAATAACTCTGGGACAGAGTTTTTGACTGTGGGATGGGAACTCCATTCTTCCACTTGATATCCTGTCTTTCTCCTGGAGGTAGACTCTACAAGTTCCCTCCTCCCACTGTAGGGCATTTCATCTAAGGTCCCTCCCTTTGAGTCCTCAGAGTCTTTCACATGCCAGGCTTCTGGTATATTCCAGAAGGTACCCCTGACTCCTACCTCCTGAGATTGCCTATTTCCATTTTTTCTCCTGGCCCTTGGGGATTCAGTACTTTTTTGCCCACCCAATGCATAATCATGTTCACCTCTTCCACTCTCTGTTTAATGTCCCAGCTCCTTGTTAAAAAGGAAAAGTAGATACTGTGGAACAGATATGTTTCCTACAGAAAATAGATCCAGCAATGTCCCAGTTCCTATAAATCTGCTTAAATGCTGTATAACTTTAATATTATATGTTGTTCAATTTTTTCAAGAAAAAAACTTTTGTACTTAGCATTTGCTACTGCTTGAGTTTTGAAAATTTTGTGATTAAAACAGTAATTTCAGTAACATAATATTGAAAATAAAATAATACAAAATCAAAGCAACCAAATGATACTCAAAGGGCACATTAGTTTTCTGAAAAAAAGAACACATAGCTGAAAATTATTAGAAAATTCCCTTTTTAATATTAATTTTATAATAGATTTTTGGCAAGTCCCATTATTCGATGTTTTAAAAAATGGAAACCAAATATTCTTAGAACAAAAAGCTCAAATGGCCTCATCTTATATTTCCACAGAAATTAGTTATAATACAGTAAACAAACTTTTTAACAGAGTACGTCGGCAGGTGCCAACTTAATTAAGAGATAAATAATGAAAAGAGTCTAAAATCTATGTTGTTCCTAATGTGAGGGATTCAATGCTATTTTGAGGTAAAAACATCTTTTATAGGAATCTAATAAAAAGCAAGTTGTGAGTTTATGGCATCCTTACATATCTGGATTTGCATTTGCAAAAATCCTGAAAACAAAAATGGAAATAAGGGAGAGAAAGGGACAGAGACAGTGTCTTGACTAGGGTATCTAACACTGTGATGAAACAGCTTGACAAAAAGCCAGTTGGAGTATAAGTTGTTTTCAGCTTAGGCAGAGGCCAACAGAAATATGCTGCTTACTGGCTTACTTTCTTATAAAACTCAGCCCACCAGTCCAGGGATTGTACTACCCACAATGGACTGTTTCATCCTACATCGAGCATTAATTTTGAAAACGTTTTATGGACCCAATCTTATGGAGGCACTTTCTTCACTGAGTTTCCTCCTCACATATGACATTAGCTTGTGACAAATAAAGCTATCAAGCACAGTCACACAGAAAAACACACAGACAGATGATAGATAGATTAGATAGATAGATAGATAGATAGATAGATAGACAATAGATAGATAGATAGATAGATAGATAGATAGATAGATAGATAGACAGACAGACAGACACATAAATAGATGAGGAAGATGATTGGGAAAATAAACAAATTTTAGATGATAGAGTTAACTAGATGAATGATATACATGTGATAGTTATCTCAAGTATTTCTGTATGAGATTAATTTAGTATTGCTTATGAGTTAAGATACTCTATTTCCTGACCTCTCAAAAAAACAATTATTTACTTATAGAATTTACAATTAAGATATAGCAGAGGGTTAGAGTTCACTAATTCTGCATTATGTTACTAGTACAACAAAAAATAAAATATTAATTAAAATTATGACAGTAATCACATGCTTCATTTCTTACACTAAGAATTAAATAACCTTATTATCATTCTCATCCTCAATATTAGATAATAAAATCAAAGCTTGAATTTCAGTGGAAATTTTCTGCAAAACTTAAAACATAAAACAAACATTAATAGAATATTAAGATGTCTATCTGGACATTAAGAACATAGATAAATAATAATTTTAAATGGCATTAATTGATAGTTAAGATAAACAGAGTAATGACCAGTCCCATAATTGTAGAGAGAGAGAAGATTGAGAGCTACAAATTTAAGACTATACTAGAACACATTGATGTTTAGTTCTTTTGAATTATTATAAGTCAGACCTAACCAATTTTTAATGAGGAGTGTGACTTTTAGTCTTTAGGTAGAAGGTATTGGAAGCATCCTTCAGATGTAAATGAGCAAACACATCAACTTGCAACATAGTAAATGGAAAACTATTTCATTATTTCATTTTCTTTTTTGGCATAACCACAAAGGGAAAATAGAAGTCTTCTATTAAAATTGAAGTTTGAAAAATGAGAAGATCATATTATCTTGTAGAATGAAAACACAGCTCTTATTGATTCTATATCTTCAAACATTTCCATATTATGGTTCCATTTGTACAAATAGGCACTAAAATAAAGGACTGAGAATAAGACATTTCTCAGTTGCTAAACAAATAAATTGTCAGGAACATAAAGCAAGTGATTTGAAAACAAGATAAAATTAATCCACTCACAAAATTCTTACACTGAAACTGTAGGTGAAAAATAAACTCTTCCTTTTCTAACTAGAGAGTAACAAAAATATCTTTTCTCCAAAAATATTTTAAACTGCAGATCTTATAACCAATGGACTAATAAACATTTCTTTCTTATTTGCTTCAATATATAGAATGTGGATAAGTTTTTCCAGCCTTGGTAGATAGTCAAATGTGATCTTTAAAGTACTATCCTCCTGCCTCTGGCTCCTGGGTGCTCCTTTAGGATTTCTAAAGTTTTTCCCAATTTTCTGTGTTATCTCATTTATGTACATATTTTTAAATAACAAAAATGTCTGAAGCACTATTCATGTTAAACAAAAATAGATTCTTAGCATTCAATATGTCTAAATCAACACACTCTCTCCTCATACCAAGAGAACACCCATAACAATAAGAGAGGAAACAGCAACCAGGATGCTCAAATACATTATTCTCTGTGACAATTTTTATCATTGACTTTGGTCTCATCAGTTTAGGGATAAGTCTTGTTATAAACAATGCTCCAAAATGCAATTGATAATAGTGATATTTGTTGACTGAATAATTCTGGGTAACAAGTGTTTATTAGAATGCCATAACATAGAGAAAACACTGAACAGTGAATGCAAATATTGTAAGACTGAAAGAAAAAACGGGGTACTTCTGCACCCCCATGCCTCGGAAACCGGCACCCCAAACACTCACGAGAGACAGACCTGATGCAATTGCAAGAGGGTTTTAATATCCAGAGCTCTGGGGGGTTACAGTCTCTCCAGCAAGGTAAAGATGTAAGCCCCCAAGGACTGGCTTGCCTTGCCTTTTATAGACTTATAACAGAACCCGCCTACCACAAGCTTCTAAGCCAATCAGTTCAATCCATCCAAACTTGCGCTCTCTGACGACCTACCAGCCTCTCACAGAGGCCAGAACTAGTTAAGTCATTTCCGCTTATGTGGCCTCCACGCAGTGTCACGCCCACCCTCCCCCACTGGAGTTGGAGATCCAGGTGCCTCCCACGTGCCCAGGCACAGGGGATTCCTAGCTTATAACCTTATCCTTTCATTCCCCACTTCCTGTCTTGTTAATAGTTCTAACCTTAGAACTAGGAGAATTAAAGGTCAGCCTCTTCTTGTCTCAGAAGGCTCTTATACTGCAGCCTAAGTACATAATCTGGACCGCGCACACCTGGTCCCTGATGAAGGCAACTAATCTATTGACTGTATAAGTCTAACTGTGAGAAACAGGAGCATTATCATTAGGGGTCCTATCAGGGCAGAAAACAGGGTGGTCAAGAATACAAGATAAGAGTCTTTTCACTGAGTCTTAAAGTTTCCCGCGTGGTGGCATCTAATGTAGACCATATCTCCGACTTGGAAGCGATGTGGGACTTGTGTATCTCCTCCTGAGTAGGCCTCCGGGACCTCGATGCCTTATCCATTGGAGCGCCTCGAGCCTAGAGAGCAAAGGTCCAGTCTCTGTGATCAATTTGGTTAGGATCTCTTTTACCAGGGTTCCAGCAACTGTTTCTGAAGCCTTCTTTGACAGATCCGGTAACCTGTCTGGAAGCAGCGAGGAGTCTCTGACATGCCTAGAGCATTAAAGCGGACAGTTTGAGCCAAATCTCATGTTGTGGTACACCTCTCGGGAGGACCCAGTAGATGACAAAGAAGTTGGGGTAACAAAGAGGATTAAAATGGCAAGGACTATTCAGAAACAAGGGGAGAGGCACCACCCAGCCTAAACCAGTCTCCAAGGTCAATTTAGTTAAGGTCTCTCATAGAGTTTTATTTTCTCTAGCTGTCTTGAGCCCTGGGGACAGTACATCCAATAACATTTCCAATTAGTCCCCAATATCTGTTAATTTCTGACATACCTTAGAAACAAAAAAAGAACTATTGTCTGATCCAATTACCTTGGGCACTCTGAAACTCGGGAAAATTTCTTTTAACCCTGGCTGCTGTTTCCTGCCTGCTAGGGGAAGTCTCAGTCTATTTAGATTAACTATCTACAAGTGCTAGAAGATAATACTTTCCTGCCTTATCTTTTATAAAACCTCTATATACTCTAGGTTGTTCTCTTCTAGGTCTTCTGCCCTATTTACTCTTTGCTGCATTAAGCATTCACTCGCTGGAATACCTTACACTGTTTTATTGATCCCTTAAATGAGTTCATGTGTGCATTTGCCCTGGCGAGTCCTTAGCTTACTTTCTGGGGAGTATAATTCTCACTTCTTGTGTGCACCTTTCCTTGGTAATAGTTGGTCAGATGGCTACCAATCTCAGTCCTTTTTTCTTCAGCATATTTTAAGTGAGGCTATCTCACTTTGTCCCATTTTTCAGTGGGTGCCTCTCACAGACCCACAACCAGTATAGGCTCCTGTATATCTATCCTTGGAGCCATTTGCTCTGCCAGGCTATTGCCCACTGAGTCTTTTCCCTTTTGACATCCTGGGCAGAGGGTGGTACTCACGGTTGTTGGCTTCATTAGGGCATCTAAGAGGTCCAAGATTTCCTGTTGGTTTTCTCTGAGGTGAGCAGTCCTTTTGGCATATACACCTGTGGATGTGGGCTGTGGCAAAGGCATACCTGTTATCCATGTGGATGTTGATTTTCTTGCTGTCTCCAAGTTCCGAGGTCTTGGTAAGGGCCATTAGCTCCACTTTCTGCGTTGACATGCCAGGGGGTAAAGATTCTTCTACCCAGATGCCGTTTGTGCTGCCCACCATAGCAGCACCTGCTTGTCCCTGTCCTTCACGGAGAAAATTGCTCCTGTCTGTAGCAACTATCAGCAGGGGTCAGTCTCTCTTTTTGGCCCAGTTGCTGCAGCTCTTTGGACAGTAAGTATATCTGTCCTCCCCACCATTTTGGAGAGTATGCCTTGCTCCAACAGTTAGGCCTGGGGTGACCTTAAATGAATGGGTTACCCATCCCATCCCTAGGTCCATTGTTCTTCGGGTAGTCCATGAACATATTTTGGTGCCAGTGGCTTCTTGGACCCTAGATCTTTTCTTGGAAACAGGGCCATTGGGTTGGAAGACCATGTGTTAAGCCCCCGTGTCCATCAAGAACTGAGTGGATTTCTCTTTCCCTCTCGCAGTTATCCAGGGTTGGGGGAGGTGGTCAGAACACCGATCTCCCCTAGTCATTGTCTTTATCCAGGGATAACACCTTTGCCATTTGGGGGCCACTTCTCCCAAGACCTGTGAGTTCTTGCTCCCAGCTTGTTAGGACACACTCTGGCTCAGTGGCCTCTCCATATAGTATGCACATTGATTCCTTTCTGCCTTTTAGCCAGGATTTTCTGTAGCTTCCTTCTCTCATTTTTTCTTTCTACTCTCTCTCCCTGTTTCAGCAAACTATACTAAATCTCTCAATAGACTTTTCTAACAACCTGCACCACCAAATCTCTCTACAGACCTTCTAAATAACTTGTACCAAATCCCTCTACATACTTTCTCAGCAAACTAAAGTCCTTCTAGTCTGGGGTGTATAGCAAAATGCTCCTGAGCTGAACTAGAAAGGCTGCCAGTGACTCCTCTGGTCCCTGCTTCACATACCTTTGCCAAATCTGTGGGCTATCATGCCCTCAAGACCTGCCAATGGAGTCTGGTGTCGGTCCTTCAGGTGCTTCTTACCTTTCGTCTGAGGGGGTATTCTTTTCTGGCTTCCTGTATTACAAATAAAACAGTCTCAAAGAGATTAATCAGTCTCTTGGGAAATACATCCTTAGTGAGGGTGTCACCGTGAATCAGGATAGGTGGTCTCAGATCTTCTGCTCCATTCTGTGGTCTTCTCTAAATATAAATTGAGCATAACATCCAATCTCTGTCAAACAGAACCTTTGTCATCTTTACTATCTTGAAAGACTATAAGAATTGACACCTGACTCATGTTTTGGCTATAAATTTTATATCACCTGAAAATCATTTCTGTAAACCTATATCAGCTTTCAAGATTAAAGAGCTTGAGCTGACTATGAGACTAACAGTTTTTATCCCCGTCAGAAATCCAAGAGTGACCAATATTAACTGAAAATATATAGAAAGCTTAACACACTTTTTAAGACTTAGCCAAATGATAGAGATTGCTAAACACCTGAACAGTTTATACTTCAAAATGTTGAAACATTGATCTTCAGCCTTCTGGCACAAGAACATCTGACAGATTTAAAGAATCAGGAATTATTAAGTCATATAATAATCTATAGACACATTGAGTTTGTCTGTAAATGGAGAGAGGCAATCTCGTTGCGCGCGCTCTCTCTTTCTCTCTCTCACCATAACAGAAGCAACTCTAATTAAAACATTGAAAACACCCTAATAATAAACTCAGAGCCTTATATTTTTGTATGGCCCCAAAACTCATAGGCTTAAACATTTCAGATCTATAACAATAACAGCAAGAAAGGACTGGGTGTAAATCCTGCATGTTTACATTTTTAGTATTTATGCCAGTGAAAACCTTGATTTTGTATCAAAATAAAATCAGTATCAAATAAGAATTTATGCCTTGAACATAATATAATTCTCAAAACAAGCTTTTAGTATTACCGAGACAGATTTTTTGCTTAATGTTTCAGAATCTAGTCTTCTAGAGGTCCCCCTTATTTTTGACCTCTTCCCCAGAGAAACACTAAAGCCACAGCTTAACAGTATATCTATTATAATAATTTAAACAATTTAAAATAAATGAAATAAGCCATCTTTAACTTAAATTCAGAATTCCTACATCCGCCACTTTGAGTGTCTTGTTAGAAATTATTTCCCCCACTAGGGGCCTCACAGCTTAAATATTTTGTCTCTTTCTTGTTCTAACATGGCGGGCCTGAGTCACGGTACCCGATCTTGGCGCCAGACCCTAACATGGCGGGCCTGAGTCACGGGACCGATCTTGCCGCCAAAGACCTCAACATGGCGGGCCGGAGTCACGCGACCTGATCTTGCCTCCACAGAGCCCACCATGGCGGTCCTTTCAGTCAGTCTAAACTCTTAACATAATTATCAGTCGGTCTAAATCCCTATGCGTCAGTCATCTAAGTCCGAGAACACAAGACTATACAAAACAGAAACAATCACCACATAGACAGCCTGACGCTGCCACCATCAGGCGTCTCAGTTCAAGACAGTTTGCCTCTAGACAACCCAGTTTCAGATACCGAATGTTCCCGCCAGTTGCAGGACACAAATACAAAGAGAAGAACCCTATTCGGCCTTCTCTAGCTTCCTCCAGACCCCCGAGGTTTCGATTGCCAGGCGGAACTCTCTGCCCCACTCAGGCTTTTAACAAAACAGTGAGACAAACAGAAAACAGAACCAGATCAGAAAACCAGATGGCCGGGAGGGCGTGTAAGTTCTCCATTTTAGAACTACCATATCCTCCTGACACCCAGATGGGAACTTTCCAGGCGTCCCTGGATTTCCCTTCACTCGTGGGACGTCTCCCCGAGTTACAGCTTCTGGCCCACTAGCACGTCTGCCTATACCACGGTCTCCTGGCCATCACGGTCCGAGGAGACAGCTGCATATCTAAAAGCGCATGTCTCATCAGATTCAGATCCCAAGAACAGAACAGAACACTCAGGACAAACGAACAACATCACATCGGCCGGCCAGTGCACACACACACTTCAGAAGGGGTCCCCTTACCTCCTAGTTGTTTCTCGAGTGTGTAGGAGTGTCCGCATTTCCCGGCCACATGCACCAAATGTAAGAACCGAAAGAAAAAACGGGGTACTTCTGCACCCCCATGCCTCGGAAACCAGCACCCCAAACACTCACGAGAGACAGACCTGATGCAATTGCAAGAGGGTTTTAATATCCAGAGCTCTGGGGGGTTACAGTCTCCCCAGCAAGGTAAAGATGTAAGCCCCCAAGGACTGGCTTGCCTTGCCTTTTATAGACTTATAACAGAACCCGCCTACCACAAGCTTCTAAGCCAATCAGTTCAATCCATCCGAACTTGCGCTCTCTGACGACCTACCAGCCTCTCACAGAGGCCGGAAGAACTAGTTAAGTCATTTCCGCTTACGTGGCCTCCACGCAGTGTCGCGCCCACCCTCCCCCACTGGAGTTGGAGATCCAGGTGCCTCCCACGTGCCCAGGCACAGGGGATTCCTAGCTTATAACCTTATCCTTTCATTATGAAATAGAATAAAAGGAGACCGACATGGATACTTCATGTTTAACAGGATGTTAGGTAAACCGATTCAGCTGGTTAATAACCTCTAAATAAAATCAGCTAAGAGACCATTTATTAAAAGATAAATATGAATTAGTTGTTTCCACATATATTGAAAACAGTCTATTTGTGGTTTTCTTTGACATCTTGGGGAATTTTAATAATCATCACTGGCACTCAACTTGCTTATGGATTTTGAAGCCCTTGTTTCATTTTTCAATGTACATTGCACATTTAATTTTTATTAGTTTTTCCCATGTTCGTCACACATGGGGTCACATTAATGAGGGGGAAATAATACACAAAACAATATCCAAGCAATGGTATGTATGAATGCTCATATCATGTTTATTGTTATCTATGCTAATTCCATAAAATCAATGCTCACAACTCAGTAATACAGGTAAATTATATATTAAGTGTCCCTTCCCCCACTTCAGCATTCGAGCTAGACGTTCAGCCTGAACTCTACTCTGTTCAATCCTCAACCCATGAATTTCCTGGCCATTGTTCTGTATAGAATAACCCAGCCTCACCTGGAAGCCACTGAAGCATTCTGGAGCCAACCACCTGCTGAGATCCGGAGCCAGCAAGATCACAAGACTCCACCTCAAGCCTGAGGGGAGGGAATCTTCCAGACTATATATTGCTTAACATGTATTAAAATTAGGGTCTTGAAAGGCAAAGTCTCCTTGACCCAATTCTTTTTGCACCGATTTCCCCATCCATCCCATAAGTTTCTCTTGCAGGGACCAGTCCACGGTAGCTGCAGATAGCTATGGAACTCAACAATTAAGCAGCATCCCAAAGTATTTTTTAATTGGGATTCAAAGTGCATCAATTACAGCCAAACCTACATTTAACTTTCAAGAGGAGACAATTTGAACAGGAATGGCTGCTCTTAGGAATGGAGTATAGAAAATACCTCTTTCTGTGAAGAACTGGGTTATACACTGTGACCCTGAACAGGGACAGCAATAGACTTGTCAGTCTCCAGGAATCAGGACTATGACAAACTCTTTCAAAAAGTATTATGGTAAAGGTTTGGGGAAGAGAAAAAATTTTGAACTTATCTTCTTTATGAAAATATGTAATTTGCACTAGATAAAAAGAGAAAATAAACTAAAGATACTCCAGAAAATTAGTTGAGGCCTTTATGTAGGCTTTTTTTCCAAAATCCACTTTAATTAGGATTCTTGGATGCTTCAAATTCCATTCTAGCCCACCATCCAGAGGTAGAGGACAAGAAAAGCTAATAGTTAATGGGAGTTGAGGATCTGTTTTGGCTTATTTCTTTGGGGGAGCAATTCACACCTTTGTTGTCAGGATGTCAGTAGTCCATTCCAAACATGAATTAGTAATGGCAGTTCAGTCCAATCAGCAAACACCAACAGCTGCTTGTTCTGGAAGCAAATGTGAGGCTCCACTGAATTAGCTCAAGCCCTTAGAGCAGCAAGAAGCAGCAAGAATACTAAGAGGTGTTCTTTTGTGCATTTCTATCTACAAATTAATGACAAATGAAGCTCAGTAAAAACCAGCAGCAAAGCATTGCAAGAGCCTTATCAGTGAAGAACAGTGAAGCTTTACAAGGTGAACCAGTGCAAGAGTGTCTATTCTCTCACTGTCTATAGGCTTCTACTTAAACTCTTTCCAAACATCCAGTGCCTTTTGAAGCCAAATATCCTTTCACGTGTCTGCTTCAGCCAAACATCATTTCATGTGTCTGCTTTAGCAAAACATTCCCTCATAAATCAGCTACCTGAAAATCATCACATGATACAACTATGTCTGCAAAGAAACCAGAGATTTTCACTTTACCTGTGGAATCAGACAGGATTATCTTCATTTTCAAAATATTTGTTTAAATTTTTGTTCATCCCAGAACATAGCTTTGTAGTTTGTCATAGTTACCTATATGATGACATTTATTGTTTATATATAAAATCATTTTCCACAAAATGATATGAAGTTGAAATTCAAGTAAGTGTATGTACATGTATGTACGTGTGTGTGTATACACTAGAGAGTCAGAGAGAGTAAGACAGACAAAGAGACAGTGAGGGGCATTAATTTCATCCTTTGAATAACATGCTTTTGGCCTAAAACATGATTTTCAGCTATGATAATTGTCATAGTTATCCAATAATGAAATTTCTCCCTTGTTCATATGTAAAGCATATTGCTTTCTTATAGAATGATGTTAAGTTGAAATTCAGAAAGGTAGCTTTTAGCACAGCAAGTAGGCATATATAACACCTGTTTGTAATTTCATCACTACTGGGTTGTTACTTTAGAAACAAAAGCAATAGTAATTCAACTGATTGGACTTTTAGCGCTGTGCTGTGATGCATACAAGGTCTCAGTGGCCAAAAGCAATATTTCATTTGCCTTGATTTTAATTTCATTGTAAGAAAGACAATTTATGTTGATGAGGTATAATGCAAAAAGAATTTGTTTAACCTCATGAAAATCTTGTAACTTCACAAGGCAATTTGTTTTAAATGGGGTATAACACATGCACAGTAGTTCCAAGAGAGTAGTTTAAAGATGACAGCAGAGTATAATAAATAGAGCAGAACAGAGACAATATGTAATTATTAGCCAATGGATCAATATATCATTTTGTGATGGTTTGTATATGCTTGGGTCAGGGAGTGGCACTATTAGGAGGTATGGCCTTGTTGGAATAGGTGTGTCACTGTGGGCATGGGCTTTAATACCTAGTCCTAGCTTCCTGGAAGCAGTATTCTCCTAGCAGCCCTCAGATAAAGATGTATAATTCTCGGTTCAGCCTGCCCCGTGCCTGCCTGGATGCTGCCGTGCTCCCATCTTGATAATAGTGGACTGAAGCTTCCAACCTCTAAGTCAGTTCCAATTAAATGTTGTTCTTATGAGAGATGTCTTGGTCATGGTGTAGGTTCACAACATTAAATACTTAGGACACATTTCATAAGTATTAATGACTAACACTAAGGTGTAGAATACTTTTATAAATCATTAGAATGATAGATGGCTTACTCCATTTTAAACACTCTTATATATTAAATAAAATGACAGGTTTTGATAGGTGTCACATACTTATATGTCTAATAAATAAAGAATCAAATGTCAAATTTTAGGTTAATTCTAGAAAATAGTTCAGAAATTCTTTAAGAAAATAATTAACGGGGACCTCTGAAATCTTTTAGATTCTGTAACATCAATCAGGCAGCATACACCAGCTAATATGAGGCCCCCAACACATATACAGCAGAGGACTGCCTGATCTTGGTTTACTCAGAGAAAATGCACCTAACCCTTAAGAAACTGGAGGTCGCTGGGCGGTGGTGGTGCATGCCTTTAATCCCAGCACTTGGGAGGCAGAGGTTGGCAGTTTCTGAGTTCAAGGCCAGCCTGGTCTACAAAGTGAGTTACAGAACAGCCAGGAGTACACAGAGAAACCCTGTCTCAAAAAACAAAAAACAAAACAAAAACAAAAAAAAGAGAAAGATATTGGAGGTTGCAGGGAGTTTAGAGATTTGGTAGTGTGGGTGGTATGAACATCCTTATGTAGACAGGGAGGCAGGGAGGAGGTATGAGATGTGGAACAGTTGGAGTGTGGAACAGGAGGGGAATAAAATCAGGGGTTTAAAAAAAAAGAAAATATATTTCAAGCTGCAATTGAATATAAGTAAGTTGAGACTCTAAAGTCATGTTAGAAACAAAACAAATAATACCCATAGAAGTAAAGTAGGTTCACTAAAGTTATACATTTTTAAGTTAAAATATTATGGTCTGGATTTCTATATATTGCTTCATTCCACTTGTCAATACATTTCAGTCATCAAAATAAATATACACATTAATCACCTTCCCTTCTCCTTTCCATTCATCCATCATTTTTTTTTTTTTTGTGAAAATTGTTCACTTAGAAAGTATGACCTTTAAGATAAGAGCATAGAAATGAATCACTAACACCATTCAAGTCCTTCCAAATTGTGGGAGCGGGGTTGGGAGTTTTAGACAGGACCCTGAAAGTAAAATATTTTTATGGACCTAATAAAAGAGCTATCAAGTAGAATGATGCTCTGGGAAATCTGTCTAAAGTTCCCACTGAACACCATTAAATGCTATTGATGTTAGCTTGACCTTCATCCTATTAGTCTGAGCTACCTAACAAACTAGTGCTTTCCATTTTGTCACCTCTACTGAATCCCTATTTTCATTTTCACACTGTTTTATCTGGCTGTGTTGAAAAGATGGTTGAGCAATGGAGAAAAGCTAGGCTACCCAGAAGGAAAAATGAATCAATTCAAGTTTTAGTTTACTGCTGTGAAGAAACAACATGTTACAAGGACAACACTTAATTGGCACTGGTGTAGAGGTTCAGAGGTTTAGTCCATTTTCACCAAGATGGGAAAATGTCAGCAAGATGGGGCAAAAGGCAGGCTTGGAGCAGGAGGATCTGAGAGTTCTACATCTCTATCTGAAGACTCCACCTTCACTGATGGCCTTTTATTGCCTCTCACAGTACCAAGCCTCACCCGCTCTTCATGATTGCTTCATGCCTTCAAAACCAGTATGACCTGAAGTACACACACACATTTCCAAGTACAGCTGCAGGTTGAGGTACAACCTTGGATATCTCTGAAACACAGCTTCTTTTTGTTCTTAGAAAACACTTACCAGAAGATTTTACCTCATCACCATCATTATGTTGGTATCTTCTTAACCACCACTAATTTTTTTTTTAGCTCCAGTTAAACAGCATTAATTGTCTCAGTAGTTCTTTTTATTCTGGACACTAAAGTTAGAGTCACATAGCCAAAGTTGTCAAGATCTGTGGCTTGCTGGGCTGGGCCATAGCCCCCTTGTTCTATTAAATTATCACTGGCTTTCTGTTTTCCAAATCCTTTACTGCCTAAACTTGGCTCTCTTGGAACATGCTCTGCAGACTGTACTTGAACTCAGATATCTGCATATCTTTCTCCTAAGCACTGAGATTAAAGTTGTCATCCACCAAGACTGGATTTTAAGTTTTTCTTCACCTAGAACTTGCTCTGGTCTAGAAGGGCCTTGAACTCAGGGATCTGCTTGTCTTTACTTCCTAGAATTAAAGGCTTATACTATCATACCTGTACCTAAATTAACTAGGTGGGATCTTGACCCAAGGTCACTATTCCCTTAATTCAACTTAATATCTGTGAGCACAGGTTTTAGTTCTATTTCACCTCATAGTGCCTGTATAAAATTTAGATCATATATTTTATATTTTTTTTCTCAGCTTACCGTGCTTGTTTAAAATGCTCTTCATGAAACGTAACTAGAAAAAAAGTCTGTAATGGTTGTTTCTGAGACTTTCCTTGTTAATGAAATTAAACTGGGTCTTTTCACCTTAGCCTCCAGCTAATTCTTCAGAAAAGACTAAAAAGTAGCCATGTTCTTCATCAAAATAGCACAAAAACAGTCTCTAGGCCACACATTGAAATTCTCCTCTGAAACAAATTGGGCCTGGTTGGTCTACATAATTTCAAATCACTCTCAGTAATAAGTCTTCCATGTCCTACAAGGACAGCCCAGTAAGCTCCATTAAATGTACTCCACTGATTTCCAGATTCAAAGACCACCAAATCCACATTCTTCCAATCAAATGCACGGTCAGGCCTATGACAACAATACCCCACTCCTGATACCAAATTTTTTCATAGGATTTTTACTGTTGTTACAAGACACTCTGATCAAGGCAACTCTTATAAGGACAACATTTAATTAGAACTGACTTAGAGGTTCAGAGGTTTAGTCCATTATCACCAAGGCGGGAACATGGCAGCATACAGGCAGGTACAATGCAGGAGGAGCTGAGAGTTGTGCATCTTCATCTGAAGGTTACTAGCAACATACTGGTCTCCAGGCAGCTAGGATGAAGATCATAGAGCCTGAAACCAAAGTGACATGCCTACTCCAACAAGGCCACACCATGTGCAACTGGGCCACACCTTCTAATAGTGGCACACCCTGGGCTGAACATATACAAACCATAGCACTCAGTGTACTAGAAATACATTTTTTAATGTTAGGACAGGATTTTGAGAAATAATTCTGTAGGAGTTGTTTGGTTATTTTAAATTTCATCATGTGGGTGCACTTATATGAAAGCAAATTTATTATGTGTCATAAATATTAAGAAACAGTGTATGTATGTGTTGTGTGTCTGTCTATGTTTATGTTTTTATTAGAGAATTAGAGAGAGGGAACGAGGACAGAAACAGAGACAGAGACAGACAGACAGACAGACAGAGACAAGAGACAGAGAGGCAGAGACAAGAGGTTATCTTTTTCATTTGAATAACAATTTTTGACCCTCAAAAATCAAGCATCTATTATTTCCTATTTTATATTTTGTTCACAAAATTTTATCACAATAAATACGATTATATACCCAATAATTGCACATGCCATAGTATCCCCTTCTCTCTCTCTCTCTCTCTCTCTCTCTCTCTCTCTCTCACATACACACACACACACACACACACACAAACATAGTCACATATATACATCACACACATGCACAGACATATATATATGTATATGTATATATAGACAGAGATAGAGAGAGACAGAGACAGAGACAGAGACAGAGACAGTGAGAGAGTCATCAGTTCGGATCTTCCAAGTGATTGAAGCTTCCCATATTTAAAATGACAAACTTTCTAAAGGAAAACTTAAGGTCTATTATTAAGAATAACATATAACCAGATGGCCATTTCTATTCACTGTTGATTACCATAGCTTTGCATCTACTACTATCCTGAAAATGTCTGAACACCACATTTAACCTTGATACACGAATTTAAATCTTTTATCTTCCTGTCCAAAATATTTGTTTTCCCACACCTGACATTTATAGCACTCAGCTCTTCCAAATTTAAATAATAAAGGTGACCCAGACTGATACACAAAACTTTAACAAATATCATGTGAAAAATACTTTTTTTAAAGACTTGTGAAAATAAAGTGAAGATCTCCAAAATTTTGTCCTTTTTAAAAAAATTAAGCATAAGTACTATATTTTCTCCCTTTTATTTCCTTCCCCTAATCCTCACTTTTCTCATTTTAATTCCATCTCAAAATCATGGCTCTTCTTTAATTATATGGTTTTATAAATACACACACACACAAACATGCACACATGCACACACATGCACACACACAAACACACACACTCACATACACACAGATACAAATACACATACACAATAGTTGTGTTGCACATATATATATATATATATATACATATATTGTTATTATTTTATTAATTATTTTAGTGTTGTATGTAGATAATTTCAGGCCTGACCAGTTGGTATTATTTAACAAATTGAGAGTTTTTAGCAAGGAAGCCTATTTTCCCTCTTTCATAGCATTCCTATAATTCTTTGTTTATAAAGGGGTCATCTGAAATAACCCCTCCAGTGTTAACATGCCTATTGTTGTTAAAATTGCTCAAGTAATGCTTCTCCATGAATATTCTTGAAGTATCATGGTAGAAGCTTTCCTGACTTTTCTAAAAGACAATCTCACAGCACAATTTGTGATCCTCAAGATCTTATAATCTTTCCAAACCTTCTATGGAGATGTTCCTGATTCTTAGGTTCAGGCATTGATTACCCAAATTTATGTCAGAGACAACTACTGATAGAAACAATATTTGAAATATGAAATTTAAGAAATGAAAATCTGCTGTGTTTTTAAAAAGTCCAGATTGGGAAAGGATGCCTTTTAAAAACAGTTTTATTATTTATTTATTTATTTATTTATTTATTTATTTTGGAACAATAAAGGAACCTACAAAATGTTCAGATCTTTCCAGAAGTCTCACTTTTCTTCCCATAATTCAAACTTCTGTTCTGCTTTGATTATTTTGAATGGCAACTCCTTGTTTACTACCTTAAGATAGTCAATCTCAGAAACATGCAGGGATGCTGCCTTTTATCTTGTGTCCTCCCTGATTCCCAGAGTTTCCTCATCCTGCTTTCTTAACACAGATATAGACTACCTCTCCAGGTCTGGAAGGGATGGTCTAGACCCTCCCACATGAAGGAAAAAACATCAAGAGTCTGCAAGAGGTTGCAAATTAATAAAACACCATAGTCACCCTGATGTTTTTACAGAACCTATCTTCTGGAAAATATGGTAATGTCTGAAGAGTTTTTATGATATAAACAGTCTAATATATACTTATTGACATGTAGGCAACACATAGTTTTTAGGGCCATAACTCAAGGTAAGTGTGACTTGAGAGCACTTATTCCTAAGAACAATGACTTTCCTAAATTAAGACCCTGAATCTCGCTAAAAAAAAAAAAAAAAAAAAAAAAAAAAAAAAGTAGGCAGAGGTGGGTGGTGGCACACACCTTGAATCACAGCACCTAGGAGGAAGAGGCAGGTGGATCTCTGTGAGTTTGAGGCCACCCTGAACTACAGAGTAAGTTCAAGGACAGCCAAGGTTACACAGAGAAACCCTGTCTTGAAACAACAAGGGAGTCCTGCATTCAGAGGTGAGAAGCTGCCATCTTTGCTCCCTTGACTGTGTAGCAGACTGGTAAGCAGGGATCACCAGAGTAGAGTATCACTTGGGACACACCCCTCCAGGACTCCGCCTACACCCAGGTGCTCGACAATGCCATGGCCAGCCAGCTGGGCACCTACCCTTCCAGGGTTCATCTGCCATGCAGGGAGGTGGTTGGAGGTAGTTCCTTAGTCAGAGGTGAGACTCCAACATCTTTGCACCTATGACTGTGTAGCAAACTGGTCAGCAGAGATCACCAGAGTAGAGTATCACTTGGGACACACCCCACCCGGACAACACCTGCACCCAGGAACTCCACAGCACCACAGGCAGCCAGATGGGTATCTGCCCTGCCAGGGTACACTGCAGGGAGGTGGTTGGAGGGAATCCCTCAATCAGAAGTGATACACTGCCATCTTTGCGCCTGTGACTGTGGAGCAGACTGGTCAGCAGAGATTACCAGAGTAGAGGATCATTTTGGACACACCCCACCAGGACAACACCTGCACCCAGGAAGTCAGCAGCACCACAGCAATCTGTGCCAGGGGAAAGCAGGTCACCCAGGGTTAATGAGATAGGCTTCCAGGCACACAGGAGGGGCAAGCAGCAGCCAGTAACAGCAGGATGAACTAACAATAGAAAAAACTAGATGGCAAAAGTTAAACTTAGGGACATTGCTAACAGAAATCGGGGCAATTTGGCACCATCTGAACCCAATTCTCCCACAACACCAAGTCCTGGATATCCCAACACACCAGAAAAGCAAGGTTTGGATTTAAAATCACAGGTAATGATGGAGGGCTTCAGGGAGGGCTTCAAGAAGGACATAAATAAATCTCTTAAAGAAATACAGGAGAACACAAGTAAATAGGGAGATGCCATTGAAGAACTAAGGGAAAACACAACAAAACAGGAGAAGGAATTGAACAAAGCCACCAGGGATCAAAGATGGAGGTAGAAACAATAATAACATCACAAAGGGTAACAACTCGGGACATACAAAAACTAGGAAAGAAGTCAGGAGTCATGGATCCAAGAATCAACAACAGATTATGAGAGATAGAAGAGAGAATCTCAGATCTAGAAGATACCATAGAAAGAATTGATACAACAGTCAAAGAAAATGAAAAATGCAAAAAGCTCCTGACAAAAAACATCCAGAAAATCCAGTACAAAAAGAGAAGTACAAACCTAAGGATTATAGGTATAGAAGAGAGTGAAGATTTCCAACTTAAAGGGCCAGTAAATCTCTTCAACAAAATTATAGAAGAAAACTTCTCTACCCTAAAGAAAGAGATGTCCATGAACATAAACATACAAGAAGCCTACAGAATTCCAAATAGATTTGACCAGAAAAGAAATTCTTTCTGACACATAATAATTAAAACAGCAAATATACTAAACAAAGAAAGAATATTAAAAGCAGTAATAGAAAAGGTCAAGTAACATATAAGGGTAGGCCTATCAGAATTACACTAGACTTCTCAACAGAGACTATGAAAGCCAGAAGAGCTTGGCAGATGACATACAGACTCAAATGGAACACAAATGCCAACCCAGACTGCTATATCCAGCAAATCTCTCAATTTCCATAGATAGAGAAAACAAGGTATTTCATGACAAAAACAAATTTACACAGAATCTTTCCACAAATCCAGCCCTTCAAAGGATAATGAATGGAAAACACCAACAAAAAGAAGGTAACTACAAACTAGAAAAAGCAAGAAATTAATCTTTTTTCAATAAAACCAAAAGAAGATAACCACACAAACATAAAAATTACATCAAACAGCAGGAAGAATCAATCACTATTCCTTAATAGCTCTAAAAATTCAATGGACTCAATACCCCAATATAAAGACATAGACTGGATATGTAAACAAGACCCAACATTTTGCTGCATATAGAACAGGCATCTCAGTGTAAAAATCAAACACTACCTCAGAATAAAAGGCTAGAAACCAGTTTTCCAAGCAAATGGTCCCAGGAAAAAAGTTAGTGTAGCCATTCTAATATCCAATAAAATAGACTTTCAAACTAAAGTCATCAAAAAAGACACAGGACACTTTGTACTCATCAAACGAAAAACCAACCAGGAAGAACTCTCAATTCTGAACATCTATGGTCCAAATACAAGGCACCTTTATTCATAAAGGACACTTTACTAAAGCTTAAAGCACACATCTCACCACACACAATAATTGAGGATGACTGCAACACCCTAGTCTCCTCAATGGACAGTACAGGGAAACACAAACTAAACAGAGACACAGTGAAACTAACAGCAGTTTTGCACTGAATGAATTTAATAGATATCTATAGAATATTTCATCCTAAAGCAAAAGAATATACCTTCTTCTCAGCACCTCATGGTACCTTCTCCAAAATTGACCATATAATTGGTCACAAAACAGAACTCACCAGATATAAGAAGACTGAACTAATTCCATGCCTCCTATCAGATCACTATGGTGTAAGGTGGTCTTCAGTAGCAATAACAACAAAAACAGAAAGTCCACATAGCCATGGAAGCTGAATAATGCTCTACTCAGTGATACATTGGGCAAGGAAGAAATAAGGAATGAAATCAAAACCTTTTTAGAATTTAAAGAAAATGAAGACACAACACACCCAAATTTATGGGATACAATGAAAGAAGTGGTAAGAGGAAAACTCATAGCTCCACATGCCTCCTAAAAGAAGCTGGATAGAGCATACACTATTAGCTTAACAGTACACTTTAAAGCTTTAGAACATAAAGAAGCTAATACCAAGAGGGGTAGAAGGTAGGAAATCATCAAACCCAGTGCTAAAATCAACCAAATTGAAACAAAAAGAACAATGCAAAGAATCCAGGAGCTGGTTCTTTGAGAAAATCAACAAGATAGATAAAGCTTTAGCCAGACTAACCAGCGGGCACAGAGACAGTATCCAAATTAACAAAATCAGAATTGAAAAATGAGAAGTAACAACAGAAACTGAGGAAATTAAAAAAAATCATGATATCCTACTACAAAAGCCTATATTCAACACAACTGGAAAATATGGATGAAATGGACAAATTCCTAGACAGATACCAACTACCAATGTTTAATCATAATAAGATAGACCATCAAAATAGTCCCATAACCCCTAAAGAAATAGAAGTGGTCATTGGAAATCTCCCAACCAAAAAAAGCACATCAAAAAAAAGCACAGGGCTAGTACCAAATTCTATCAGACCTTCAAAGAAGACCTAACACCAATACTCTTCAAATTATTCCACAAAATAAAAACAGAGGAAACCCTATCCAACTTGTTCCAGTAAGCCACAATTCTGCTGATACCAAAACCACACAAAGATCCAAGAAAGAAAGAGAACTTTAGACTTATTTCCCTTATGAATATTGATGAAAAAATACTCAATAAAATTCTTGCCAACTGAAATCAAGAACACATCAAAATTATCATTCACCATGATCAAGTAGGTTTCATCCTGGGGATGCAGGGATGGTTCACTATAGGAAAATCCATCAATGTAATCCACAAAATAAACAAACTCAAAGAAAAAATCACATGTTCATTTTAGTAGAAGCTGAAAAAGCATTTCATAAAATTCAGCATCCTTTCTTGTTAAAGGGTTGGAAAGAACAGGAATTCAAGGTCCATACCTACACATAATAAAAGAAATACACAGAAAACCAGTAGCCAAAATCAATGTAAATGGAAAGAAACTTGAAGCAATCCCACTAAAACCAGAGACCAGACAAGGCTGCATTCTCAATCCATATTTTTTTCAATATAGTACTTGAAGTTCTAACGAGAGCTATTAGACAACAAAGAGAGGTCAAATGGTTTAAAATCTGAAAGGAAGAAGTCAAATAATCACTATTTGCAGATGATAGGATAGTACACTTAAGCACCCAAAATACTCTACCAGAGAACTCCTACAGCTGATAAACAACTTCAGCAAAGTGGTTAGATAGAAAATTAACTCAAGCACATCAGTAGCCTTCTTGTTTGTTTGTTTATTTATTCATTCATTCATTCATTTATTTAGAGGGCTCTAGCTGCATGTACACCTGCATGTCAGAAAAGGGCATCAGACCCCATTACAGATAGTGGTGAGCCACCATGTGATTGCTGGGATTTGAACTCAGGACCTCTGGAAGAGCAGTCAGTGCTCTTAACCACTGAGCCATCTCTCTGGCCCATCATCAGTAGCCTTCTTATACTCAATGGATAAACTGGCTTAGAAAGAAATTAGGGAAATGACACCCTTCACAATAGCCAAAAACACTTTAAAGAATCTTGGTGTGACTCTAACCAAACAAGTGAAAGATCTGTATGAAAGAAACTTCAAGTCTTTGAAGAAAGAAATTGAAGAAGACCTCAGTAGATGGAAAATCTTCCATGCTCTTGGATTGGCAGCATTAATACAGTAAAAATGGCCATCTTGCCAAAAGCAATATATAGATTCAGTGCAATCCCCATCAAAATCCCAATTCAATTTTTAAAGAGTTAGAGCAATTCTCAAATTCATCTGAAGTAACAAAAAACCCAGTATAGCTAAAGCTATAATCAACAGTGAAAGAACTTCTGGGGGAATAAGTATCCCTGACCTCAAGCAGTACTACAGAGCAATAGTGTTAAAAACTGTATGATATTGGTATAGTGACAGTCAGGTAGATCAGTGAAATAGAATTGAAGACCCAGAAATGAACCCACACAACTATGGTCACTTGATCTTTGACAAAGGAACTACAACCATCCAGTGGAAAAAAAGATAGCCTTTTCAACAATTGGTGCTGGTCCAACTGGAGGTCAGCATGCAGAAGAATGCAAATCAATCCATTGATCCATTCTTTTTTTTTTCTTTTTCTTTTTTTTAATTTTTATTTTCTATGTTCTATGTTTACATTCAAAAGGCTTTCCCCTTTCCCAGTTCCCACCCACCATAGTTCCCATAGTTCCTCTCCTCCCCAACTGTTCCCCAATCATTCCCCCTCCCCCCTCGGTTTCTTTACTAAACTGGATGCAATCTTTACAGGCCCAGGGTCCTCTCCTTTCTTCTTCTTGGGAATCATTTGACTTGCTATTTGTGTCTTGAGTATTTAGTGCTTCTGGGCTCATTAATATCCACTTATCAGTGATTGCATTTCATGTGCATTCTTTTGTGATTGGGTTAATTCACTCAGGATGATATTTTCCAGGTCTAACCATTTACCTACAAATTGCATGAATTCATTATTTTTAATTGCTGAGTAGTATTCCATTGTATAAATATACCACATTTTCTGTATCCATTCCTCCTTTGAGGGATATTTGGGCTCCTTCCAATTTCTGGCTATTATAAACAAGGCTGCTATAAACATAGTGGAGCATGTGTCCTTATTGCATGCAGGGGAATCCTCTGGGTATATGCCCAGGAGTGGTATGCCAGGGTCCTCTGGAAGTGACATGCCCAATTTTCTGAGGAACCGCCAAACTGATTTCCAGAGCGGTTTTACCATTTTGCAATCCCACCAACAATGGAGGAGTGTTCCTCTTTCTCCACATCCTCGCCAGCACTTGTTGTCTCTTGAGTTTTTAATCTTAGCCATTCTGACTGGTGTGAGGTAGAATCTCAGGGTTGTTTTGATTTGCATTTCCCTGATGACTAATGATGTTGAACATCTTTTAAGGTGTTTCTCGGCCATCCGAATTTCTTCTGGTGAAAATTCTTTGTTTAGCTCTGTGCCCCATTTTTTGATAGGGTTATTTGGTTCTTTGCGGTCTAACTTCTTGAGTTCTTTGTATATATTGGATATTAGCCCTCTGTCGGATGTGGAGTTGGTGAAGATCTTTTCCCACTTTGTTGGTTGCCATTTTGTCCTTCTGACAGTGTCCTTTGCTTTGCAGAAACTTTGTAATTTTATGAGGTCCCATTTGTCGATTCTTGATCTTAGAGCATAAGCTATTGGTGTTCTGTTCAGGAACTTTCCCCCTGTGCCCAAGTCCTCCAGGGTCTTCCCAAGTTTCTTTTCTAATAGTTTCAGTGTGTCTGGTTTTATGTGGAGGTCTTTGATGCACTTGGAGTTGATCTTAGTGCAAAGAGATAAGAGTGGGTCAATTCGCATTCTTCTGCATGTTGACTTCCAGTTGAACCAGCACCATTTGTTGAAAAGGCTATCTTTATTCCACCGGATGGTTGTGGCTCCTTTATCAAAGATCAAGTGACCATAAGTCTGTGGATTAATTTCTGGGTCTTCAATCCTGTTCCATTGATCTGCTTGCCTGTTGCTATACCAATACCATGCAGTTTTTAACACAATTGCTCTGTATTACTGCTTGAGGTCAGGGATATTGATTCCCCCAGAAGTCCTTTTATTGTTGAGAAAAGTTTTAGCTATCCTGGGTTTTTTGTTGTTCCAGATGAATTTGAGATTTGCTCTTTCTAGATCTATGAAGAATTGAGTTGGGATTTTGATGGGGATCACATTGAATCTGTATATTGCTTTTGGCAATATGGCCATTTTTACTATATTGATTCTGCCAATCCAGGAGCAAGAAATATTTTTCCATCTTCTGAGGTCTTCTTCCATTTCTTTCTTCAAGGACTTGAAGTTCCTGTTGTACAGATCTTTCGCTTGTTTGGTTAGAGTTATGCCAAGATACTTTATGTTGTTTGTGGCTATTGTGAAGGGTGTTATTTCCCTAATTTCTTTCTCAGCCTGCTTGTCCTTTGAGTACAAGAAGGCCACTGACTTGCTTGAGTTAATTTTATAACCTGCCACTTTGCTGAAGTTGTTTATCAGCTGTAGAAGTTCTCTGGTGGAGTTTTTTGGGTCGCTTAGGTAAACTATCATATCGTCTGCAAATAATGATAGTTTCATTTCTTCCTTTCCAATTTGTATCCCTTTGACTTCCTTATGTTGTCTAATTGCTCTTGCTAGAACTTCAAGTACTATATTGAAAAGATATGGAGAGAGAGGGCAGCCTTGTCTAGTCCCTGATTTTAGTGGGAATGCTTCAAGTTTCTCTCCATTTATTTTGATGTTGGCTACTGGTTTTCTGTAGATTGCTTTTACTATGTTTAGGTATGGGCCTTGAATTCCTGCTCTTTCCAAGACTTTTAGCATGAAAGGATGCTGAATTTTGTCGAATGCTTTTTCAGCATCTAATGAAATGACCATGTGGTTTTTTTCTTTCAGTTTGTTTATGTAGTGGATTACATTGATGGATTTCTGTATATTGAACCATCCCTGCATCCCTGGGATGAAGCCTACTTGATCATGGTGGATGATCGTTTTAATGTGCTCTTAGTTTCGGTTAGCAAGAATTTTATTCAGTATTTTTGCATCTATATTCATAAGAGAAATTGGCCTGTAGTTCTCTTTCTTTGTTGGATCTTTTTGTGGTTTAGGTATTAGCGTAATTGTGGCTTCGAAGAATGAGTTGGGCAGTGTCCCTTCTGTCTCTATTTTGTGGAATAGTTTGAAAAGTATTGGTGTTAAGTCTTCTTTGAAGGTCTGGTAGAATTCTGCACTAAAACCATCTGGTCCCGTACTTTTTTTGGTTGGGAGGCTTTCTATAACCCCTTCTATTTCTTTAGGGGTTATGGGACTATTTAGCTGATCTACTTGATGCTGATTTAATTTTGGTATTTGATATCTGTCTAGGAAATTGTCCATTTCCTCCAGATTCTCCAGTTGTTTTGAGTATAGACCTTTGTAGTAGGATCTGATGATCTTTTGAATTTCCTCAGTTTCTGTTGTTATGTCTCCCTTTTCATTTCTAATTTTGTTAATTTGTATACTGTCTCTGTGTCCTTTGGTTATTCTGGCTAAGGGTTTATCTATCTTGTTGATTTTCTCAAAGAACCAGCTCCTGGTCTTGTTGATTCTTTGTATGGATCTCTTTGTTTCTATTTGATTGATTTCAGCCCTGAGTTTGATGATTTCTTGTCTTCTACTCCTCCTGGGTGAGTTAACTTGTTTTTCTTCCAGGGCTTTAAGGTGTGCCATTAAGTTGCTAGTGTATGCTCTCTCCAGTTTCTTTTTGGATGCACTTAGAGCTATGAGTTTTCCTCTTAGCACTGCTTTCATTGTGTCCCATAGATTTGGGTAGGTTGTACCTTCATTTTCATTGAATTCTAAAAAGTCTTTGATTTCTTTTTTTATTTCTTCCTTGACCAAGGTGTCATTGAGTAGAGTATTGTTCAATTTCCATGTGTATGTGGGCTTTCTGTTGTTTTTGTTGTTATTGAAGACCACTCTTACTCCCTGGTGATCTCATACGAGGCATGGGATTAGCTCGATCTTCTTGTATTTGTTGACATCTGTCTTGTGACCAATTATATGGTCTATTTTGGAGAAGGTACCATGTGGAGCTGAGAAAACGGTATATTCTTTAGCTTTAGGATGAAATGTTCTATATATATATATATATATATATATATATATATATATATATATATATCTGTTAAATCCAGTTGGTCCAGAGTTTCATTTAGTTTCACTGTGTCCCTGTTTAGTTTCTGCTTTCCTGATCTGTCCATTGAGGAGAGTGGAGTGTTGAAGTCACCCACAATTATTGTGTTAGGTGTAATGTGTGCTTTAAGCTTTAGTAAGGTTTCTTTTACGAATGAGGGTGCCCTTGCATTTGGAGCATAGATGTTCAGTATTGAGAGCTCTTCATGGTGGATTTTCCCTTCCATTGATCCATTCTTATCTCCTTGTACTAAGATCAAATCCAAGTGGATCAAGGACCTCCACATAAAACGAGACACACTGAAACTAATAGAAAAGAAACTTGGGAAGACCCTTGAATTCATGAGCACAGGTAAAAATTTCCTGAACAGAACACCAATTGTGTATTGCCTAAGATCAAGATTAAAAAGCAAAGTACACTGTGAAAAGGACATAATGGCAACCACCAAATTGGGAAAAGATCTGTACCAATACTACATCTAACAGAGGGCCAATATCCAATATATATATATATACATATATATATATATATATATATATATATATATATTTATATAATATATATAAATATGCTAATATCCTATATATATATATTGGATATTTATATATTTATATGTATATTATATATATATATATATATATATATATATATATATATATATATAAAGAACTCAAGAAGTTAGACTCCAGAGAGCCAAATAACCCTATTAAAAAGGGGTACTGCACTAAACAAAAATTTTCACCAGAGGAATTTTGAATGGCCGAGAAGCACCTAAAGAAATGTTGAACATCCTTAGTCATGAGGAAAGTGAAATCAAAACAACCCTAAGATTTCACCTCACAGTATCCAGAATAGCTAAAATCAAAAACTCAGAAGAAAATAGGTGCTGGTGTGAATGTGGAGAAAAAGGAACACTCCTCCACAGCTGGTGGGATAACAAGCTGGTACAACCTCTCTGTTAATCAATCTGGCAGTTCTTCAGAAAACCGGGCATAATACTACTGGAGGAACCCGCTATACCACTCCTGGGCATATACCCAGAGGATTTCCCAGCATGTAATAAGGACACATGCTCCACTATGTTTATAGCAGCCCTATTTATAAGAGCTAGAACCTGGAAAGACTCAGATGTCCTTCAATGGAGGAATGGATACATAAAATATGGTATATTTATACTAGGGAATACTACTCAGCTATTAAAAACAATGAATCATGAAATTCTTAAGCAAGTGTGTAGAACTGTAGAATGTCATCCTGAGTGAGTTAAACCAATCACAAAAGAACACACATGATATGCACTCTCTGATAAACGGATATTAACCCAGAAGCTTGGAATACTCATGAAACAATTCACATATCAAATGATGGCTAAGAAGAATTAAGGAGAGACCCCCTGGTCCTAGAAAGGCTAAGTGCAGCGGTGTAGGGGAATACCAGGGCAGGGAAGTGGGAAGGGATTTATTGGGAAACAGGGGGAGGGAAGGGGGCTTATGGGACTTTCTGGGAGGGGGGATCCTGGCAAAGGGAAAAATTTGAAATATAAATAAAGAATATATCAAATAAAAATAACTAAAAAAAGAAACAACAAAAATATGAGGGAAGGAAGGATGGAAGGAGGGAGGCAAGGAAAGAAGAAATGAGAGAACAAAGGAAGGAGAGCAGGAAGAAGGGAGGGAAGGAAGGAAGGAAGGAAGGTGGGAAGGAGGAAAGGAAGGAAGGAAGGAAGGTGGGAAGGAGGAAAGGAAGGAGAGAAGGAGGAGAGGAGGGAAGGAAGGAAAAGAAAACCATATGGGCCATGTGTTCAGATCCTAGGCATATATATATACAAAGAACCTCATACCATAGACATATCTGTGTCTACTACTGTACTATTCACAGTTGCATGAAAATGGATCCAGCCTCAACCCCCATGAACAGAGAAGCAGATAATGAAAATATGGCATATGTACAAAACATAATTTTACTTGGCTGTCAAGAAAAAGAAAATTATAAAATCTGTAATAAAGTGGTTGCAACTAAAAAGAATTATATTGTCAAGTGACCCTGTCTCAGATGGGACCCATGTTCTCTCTCCTATGTGAATTCTAACTTTTCATGTGTGCATGTGTGTAATAAGAGATGTGTGGGGCTGGAGAGACACCTCAGTGGTTAAGAGCACTGACTGCTCTTCTAGAGGTCCTGTTTTCAATTCCCATAAACCACATGGTGCCTCACAACCATCTGTAATGGGATCGGATGCAGTTGTCTGCTGTGTCTGAAGACAGTTACAGTGTACTCAGTCATACAAATAAAATAAATAAATCATTTTTAAAAAAGAAAAAAACCTAAATCTATCTCTATGCAAGAGCTACTGTTCCATTTAGTTTTCTGGCAACTAAATTTAAGCTTAATAGTCTTCTCTATTCCATTTGTGAAAGAGGAATTTCAATTGAGGCGATACCACCATTTATTGCGTTAATATGTGGGCCAATTTTTTGATTAATGATTGATGGGGGAGTGTCAGAACTCTGCGGTCCTTGATACCCCTAGGTAGGTAGTCATTGGTTAATAGTAAGAAAACAGGATGTTTGGGAGTAGAGACGACCCAAGACAGAAAGTCATGTTCCTCCAGGATCTCTGCTTCTAAATTCCTACCCTGACTTCCTTCAGTAGTAGAATCTTTGAGAATTGATGTGAAATAAATCCTTTCTTCCCCCATTCTTTGTTTTGGTTACAGTGTTTATCAAAGCAACTGAAAGTAAGTTAGGAAACAATGCATGGATTTAGAGTGTTTTATCATACTTTTTTGAATATCTTCAGAAAATCCTGTAGGAAAATCATGTCCTTATGGATACAACTTCTAGAAATGATTGTGTACAGTGGCACCAAGATACAGTGCTGGCTTTCTCATTGGCAATGAGAGTATTAATTTAAGCCTTACGCAATTTGAAATAAACACAGAATGCACAGGTATATAGTGAATCAAAGACAGAAGGCAATACTAGTGAAATTTCATCTCTTTCTGTTTTTAGGGGGAAATAAAAGGGCAGAGCAGTCACTTGAGACAGGGAGCTTTTGTGATTTTTCTGTATGATTAAATTTAAAGTGGTGTGTTACTGGGCCAAAGAGCTTAAGGGCAAATGAGAAACTCAGTGTGCATTGTTACAGAACAGAGCTAAATCCCATTTCAGGGAAGAGGCTTGGGAATTTGGTAATACAAGAAGATTGTTCAGCTGTGAATAGTCCTAAAATACAGTATAAAATCTTTTTAAGTTGACAAAACCTGAACAGTTTTCAATTACTTAGCTGTATATAAAACACATTTAGGTAAAAGTGCAAAAAGTGTGGTGGAAAATAAAATGAGATAGAATTTTACTATTAAGGATGTTAGTGTTTTTGAGGAACACATAAGGAAAAAAAATATTCTTTGCCTTCAAGCTGGCATTTCGTAGGTTTACATGTTAATCAGCATAACAAAACATATTGTAAAAAAGAAGTCAAGCCAAGAAAGAAAGTAGCAGAAATGGATGTAAAGGAGGAAATGCAAAGGAAAGCTTTTATAATATTTCTCCTTTAGCATGACCTCTTTGTATTTCCCTGCTGGAACTCTGAGTTATGGGTACCTATACTAAAAAACCTGCAGTTTTATAGACTTACAATGATCTATCTTTCTGTTGGGTCCTCACCTAAGCCATTCTATATAGGACACACTTGTTCTTCCTCTTGCCAGGGTCATATCTCTTCTTTGCATCCTAAATCCTCATCTTCGAGAAGTGTTCTCTAATGTACTTCAGTACATGAAATGCACTATGTAAGAAATAACACTTTATTTTATGTACCTTTTGCTTTTCTACTTTAGTACATTTTGCAGAAAGACCATCATATACATTTGGAACTGGCTAGTGGTCAGTAATGATTTCTGATGATAATTCTCCAATGTGAATTACAGTCTTCATCATATCACCATCATCATCAAATATGAAAATGAGTATACTAGCATCAATATAAATCTATAATAAATCAGTGTAAATAATATATAGCTTCCATCTGCACTTACAATGATGGCTTACAAAACTTAGTTTTCTTAAAGAATCAGTAAATTCTATGTAAATTCAAAAGAAAAATATAATTGCAAGATGATGCTTGTTATTTTTCAGTAGCTGCCAGATGTTTGTTGAGAAAATAAGATAATCATGGCAGTTTCTTTAATTCACATAGGGCTAACACATTTTAAAATCTTGTTTTATACTCATATATTCTTTCAAATGCAATACTTTATTATCTCTAGAAACCCAATATCCTATCCATTAATCAAAATCCAAATTCAGTTCAGAATCCTCTTACCATGCAACTATCAAGTAGAACTACTAGTTGCTGTTGACTTCATTATGTATGAGTTTTACATTTACAGTTACAGTTCAACAGGTTTTATATTTATGTTTAATGGACATAGTCACAACTGAAAAGATTATTCAAATATCACATGCTATCCCACATATTATTAAAAAAACTCATCAAAAAGTAAAACTTTTGGGACAGAATATCCCTGCTTTCAGGGTTACATATAAGGGCATGCATCAAATTTAAGGAGAAAGGGAAGCTAAAATACATTTCAGACCTATCACATTTCAGAAAGTGCTTTTTTTATGATTAGAGAAGAATCTCAGACATTCTCAGGATCATTTGACTATACGGGCATTATAGATTTGCTTAAAATGTAGTTACAACTGATAGGCTAGTTATACACTTATGAAATAAAATGCCAGTGGTCACATTCAAACTGGCATCATTTAATCCTCAACAGCACGACCATTGACTCTTTATTATGACATGAAGGAAAAAATAAGACACAAACTTAAAATATATTAATATATTTTCCAAGATATGCAAGCAATTCCTAAATTACAGTTCTTAAATAATAATGCAAACAGAAATTTCCAAAACTGTATTGAAGCAAATATCATTATGCTTCTAAATAAAATCTATGCTTTGAAACAAAAATGTTTTGCAAACAAATAAGCACAAGAATTTTTCCAATCTTTGAATCTCATGTAATATTTCCACTATAACTATAGTATACTTAATATGTATTATGTAGGTACATTTTACACAGGGTCTCACTACATCTCCTCAGCTTCCTTGGAAATTTCTATATAAACCAGGATCTCAGAGATCCATCTACCCCTGATTTCAAAGTGCTGGTACTAATGGTGTATACTTCCACTACTGGCATAATGATTATATATCTGAAGTAATCAGTTCAGTAGACTTTCCCTGTCATGTTACTCAGTAACTGTACTAGTCATTGAAGGTTATATTTTTTTTAACTTAGATAACATATCCAAGTAATTTAATGGAAAAGGAACATACAGCAGTTATTTAAATGCTCAAGATATGATGCTCCTTTACTGTATGGTTCCCAATACATCTACAGTTTGATCAACAGATTTAAATTCAGGGCCTAATTAAGATTTGATATGATAGGGTATCAAAAATATCTTGAGAGTTTTGTCTAGATTTTTAATTGTGATCCTCATTACTAAATAAAGTCTACCAATCATCTGTCTCTTAAAGAAACATCCTAAATATGAAAATTATATGACTTATTCATCAATTTATAAATTGTGTCAAGTCTTGGATATCAATGTGATTTTTGTTATTTTTACTGAACTATGAAAATCTATACCTATATATAACACCCAGCTTCATATTCCAAGTTCAGTTCTATTTTCTTGATATTCTACTATCCCTGAGCATTAGTATTATGACATTCCTAAGCTGCCACTTGGTAATTTTTTCAAAGTTACTATGGTTAAATCTTCACTTTAAATTTATATTCATTTGTTTTTTTTCTACTTTTGTTTGGGTCATTTAAGACTAATCTCTTCATTAACCCCTAAACTCAAGAATTTAGTTTTGGAGGATGTAAACCATGGAAATTTGACAGTCTGCTCACTTAGTCAGTACAACATGTCTGTGTCTCTGTGGAGATGGATGGATAAAGAGGTCCATTCAGCTTCAGACTGAAGAATGCCTTTTATTCCGGACTACAAGGTGTCTTTATCTAAAGTATGTGCTGTTCATGAATGGAACCTTTTCACATCCATCAAATCCAGCTTCTTGAATTCAATTTTTCAAACCACTTGAAAGCTTGACTTACATTGTCTTGTGTAGGTAACTATAGAGAAGTGTTGCCAGATCTTTGTTCATTCGATAGATTTCTACCCATAGATTACTTAATAGCAAAATTACATGTCATCCTTATGTAAATGGCTCTAACATTATTCTGCCAACCCAATCATGTAATCCCTACCTATCATTCTAGGTCAGCCTCTAGTTCTTTCTCATCCTTTCAAAACCTACCTCAGATATACCATTATTTTGAAATTTCAAGTCATCTTGGTAGTTTAAGTGCATTAAATTAAAATTTTATTAAAATGGGGAGAAGGCAGAGCAGATATTTGAACACACACAATATAAAACTATGAGATGACTATCTGAGTGTAAGACAATCCAGCTTGAGAGAACCAAAAGGAACAGAGTGGCAATGAAGCAAACTATAATGACATATGTTTGAAATTTGTCTTAATGATAATTATTCCTTACCATATAAACTTTTAATTAATCAATATTTTTGAATTTATATTTTCTATACATATAATTTCCCTTTTTACAAAAAACTTTCTGAGGATGTTTTGTGAGTTTCTCATAATGGAGCATAGTCCTACTCATCTTCCCAGCCCTTCATATCTACTTGCCAGCCTTACATCCTTCCACCCAAAGAAAAGTTAAACAAAAACAAACAAACAAATAAAATAGACAAAATAAATCGCAGAAAATATCTCATAATGGAAGTTTCAGGATGCCCCCAATGTACCCTCTGCTTGCACATCTACACTTGCAAATGTTCATTGCAATGAATTATTGTTCAGGTTCAAGGTCTCTGATTTCTTGAAATCATCAATATTGTAGCTGCTGCAGGATTCTTCCCAGTTATCCTGTTGTTGCATTTAGTCATGGAGATTCTGCAGGTTTGGAACAGTAGAGCCAGTACCTCCATGTATCTCAACAGTTCACAGATGATATAGATTTTTGGGGTTGGAGCAATTAAAAGCTATAGATCTGGGTCTATCTGATAGCTGAGCTCATCAGTATGTTGGATCTCCCTTATCTGAACCACCAGAGAGAGCTCTCCAACACTGTTTCTGCTAGGCTACTCAATGCCACCATCATCAAGAAGCAGGAACATCTCTCCCACTTCCACACATTTGCGCCTAGCTCACCAGTGCATTGGCCATTAGATCCATTGTGTTGCTTCATTAAGGTGGAGGAACCCTCTTCAGAGTGCTGCAGCTAATGAGGGGTACATATAGCTGAACACAGATCCAGTTATCCTGTCAGAC
Organism: Apodemus agrarius; assembly: GCA_964023405.1. Taxonomy (NCBI): domain Eukaryota; kingdom Metazoa; phylum Chordata; class Mammalia; order Rodentia; family Muridae; genus Apodemus; species Apodemus agrarius. The sequence goes on from OZ030011.1 coordinate 139,203,544, forward strand.
AGGTATACATGGGTAAGAGAGAAAAAGAGTTCATCCTAATCATCCTGGTACCCATACTACCTAATCTTCATGAGTGGTAGAGCCAGGTTTATAATATTCAAGCCTCTACGACAAGGTTATCCATGACCCCACCATTAGCACCTTTCACACAAGGTTCAGGGCTATCTCCCAAGTAGGGGCAGGGACACCTCTCCCACTCTCATGACCCTACAGCCAGCTCTTTCAAATATCTGATGTAGAAAGAGGAATCAGGTTGTGGATGGTATATTGAACAACTTTTTGCCTGTGCCACTTTACAGCCTGCTTCTGAATGTTACTACAAATGAGAGGTGTGGACAGCCCTTCAGATTCTAATAGTCAGTAAGGAGAGGGTCCAGTTCTGTATACATAGCCTTTGGTTATCATCTATGCTCCCAGGGACCTTGCCCAGACTAGGAACATTCTCATAGTCTCTAATGGTATTTTGAGCCACTTACATAGATGCTGACCCTTGTTGCTGCATGATCCTGGACTCAGATATGGCCTTCAGCTATAGCATGAGATGGGACTTCATCGTGGACTCAGGTGGTAGGACTGGCTACTCACAACTGGCTATTCCTCTGCACCCTTACACCTCTAGTTCCATTTCTCTTTACAATGCTCAAACTATTCTTCTTATCCAACAGATGTTGAGCTTGACTTGTAGTCTATTAATAATCTATGTTTTAGTTATGTTTGTTAAAGAACCGATTTATACTGTTCATTTGATAATTCATAAACAATAATAATAGCCCATAACATTTCTCAAAGTTGTCCGATGACCAATTTATTAAGGGGGAAAAGAGAGAACTGAGAAAAACTCTGAAAAACTTCAAATTGGCAATTCAGGAAAGTAGGCCTAGATCTCTGTTTCCAAGAACTGGGCAAGTCCAGGCAAGTCAGTTACTAGAGAAATTCCAGGCTTTTGGCATCCAATCAGAAACTTCCCTACCATCAGAAGCTGTCCCACCACCTGACCTGAGGCAAGGATAATGGGTCAGCAACAATTTTCAGGTTTCTCAAGAAACAGTTTCCAGTACACCCAGACATTAGAAATGGTTCTGTAATCTCTCTCTCTCTCTCTCTCTCTCTCTATATATATATATATATATATATATATATATATATATATATATATATATACCCGATTAAGAAAAAGGTCACCTATCTCTTCCTAGAATTCCCCAAATGTGCTTTAAATTGGGCCTGTGAACTCACTTGGGGGACTTCATCTTGGTAAATAGTAGACATCAGCATGTTGGACTTCTGCAAAATAAAGCAAAGCAAAAGGCAAACAAACAAATTAACTCTTTGCTTTTGCATGCTATTTGAAACTTATGTATCATTCTTTGGAGAAACATGAACCTTTCCAGCACCATGGTGGTAAAAATGGGAATGTCAAGCAGATAATATGCTGGATATGGAGATGAGAGATATACATCTTCATCCAGAGGCATTAGAAGGAGATTGGCAGCTCTTGTTTCCAAATGTCTTTCTCTTTAAAGAGAAGTACCTAAAATCCAGCTTTTTGTTTTGTTTTGTTTTGTTTTGTTTTGTTCTTTTGGTTTTTTGTTTGTTTGTTTTGCTTTATTTCTTTTCCTGATGCACTCCGACTAAGCAGTATTTTTAATTCAAAGAAATGTTTCTTTTCTTTGATCGCATTCTTTGAGGAGCAGATGGGTGTTGACTCTCCTGATGCAGATATCCTTGCCTTTGAAACCAGACATATCATAACTCAGATTTGAAGAGTCTGGAGCCTTTCTCTTTTTGGACTTAGGGATGTATTTGTTTGTAGAAGTGACAGTATTACTCTTCAGTGCTTACAAGAGGGTTCTAATCTTACGGTTTTCTCTCACTGTCCTGTTGCATGTTCTAGAGGTAATTAGATGCACACTTGCACTTTTTGAAGAGTTTTGCTTTTGTAAAAGTGGGTGAATGATTTCATTATTCTCTAAAAGTTTCTGAATCTTGGACATCAATTTGATCTTGGGTTTGAGGTTTACTCTTAAAGTTATCCAGTGTCAACAATTGAAAGCAGTATGGACAAGTTTCTTTTTTGTTGTCCTTTTTAGTTTATTTGTTTATTAGTGTTTATTTATTTTTTATTACAAATCTTCTTCATGTACATTTCAAATGTAGCCCCCTTTCTTGATCACCCCCAAAATTCTCATAACCCACTTTCCTCCCCCTCTTCCCCAATCAACCATCTCCTGCTTCCCTGTACAAGCATTCCCCCACACAACTGCATTGAACCTTTCAAGGACAAAGGGCCTCTCCTCCCTTTGATATCCAACAAGACCATCCTCTACTGCCTATATGTCTGGAGTCATGGGTAACTCCATGTGCACTCTCTGGATGATGGTTTTGTCCCTGGGAGCTCAGGGATTACTGGGTGACTCTTGTTCTTCCTCCTGTGGTGCTGTAAAACCCATCAGTTCCTTGGATCCTTTAGCTCCCTCATTGGGGAACCAGTGCTCAGTTCATTGGCTGGCTGAGAGTGTCCCCTTCTGTATATGTCATGCACTAAAAAATGCCTCCCAGGTGACAGCTATATCTGGCTCCAGCCAGCAAATATTTTTGGGCACCAATAATAGTGTCTGGGTTTTATAACTGTATATGGGGTGGATTACTATGTGAGGTAGTCTCTGGATGGTCATTCCCTCAGACTCTGCTCCACATTTTGGCTTTGTATCTCCTTCTATAGGAATTTTGTTCCCCTTTATAAGAAGGGCCAGAGTATCCATACATTGTTCTTCCTTCTTCTTTAGCATCATTTGATATGTGAATTGTGTATTGGATATTCCAAGCTTCTGGGCTAATATCCACTTATCAGTGAGTGCATACCATTTGTGTTCTTTTGTGATTGGGTTACCTCACTCAGGATGATATTTTCTAGTTCCATCCATTTGTGTAAGAATTTCATGAATTCATTCTTTTTAATAGCTGAGTAGTATTCCATAGTGTAAATATACCATATTTTCTGTATCCATTCCTCCGTTTAGGGACATCTGGGTTCTTTCCAGCTTCTGGCTATTATAAATAGGGCTACAAAAAACATAGTAGAGCATGTGTCTTTATTACATGATGGAGAATCCTCTAGATACATGCCCAGGAGTAGTATAAGAGGGTCCTCAGGTAGTATTATGTCAAGTTTTCTGTGGACCTGACAAACTATTTCCAGAGTGGTTGTACCAGCTTGAAATCCCACCACCAGTGGAGGTGTTTTCCTCTTTCTCCATGTCCTTAACAGTAACTGCTGTCTCTTGAGTTTTAGATCTTAGCTGTTCTGACTGTTGTGTGGTAAACTCTCAAGGTTGTTTTGATTTGCATTTCCCTGATGACTGAGAATGTTGAACCTTTCTTTAGGTGCTTCTTTGCCATTCAATATTCCTCAGGTAAAATTTTTTTGTTTAGTTCTGTACCCCATTTTCAATAGGGTTACTTGTTTCTCTGGAGTCTACCTTCTTAAGTTCTTTTTATATATTGAATATTAGCCCTCTTTTTGATATAGGATAGCTAAAGATCTTTTCCCAATTTGTGGTTTGTTGTTTTGTCCAATTGACAGTGTCCTTTGCCTTGCAGAAACTTTGTAATTTTATTAGGTCCAATTTGTCAATTCTTGATGTTAGACCATAGCTATTGGTGCTCTGTTCAGGAACTTTCCCCCTGTACCCATGTGCTCAAGGCTCTTCCCCAGTTTCTTTTCTATTAGTTTCCATGTGTCTGGTTTTATTTGGAGGTCATTGATCCACTTGGACTTGAGCTTTGTACAAGGAGATAAGAATGGATGGCAGATAAACTTCTAGCTAGAGCAATTAGAAAACAAATGGTGGTCAAAGGAATACAAATTGGAAAGGAGAAAGTCAGATTATCACTATGTACAGATGATATGATACAATATTTAAGCAACCCAAACCTCCAGCAGAGAACTTCTACAGTTGCAAAACAATTTCAGAAAATTGGCCAGATATAAAATTAACTCAAACAAATCAGTAGCCTTCCTATACTCAAAGGACAAACAGGCTGAGATGGAAATTAGTAAAGTAACAACCTTCACAATAGTCACAAACAACATAAAGTAACTTGGTGTGACTCTAACTAAACAAGTGAAAGATCTGTATGACAAGAATTTCAAGTCTCTGAGAAAAGAAATTCTGACTAGACCTCAGAAGATGAAAGATCTCCCATACTAGTGGATTGGCAGGATTAATATAGTAAATATGTCCATCTTGCTGAAAGCAATCTACATATTCAATGCACTCACCACCAAAATACCAACTCAGTTCTTCAAAGAGTTAGAATGAGCAATTCTCAAATTCATCTGGAATAGCAAAACACCCAGGATAGCTATAACTATTCTCAACAGTAAAATAACTTCTCAGGGAATCAGTATCCTGAATTTCAAGCAGTACTATAGAGCAATAGTGTTAAATATTGCATGTTATTGGTATAGTGACAGGCAGGTAGACAAATGGAATAGAATTGAAGATCCCACAATGAACCAACACACCTATCGTCACTTGATCTTTGACAAAGGATCTAAAACCATCCAGTGGAAAAGCGATAGTCTTTTTAACAAATGGTGCTGGTTCTACTGGAGGCTGACATGCAGAAGAAGACATTTTTAAAAAGTACTGTTATCTGTATGTGTTGAACTAAAGGCCTAGAGGAGCTAGAGGCTTGGACAGCTTTCCACCAGGCCTGAACGGCCTGATACAAGGTAGTGCTCAAAATGTCTGTTGTTTAAGAAAACCAGTCCATGTTATTCTGTCATGGTAGCCCAGGTAATCTCTTCCAATGTTGAAAGGCAGTTGAATGACATTTTACCCATTATTTGTCCACCAAATTCTTTTTTTAATGGTTTTTGTGCTTTATTTTGTTCATGTGGTACATTACATTTATTGACTTGAGTATATTAAGCAATTATTCTAGCTTTGGGACTGAAAAAAATCTTATTTTTTAATCTTTTTTTCTATATTCTTTGTTTACTTTCCGAATGCTTTCCCCTTTCCCAGTTCCCCCCTCACCATATATCCCATAAGTCCTCTTCCCTCCACCCATTCCCCAAGTACCCCCTCCCATTTCTCTGTTCTGATACTCCTCTATGATACTGGATCAAGTCTTTTCAGGACCAGGGCCCTTTCCTCATTTCTTCTTGGAAATCATATGATTAGATAATTGTGTCTTGAGTATTTAGAGCTTCTGGGCTAATTAATATCCACTTATCAGTGATTGCATTTCATGTGTATTCTTTTGTGATTGGGATAGCTCACTTAGGATGATATTTTCCAGTTCCAAACATTTGCCTACAAATTTCATGAACTCATTGTTTTTAATTGCTGAGTAGTATTCCAACCAAATTCTTAAAAAAATGAATATGAATATCATTTACAACCAAGATACTATGCAAAATATTTTATTTTCTCCTAATAAATTTGTCTGTTCCAAAGTATTTTTGCCCAAATGTGTAACATGAATCTCAGTTGTTAAATGTGTTATTTCTGGAATTTCTTCAATTATTCATTTAGCATCATGTGGAGAGAATAAGAAGCTGAGTAGGATAATAAAACTGTGCTGAACTCCATGAGGTAATACAGTATTCTCAGTGGTGGGAATTGGATACATCAGAAGGACTTTTTGGTGATATGTGTCTGGGGGGAACTTGGCATAGTATACTTTGGCCCATTTTGTATCCTGATCATTCTGAATTAGGATCTTCTATTCCTGTATGTATCAACAACGGTCACTCTTATTCTCAGAATAAAGATTAGTGCTGCAATAGTTCTGAGAGTACTGTTTAAGGAGAGCCAACATGACCTGAACTGTGTTATATTCTTTGGTATGAATTAGTATCAGATTGTGTGTAGCTGCTCTGGACTTGGGCAAAAAGTAGAGTTTAATTGCCAGTTGTCTTAGAATATGAAGTCAGAAGCTGTAACTGTGTTGCTATACATGAACTCTGGGATGTTCCTTCTACTATCAAATACAAAATATCTATATATAATTTCCAATTATACTAGAAAATTTCTTGGCAATATGAAATAATGAAGTTCAAAACCATGGTATTACAGTAGATAGTGTTTTGACTGAAAGTTTCCATTGCCTTCACCATTTAGATGGAAAGTTTACTAATCAATTATTAACTCCATGATTGAACTAATGTTGGATAAGGGTATATCATGCTAACTTTTTCTTTCCTGGGTAGTTTCAGAATATAGAATTGTATAGAAAAAATTGAATTTCAACCTTTCTCAATAGACAAGTGAAGATAAATAAGAATTTATTTAAGACAGAAATGGTGATGTAATATAATCTACTATTTAACAGTTAAACAGTTATTAGAGTTATTGTTACTTTACTCCTTTCCTATAGGAAATATTTTGATTCCAAATAGAGAAAATTTGTAGGAAGGGGTATTCCTTATACTCAGCTTAAGAGAATAAATAAAATATTGGCAGATGTGATCAGGGGAAATCTTTCCATTTCTGATATAAATTTCAACAAGATGTTGCTACTCTATTTCCTGGAAAATTAATGGCAATGAATATCTATCTTTCTTACCACTGTCTTTAGTGGTCACTGCTGATAAGTGGTCCTAAAAGCTCCCTAACCTTTGTTGAAAGCATCACTCATCAACAACATTAGAAATGAAGATACTGATCTTGCTGGAGGTATAGCAAGGGCATGGCTTGTAGACTCTCATGAGGTTAAAAGAAGAACCCTACAGTTAGTCTGCCTTTAATTTCACCTGTTTTTTGAATTTTATGCATGTATTCTAAGGAAAGTATTTGACCTAAAAAATTATTATTAAAATTGAAAATCAAATTACAAATACTTTTGAGGAAGTACACCATTCTTTTTGTTTTAAAATTAATTAATATAGATTCCTATGTGTCAACACAAGAGTTTTTTATTTTTTATTAGAGACATTTTTCAATTATGGAGAAATTATTGATTAGTGTTGCTGCCTGCAACTACTGCAAACTGGGTTCCTGGAAATGGAAGCTGAGGGATGGATGGGGAAGGAAGAAAAAAAGCAGGGTCAAGACTATAGATTACTGATCAAGGCCAAAGTTTAATGGAGCTCAGACAATTTAACAGTTTTGGGGGAGCCCCTCCTCCCAGAGTCCTGCAGGGCTTCTTTGGATGTTGGTTCCACTGTTCAGGCAGCTGGGTGGGTCACCAGTTTAATTCAGGAATTCTTAGATCTAGAGGAACTTCACCTTCATGCTGAGCCTGAGCACTCCACCCCAGGTGGGGCAGGATCATGAATAGCACAGAAATCCCTGCTCAACAAAGGCTGGTGGAAGATCACCTTGACCAATGTCAAGTTCCACCACATGGCAAGACATCCCAACATGACTCTGTACAGATTAGATGTTTTCTCGTTTTGTACAAATATATGAAGTGCTTTGCTTGAAAAGGTTTTTACCTTGATTTGATATAACACTCTTCTTTCATGGTGATGAAAATCTTTCACGAGGTTTAAGTCATTTTTTTCATGGCATGGTACATTCTAGAATACAAAATCTTAATTATTGTATTAAGATCCAGTTTAAAAGCTGCAAGTAACTTTCTTTCATTAGTTTTTATCTCAAATTCCTTCCAAAGAATAATTTTCAGCAGCCAACTTCTCCTTTATTTTTCTTTTGAGAAATATGAAATTTTATTAAATGTGTTATAATATAATTAGAAATTAAATTATGAGTCAATAATATTTAACACTCTTATAAATATCCAAAATTGAGAACTGTACAATCATCAAGTGTTGCAAGTGACATTAACCAATGATTTTTCCTACACATTAAATAACATTTTCAGCCCATCTGTTCAAAACAAATACAGGACACAAGTCAAATATCAACAATAGGAATACACAGAGTTGTATAGTGCAGCACTATATCTACATGAAAATGAATGGCCTACATTATGTAATTATGAATGACTTTTAGTAACATGAGAAGTGAAGAAATAATTCCAGAAAATCTTGCATATGGTAGGTTTTTGAGCACAAAGTAAACTGTTATTTTCTGCGCTTTGTCTCACTGAACTTTTGGGTTAGTAAAATAGTAACCCTTTGTTTATATGGCAAGAATTTACAACTTTGAATATTTTGTTATTGTTCTCTCTCTCTCTCTCTCTCTCTCTCTCTCTCTCTCTCTCTCTGTAATAAAACCACAGATACTGGTTATTTGTAATCTTTGGCTCAAAATCCTGATTTCATGGAAACTCTAATTTCTCTAATTTCTAAGTTGATAGTATTTGGAGATGGACTTTTGAAACGTAAATAAGTAATGAGAGTAAAGCTTTCCTGTTTAGAATTGGTTTCCTCATGAGAGGTGATGTATGAGATTTCTTCACTTCATGTCTTTGGCATGTAAAACTACAAGAAGACAGACAACTAGAAATCACACATGAGAGCTGTTTGAATGGTTTCTTTGAAAGTAAATACATTTATATTTATAATGAAATCTAAGATATTGATTAAATATTGCCTGTTTTTGAAACCTCAAAAATATATGTTTTCTTTAGTCAAGATAATCGTATAAACCAGTACTAGAACAGTAGCCTATGTGTAGGGACACTTAACCCCACAGTGTTCATAAAGAATCATTGGGGATTTGGCTCATAGGCAAAGATGGAATTGCTATTATTTTTCTTAATATAAAAATAAAATCAATAATAGTCAGATTCATTTACTTGCTCCAAAAAATATTTTAAAAGTAAAATGAAAGTTATAGTGTATAGTTTACAATAAGTATGATAGTACATTAGCATTTGACATTGGATTTTATTCAATTTGGTTCTATAAAAAACATATACTAACAATTAATTTTGTATTAAAAGTGGTAAATAAAGTTACATTCCTTACAAGGCAATGGACAACTGACTTAAGGTAAGATATGCTATTATTTTCTGTTAATGGATATATCCCTGACATCTTTGAATATGTGTATTTTATAAGGATATAATTGTGTTACATTGGGAAAGGAAGAGAAAATAAAGTGAAAAGATAGAAAGGGGACAGAAGAGGTAAGATTAGGGGAAGGACAGAAGGATTAAAGACAATTAGACTATGGAAGACAAAATAATGTAATAGATGATCAAGTGAACTAATGTCAGGATGCATTTTCAAATCCTAGCTCTAGAATGTGGTGACTTTCTGTTTTTTTCTTTTTCCAGATGTTATTTTCTTTGTATTATAAGTTTGATTTGTGAGTCCATTTGAGAAGTATATAAAATTGAAAATGAAATTTATACCTTGATAAATTAGTATGTATTAAATAAGTTAATGTGCTAGCATGGAATATGTATTCAATAAAACAACTCCACAATATATACAGATTGATAAGCCATATAATATGGTAAGGGAAAATTATCACTAATTCTGGGACAATCAGGTAAATGAAAAAAGAATAGTCAATGTTGCTTTAGATGTGGCTTATTATTTGCAGTCTATAAACAAGTAATATACCAAGACTTAGGAAGAAGTATGATATTTGGTTGAAGCTTATTAGTGAATATGAAAGTTCAATGGTTTTTAACAGAAGCTAAAGAATGAGAAAAATGTTAAAAAAAATAGTGTGAGGTGGTGACCACTGGTGTGGCCCTGGTAGGGACAGAGTGACCTGTTTCCTGCTCCTGGGACAAGTCCTTAGTGTGAGTTTCTACAAGTGTTGATGGCTTTTGTAGACATAAGTCTTGTTTGTGTAATAATGTACATATTTTCACATATCTCCAAGAAATAAGTTCCCTGTTAATATTAATGACTCCACGATAATCAGACAGAATTGAGTCTAGGAGCTGAAGTTGTGGCTAATGCCTCAGCTAAATGGTAAATATATCTTCAGTACAACCCTGAGGCCATGGGAAAGAGCTCTAAATACAGTCTAAAAATATACAATTTTGTAACTATTCAAGAATATAGTGATGCAATACAAAATATTCATGAATCAAAAAGAATAATGGCAGCTACATTATTGATCCATCTTCTCTGAAAGATAGAAAGGCAACCAGATCCAAAGTAGGCAGACTCTTGAGTTCACGGTCAGCCTAGGACAGAGTGAGGTTGCACTGAAATGTGCAGAAATGGTAAGTTCAAGGCAGAGTCCAAGCCAACTATCTTATCCTCTGTGCTTTGCAAAGGCAGACAGATCTCTTGTGTATTGTTAAGGAGAAAATGTGTCCTTGCTCTTTCTTAAGAATTAAAGAGTTAGGGTCACAGGACATCGATACAGAAAAAAAATCAAAAGGAAACCTGAAGCAAATACGGGATTGAAATCTCAAAAGACTGGACAAGAGATGAGTTATACAGAATTTTTTAGAATAATACAAGAGCTGCTTGGAGAAAAAGACAAGAAGACAGACACATAAGCGCATGCGCACGCGCACACACACACACACACACACACACACACACACACACTCACTCACTCACACCACAGAGAGAGAGAGAGAGAGAGAGAGAGAGAGAGAGGGAGGGAGGGAGGGAGGGAGGGAGAGAGAGAGAGAGAGAGAGAGAGAGAGAGAGAGAGAGAGAGAAGGGAAGGAGGGAGGGAGGGAGAGGCTCAAGTAAGCAAGCAGGACATGGAAAGAGAGAACACAGGTCTTCAGCTTGGATCCACAATTTGAATTTAAGCTGTTATTTTTGCTGATCCCTGACACCCTTTCTCTCAAAACCCTTCTCCAAGCTGAGGGTGCTGAAGTGCTTGGCAAGTCATACATAAAAGAAAATAAAATGTAGTGACAGAGTTATTGAGTGTAGAAAAATATGAGGATTTAATCCCAGAAAAAGAGATGTTACAATTTTCTCCTTTTTGATATTAAAATAAAAAAGATCAGCAATATTGTTACAGAATTACCTATTTTAATTTCAATGCTTGAGATTCTTCCATCTCTGTTATTCCCTTGGTGAAGCTTATCTCTGTAGTTCATGTTCAAATGCCTACATTTTTTGTTTCCAGGACTTCCTCATTTGGGGATTTTTTATTGATTCTATAATCATAATTATAGAATTATGCCCATATTTTCTGAATATTTTGTGTCAGGACCATTTTAGATTTAACATTTTCTTAGACCAATGTATCTATTTCTTCTGCTATACTTTCAATTCCTGAGATTCTTTCTTCAATCTCTGTTATTGTCTTAGTGAAGCTTGTCTCTGTAGTTACTATTCAAATGCCTACATTTTTCATGTCTAGGATTTGCTCATTTGGGGGAATTTTTATTGATTCTACTCCCAATTTCAGGTCTATAACATTTCTTATTTATGCCAAGGATAAGACCTAATCTCAGATAAAGGGAGAGAGAAAAGAGAATTTCTGCAGATAGCTTATTTGGTCTTCTGGCAGGTATACCTTCTGATTTTGCAGGGATACATGTTGAAGTTGGGAGCTGAGATACAGTGATGTGTTCATAGGGGGACGTTAGGAGGGAATGGTCTGTTCAATCTACAGTAGACCTGAATAGAGGTTAGCGAAAGCTGAAGTTGGTTTGTTTCATTGCTGAGGTGACAGCAATATTAGCTCTGATGGAAGAGAGAATATATATACATGTTAACTACACTTAATATTCAATAAAAATATATTAGTTGCCTTGACTATCTGTTCAATCATAAAATCACAAAGCTAAGTCTGATCTTCCAGCAAGAAGGGTCAGTGTTGAACTGGATCAGTAATTCTCATGGTATTGTTATTTTCCTTATGCAAGACTTACTCAATGATGTATCAAAAATGCTATTCCATGAGCCCATGAAAACAGGCCAACAATAAGAGCCATCCCCACTTTCCAAAATATTCTGATACCAGGATCATTAAGTGGCTCCATAAAATCTTAATTTTATTTTTTCTAATAAACATATAGATTTTAAAATTCATATAATGTTTTGTTATTTTGGGTTTTTTCGATTGTTTTTGGGACAGAGTTTCTTTCTGTAACAGCCTTGGCTATCCTGGAACTCACTTTATAGACCAGGTTGGCCTCAAACTCACAAAGATCTGTCTGCCTATACCTTCCATGTATTGAGATTAAAGGTGTGTACCACTACACCTAGCTAATTCAAATATTGTTAACACTTATGTAGTCAGTTTTATTTCAACAAAAAGTATGTTCAATGGTTTCTAATCATTGCTATTTAAAAGAGAGTAAGACTCCATTCAAGAGGAAATAAAACATGGTGTGTTAAATACATGTTTTTGTTAACTGCACAGCCAAATGGAGAGTTATGCTAATAATATAATGTGTGGACTTACAATAGTGAAGTTAACATATGTACACTAATTTAAAAAAAGAACTCTAGTATATTATTATGATCTAAAAGTAGGAAGCATTTGAGCTTAAATATGGTTATTAAAATGATTTTAAAAGAAATCTCTGTGGAGAATTTTGTATCATTGATTTAAAACTCGAATAATGAAAGCCAAGTGCCTAATAAACAATGCTTCAAGGCAAAATCCCATGTATTATGTCTAAAATGATACCTGCTGTACATCATACAAAATTATTGTACTTATGTTGAAATGGCACCATTCTTAACAGCATGGAATTTGAACAAATATATTGGGAATAATTTCTTTTTTTTTTCTTTTTTTTGTGGTTTTTTGAGACAGGGTTTCTCTGTGTAGCCCTGGCTGTCCTGGAACTCACTCTGTAAACCAGGCTGGCCTCAAACTCAGAAATCTGCCTGCCTCTGCCTCCCAAGTGCTAGTATTAAAGGCATGCACCACCACTGCCTGGTAAAACAATTTCTTTTAAAAGTTCATTTTGTGGGTTGGTCTAATGAGCAAAGATTTTGGCCCATGAGGACACTCTCAAAATAGCTTGATCCATTGAGTCTACAAGTACAAAACAGGGAACTTTAGAAGTGTTCATGTTTAACCTATTCTGCATTTTCATGTTGGTCTTTCCTTAGCTTATGTGGTACAATGTTTGCCCTCAGAAGTATTTAAGTAATAAACACATAATCAGTTTATCTGTTAGATAATTAAAACTTTCTTCACCATGAAAATATTAATGTGCTAGGGCTATTTTATGTTTCCAGTTCTTTTTTTTTCTTTTTTTCACCTCTACAATATGCAGATTTATTCATAAATTTATTTTTTAATTTTTTTCTCATTTTCTATATTTTTGTTTATATTCCAAAGGCTTTCCCCTTTCCCAGTTCCCCCCTTACCATAAGTCCCATAAGTCCTCTTCCATCTGCCCATTACTCAATCACCTCCACCCCCCATTTCTCTGTTCTGATACTCTCCTACAAAACTGGATCCAGCCTTTTCAAGACCAGGGTCCATTCCTTCCTTCTTCTTGGAAATATTTTGATTTGCTAATTATGCCTTGAGTATTCAGAGCTTTTTGGCTCATTAATATCCACTTATCAGTGATTGCATTTTATGTGTGTTCTTTTGTGATTGGGTTAACTCACTTAGGATGATATTTTCCAGATCTAACCATTTGCCTACAAATTGCATGAATTCATTATTTTTAATTGCTGAGTAGTATTCCATTGTATAAATATACCATATTTTCTGTATCCATTCCTCCTTTGAGGGACATCTGGGCTCGTTCCAAATTCTGGCTATTATAAATAGCATTGCTATGATGAACATAGTGGAGCATGTGTCTTTATTGTATGCAGGGGAGTCCGCAGTGTATATGCCCAGGAGTGGTATGACAGGGTCCTGTGGAAGTGTCATGACCAATTTTCTGAGGAACCACCAGACTGATTACCACAGCAGTTGTACCATCTTGCATTCCCACCAACACTGTAGAAGTGTTCCTTTTTCTCCACATCCTCGCTAACACCTGTTTCCGTATCCAGTCTGTATCTTTTTATTGAAAAATTGAATCCACTGATGTTAAGAGATATTAAGGAATAGTAATTATTATTTCCTGACATTTTGGGCATTATTTTTTATATTTGAGTGGTTCTCTTCTTTTGGGTTTGATGAGAGGGGGTTTCTATCTTGCTTCTTCTGGAGTGTATTTTCCATCCTTGTGTTGGTGTTTTCCCCCTATTATCCTTTGTAGGGCTGGGTTTGTGGATAGATACCGTGCAAATTTGGTTTTGTCATGGAATACCTTCGTTTCCTCATCTATGGCGATTGAGAGTTTTGCTGGTTATAGTAGTTTTGGCTGAAGTTTGTGTTCTCTTAGAGTCTGCATGAGATTTGCCCAGGATCTTCTAGCTTTCGTGGTCTCAGGTGAGAAGTCTGGTGTAATTCTGATAGGTCTTCTTTTATATGTTACTTTTCCTTTTCTCTTACTGCCTTTAATATTCTTTCTTCATTTTTGATTATTATGTGACAAGAGGTATTTCTTTCTGATCCAGTCTGTTTGGGATTCTGTAGGATTCTTGTATATTCATGGGCATCTCTTTCTTCATGTTGGGGAAGTTTTCTTCCATAATTTTGTAAAAGTTATTTCTGGCCCTTTAAGTTGTAGATCTTCACTCTCATCTATACCTATAATCCTTGGGTTTGGTCTTCTCATTGTGTACTGGATTTCTTGAATGTTTTGGGTTATCAGCTTTTTGCATTTTGCATTTTCTTTAATTGTTGAATCCATGGTTCCTATGGTATCTTCAGCATCTGAGATTCTATCTTCTATCTCTTGTATTCTGTTATTGATATTTGCATCTATGATTCCTGATTTCTTCCCAAGGTTTTCTATCTCCAAAGTTTTCTCCCTTTGTGATTTCTTAGTTGTTTCTACTTCTGTTTTTAGATTCTGGATGTGCTCAGATCTTTCACTTGCTTGTTTGTATTTTCCTGTAATTCTTTAAGGGATTTTTGTGTTTCCTCTTTTATGACTTCTACTTGTTGACCCAGGTTCTCTTGTACTTCTTTAAGTGATTTTTGTGTTTCCCCCTTATTGGCATCCATTTTTTGATCCATATTCTCCTGGATTTGTTTAAGTGATTTTTGTGTTTGTCTTGTAAGGGCTTCTAGGTTTTGATCCATTTTCTCTTGTATTACTTGAAGAGATTTATCTACATGTTCCTCTATCAGCATCCTGACCAGTGATTTTAGATCTAGTCGTGTTTTTCTGGTGTGATGGGGTATCCGAGACTTATTGCTGTTGGGGAAATGGGTTCAGATGCTGCCATATTGCCTTGATTTCTGCTAGTAATGATCTTACATTTACCTTTTGCCATCTGGTTATCTCTGGTTTTAGTTGGTCCTGTAGTTACTAGCTGCTGCTTGAACATCCTGTAGGCTTGTAAGGTAATTTCTCCATGACTGGGACACCTGAACCACTGCCCTGCAGGGCTCTTGCTCATAGGTTGCTGACAGGTGGCCTGAATCCCCAGAGGTCTTAAACTCAGGATATCTCGGGTATCAGGTTCTGCCTGCTGGTTCTGCCTGCTGGTTCAAAACAGCTGGGAAGATGGCAGAGGCTGCAGGAAGTGCAGGGTCCGCCTTCTGGCACAGAGCCCATGCCTGGCTGGGGCCTGGACCCGCTGCTCTGTGCGCATTTCCTACTCAAGGCCTGAGTCCCCAAAGTTCTTTTTTTTATTTTTTTTATTTTCTATATTCTATGTTTACATTCCAAAGGCTTTCCCCTTTCCCAGTTCCCCCCTCCCTATGTCCCATAGTTCCTCTCTCCCCCAACTATTCCCCAATCATTCCCCCTGCCCCCACAGTTTCTCTACAAAACTGGATCCAATCTTTCCAGGCCCAGGGTCCTCTCCTTTCTTCTTGGGAATCATTTGACTTGCTAATTGTGCCTTGAGTATTTAGGGATTCTGGGCCCATGAATATGCACTTATCAGTGATTGCATTTCATGTGTATTCTTTTGTGATTGGGTTAGATCACTCAGGATGATATTTTCCAGGTCTAACCATTTACCTACAAATTGCATGAATTCATTATTTTTAATTGCTGAGTAGCATTCCATTGTATAAATATACCACATTTTCTGTATCCATTCCTCCTTTGAGGGATATTTGGGCTCCTTTCAATTTCTGGCTATTATAAACAAGGCTGCTATAAACATAGTAGAGCATGTGTCTTTATTGTATGCAGGGGAATCCTCTGGGTATATGCCCAGGAGTGGTATGCCAGGGTCCTCTGGAAGAAACATGCCCAATTTTCTGAGGAACCGCCACACTGATTTCCAAAGCGGTTTTACCATTTTGCAATCCCACCAACACTGGAGGGGTGTTCCTCTTTCTCCACATCCTCGCCAGCATTTGTTGTCTCTTGAGTTTTTAATCTTAGCCATTCTGACTGGTGTGAGGTGGAATCTCAGGGTTGTTTTGATTTGCATTTCTCTGATGACTAACTATGTTGAACATCTCTTAAGGTGTTTCTCAGCCATCCAAATTTCTTCTGGTGAAAATTCTTTGTTTAGCTCTATACCCCATTTTTTGATAGGGTTATTTGGTTCTTTGGGGTCTAACTTCTTCAGTTCTTTGTATATATTGGATATTAGCCCTCTGTCGGATGTGGGGTTGGTGAAGATCTTTTCCCACTTTGTTGGTTGTCGTTTTGTCCTTCTGACAGTGTCCTTTGCCTTGCAGAAACTTTGTAATTTTATGAGGTCCCATTTGTCAATTCTTGATCTTAGTGCATAAGCTATTGGTGTTCTGTTCAGGAACTTTCCCCCTGTGCCTATGTCCGACAGGGTCTTCCCAAGTTTCTTTCCTAATAGTTTCAGTGTGTCTGGTTTTATGTGGAGGTCCTTTATCCACTTGGAGTTGATCTTAGTGCAAGGAAATAAAAGTGGGTCAATTCGCATTCTTCTGCATGTTGACCTCCAGTTGAACCAGCACCATTTGTTGAAAAGACTATCTTTTTTCCATTGGATGTTTGTGGCTCTTTTATTAAAGATCAAGTGACCATAAGTCTGTGGGTTAATTTCTGGGTCTTCAATCCTGTTCCATTGATCCGCTTGCCTGTTGCTGTACCAATACCATGCAGTTTTTAACACAATTGCTCTGTAGTACTGTTTAAGGTCAAGGATATTGATTCCCCCAGAAGTCCTTTTATTGTTGAGAATAGTTTTAGCTATCCTGGGTTTTTTGTTGCTCCAGATGAATTTGAGAATTGCTCTTTCTAGATCTATAAAGAATTGAGTTGGGATTTTGATGGGGATCACATTGAATCTGTATATTGCTTTTGGTAAGATGGCCATTTTTACTATATTGATCCTGCCAATCCAGGAGCAAGAAATATTTTTCCATCTTCTGAGGTCTTCTTCGATTTCTTTCTTAAAGGACTTGAAGTTCCTGTCATACAGATCTTTCACTTGTTTGGTTAGAGTTACGCCAAGGTACTTTATGTTGTTTGTGGCTATTGTGAAGGGTGTTATTTCCCTAACTTCTTTCTCAGCCTGCTTGTCCTTTGAGTACAAGAAGGCTACTGATTTGCTTGAGTTAATTTTATAACCAGCCACTTTGCTGAAGTTGTTTATCAGCTGTAGAAGTTCTCTGGTGGAGTTTTTTGAGTCACTTAAGTAAACTATCATATCATCTGCAAATAATGATAGTTTGACTTCTTCCTTTCCAATTTGTATCCCTTTGACTTCCTTATGTTGTCTAATTGCTCTCGCTAGAACTTCAAGTACTATATTGAAAAGATATGGAGAGAGAGGACAGCCTTGTCTAGTCCCTGATTTTAGTGGGATTGCTTCAAGTGTCTCTCCATTTGTTTTGATGTTGGCCATTGGTTTGCTGTAGATTGCTTTTACTATGTTTAGGTATGGACCTTGAATTCCTGCTCTTTCCAAGACTTTTAGCATGAAACAATGCTTTTTTTTTTCCCGAATGCTTTTTCAGCATCTAATGAGATGACCGTGTGGTTTTTTTCTTTTAGTTTGTTTATGTAGTGGATTACACTGATTGATTTCCGTATGTTGAACCATCCCTGCATCCTTGGGATTAAGCCTACTTGATCATGGTGAATGATCGTTTTGATGTGCTCTTGGATTCGGTTGGCAAGAATTTTATTTAGGATTTTTGCATTGATATTCATAAGAGAAATTGGCCTGTAGTTCTCTTTCTTTGTTAGATCTTTTTGTGGTTTAGGTATTAGCTTAATTGTGGCTTCAAAGAATGAGTTGGGCAGTATCCCTTCTGTCTCTATTTTGTGGAATAGTTTGAAAAGTATTGGTGTTAAGTCTTCTTTGAAGGTCTGGTAGAATTCTGCACTAAAACCATCTGGTCCCCTACTTTTCTTGGTTGGGAGGCTTTCTATAACCCCTTCTATTTCTTTAGGGGTTATGGGACTATTTAGCTGGTCTATTTGATGCTGATTTAATTTTGGTATTTGGTATCTTTCTAGGAAATTGTCCATTTCCTCTAGATTCTCCAGTTGTTTTGAATATAGACCTTTGTAGTAGAATCTGGTGATCTTTTGAATTTCCTCAGTTTCTGTTGTTATGTCTCCCTTTTCATTTCTAATTTTGTTAATTTGGATACTGTCTCTGTGTCCTTTGGTTAGTCTGGCTAGGGGTTTATCTATCTTGTTGATTTTCTCAAAGAACCAGCTCCTGGTCTTGTTGATTCTTTGTATGGTTCTCTTTGTTTCTATTTGATTGATTTCAGCCCTGAGTTTGATGATTTCTTGTCTACTACTCCTGCTGGGTGAATTAACTTGTTTTTCTTCCAGGGCTTTAAGGTGTGCCGTTAAGCTGCTAGTGTATGCTCTCTCCAGTTTATTTTTGGATGCACTTAGAGCTATGAGTTTTCCTCTTAGCACTGCTTTCATTGTGTCCCATAGATTTGGGTAGGTTGTACCTTCATTTTCATTGAATTCTAAAAAGTCTTTGATTTCATTTTTTATTTCTTCCTTGACCAAGTTGTCATTGAGTAGAGTATTGTTCAGTTTCCATGTGTATGTGGGCTTTCTGTTGTTTTTGTTGCTATTGAAGACCACTCTTACTCCATGGTAATCTGATAGGAGGCATGGGATTAGCTCGATCTTCTTGTATTTGTTGACATCTGTCTTGTGACCAATTATATGGTCTATTTTGGAGAAGGTACCATGTGGTGCTGAGAAAAAGGTATATTTTTTAGCTTTAGGATGAAATGTTCTGTATATATCTGTTAAATCCAATTGGTCCAGAGTTTCAATTAGTTTCACTGTGTCCCTGTTTATTTTCTGCTTTCTTGATCAGTCCATTGAGTAGAGTGGAGTGTTGAAGTCACCCACAATAATAGTGTTCAGTTTAATGTGTGCTTTAAGCTTTAGTAAGGTTTCTTTTATGAATGAGGGTGCCCTTGCATTTGGAGCACAGATGTTCAGTATTGAGAGCTCTTCTTGGTGGATTTTCCCTTTGTCCAGCAATAAGTGACCTTCTGAGTCTCTTTTGATGATTTTAGGTGGAAGTCAATTTTATCTGATATTAGAATGGCTACTCCAGCTTGTTTCCTGAGACCATTTGCTTGTAAAATTGTCTTCCAGCCTTTTACTCTAAGGCAGTGTTTGTCTTTAACACTGAGATGTGTTTCTTGTATGCAGCAAAATGTAGGGTCCTGTTTCAGTATCCAGTCTGTTAATCTTGTCTTTTTATTGGGGAGTTGAGTCCATTGATGTTAAAAGATATTAAAGAATAGTAATTATTACCTCCAGACATTTTTGAAATTATTTTTAGTTATTCATTTTTATTTATTTTTTTATTTTTTTTATATTTGAGAGGTTATCTTCTTTTGGGTTTGATGAGAGGAGATTTCTATCTTGCTTCTTCCCGGGTGTAATTTCCGTCCTTGTCTTGGTGTTTTCCCCCAATTATCCTTTGTAGGGCTGGATTTGTGGAAAGATATCGTGCAAATTTGGTTTTGTCCTGGAATACCTTGATGTCTCCATCTATGGCGATTGAGAGTTTTGCTGGTTAAAGTAGTTTTGTCTGAAGTTTGTGTTCTCTTAGAGTTTGCATGATATCTGCCCAGGATCTTCTAGCTTTCATGGTCTCAGGTGAGAAGTCTGGTGTTATTCTGATAGGTCTTCCTTTATATGTTACTTGGCCTTTTTCTCTTGCTGCCTTTAATATTCTTTCTTTGTTTAGTACATTTGGAGTTTTGATTTTTATGTGACGGGATGTATTTCTGAGAAAATGGATCAAAAGTTAAAAGCTTTTACAAGGCAAATACAAAAATCCCTTCAAGAAATTCAGGAGAAGATGGATCAAAAAGAAGAAGACAATAAGGAAGAAAGACAAAAATAACTTAAAGAAATACAGAAGAACGTGGGCCAACAAGTAGAAGCTATAAAAGAGGAAATACAAAAATCTATTAAAGAACTACATGAAAACACAATCAAGCAAGCGAAAGATCTGAGCACATCCATCTAGATACTAAACACAGAAGTAGAAACAACTAAGAAATTGCAGAGGGAGACAACATTGGAGATAGAAAACCTTGGGAAGAAATCAGGGGCCATAGATTCAAATATCAACAATAGAATACAAGAGATAGAAGACAGAATCTCAGAAGCTGAAGATACCATAGGAACCATTGATTCAACAGTTAAAGAAAATACTAAATGCAAAAAGGTTGTAACCCAAAACATCCAGGAAATCCAGGACACAATGAGAAGACCAAACCTAAGAATTATATGTATAGATGAGAGTGAAGATTTACAAGTTAAAGGGCCAGAAAATATCTTCTATAAAATTATGGAAGAAAACTTTCCCAACCTAAGGAGAGAGATGCCCATGAATATACAAGAAGCCTATGATGGCCATTTTTCTACGTTAATTCTGCCAACCCATGAGTATGGAAGATCTGTTAATTTTCTGAGATCCTCTTTGCTTTCTTTCTTGAGAGATCTGATGCTATTGTTGAACAGATCCTTCACTATTTGGATAGAGTTACCCCAAGATATTTCATATTACTTGTGGCTATTGTGAAGGGAATTGTTTCCCTAATTTCTCAGTCTGTTTATCATTTGAATAAAGGAAGGCTATTGATTTATTTAAGTTAACTTTATTTTCTACTACTTTCCTGAAGTTGTTTACAAGCTGGAGAAGTTCTCTGGTAGAATTTTTGGAGTCACTTATGAATACCATCAAAACATTCTAAAATAGTGTTACCTTTATTTTTTTGCCAAATTATGTCTCTTGATATCTTTTTGTTTTCTTATTTTTCTATCTAGCACTTCAAGTAAGATATTGAGATATTGGAAGAGTGGTCATCCATGACATTTCCCTGATTTCAGTGGGAATGGTTCAAATATGTCTCCATTTAATTTGATATTGGCTGTTGGTTTGCAATAAATTGTGTTTATTATGTTTAGGTATGGGCCTTGAATTCCAGATTTCTCCAATACTTTTATCATTAAGGGATAGTGTAGTTTGCCAAATGTTTTTTCTGCATCTAAGGAGAAGATCATGTGACTTTTTTCTTTGAGTTTTTTATATAGTAGATTACTTTAATGGAATTTTGTATGTTAAACAAAACTTACATCCCTGGGATGAAGCCTACTTGATTGTGTTGAAAGATGGTTTTGATGTGTTCTCAGATTCAGATTGCAAGACTTTTATTAAGCATTTTTGCCTCAATATTCATAGGCGAGTTTGCTCTAAAAGTTTTATTTTTTGGTTGGGTACTTGTGTGGGTTAGGTATCAGAATAATTGTGAATTCAGAGAATGAGTTAGGTAGTGTTCCTTCTGTTTCTATTTATGGAATCTGTTGAGGAAAATTGGTATCAGGTTTTCTTTGAAAGTCCGGTAGAATTCTGCACTAAATCCATCTAGCCCTGAGCTTTTGTTTTTGTTTGGGAGATTTTGAATGACTTCTATTACCGTTTGATTTGGGCCTGTTAAGATAGCTTATCTGCTCTTTATTTAACTTTAGCATGTGGTATCTCTCTGGAAAACCACCCATTTCATCTAGATTTTCCAGGTTTTGTTTTGTTTTCTTTTGTTTGAGTATAGGATTTTATAGTAGGATCTGATGATTTTTTTTTAAATTTTCTCTATTTCTGTTGTTATGACTCCCTTTCCATTTCTGATTTTGTTAATCTGAATACTGCTTCTCATCCCATTAGTTAGTTTGGCTAAAGGTTTATCTTGTTGATTCTCACAAAGAACCAAATTCCAGTATTGTTGATCCTTTGTATTGTTCTCTTTGTTTCTATTTGGTTGATTTTGCCCCTGAGTTTGATAATTTCCTGCCTTTTACTCCTCTTGAGTGTGTTTCTTCTTTTTGTTATAGAGCTCTCAGTTGTGCTATTAAGTTGCTAGTGTAAGATCTATCCAGTTTCTACACAAAGGAATTTGGTGCCATGAATTTTCCTCTTAGTATTGCTTTACATATGTTCCATAATTTTGGGTATGATGCATCAAAGTTTTTGTTAAATTCCAGGAAGTCTTTAATTTCTTTCTTTAATTCTTTCCTGACCAAGTTATCATTAAGTAAAATGTTGTTTAATTTCCACATGTATGGGTTATTTCTGTTGATTTGATGTTATTGAAGACCAGATTTACGCCATAGTGATCTGATAGAATGCATCTTATTTCAATCTTCCTGTATTGGTAGAGGGTTGTTTGTGAACAATTATTTGGTTCATTTTGGAGAAGCTACCATGAGGTGCTGAGAAGAAGGTGTATTAATTTTAGAGTTAAATGTTCTGTAAATATCTGTTAAATCCATTTGGTTCATAACCTCTCTTAGTTTCACTGTGTCTCTGCTTAGTTTTTGTTTCAGTGACATGCCTTATCCTGAGAGAGGAGTATTGAAGTCTCGCACGATTACTGTGTGGAGTTCAATATGTTTTTTCAGCTTTAGTAAATTTTCTTTCATGAATGTGGGTGCTTTTGCATTTGGGGCATGTATGTTCAGAATTGAGCCTTTCTCTTGGTGGATTTTTCCCTTGATGAATATGAAGTATCCTTCTTTACCCTTTTAACTTTGGTTTAAAGTTTATTTTATTGGATATTAGGATGGAAACTCCTGTGTGTTTCCTGGGAGAATTTGCTTGGAAGACCTTTTTCTGTTCTTTTACTCTGAAATAGTATGTGTCTTTGTTACTTAAGTGTGTTTCTTATATGCAACAAAATGCTGGATCTTGTTTACAGAGACAGACTTGTTGATCAATGGAATAGAATTGAAAACCCAGAAATAAAACCACACACTTATGGACACTTGATATTTGACAAAATTGAAAAAATATACAATGAAAAAAATGAAAGCATCTTCATTAAATGGTGCTAGTATAATGGGCTATTTGTATGTAGAAAAATGAAAATAGACCTGTGTTTGTCACCTTGCAAAAATGAAAAAAAAATCATGAAGATGGGTTGGAGGCCCCCTGCCTCAACTAGGGGCCATGTCTATCTACTGCAGGTAGTTTCTTCTATTTTTACCTGACCACTATTGGGAATTTTGGCTAACACTATTCTCACTGAAATCTTGTAGCCCCTCATATCCCATGTCTTTGAGACTTTATAGAGGTTCCTCTTGCCCCCTATCATCCTCTGCAACATATTTCCATTCATTCTCTTGTTGCTATGGGCAACCCTTCTATCTTTCCCCATACTTGATCCTAGCCTTACTCTACTCCTTGCCCCTTTCCTTTCCCACCCCATTTCTTCTCTCTCTCTCTCTCTCTCTCTCTCTCTCTCTCTCTCTCTCCCTGCTATGATTATTTTATACCCCTTCTAAATTGATTTCAGGTATCCACACTTGATACATCTTTCTTGTTAAGTATCTTAAGGTCTGTAAGTTGTATCATGTGTATTCTGAACATTTTGTTTAAAATCCACTTCAGAGAATATACTAAGCATGTCCTTAAGGGTATGGGTGACCTCACTCAGGATGATATAAATCTGGATACACTAAATCTAATAGAAGAGAAAGTGGGAAATAGCCTTGAACACTTTGGCACAGTGGAAAATTTCCTGAACAGACCACCAATGGCTCATGCTCTAAGATAAACAATTGACAGATGAGATTTCATACAAATGAAAAGTTTCTCTAAGGCAAAGGACTCTGTGAATAGGACAAAAGGGCAATCTACAGTCTGGGAAAAGATTCTCACTAACTCTATTTCTAACAGAGGGTTTATATCCAAAATCTATAAAGAACTCAAGACATTAAAGTCCAAAAACATCAAATCACCTTATCTGATATCAGTGGGAGTGTAGGGAGGGTTAATACTCCAGCATAGGGGAATTCTAGATGGGGGAGGCAGGAGTGGGTGAATAAGTGGAGGAGCACTCTCCTAGAGGAAAAGGGAAGGAAGGAAAGAGGAGATAGGATGGAAGGTTTGGTGGTTGGTAACTGCAAAGGGGGATATTATTTGAAATGTAAAAAAATGATTAAGAATCAAACAAAAAAATAGGTATAGAGCTAAAAAGAGAATTCTCAAAACAAGTCTATCAAACGACTGGGAAGCGTTAAATGAGATATTCAATCTCCTTAATCATCAGGGAAATACAAATCAAACTACCTTGAGATTACACCTTAATCTTATCAGAATGGCTAAGTTCAAAAACTCAAGAGACAATACATGCTGGCAAGGATGTGGAGAAAGAGGAACACTCTTCCATTTCGTGGAGGAGTACAACCTCATATAACTAACCTGAAAATCCATCTGGATGTTCCTAAGGTAATTAGAAATAATTCTACCTGAAGACCCAGCTCTACCTCTCCAGGGAATATATGTAAAAGATGTTCCACCACACCACAAGGATACATGCTCCACTGCATTTGTATTAGTCTTATTTATCATAGCCAGAAGCAAGAATCAACCCAAATGTCCCTCAACTGAAGAATGGATACAGAAATGTGGTTCATTTATTCAACAGAATACTATTGAGCCATTAAACATAGGGATATCATAAATTTTGCAGGCACATGGATGGAGCTAAAATATATAATTTGAAGTAGGGTAACACAGACCAAAAAGGGCATGCATGGTATGTACTCACTAATAATTGGGAATATTTCTAAACAACACATATAATGAAAGTAAATACATTTCTATATTAAACAACATTTTACATATAAAATTTCTCTTTAATTTGAAAAAATATGAAATTAAAAATATTGAAGTGTTAAATGATGTTTTTCTAACTCTAAAATTCAAATAAATACCCAAGTTAAAATTAATTTAGCTGTCACTGGAAATTAAAAGATTGATCCAGAGATACAGGAAAAAGTGGCACAGAAACACAAAAACAAAAACAGAAAAGATAAACAAAATAACAAAAGCTACATAAGAACATATACAACAGTGAACTCATATATATATCACCATCAAATACAGACACATTACCAGTGAGGAGAACACACCTTGAGATTTCATACAAATAAAAGAAACAATATAGAAAGCTTTAGATATTAGTACATTCCTTAAAGAATGACAAAATAATCAATTTTTGAAATTTCATTCAAATTCTACTTTAAATACATATCTATTCCACATAAGGCATATGAAAACTATAAACATAAGTGAACTGTATTGTCTTTCTCAGTGATCTGAGGGCATTTATTAAAAATTTGAGTATGTTGCATATGAATAGTAATTGGTCAGGACATCGATCACTATTTTGATATTGAGCCATGTGATATCTGATAATTATGGTTATTAACATGTGACCACATGGATATACATATGCTTAAATTTGATTAAATTTCATATATCATATATATGTATATGTATGTATATATAGAGATAAATAGATATAGAGATATATAGTTATAGATGTATGTGTGTGAGTGTGTGTGTGTGTGTTTGTGTGTGTGTGTGTGTATGTTCTAGTAGACAAATGCAAAGTAAACTTTACAAAATGAAGAGAGTTATTGTCTTGTCTTCACCATTTTTTTGTTTCTTAGTAATTTCTGCCTGTGAAAGTTTTTTGCTTGTTAATCCTACTTATTTCATCAAGGTTTTCGAAAGTCACTTTCCTTCCACTAATATTCCATAGTAGAGGAAAGCTGTAGACATTAACTGCAGCACATATGTTTGAAGACAAAACATTAAATTCTAAGTGTTTTTAAAGACCTGCAGCATGCAGTTTGCTGAAAATTGGAAGTCTGCTAAGTGAATCTTTCAGCATTTCAGAGATAACTTCTTTTTGCCTGAAAGAAAATGGCTTTTCATTGCTTTCTACAACACACTGTTCACTGCAAAATAAATATTTTCCCTCCCTACTTCAAATTGCATCCAGCAGAGTAACTAAGAAAATTCTTGAACTTTCAGAGTAATACATAATTCTGACAGTGAGTTTGCCCTCCTCTTCTTTCAGTATACTTTCTTGGGTATGTATTTATATCTCTCCCAAGAAACAAAAAGAGATTAGAAACTCAAACAATAATATTTGTTTGAATTTGTATACAAAAAGGAAAAAATCATATATAGAGTGTTAAGGCACATAAAATGATTAAAAGTAAAGACAAATTGCTTACTAGTTTTCACTCTGAATCAATTCTACCATTGAATCATGGATAGTATATTTATAGGCAATGATGCAGTACTAGAAAGGAATGATATAGAACATGAAATTTATTCATCAGTGTGGATTGAGTAGTGAGAGCTCTTTAAATTCTTAGGATAGTTTAGAAATATAACATGGACTACATTCATCACAATCTGCTCACTCAAATTTCATCTGAAGTCACTAGCATTTATATTTCTGGGATGTAAGTCCTAATAAGACAGGCACAGTCTGTATATTTTTATAATTTGTCAATATTTGGTTATTTTGGGGGAAAGAAAATGTAGGTTGAAAAACGGTACTTCATATTTAGTTCTTAGAGGAAGTACAAAATAAGGGTATTCACTCTTTAGCTACAAGAGTTCTTGTGCAGAGAACATAGTCTGGGAGTCTGGATTCCATTGTTATTTAGTTGCATACAGCACATTACATAAAACTATCAAAGGGCCAAAAAGGCCACAGCTACTTTATCTGCAGCCCCCAATGAAGCAAACTCTATTAACAGGTCATGGTCAACTCATGGACTAATTGATTTTGTCATGAAGGAAACTCAAAATAAATGGCAAATGTAACAATGCAACAGACATCATGAAACTAGAAACTACAACTCATCAATATCTCTTCAGTATGTGCTCAATCATAGGTATAAGTTCTTCAAAAGTGACTTATAATTGGAAGTAATGTTATATTTTATTTGTAAATTAAATATTATTTGAAAATTTGGTAGAACTGATCTTAACTGTTTCTCCACACAATTTTCATACAAAAGAAAAATTGAATAAACAGTCCTTAAATTATTATTACAAGTGATTAAAAATAAATTCAATATCGGTACACATGATGAACTTAGAATAAAAATACAATCCTTTCTTATGAATCATGAAAACAAATTTATAGAAATCATTGTAACTTTCATTTTAAAATAAAAATTGTAACATTAACTATAGTAATATTTGAATATTATGAACAGTTATCCTTTTTTTTTACTAACACATTATTTTTTCTTTCTATTTTTTATTGCCAGAAGCTTGAAAGAACCCAGATGTCCCTCAACGGAAAAATGGATACACAAAAAAATGTGGTATATATACACAATGGAGTACTATTCAGCCTCTAGAAACAATGAATTCATGAAATTCTTAGAGAAATGGATGGTTCTGGAGAACATCATACTAAGTGAGGTAACCCAGTCTCAAAAGAATACCCTGAGTTTTTAATTTTTTTATTAAAAACTTTTATTTTTATTATATATTCTTATTTATATTTCATTTCTCTTTTCCTAGTTCCCTGCCCCCCAAAGGTCCCACATACCCTTTTCCCTCCCCTTGTTCCCCCATCCACCCCTTTCCACTTCCATGTTCTAGTATTCCCCTACACTGATGAATTAAGACTTTCCAGAACCAAGGTCAACTCCTTCCTTCTTCTCAGACATCATTTGGTATGTGGATTGTGTCTTTGGTGTTCCAAGATTCTAGGCTAATATCCACTTATCAGTGAGTGCATACCATGGGTATTCTTTTGAGACTGGGTTACCTCACTTAGTATGATGTTCTCCAGCACCATCCATTTCTCTAAGAATTTCATGAATTCATTGTTTCTAGAGGCTGAATAGTACTCCATTGTGTATATATACCACATTTCTTTGTGTATCCATTTCTCCGTTGAGGGACATCTGGGTTCTTTCAAGCTTCTGGCTATTATAAACAAGGCTGCTATGAATGTAGTGGAGCAGGTATCCTATTGCATGCTGGGGAATCTTCTGGGTATATGCCCA
This sequence comes from Apodemus agrarius, assembly GCA_964023405.1. Taxonomy (NCBI): domain Eukaryota; kingdom Metazoa; phylum Chordata; class Mammalia; order Rodentia; family Muridae; genus Apodemus; species Apodemus agrarius. The sequence continues at coordinate 139,231,717 of OZ030011.1, forward strand.
GGAGTGTTATGGCTGGGTCCTCCAGAAGTATCATGTCCAGTTTTCTTAGGAACCACCAGACTGATTTCTGGAGTAGTTGTGTCGGCTTGCAATCCCACCAGGAGGGGAGGAGCATTCCTCTTTCTCCACATTATTGCCAACACCTGCTGTTTCCTGAGTTTTTAATATTTGCCATTCTGACTCGTGCGAAGTGAAATCTCAGGATTGTTTTGATTTGCATTTCCCTAATGACTAATGATGTTGAACATTTCATGAAGTGCTTCTCGGCCATCCAAAGTTCTTGAGGTGAAAAGTCTTTGTTTAGCTCTATGCCCCATTTTTGATAGGGTTATTTGTTTTTCTGGGGTCTAACTTCTTGAGTTCTTTGTATACATTGGATATTAGCCCTCTCTCAGATGCAGGGTTGGTGAAGATCAATTCCCAATTTGTTGGTTGCCAATTTGTCCTTTTGACAGTGTCTTTTGCCTTACAGAAACTTTGTAATTTTGTGAGGTCCCATTTGTCTATTCTTAGAGCATAAGCTATTGGTGTTCTGTTCAGGAACTTTCCTTCTGAGCCAATGTCCACAAGGGTCGTCCCCAGTTTCTTTTCTATTAATTTTAGCGTGGCTGGTTTTATGTGGAGGTCCTTGATCCACTTGGAGTAGAGCTTAGAACAAAGAGATAAGAGTGGATCAATTCTCATTCTTCTGCATGTTGAACTCCAGTTGAGCCAGCACCATTTTTTGAAAAGGCTATCTTTTTTCCACTGGATGTTTTCAGCTCCTTTGTCAGAGATCAATTGGCCATAGATGTGTGGATTCAATTCTGGGTCTTTAATCTTATTCCATAGAACTACCTCCCTGTCACTGAACCTATACCATGCATTTTTTTAACACTACTGCTCTGTAGTATTGCTTAAGGTCTGGGATACTGATTCCCCCAGAAGTTCTTTTCCTGGTGATAAAAGATTGAGCTATCCTGGTTTTTTTCTTACTCCAGATGAATTTGAGAATTGCTCTTTCTAACTGTAGTGGCTATTCCTGGTTGTCAACTTTACTATATGTGGAATGAACTACAATCTATAATTGGAAGGCTCACCTATGATCCTAGTCTGGAGGCTCAGAGATATAAGTTTCTGACCTGGACTTAGCATGGAGATCTTGAAGCATGGATTCCAGTTCAAGGTCATCTGGGATTAAAGGTGTGGAGACATACACCTTTAGTCCCAGATTATGGCTATGGATTCTAGTTCAAGTTCATCTGGGATTAAAGGCATGGATACACACACCTTTAATCTGGGCTACACCTTCTACTGGAGACATATATAAGGACATTGAAAGAAGGAAGATTCATTCTTCCTTGCTGGCTTGCTTCGTGTGACTGAGCAACTGCAAGATCCTTGGACTTCCATCCACAGCTGCTGCTGACTACTGTTGGGGAGTTGGACTACAGACTGCAAGTCATCGACAAATTCCCTAACTACATAGAGACTGCCCATACGTTCTGTAACTCTAGAGAACCCAGACTAACACAGTAACTCTATGAAGAACTGAGTTGGAATTTTGATGGGGATTGTGCTGAATCTGTACATTGCTTTTGGCAAGATTGCCATTTTAACTATATTAATCCTGCCAACCCACGACCATGGAAGATTTTCCCATTTTCTGAGGTCTTCTTCAATTTCCTTCTTCAGAGACCTGAAGTTCTTGTCATACAAAGCTTTCACTTGTTTGTTTAGAGTCACACCAAGATACTTTATATTGTTTGTTCCTATTGTGAAGGGGGTCATTTCAATAATTTCTTTCTCTGCCTGTTTATCCTTTCAGTATAGGAATGCTATTGATTTGCTTGAGTTGATTTTATAACCAGCCACTTTGTTTCTCAGCTGTAGTAGTTCTCTGGTGGCATATTTTGGATCATTTAAATATACTATCATATCATCTGCAAATAGTGATAGTTTGACTTCTTCCTTTCCAATTTGTATCCCTTTGATTTCCTTATGTTGTCAAATTGCTCTAGCTAGTACCTTAAGTACTATATTGAAAAGATATGGTGAGAGGGGGCAGCCTTGTCTAGTCCCTGATTTTAGTGGGATTGCTTCATGTTTCCATTTACTTTGATGTTGACTACTGGTCTGATGTAAATTGCTTTTACTATATTTAGGTATGAAACCTGAATTCATGTTCTTTCCAAGAAGTTTAGCAGGAATGATGCTGAATTTTGTCAAATGATTTTTTGGCATCCAATGAGATGGCCATGTGGTTTTTTTTTCCTTTGTATTTGTTTCTGTGGTGGATTACATTGATGGATTTCCATATATGGAACAATCCCTGCATCCATGGGATGAAGCCAACTTGATCATGGTGAATGATCATTTTGGTATGTTCTTGGATTCATTTGGCAAGAAATTTATTGAGTATTTTTGCATCGATGTTCATAAGGGAAATTGGTCTGAAGTTCTCATTCTTAGTTGGATATTTGTGTGGTTTTGGTATCAGAGTAATTGTGGCTTCATAGAATGAATTGGGCAGTGTTACTTCCGTTTCAGTTTTGTGGAATAGTTTGAAGAGTATTGGTATTAAGCCTTCTTTGAAGGTCTGATAGAATTCTGCATTAAAATCTAGTCCTGTGCTTTATTTATTTATTTTTTTTTTAGGTTTGAAGACTTTCTATGAACCCTTCTATTTCTTTGGGGGTTATGGCACTGTTTAGACGATCTATTTGATCCTGATTTAATTATGGCATGTGGTATCTCTCTAGGAAATTGTCCATTTCCTCCAGATTCTCCAGTTGTGTTGAGTATAGGCTTTTATAGTAGGATCTGATGAATTTTTTTTGAATTTCCACAGTTTTTGTTGTTATATCTCCCGCTTCATTTCTAATTTTGTTAAGTTGAATACTGTCTCTGTGCCCTTTGGTTAGTCTGGCTAAGGGTTTATCTATCCTTTTGATTTTCTCAAAGAACCAACTCCTGGTTTTGTTGATTTTTTGTATGGTTCTCTTTGTTTCAACTTGATTGATTTCAGCCCTGCGTTTGATTATTTCCTGTCTTCTAGTCCTCATGGGTGAATTAGCTTCTTTTTGTTCTGGAGACTTCAGGTGTGTCATTAATTTGCTAGTATATGCTCTCTCCTGTTTCTTTCTGGAGCCACTCAGGGCTATGAGTTTTCCTCGTAACACTGCTTAGTTTGTGACCCATAGATTTGTGTATGTGGGGCCTTCATTTTCATGAAATTCTGAAAAGCCTTTGATTTCTTTCTTTATTTCTTCCTTGACTAAGGTATCATTGAGTAGAATATTGTTCTGCCTCCATGTGTATATGGACTTTCTGTTGTTTTTCTTGCTATTGAAGACAACTCTTACTCCATGGTGATCTGATAGGAGGCATGGGATTAGTTCAATCTTCTATTTGTTGAGGTCTGTCTTGTGACCAATTACATGGTCGATTTTTTATAGAAAGTACCATGAGTTGCTGAGAAAAGGGTATATTCTTTTGCTTTAGGGTGAAATGTTCTTTTCATATCTGTTAAATCCAATTTGTCCAAAGCTTCAATGTGTTTCCCTGTGTCTCTGTTTAGTTTCTGGTTTCCTGATCAGTACATTGAGGATAGTGGAGTGTTGAGGTCCCCCACAATTACTGTGTTAGGTCCAATGTGTGCTTTGAGCTTTAGTAAAGTTCCTTTTATGAATGAGGGTGCCCTTGCATTTGGAGCATAGATGTTCAGAGTTGAGAGGTCTTCTTGGTGGATTTTTCCTTTTACCAGCAAGAAGTGACCAGTGTCTCTTTTGTTGACTTTAGGTTGAAAGTCAATTTTATCTGATATTAGAATGACTATTCCAGCCCATTTCCTGAGACCATTTGCTTGTAAAATTGTCTTCCAGCCTTTTACTCTAAGGTAGTGTTTGTCTTTGACCCTGAGGTGTGTTTCCTGTATGCAACAAAATGTAGGGTCCTGTTTCCACACCCAGTCTCTTCATCTATGTCTTTTTATTGGGGAGTTGAGTCCATTGATGTTAAGAGATATTAAAGAATAGTGATTATTCCTTCTGGTCATTTTTGGTGTTATTTTTGTTTCTGAGTGGTTATCTTCTTTTGAGTTTGATGGAAGAACGTTGCTATCTTGCTTTTTCCAGGATGTAGTTTCCATTTTGTATTGGAGTTTTCCTCCCATTATCCTTTGTAGGGCTGGGTTTTTGAAAAGATATTGTGTAAATTTGGTCTTGTCATGGAATATTTCGGTTTCTCCATCTACATTGATTGAGAGTTTTACTGGGTAAAGTAGTCTTGGCTGGCATTTGTGTTCTCTTAGAGTCTGCATGAGATCTGCCCAGGATCTTCCAGCTTTCATGGTCTCTGCAGAGAAGTCTGGTGTGATTCTGATAGGTCTTCCTTTACATGTTTCTTGGCCTTTTTCTCTTACTGCCATTAATATTCTTTCTTTGTTTAGTATGTTTGCGGTTTTGATTATTATGTGACAGGAGGTATTTCTGTTCTGGTCCAGTCTGTTTGGAGTTCTGTAGGTTTCTTGTATATTCATGGGCATCTTTCTCTTTATGTTAGGGAAGTTTTCTTCCATAATTTTGTTGAAGATATTTGCTGGCCCTTTAAATTGTAGATCTTCACTCTCATCTATACCTATTATCCTTAGGTTTGGTCTTCTCATTGTGTCCTGGACACAAAGAAAATTTTGCATTTTCTTTGACTGTGAAATCAATGGTTTATCTGGTATCTTCAGCATCTGAGATTCTTACTTCTATCTCTTTTATTCTGTTGTTGATATTTGCTTCTATGACCCCTGATTTCTTCCCAAGGTTTTCTATCACCAAAGTCATCTCCCTTTGTGATTTCTTAGTTGTTTCTACCTCTGTGTTTAGATCCTGGATGTTTTTGCTCAGTTCTTTCACTTGTTTGTTTATGTTTTCCTGAAATTCTTTAAGAGATTATTGTATTTCCTCTTTCATGACTTCTGCCTGTTGATTCAATTTCTCCTGCATTTCTTTAAGTGATTTTTTTCATTCCCTCTTTATTGGTTTCTGTCTGTTGACCCATATTCTCCTGGAATTCTTTAAGTGATTTTTATTTTTCCATTGTAAATGTTTCTAACTTATTCATGTTCCCCTGAATTTCTTTAAGAGAATTGTTTTTTGTCTTTTTTGTGTTCCTCTAGCAGCATCATGACCTGTGCTTTTAAATCCAAATCTTGTTTTCCTGGTGAGTTAGGGTATCCCGGACTGGCTGTGGTAGGAGAATTGGGTTCAGATGCTGCCATATTGCCTTGATTTCTGTTAGTAACATTCCTATGTTTGCCTTTTGCCATCTGTATCTCTGGAGTTAGTTGGTCTTGTTGTTACTGGTTGGTGTTTGAAGTTCCTGTGAACCTGGAGTTTAGCGCTATTGTCGCTAAGGGTGTCCGTGCTCCAGAGGCAGAAACCGGAAGGTTTCTGCTACTGCCTCAAATTACCTCTTCAGCTCTGCTGGGCAGGACCCAATTCTCCTCCCGGCTTGCTGATGGTTAGGCAACTGGCCTGCTGCCATCTCCTTCTGGCCTGCCTAGATGCCAGCTCTTAAGAATCAGTTCTTTATTTCCACTGATCTGGACTTGTCTGTTGGTTCTCTATGGTGACCTGGGCTCCTCTGTTGGTTTTCTCCTGTGACCTGTTCAGGCCAGCAGCTCCAAGATGGTGGTGGGTCTCATGGCTCTGTCTAACTGCAGGATTCCCTGCATGACTGGAGCTTCCCTGGCTGGACTGCTGGAGCCTAGATGGTGGTGCTCTCAGTCCACAGGGTCCATCTGGTTAGCTGTGGTGCTCCGAGGCAAGATGGTGGCCTCCACTGTAAGCCAGGCACAGACCCCAGAACGAGTTGGTGCCTGAGCGGCTCAGTGTACAGATAGCCCACCAAGCTGATCAGGCTCTGAGTGCAGGCAAGAACCTGACGGGGTAGTTGATGTTAAGCTGTGACTCTGTCCGCACACCTGGCTCCAGCTGCCAGCTCTCTGCAGTGACCCAAGGCAAGATGGTGGCCTCCATGCAAGTTGGGCACATACTCCCTCCCCCACCTTAGTGAGCTGGCACCCAAATTGGTCAGCAACAGCCCACCGAGCAGATCAGGCTCTGGGTGCAGGAAAGAGCCTGATGGGATAGTCAATGTTAGACTTGGACTCTGTCCGTGTACCTGGCCCTAGCTGCTAGCTGTCTGTGGTGCCCCAAGGCAAGATGGTGGCCTCCACTGTAAGCCAGGCACAGACCCCTGACTGAGTTGGTGTCCAAGTAGGTCAGCGCACAGACAGCCCACTGAGCTGATAGGGCTCTGAGTGCATGCAAGAGCCTAACTGGGTAGTTGATGTTAAACTCAGACTCTGTCCACATACCTGGCCCCAGCTGCCAGCCATCTGCAGTGACCCCAGGCAAGATGGCGGCCTCCATGCAAGCTGGGCACAACCCACCCACCCCCAGCAAGCTGGCGCCCAAACAGGTCAGCCCGCCGAACAGATCAGGCTCTGGGTGCAGGCAAGAGCCTGATGGGATAGTCGATGTTAGACTCAGACTCTGTCTGCATACCTGGCCACAGCTGCTAGCTGTCTGTAGTGTCCTGAGGCAAGATGGCAGCCTCCCAATAGTAAACCTTGTTATGCACAGTAAATAAAACATATTATTGTTTCAAGATAAACAACAACCAATGAACTTGATTTGTGTTAAAAAGAGAAAACGTCTTAGCAAATAAAGAATTTAGGTAATTTAATTGAAAATTTGGTAGTTGGACTGGCTTTTAGAAAGATGGATAACTCAAAGGCTCAAAAATTAAGAAGAGTCAAGCGTATGGGCTTTATTTCAGGAGAGACAAAACAAGGAGTGTGCCTGAAACAAGGAGCTATGCATACTATCTGGGTGACTTATTATGAACACATTTTATTGTGCTTAGAGGAATGTAGGACATTTTGCCTTTAGAAATCATAATCTATGTATGGTGTCAGGGTCAAATATCTTCAATAGTAAAGTAGACTCACCTCAAAATGAATTAAAAATGACCAAAATCTGATGGATTCACTGAAATTATAGCTATTGGGAAACACACATATCTTCTACTGAGACTTATATACTTGGGGAATATGTAAAAGACAGAAATTATGGAAAAAGCTAAAGATATACTTCTGAAACAATTTACATTCTGTTGTTATTCAATTCCACAAAATATGCTAATTTATTCAAAGACTAAGAGATTAAAACCCATTAAATATTGCTGAAAGAACTGTAAAAATATCTCATGAGCAAGCATAAAAATAAACCCAGCAGTATAAGGATATTATAAAATTATTTAAGCAATTATTAGATATTGAATATTATAGTAGCATACTATTGAAGCAATTACAATATGCTATAATACAATTGAGGACATAATAATATGAAAAATTCAGAAATTTACAACAAAAATCAAGGGTTTATAGCAAAAAAAACTAGAGGGTGAGTGGAAGGCAGAAAAAAAAATGTCTATATCTAAAGCTTCCAGAGAATGTGAAGTCATTTGCCAAATGGTGCTACAGAAAACGCTGTGCTATATACAGCTTAGCAATTGGATTCCTTTAATACTTAAGCAGATTCTAATAGTAATTCTCTTGAATCTTGTACAGATGCTATGTAGGACATAAGTTGAACATGATTACTTTCCGAAAGATAAAAGGAGGTACATTGGATTACCCTTGAAAGGAAACTAATGACTTACTATTACTAACTAGCTATTGGGTACTAATAACTTCCATTGACTTATAAGAGAGTCTCTTCATGATACCTAGCAATACATATAATTACATGTTCACACATACATGCATACATACCTTATACATACATACACACATACATATATACATGTATGCATATATACTAAACAATAGAAATAAAATTTTCAGCACTTAAACTAACAAAGAAAAAAACTAAATTAATGTAAGCAGAGTGAGGCCAGTCTTGTGAAGGAACCCAATAACAGAACTAAAGGAAATTATGCCAATCAGAAGTTTACAAAATGAAACAGTATAATTAAATATTAGCATGTCAGAAAAACAATAAATCAAACATACTACATTGTCTTATTAACAAAGATTCTAATTTAAAATATTAACATGTGTCCTTCTTACTAGAGACATGCATAAAATGTAATCACACAAAATTGTAAAAACTAAAGAAATAAAATGGTATCTAATATAACATTGGCCAGATCAAAGTATTAGAATATAAAATGGAGCAGGGGATGTAAGAGCTCAGAGGAAAAACTTTTCTCTAGCAAGAATATGATCTTAAGTTCAATTGTCAGCACTGCAAAAGCAGGAGGGTATAAAAATCATGAATATATATAACTAGCAAAGTGGCAATGAGATTTGTAAAATAACAACTGAAAGAACTGTAGACAATAAATTACAAACTATTTAAACGTGTTATTTATACTAAATATATAAATCTTGAAGAAAACACTAAGGTTGCAAACTATAACAAAAAATGATTAACAACACAGATTTTCCAGAATGAAACTCTTAGTAAGCAATGTTTCTGATTTGAAAAAAAGTCCAATCTCAAGCAGTTGCTGCATTCTCCAGTAGCAGCTCCTGGCTGTTGACATTTTTGAGTTATTGAAAACTCTTATAAAACCCTTTCTCTAACCAAGCATGACTGCTCTTCAGATTATAGATCATTTAAGTGAACCTGGGCCAGCCTATGAAGAATTCACAATTATCCTAAAGATGAGTTCCTACCTTCCACACTGAGAGTTTGGTGAGGCTATCTTTAGCTTCCATTCCTGCACAGCAGATTCATCAATCAGTTTCTGGAATCTCAAAATATTCTAAGTTCTATCCTACTAAGTCCCAGTGTTCCACAAAAGTCAGTCATCTTAAAATATAGCTATATACATGTTACTTTTCTTTATTTTTATGGAGGAAGACATAGGTATTGGAAAATGCATCTTAGATGAAGGAAAGGCAAAGAGAATATGGAAAGAAACTACATACTTGAAATTTGTGATATTTAAAAAGGATACACTGTGGTTTTGATGTTTGTGCCTTCACCACTCATTCTGAATTATAACTCAGCTGGCCACAGTATTAAAGCATGAAAGCATAAGACAACATCACTTTGTGATGGTACTTTACCCATGAATGAAGCAGCATGGCTGTTCTAGAAGTGAATTCACCCTCAACCATATGAATTTCTTACAGAAAAGGCATGCTGTGTTCCTCTTTTCTTCTGTCCAAATACCCAGAATATATAAGGCCATCCTGAGAAAGAAAACCTGCAGATATTGTGCCTCTGTATTTCAAATGTTGTAAAGTTATAATAATCAACACAGTGAGTACAAGTATAGAAACAGACAAGTCAGCTAATAGAACTACCAAGAAACCTTTAAATAAACCTGTGTATAAATATCAATTTAATGATTTTTATGTAAACTGATAGTAAACAATGGGGAAAAAAAGAGTCTCAGAAATAAAATTGGAAAACTCTGCATTCGCAAATCCATAAATCCAGGATGAAAGAAAAGAAAGAAAGGAAGGAAGGAAGGAAGGAAGGAAGGAAGGAAGGAGAAATTAGAAAGATAAAGAAAGGAAGGAAAGAAGAAAAAGAAAAAAGAAAAGAAAGAAGAAAGGAGAAAGAAACAAAGAAAGACAGAGACAGAAAGGGAGAAAGAAGAAAGGGAAGAGAAAGGAAAAAGTAAGGAAGAAAGAATGAAAGAAGAAATAAAGGAAGACAAAATGCAAAAGTAAGAATGGAGAGTATGACACATTTTTATAAACATTTATGGCAAAAAATGTTGTCTTCCTTTTCTATATTAATTAGTTTGTGTTTCTTATATATTTTAAGCTAACTAAATGTTGGTCAGAAAAGCATAAAAAAAAACCAGTAACTACGAGATATTCTCCATTCTTAACATAAAAAGCAAAAACCATAAGAACAACAATTCTGATTTTGTAGGACTACTTACTTGTGGCTGGCATAGTATAGATGACTTTTAGAGCAGCTTATATTCCAAAGGCTGATTAGTGGATAGTGTCTCAGAGCCAATTGAAACTCTGATGAAACAGATACAAAATAGGGAAGGGAGTTAAAGTTAATGAAGTTTAAAAAAATATTATATTTAGAGATTCTCCTTCAGCAATAGGCAACATGTAGGGAAGTCCAGGCTGCTGATTGACATGAATGGTTTGAAGTTCTTTTAAGTGGTGAGAAGTGGATTCAAGTCTTCTGACTTTTTCAACTCACCGAGGCTTATAATACCATTGTTTGAAATCTGTATTAAAATGCATATTGTAAAAAATCAGATAATAGGTGTCTATGAAACAGATGGAATAACTTTATGCCTTTGACTTACTGCAAAAACTATAGATTTGATAGATTAGTATAACAACTATATAGAATAACTTGTGTTTATATAACTTAAAATATTTTCTTAGACCTTCATAATTTATATAAACATTCAATTTAACCTAATTTTTACCAGTAAACTTAGGCAAATGGTTCATAACTGAGAGCCATCGTTGCAAAGCAAGACCTTCAAATTGTCAAAGATACACCTAAAACCTATTTATCATTTAATATACAGCCTGTTTGTAAACCAAAAATATGTATGAATTTGCATTTTTTGATCAGATGACCTAATGCCTCTAGAAAAGTAAGTACTGGTTTTTATATGTGAAATGCATTGACTAGGCATCTGCTACTAAATTGTTGAAGCTATAGTTAGCCAACAGCATGAACAGAGTTCTGAGAAGGAAAATTATAGGAGGAAATATAATCCAAATTGCTTTATCAATTAAAATGATAGTGACTTATACACTATATAAATGGTTATCCTGGACTCCTTTGATTTCTATAGCATTGTTGTTAGCAGTTGTTGTAGGTTTTGTGTATCATAAGGAACAGATTGAATTTCAGCTGACATACAAAGGATTATCAGCCTTTGGATGGCAGATTCAGAAGCTCTGAGAGGTTTTCCTGAAAATTAGCAACTTGGAAAGACTTGTGTACCTTGATGCAGCTTGTAGCTTTAGTAACTCTGATAAGTTTAGCAGTCCACAGTTTTATTCCTGCTGCTAATTTTAACATTAAAAATATTATAATTCTTGAACTGAAGCTATATATATATATATATATATATATATATATATATATATATATATATAGCTTCAGTTCAAGAATTATATATATCCGGTCCATAGAGAGACAGTCAACTATATTTTTCTGGTTCTTTTTTATTGCATATTCTATTTATTTGCATTTCAAATGTTATCCCCTTTGCCAGCTTTCCTTCCTGAAATCACCTATCCCATCCTCCCTCTCTGTGCCTCTATGAGGGACCTCCCCCACCCATGCATCCACCCCTGCCACCCTGCCCTGGCATTCCCCTACACTGGGGAATTGAGCCTTCACAGAACCAAGGGCTCCTCCTCCCATTGATGACAGACAAGGCTATCGTCTACTACATATGTGGTTGGAGACATAGACCGCTCCATGTGTACTCTTCGGTTGGTGGTTCAGTCCCTGGGAGCTCTGGAGTGTCTTGTTGGTTGATATTGTTGTTCTTCCTATGAGTTGTAACCTTTCCAGCTCTTTCAGTCCTTTCTTTAACTCCCACTGGGGACACAATGCTCATCCCAAATATTAGCTGCAAGTATCTGCTTTTGTGTTTGTCAGGATCTGGCAGAGCCTCTCAGGAGACAGCTATATGAGGCTCCTGTAAGCAAACACTTCTTGGCATACCCAATAGTGTCTGCATTTGGTGAATGGAATGTAATCCCATATGGAGCAGTCTCTGGATGGTCTTTCCTTCAGTCTCTGCTTTACTCTGTTTATGTATATTTTCCAATGAGAATTTTGTTCCCCCTTCTAAGAAGGACTGAAGCATCTACACTTTGGTCTTCCTTCTTCTTGAGCTTCATGTGGTCTGTGAATTGTATCTTGGGTATTCTGAGCTTTGGGGTTAATATCCACTTATCAGTGAATATATACCATGTGCCTTTTACCTCATTCAGTGTGATATTTTCTAGGTCAAATCCACTTGTCTAAATATTTCATGAATTAAACTGTTTTTAATAGCTGAGGAGTATTCCATTGCATAATGTAACTTCCTGCAGTCATCTTGAATGGGTTAACTGGTTACCTGGAAGGAAAGATGGGGATAGAAAGGGTTGGCAAGAGGAAATTGAAGCCACAACAACTAGGTTTTCTGATCAAGGCTCAAAGTTTAATGGGGTTCTCCAAATATGTGTGTGTGTGTGTGTGTGTGTGTGTGTGTGTGTGTGTGTGTGTGTGTGTATATATATATATATATATATATATATATATATATATATATATATATATGAAGACCCTTCCCCCAAAGGCTGGAAACTTGCAGAAATGGTTTGCTTGTTCTGCAGGTGGCTAGTGTCAAGTGGCTAGTGCCTCTCAAAAAATTGCAGGTCCTTGGAGAATAGGGTTTGCCTTGGTCTGAGTGGTCCACCCTAGCTGGAGCAAGATTATGGCTACCACAGGAATTCCTTCTCAAAGCCTGGGAGAGGAACTTCAACTTGGTCAATGTCAAGTTCTTCCCAGGTACCATGTCACCCTAATATGGCTCTCTACATATCCTCCCTTTTTATTAGTTTTAAGATGAGGAGGTAGCAGCCAAGTGGACAGTCATCCATCAAATGTCTGTGGTCATTAACCAGGGTTTAGAAGTATTTACCTCGTCCTCCTAAATACTTTATAGTGTCTTTTTTTATGGAGGAGAAGATCTAGGATTCCTTTTTGTTATTCTAAGGAATGCCTTTAAACACCAACCTCTGTGCAACCAGGTTTGCTTCACAGGGAACTCAGCAGCAGAAAACATGGTCCTCCCCTTGCAGTGCTTTGCCTTGTACTTCTCACTGGTGCCCATTTCAGCTTGTAAGCAGACAAACATAGATCTGATTTCTATGTGACTCCTGAAAGGAGATCCAATTGTTTGGGTTTTGATGCCAGAGAGTTGATTTGTTGCCAAATACCCTGTAAGTGTTTTTAACAGACATGTCAGTTTTCAATCCAAATGAGCCTGGGTGGATACAACCAGTCTGCTTAAAATATAAGGTCAAGATTTAGAAGCAAAACAGTCTTTGGATGGACCAAGGTACCTAATTCAGTTGCAAATTAGTAACTTTCATACACAAAGCCTGACTTCCCAGTGTGGGGGAAGTAGCTTTGAGAATTAACAGAGGCTGTTACTACTCAGAAAGAGTGGAGACTATATTCTATATTAACTCAGCTGGCTGATAGAGATTATTAGCCATCATCATAATTGGAATCTCCAGTATTGGATTTATTTCTAGATCAGTCCATGTTTGAGTCAGAATAACTGATCACATTAAAGGAAAGAGAAGAGTTATTATAACTCCTCCTTTAGATTAAATTTTTCTTAGTTTTAACAGTTTCCATGCTCTCTGTCCCACAAGGTCTAAAAGCTTGAAGCAAGGCAGTTTATCCAAACTGGGACATAGGCAAGTAAAGTCACCATTGTCAGGGCTTTCAGCAAACCTACAGCCAGCATTAACTTCAGCATGCCACACCAATCACTCTGGCAGCTAGCGTGCTTCGGCAGTATTCTCTGGAAAAAAAACACAAACATGCTTTCTTCCCCATATTAAATACCTGATCAGCATCATGCCATATGCCAATAAGTGGATCTTTCCATCTAACCTAGGAATGAGCAGGCCTAGTTATAGGATCCTATAGATACTCAGCAAAGAGTTCCTTAGCATCCAAATTTTAAAATTTTCTTAAAATATATAAGAATGATTTTCGTAATATGCATGAGAATATAATTTCCCTGTTTTTGGTTTTTAAAGAAAATATTGTTTAAAAATGTCACAATAGATCTTGGTGGATGGTGCTTAGACTGAGGAGACAGAACCAGATACCCGAGATATCCCAAGTTTAAGATCTCTGAGGACCAGGGCCACCAGCAAGTCATCTAAGAACGGGATCTTGGCAGAGCAGTAGTTCCTGTGTTCCAGCAGGGCGTGGGTTCCCAGCCCTCTGGGAGTCCCTGTACTCTGCACTCCCCACTTACCGAGGCCCCAGACAACATCCTTGCTGCTGACTGAACTAAGCAAACAGAACCAGAGAAGACAAGCAGCATCAGGTCCACAGAGATGATCGAATATAACATTGCTAAGAGCAAGATACACCAGGGGTCCAAAAGCACCCAAGAGGAGAACAAAACATCAGCAATCTGTGCCAGGGGAAACCCAGTCATCCAGTGGTGGGGAAATAGCCTTACTAGCTCACAGGAGGTTCAAGCACCAGCTAGTGACTACAGGACCAACTAAGGACACAGATAACCAGATGGCAAAAGGCAAAGTAAGAACGTTACTAACAGAAATCAAGGCAATATCGCAGCATCAGAACAAAGTCCCCCAACAACAGTAAGTCCCAAATACCTCAACATACCAGAAAAACAAAATTTGGATCTAAAATCACTGGTCAGGATGCTGATAGTGGAACACATAGATAAATCTCTTAATGAAATACAGGAGAAAATGGATCAAAAATTTGAAGCCCTTAAAAGGCAAACACAAAAATCCCTTAAAGAAATTCAGGAGAATATGGATCAAGAATTAGAAGCCAATAAGGAGGAAGTACAAAAATCACTTAAAGAAATAAAGGAGAACATGGGCCAAGAAGTAGAAGTCATGAAAGAGGAAACACAAAAATCTCTTAAAGAAATACATGAAAATAAAAACAAGCAATCAGAAGATCTGAGCAAATCCATCCAGGATCTAAAAACAGAAGTAGAAACAACTAAGAAATCGCAAAGGGAGACAAATTTGGAGATAGATAACCTTGGGAAGAAATCGGGGGCCATGGATGCAAATATCAACAATAGAATACAAGAGATAGAAGAAAGAGTCTCAGATGCCAAAGATACCATAGAAAACAATGATTCAACAGTCTAAGAAAATACAAAAGGCAAAAAGCTTGTAGCGCAAAACATACAGGAAACCCAGGACACAATGAGAAGAACAAACCTAAGGATTATAGGCATAGATGAGAGGGAAGATATACAACTTAAAGGGCCAGCAAATATCTTCAACAAAATTATGGAAGAAAACTTCCCCAATCTTTTAGAAAGAGATGCCCATGAATATACAGGAAATGTACAGAACTCCAAACAGACTGGACCAGAACAGAAATACCTCCTGTCATATAATAATCAAAACCCCAAATGTACTAAACAAAGAAAGAATATTAAGGGCAGTAAGAGGAAAAGGCCAAGTAACAAGTAAAGGAAGACCTATCAGGATTACACCAGACTTCTCATGTGATACCATGAAAGCTAGAAGATCCTGGGAAGATCTCATGCAGACTCTAAGAGAACACAAATGTCAAAACTACTATACCCAGCAAAACTCTCAATCGTCTTAGATGGAGAAACCAAGGTATTCTATGAAAAAAAAAAAAACAAATGTGCACATTATCCATCCACAAACCCAGCCCTACAAAGGATAATAGGGAAAAAACACCAACACAAGGAGGGAAACCACAACCCAGAAGAATCAAGATAGAAACCCCCCTCATCAAACACATAAGAAGATAACCACTCTAATATACAAAAAAAAAAAAAAAAAAAAAAAAAAAAAGTAAAAAAGGAAAAAAAAGGAAAAAATGTCAGGAAGAAATAATTACTATTCCTTAATATCTCTTAATATCAATGGACTCAATTCCCCAATAAAAAGGCATAGACAAACAGACTGGATACAGAAACAGGACCCTACATTTTGCTGCATACAGGAAATACATCTCAGTGTCAAAGACAAACAGTACCTTAGAGTAAAAGCCTGGAAGACAATTTTACAAGCAAATGGTCTCAGAAAACAAGCCAGAGTAGCCATTCTAATATCAGTTAAAATTGACTTCCAACCTAAAGTCATCAAAAGAGACACAGAAGGTCACTTCATGCTGGTCAAAGGAAAAATTCACCAAGAAGAACTCTCAATACTGAACATCTATGCTCCAAATGCAAGGGCACGTTCATTCGTAAAATAAACTCCACTAGAGCTTAAAGCACCCATTACACCTAACACAATAATTGTGGGTGAATTCAACACTCCACTATCCTCAGTGGACCAATCAGGAAACCAGAAATCTGTATGACAAGAACTTCAAGTCCTTGAAGAAAGAAATCGAAGAAGAGCTCAGAAGATGGAAAAATATTTCTTGGTCTTGGATGGGCAGCATCAATATAGTAAATATGACCATCTTGCCAAAAGCAATCTACAGATTCAATGCAATCCCCATCAAAATCCCAAATCAATTCTTTATAGATCTAGAAAGAGAAAATCTTAATTTCATCTGGAGTAACAAAAAGACCCAGGATTACTAAAACTATTCTCAACAATAAAAGGACTTCTGGGGGAATCAATATCCCTGACCTCAAGCAGTACTACAGAGCAACTGTGTTAAAAATTGCATGGTATTGGTACAATGGCAAGCAAGTAGATCAATGTAATAGAATTGAAGTCCCGGAAATGAACCCACAGACTTATGTTCACTTGATCTTTGATAAAGGAGTTACAACCATCCAGTGGAACAAAAATAGCCTTTTCAACAAATGGTGTTGGTTCAACTGGATGTGAACATTCATAAGAATGCAAATTGACACAATCTTATCACCTTGTACTAAGATCAACTCCAAGTGGATCAAGGACCTCCACATAAAGCCAGACACACTGAAACTAATAGATAAGAAACTGGGGAAGACCCTGGAGGACATAGGCAAAGGGGAAAGTTCCTGAACAGAACACCAATTGCTTATGCTCTAAGATCAAGAATTGACAAATGGGACCTCATAAAATTACAAAGTTTCTGTAAGGCAAAAGACACTGTCAGAAGGACAAAATGACAACCAACATATTGGGAAAACATCTTCACCAACCCCACATCCGACAGAGGGCTAATATTCAATATATACAAAGAACTCAAGAAATTAGACCCCAAAGAAACAAATACCCCTATTAAAAATGGGGTAGAGCTAAACAAGGAATTTTCACCAGAAGAAATTCGGATGGCTGAGAAGCACCTTAAGAGATGTTCAACATCATTAGTCATCAGGGAAATGCAAATCAAAACAACCCTGAGATTCTACCTCACACCACTCAGAATGGCTAAGATTAAAATCTCAAGAGACAACAGGTGCTAGAGAGGTTGTGGAGAAAGAGGAACACTCCCCCACTGTTAGTGGGATTGCAAGATGGTACAACCACTCTGGAAATCAGTCTGGTGGATCCTCAGAAAATTGGGCATAACACTTCCAAAGGTCCGTGTCATACCACTCCTGAGCATATACCCAGAGGATTCCCCTGCATGCAATAAAGACATATGCTCCACTATGTTCATAGCAGCCTTATTTATCATAGCCAGAAGCTGGAAGGAGCCCGGATGTCCCTCAAATGAGGAATGGATACCGAAAATGTGGTATATTTATACAATGGAATACTACTCAGCAACTAAAAATAATGAATTCATGCAATTGTAGGCAAATGGTTGCGTCTAGAAAATATCATCCTAAGTGAGTTAACCCAATCACAAAAGAATACACATGAAATGCAATCACTGATAAGTAGATATTAATGAGCCCAGAAGCTGTGAATACTTAAGGCACAATTAGCAAATCAAATGATTCCCAAGAAGAAGGAATAAGAGGTCACTGGTGCAGAAAAGACTGGTTCCAGTTTTTCAGGAGAGTACTAGAACAGAGAAAGGGTTGGGGGGTGATTCGGGAATGTTTGGGAGGGGCAAGGAATTATGGGACACATAGTGAGGGGGAACTGGAAAAGGGGTAAGCCCTTGGATGTAAACAAAGAATATAGAAAATAAATTTAAAAAAAATTAAAAATGTCACAATATCTTGTCTTTGAGAATTATAAAGAATTAAATTGCTGTCAAAATGTTGTCAAAGATACCCCAAATGTTTGATGACTTGAAATAATAGTCAATTCTTTTATCTGTTTTAATCTCAGTTAGAACACCAAGCATAGACAATAATATAAGCAATGCCTATGCAAGCATAGGAAATAAACATAGCATTTTTAGTTGCTTCTTCTGTTAGAGCAGTTGCAACTAGAAAGTCTAAAAATATATCACTAATCACATCCACATATCTTAATTTTCTAAAATCAGAAATATGAGTACCATTCATTTGTAATAATTGATTAACTCCTCTAGAATTAACACCATTATGTGGTACAGACTGTGAGGACACTGAGAACAAGTCTTTGCAATTTGATGCGCACATTTTCTAAAAATACAAAATTATTCTCAAGCCATTACTACTCTGATGATATAAATAATATGATTATACGGCCAATTATTCCTATGTAAGGCCTATAGTCTGCCTGGGATAGAAATCTCCTGTAGCTTTGCCTTAAGGAGTCTTGTCCAGGCTATCTAGAATGAGCTCTTTTTAAGTACTTTTAAATTTATTTTATGTAAGTATACTGTAGCTGTCTTCATACACACCAGAAGAGGGTGTCAGATCCCATTATAGATGGTTGTGAGTCACCATATAGTTCCTGGGAATTGAACTTAGAACATCTGAAAGAGCAGTCAGTACGCTTAACTGCTGAGCCATCTCTCTGGCCCCTGGATAAGCTCTTAACTTATCAGAGGACAGTCATTTAAAGGAATGTACATTTTCTGAACTTGAATTGTATGGCATAAATAATTGTAAAATTTAAGAATTAGCATTGCCTAATAAAGGTGCAATTTCAAGTAATTGTAAGCATATATATATATATATATATATATATATATATGTGTGTGCGTATATATGTATATATGTACATATATGTATATATACAAATTAATATATATTTTAATTAGTATACTGATAGCTCAGTATACAAATTAAAGGCCTGATTTTTAGCATTTTAAAAATAGCAGTTACAGCATCCAACTCAATTATCTGTGCTGAAGCAGAGGGAAACCCAAAAGAATAAACATGTGATCCAATTACATGAGCTTCACTCCCACAGTAGATGCATTCTTTATGGGATGCATTATAAATCTATAGGAAATACAAAGGCATGTGTAGAAGCAAATTTTAACAACTTATCTTTTGGATAACAATTATCAATTTTGCCTAAAATGCTTGCTATGCAATAGACCAAGTATCAATACTCTGCAATGACAAGATGATTGCTGTTTGAAACAGGAAACAAATGTGTCATCAGATGTGGTTCATATTAGTTGAATAAAACCAATATTCTAATTTTTTAGCTTTACAATCTTGATTTATTTTTTAGTCAGAAATTCAGATAAATCACCTAACATAGGATAGAAACTTTCTAACTTCAGAGCTACTTTTTTCATACAGCAGAACAGAATTTTAAAAAGACATTTGAAAACCAGCTAAATTAAATCCCATGTATAGAAAGACTATTTGCGCCTTGACAATCAACATAGCATAGCAATGGATTTCAGTTTGGACTTGGAAGGACCTATAGCTGACTAAGTGACATGCTCAGCAACAGGATTGTCAAACTTACCTCAAGCCAGCAGTGTGGGATCAAGAACAGCCAGAGCTTAGTCAGGTTCCTAAGTTTTCCTGCAACTGGACAAGATTAATAAGCACACCTAAATGCACATAAGGTTTGGAGAAAAAAAATGAAACCAAGGCATGGATCTATTCTGTCACTCCAAGAGTTTTAGCACACAAAGACAGGCAAAACACAATAAAAGATACACTTACAAAAAAAATTGACAGCAATGTGGTCATTTAAAGGTTTATCAGTTGGACCAATTTAAGAAAACAAAACAAAAACAAAGAGGAAGCTTTTTCTCAATTGCCTCCCTAAACCACCCAGGTACCTAGAACCTACTAGAGACTTCCTATCAGATTTCCCTGTTTCAGTTAGGTCATGCCTTTCTGATTTCTATCTTAACTCCTAAAAATACCTGGAAATTTGTGGTTGTTCTGTCCAATCTCTTGGCCTCCAATATCTCAGAAAGTTCTATGAGTTCCTTGGCTCTATAGTAAAACCTAAGCATTGAAATCTTGCCAATGTGTGCTCAGGTGCCAGGCTTTTTTTTGATTGTTCAGCTCTTATTCTCACCAGGGCATGCCCAGGGTCCCAAGGAAGATCAATAGTAGAATTGGTGGCTATGGCCTAACTTGGACATAACCAAAATTGACCAGGTGGGCTCCTCTATGTCTTGCTTGTTGTTGATGAGAAGAAATTATTGTATCTCATCAGCACATTACTTTCAGGACTCTAGACCCTAATTTTTGTTTACTACAACTTATATTTTAATCCTATGATGGAAGAATGCTGGTTCATCACATGTTAGATAAAGTATATTCATTCATATGTATCCTCAGCAATGTCTGCTTTCTTGCCATCATGTTTCCCAATAGTATAATAATGAACTTTAGAATGTGGTTATTTATATATTTGAAGTAGGTAGTAAGTAAATATCATAAATAAGAGATAAAGCAGAACCCTAGCATACTAGAGATGCCAGTACCATGCAATGACCACCAAGAACAGCAGTGGCAGTGGAGTGGATCAATCTAAACTTAAAGTGCTACAGAGAGCAGAGCTGGAGAAGTGATACCAGCTCTTTGGAGATACACAGAAGATCATGTGTGGATCTCAGACATTGGAACAAGAAGCTGAAAAGCTGAAATTGACTTTGGGTACCCAAGATGTTAAAGATGGCCAGAGCCACAGAATGCCTGCCAAGGAAAGCTGTTAACAGGGAGTGGAACAAGCCCAGGAAAAAAAGAACCTTGTTGAAGTCAACAAAGATGAAAAAGGAGTTGGATATCTGAAGACTGCTTTGCCATCAGACATAGAGATGGAGAGTTTGGACTTTGCCCAGCTGGTTTCCTGTCTTGCTTGGGGGATTAGTTAAGTGATTGGATGAATCTCAAAAGAGACCTTGAACTTTGGACTTTTAACATTGTTGAGACTGTTATAGACTACAGGTACTTTTAAAGTTGGACTAAATATATTTTGCATTATGCTATGTTTAAGTATGGCCCCCATAGACTCATGTTTAAACAAGCCTATGGGGTCCAGGGAGTGGAATGTGATGGTTTATATATGACTGGCCCAGGAAGTAACTTTATTAGGAGGTGTGGCCTTGTTGGAGTAGGTATGTCACTGGGGGTGTGGGCTTAAGACCCTCACCCTGGCTGCCTGGAAATCAGTCTTCCACCAGCAGCCTTCAGAAGATGTAGCACTCTCAGCTCCTCCTGCACCATATCTGCCTGGATGCTGCCATGTTTCTGCCTTGATGACAATAGACTGAACCTCAGAGCCTGTAAACCAGCCCCAATTAAATGCTGTCTTTTATAAAACTTGCATTGGTCATGGTGTCTGTTCACAGCAGAGAAACCCTAATTAAGACAGATGATGAGTGGCAGCTCTAGGTGTTCTAAGGTGGGACTGTTGTTAGCTAGGTGAGACAGCCTTTGCCAAGCCTTGGCAAGGAGAAAAGGGTGTAGTTCTTGGGAATACAGACTGAAGCTGTTCTTAGAGCATAGCTGGGATCTCAGGAAAACATTAGCTAGCCCTGGAGGCTTACTAAACAGCAGGAAAGAGGTTGCTAGTCCCAGAAACTAACAAGAACAAGCATGTTTTTAAAAGTACATGTATGAAATTTCAGATTAATACAATAATCACTCCTGGGCATATACGCAAAAGATGCTGCAACATATAATATGGACACGTGATTCACTATGTTCATATAAGCCTTATCTATAATATCCAAAATCTGGAAAGAACCCAGATGTCCTTCAAGAGCAGAATGCATATAGAAATTGTGGTACATTTACACAATGGAGTACTACTCAGCTATTAAAAACAATGATTTTATGAAATTCTTAGGCAAACGGATGGAACTAGAAAATATCATGCTAAATGAGGGAACCCAGTCATAAAAGAAAACAAATGGTATGCATTCACTGATAAGTAGATATTAGACCAAATTTTCAGAAAAACCATGATACAATTCACAGACCTTATGAAGCTCAAGAAGAAGGAAAACCAAAGTGTGGATTGTTCAGTCCTTCTTAGAAGGGGGAACAAAATACTCACAGGAGTTACATGGTTAGAGAGACATGGGAGGAAGACAGGAGGGGGAGGGGAAAGGATCAGGTATGGGAGGAGATGTACAAGAGATCAGGAATTTGAACATAGGTGCATAGCAATGGTGGATGGGGAACTGGTGTAGCACCCAGCAAGTCCCAGATGCCAGGAAAGCAATAGGTTCCCAGGACCCAGCAGGAATGAGATTAGCTGAAATTACCAACTAAGGGGAGGGAGAACCTATAGAGACTGTATCCATAGGTTAGGCAAGTCCCACTCATCTCCAAACTTTTAACCCTAAATTGTACCTTTCTAAAGGAAATACGGAGAAAACGTATGGTGAAGAGACTGAAGGAAAGGCCATTCAGAGACTACCCCACCTGGGGATCCATCCCGTATAGAGATACCAAAACCCTGACACTATTGTGGATGCCAAGAAGCACTTGCTGACAGGAGCCTGATATAGCTGTCTCCTGAATGCCTCTGCCAGAGCCTGACAAATACAGAAGAAGATGCACACAGCTAACCATTGAGCACAGAATTTCCAATGGAGGAGATAAAAAAGGACTAATGGAGCTG
Organism: Apodemus agrarius; assembly: GCA_964023405.1. Lineage (NCBI taxonomy): Eukaryota > Metazoa > Chordata > Mammalia > Rodentia > Muridae > Apodemus > Apodemus agrarius. The sequence continues at coordinate 139,254,368 of OZ030011.1, forward strand.
AAAGTGTTGCGACATCAACCAGTAAGAACCCCCAGGGCTTGCAGTGATTGAATCACTAACCAAAGAGTACACATGGAGCAACACATGCCTCTAGTAGCACAATATTGGTTTTGGCACGCAGATGCCCAATTATGCAAACAATAAAATCATTTGGAATGGTGAGTCATCTTTGCAGGTGGCCAGTACAGGCACAGCACAGGCAGCAACAGAGCAAGCTTTCCCCCCACCACCCAGTCAATGTGCCTTAACCCTGTCCTATTAGGACAACCTCTAGAGTTTTAGACACAGTTCTTCTAATAGCTGTTACTTCAAACTATTTAGGATTATTAAATAATGCAAATTAAAATTTAGATAGTAAACTCATGGTAGTATTAGATCATGATTTAATTCCCATAATGTTTTGAAGGTTATTCAAATACAAAACAGCTAAGAGTAATCAATGTTTAACAACTCAACTATACTACATATAGATAGTTGACTTTCAAAGCATCAGAGATCCACAGAATGTCATTTAAAATAATCTCATTATGAATATATTAAAATATTTTGACTTGTAGACATATCTGCTCCTGAGAGTAAGACAAAATCCACTTCAAAGAAGATATTGACCATCATTACCTCCAATTGGAGGCACTTCAATTGTGGCAAGCTAGCCATTAGATAAGAAATAACCTAATATCATTTCCGGACCAAAAATAGAAAAAAGACATATAGATCTGGGATGTTCGATTACTAAGCTCTGTCCAGATAACATAGGCTATTCTATTATAATTTCTGATTGACTTAAAGTCTGACAGATGATTCTGGGCAAGAAGGCTGAAGACAGCTTCTAGTTTCAAACGTTACTTAGAGCTAATGCTGTGCCACAACACTCCACACACAAATCCCACCCTGAGGAAGCTTGTCTCCAAGGAGTGCTAACACACCTAAGAACATAGCTGATACTACCACTACTGCTGTAATACCTGGGCCAACTGGAACCCATCTAAAGAAAACAGGACACAGGAACCACCACAAAGCAGCCTGAGACAGGAATCTTCAGGTTTCCATCTGTGCCCCAGAGCTGAGTCTGAGCCATAGCTCTCCATACTCAAATCCTGCCCAGAGAGAGCTGGTCTTCCAGGAGTGCTGATATACCTAAGATCTCAGGCTCACAGGCTCACAGGCTCACAGGTTCACAGGCTCACAGGCTCACAGGGGAGACAAGCTACAGTCAGAGACAGCAAGGCCAGGTAACACCAGAGATAACCAGATGACAAGAGGCAAGCACAATAACATAAGCAATAGAAATCAAGGCTACATGGCATCATCAGTACCCATTTCTAACACCACCAGAAGCATTGGAAATCACACACAATACATGTGAAAAGCAAAATTATGATTAAAAATCAGCATCTCATGATGATAGAGTACCTTAAGAAGTACACAAATAAATCTGCTAAAGCAATACAGAAGAGAGGGAAACAGGTAGTGTAAGACCCGAAAGAAAAATGGGGGCAGCCCAGCACCCCACGCTTGGAAGCCATCACCTCAATCACTTATGAGAAACAGTCTTGATGCAAATAGCAAGAGGATTTTAATTCTAGAGCTCTGGGGCCACAGCCATCTCCCACATGGGGTTGATGACAGTGAACCCTGCATGCAGGACCAGAACTGCTTTTATAGATTTACAGCGAAGCCTGCCTACACAAGTCACTCTATATCTTCTAAGCCAATCAGTTCAAACCATCTGAGCCTGCAATCTGAGAACCAATCAGCCTCCCACAGAGGCCGGATAAACTAGTTAACTCATTTCTGCTTAAGTGACCACCACACACAGTGTCACACCAGGGTTGTGCACAGCATCACATACATAATTCCCATTACGTATTTCCTGTTACAGGGCCAGGATTACGTATTCAAAGCCCACCCTCCCCAACTAGCTGTAGGTGTTTGGGACCTGAGCGCCCCCAGGCATGAGCCCCACAGCCCCAGCAGTGCTCGTCCTTGCCACAGCCGCTAAGGAGAGGCGAGACTGGAAAAGACATCAGGGACACTCCAAGCCCAAGGTTTGTGGCTGGACCCTGGAGGTGGGTGTAACATACGCACACTTCCAGGCCAACAAGGAGTAGGCCAAACCTCTGCTCCTTTGGGGTCACCCAAGACTCAGGCACAGGGGATTTCTAGCCTGCAACCTCATCCTTTCATTCCCCACTTCTTGTCTTGTTAATAGTCCTAATCTTAGAACTAGGAGAATTAAAGGTCAGCCTCCTCTTGGAGGGCTCTTATACTGCTGCCTAAGTACCATAATTCGGACCACGCTCATGTGTTCCCTGATGAAGGCAACTAACCTATTAACTATATAAGTTCTAACTGTAAGCAACAGGAGCATTATTATTAGGGGTCCTATCAGGGCAGAAAACACGGTGGTCAAGAGTTCCACTGAGAAAGTTTCCCATGTGGTGGAATATAAGGTAGACGATATCTCCTACTTGGAAGCAATGTGCGACTTGAGGATCTCCTTCTCTTGAGTAGGCCTCCCGAAACTTAATGCCTCATCCACTGGAGTGCCTTGAGCCTGGAGAACAAAGGTCCAGTCTCTGTGGTCAATTTAGTGAGGGTCTCTTTCACCAGGGTCCCAGCAACTGTTCTTGAAGCCTTCTTTCACAGATCCAGTAACCTGTCTGAAAGCAGTGAGGAGTCTCTGACATGCCTTGAGCATTAAGGCAGACAATTTGGGCCAAATCTCATGTTGTGGTACACCTCCTGGGAGGACCCAGTGGATGACAAAGAAATTGAGATAACAAAGAGGATCTCCAAGGGGGTCAGGTTAAAATGGCAAAATGGCAATGACTATTCAGAAACAAGGGGAGAGGCACCACCCAGCCTAAGCAAGTCTCCAAGGAAAATTTAGTTAAGGTCTCTCATAGGGTTTTGTTTATTTTCTCTAGCAGTCTTGAGTCCTGGGGATAGTACATCCAATAATGTTTCCACTTAGTCCTCAATATCTCTGTCAATTTCTGACTTACCTTAGAAACAAAAACAGAACTATTGTTTGATCCAATTACCTTGGGCACTCTGAAACTCGGAAAAATTTCTTCTAACCCTGGCTGCTGTTTCCTGCTTGCTAGGGGAAGTCTCAACCCATCTAGATTAAATATCTACAAGTGCTAGAAGATATTCATAACCATACTTTCCTGCCTTAGGTTTTCTAAAAACTCTATATACTCTAGGTTGTTCTCTTCTAGGTCTTTTACCCTGTTTACTCTTTGCTGAATAAGCATTTACTTGCTGGAATACTTTACACTGTTCTATTAATCCCTTAAATGAGTTCATCTGTGCTTTTGGACTGGTGAGTTCGTGGCTTACTTTCTAAGAAGTATAATTCTCCCTTCTTGTGTGAACCTTCCCTTGGTAACAGTTGGTCGGATGGCAAGCAATCTCAGTCCTTTTTTTTTTTTTTTCTTCAGTATATTTTAAGTGAGGCTATCTCTTAATTTTTCCCATTTCTCAGTAGGTGTCTCTCTTTCAGACCCACAACCAGTATAGGCTCCTGTATATCCATCCTTGGAGCCGTTTGCTCTGCCAGGATATTGCCCACTGAGTCTTTTCGCTTTTGATATCCTGGGCAGTGGGTAATACTCACTGTTGGTGACTTTATTAGGACATCTAAGAGGTCCAAGATTTCCTGTTGGTTTCCTCTGATGTGAGCAGTCCTCTTGGCATATACACCTGTGGATGTGGGCTGTGGCAAAGGCATACCTGTTATCCATGTGGATGTTGATTTTCTTGATGTCTCCAAGATCCAAGGTCTTGGTGAGGGCAATTAGCTCCACTTTCTGCATTGACATGTCAGGGGCTAAAGATACTTCTACCCAGATGCCATTTGTGCTGTCCTTCATAGCAGCACCTGCTTGTCTCTGTCCTTCATGGAGAAAATTGCTCCTGTCTGTAGTGACTTTCAGCAGGGGTCAGTCTCTTTTTGTGCCAGTTGCTGCAGCCCACTGGACAGGAAGTACATCTGTTCTCCCCATCATTTTGGACAGTATGCCTTGCTCCAACAGAGAGGTAAGGTTCCAGATGTTCTCTGGGGGTGACCTTAAATGAATGGGTTACCCATCCCATCCCCAGGTCCATTGTTCTTCAGGTAGTCCATGTACACATTTTGGTGCCAGTGGCTTCTTGGACCCAAAATCTTTTATTGGAAACAGGACCATTGGCTTGGGAGACTGAGTGTTAAGCCCTGTGTCCATCAAGAACTGAGTGGGTTTCTCTTTTCCTCTCATAGTTATTCAGGGTTGGGGGAGGTGGTCAGAACACCCATCTCCCCTAGTCATTGTCTTCACCCAGGGATAACACCTTTGCCATTTGGGAGCACTTCTCCCAAGACCTGGAAGTTCCTGCTCCCAGCATGTTAGGCACACTCTGGCCCAATGGCCTCTCCATATAGCATGCACATTGATTCCTTTCTGCCTTTTAGTCAGGATTTTCTGTAGCTTCCTTCTCTGTCATTTTTTTCCTTTCTTCTCTGTCTCCCTTTCTCAGCAAAATAAAGTCCCTCTAGTCAGGGGTCATAGAGTATATTGCAAAATGCTTCTATGAGCTGCTCTAGAAAGGCTGCCAGTGACTCATCTGGTCCCTGCTTAACCTCACATACCTTCGTCAAATCTGTGGGCTGCCATGCCCTTGAGACCTGCCAATGGAGTCTGGTGTCGGTCCTTCAGGTGCCTCTTACCTTTGTCTGAGGGGGTATTCTTTTCTGGCTTCCTGTATTACAAATAAAACAGTCTCAAAGAGATTAATCAGTCTCTTGGGAAATATGTCTTTAGTAAGAGAGTCACCGTGGATCAGGATAGGTGGTCTCAGATCTTCTGCTCCATTCTGTGGTCTTCTCTAAATATAAATTGAGCATACTATTATCATTTTGTAAATTATAAACTATAGATAGACCTAACATTCAATCTCTGCCCTTGAAACAGAACCTTTGTCGTCTTTACTATCTTAAAAGACTATAAGAATTAATACCTGACTCATGTTTTGGCTATAAATTGTATGTCACCTGAAAATCATTTATTTAAATCTACATCAGCTTTCTCAAGATTAAAGAACTTGAGCTGACTATGAGACTAAGAGTTTTCATCCCCATCAGAAATCCAAGTGTGACCAGTATTAACTGAAAATATATAGGAAGCTTAACACAGCCTCTAAGACTTAGCCAAATGATAGAGACTACTAAACACCTGAAGAGTTTATACTTTAAAATGTTGAAGCATTGGTCTCCAGCCTTCTGGCACAAGAACATCTGACAGACTTAAATAATCAGTAATTATTAAGCCATATAATAATCTATAGACATATTGAGTTTAGCTGTAAATGAAATGAAGAGAGGCAATCTCTCTCTCTCTCTCTCTCTCTCTCTCTCTCTCTCTCTCTAACAGAAGCAACTTTATACATGCTGTTTCTTCAAGAAAGGGAAGCTGTCAGGAGCAGACTAGTCTCTACAACAAAAATAACATTAAACATATTACATGTACTTTTGACATTCTTAAAAACCAATTATCTATGTAAAGTATCGAGGGCTGTTGTCTGTTAAACTATATTCAGATATTTCTGATTAAAACATAGAAAACACCCTATTAATAAACTCAGCCTTATATTTTTATTTGGCCCCAAACTCACAGGCTTAAATATCTCAGACCTATAATAATAACAGCAGGAAAGGACTGCATGTAAATCCTGCATTTTTACATTTTTAGTATTTATACAAATGAAAACCTTGATTTTGTATTAAAATAAAATCTGTATCAAATCAGAATTTAAGCCTTGAACATAAGAACAATTTCTGTAATATAAATCTCAAAACAAGATTTTAGTATCACCAAGAGTTTTTACGCTTAATGTTTCAGAATCTAGTCTTTTGGACGGTCTCCCTTATTTTGATCTCTTTCCCAGAGGAACAATAAAACCACAAAGCTTAACATCATATCCATAATAATCTAAACAATTTAAAATAAATGAAATAAGCAATCAGTAACTTAAACTCAGAGTTCCCATATGCGCCACTTTGAGTGTCTTGTTATAACTTATTTCCCCCACCAGGGGGCCTCAGAGCTCAAATATTTCATCTCTTTTTTGATCTAACATGGAGGGCTTGAGTCACATGACCTGATCTTGGCGACACAGACTTAACATGGCGGGCTTGAGTCACGTGACCTGAACTTGGCACCAAAGTCTTAATATGGCAGGCTTTTCCATCGGTCTAAATTCCTAACATCAGTCATTTCGTCAGTTGTCTAAATCTGAGAACAAAACAATATACAAAACACAGAGAAACAATCACCACATAGACAGCCTCACTCTGCCACCATCAGGCATCTAAATTCAGGACAATTTGCTTCTAGACGAACCCAGTTTCAGATACCGAATGTCCCTGCCCATTGCAGGAACCAAATACAGAGAAGAGCCTTCCTTGGCCTTCTCCAGGGTCCTCCAGACCCCTGCAGTTTCACTGCCAGTCGAACTCTCTACACCAGACAGGCTCAGTAGATAAAAGCACACAAGACAACACACAAAACAGAAACCAACAGATCCAAGCCCTTGTGGCCCATCCATTTCTCCCACAAGCAGGTGAAAGAATCAGATGGCCACAGAGGGGGAAGCTTCTATTTTTACAACAGACCACAGTCCTCTTGACCAGAACTGGGAGTCTACCAGGCATCCCTGGCAGACTTACATTCCAGAGTGTCCTCTGGGGCCGCAGCTTGTGGCCTGACGGTGTCCCCTCCCATGGCCCCTGTGTCCTTATGGTCCACAGTGGCAGCTACACAGAGTGGGATTCCACATTCACTCCCCCTGTAACATAGAGTGGGATTCCACGTCCACTCCCTCTGTTACGAACCAAAGCCAAGACACACACACCTTCACACAGACCGCAACACCACATTCAAACACTCAGGACAAAGACATTGGCTGGCACACATGTTTCAGAGGGGATCCCCTTTCCTCCAAGTTGGTTCTTGAGTGTGGGGGGTGATTGCACTTCCTTGCCAATGCACCACCTGTAAGACCTGAAAGAAAAATGGGGGTACCCCAGTGCCCCACGCTTAGAAGCTGTCACCCCAATCACTCACGTGAAACACTCTTGATGCAAATAGCAAGAGGATTTTAATTCCAGAGCTCTGGGGCCATGGCCATCTCCCACGTGGGGTTGATGACAGTGAACCCTGCATGCAGAACCAGAACTGCTTTAATAGATTTACAGCCAAGCCTGCCTACACAAGCCACTCCATAGCTTCTAAGCCAATCAGTTCAAATCATCCGAGCCCGCACTTTCTGAGAACCAATCAGCTTCCCACAGAGGCCAGGTAAACTAGTTAACTCATTTCCGCTTAAGTGGCCACCACACACAGGGTCACACCAGGGTTGCGCACAGCATCTCATACGTAATTCCTGTTACGCATTTCCTGTTACAGGGCCAGGATTACGTATTCAAAGCCCACACTCCCCCACTAGCAGTAGGTGTTGGGGACATGAGCACCACCAGGCATGAGCACTGCAACCCCTGCCACACTCGTCCTCGCCTCAGCCACTTTGAGGAGGTGAGACGGGAAAAGACTCCAGGGACACTCCCAGCCCAAGGCTTGCAGCCAGACTCTGGAGGCGGGTGTGATGTATGCTCACTTCCAGGCCAACAAAGAGTGGGCCAAAGCTCTGCTCCTTTGGGGTCACCCATAACTCAGGCATGGGGGATTTCTAGCCCGCAACCTCATCCTTTCAGTAGAAGCCCTTAAAGAGGAAACACATGAGTCCCTTAAAGAAATACAAGAAAACACAAGCAAACAGGTGAAGTAATTGAACAAAACCATACTGGATATAAAAATGGAATTAGAAACAATAAAGAAACCATAAAAGAAGACCACCCTGGAGATAGAAAAAACTAGGAAAAAGATGAGGAGTCGTAGATGCAAGTGTCACCAACAGAATATAAAAGATCGAAGAGACAATCTCTGGTGTAGAAGATACGATAGAAGATATTGAGACAACAGTCAAAGAAAATACAAAAATCAAAAAAGCTCCTAACTGAAAACACTCAAGATATCCAATATACAAGAAGACGAAACCTAAGTATAATAGGTATAGAATAGAGTGAAGATTCCCAACTCAACTGCCCCGCAAATATCTTCAACAGAATTATAGATTCAAACTTCCCTATCCCCAAAAAAAGTGTGGCCCATTAACATACAAGAAGCCCACAGAACACCATACAGATGAAACCAGAAAAGAAATTTCTCAAGTCACATAATAATTAAAACACCATATGCACTGAACAAAGAAAAATTATTGAAAGCAATAAGGGAATAAGGTCATGAAACATATAAAGGGAGACCCATCAGAATTACACCAGACTTTCCAACAGACTCTAAAAGCTCGATCTAGGGCACATATCATACTGTCCCAAAGAGATAAAAAATGCTAGCCCAGGCTACTATACCCAGCCAAACTCTCCACTCCCATAGAAGAGGAAACCAAGATATTCCATGAAAAAAACAATTTAATAAACATATCTTTCTACAAGTTAAGTCTTGCAGAGCATAAAGGAAAGAAAATCCAACACATGGAGGGAAACTACATCCAAGTAAACCCAAAAAACTAATCTTAAAACAAGCCCAAAAGAAGAGAAACACACAAGCCTAATTCTACCTCTAATAAAAATAACAGAAAATCATTGGTCTTCAGTATCTTTCAACATCAATGGAATTAATTCCCCAATAAAAAGAAATAGACTAATAAGCTGAATAAATAAACAGGACCCAGCATTTTGTTGCAAAAAGGAAACATACATCAGTGACAAAGAGAGATACTCCCTCAAATTAAAAGGCTATAAAATTTTCCAGGCAAATTGTTCCCACAAAACAAGGTAGAGTAGCAATTCTAGTATCCATCAAAATAGACTTTCAACCAAAATTTATCAAAAAGATGGGGAAGGACCCTCCATACTCATCAAAGGAAAAATCCACCAAGAAAGAACTCTCAATTTTGAACATCTATGCCCTAAATGCAAAGGTACCCACATTTGTAAAAGAAACATACTGAAGTTCAAATCACACATTGAAACGCACAGCTAAATATAGTACAAGACTTTAATACCTGTTACCAATGCATAGATCATGGAAACAGAAAACATAGTGAAACTAACAGAAGTTATCAAACAAATGTACTTAACAAATATCTGTATAACTTTGCACCATAATGTAAAAGAATATACCTTCTCAGCACTTCGAAGTAACTTCTCCAAAATTAACCATATAATTGGACACAAAACAAGTTTCAACTAATAAAATAAGAGTGAATAATCCCATGCATCCTATTAGACCACCATGGCCTAAGGCTGGTCTTCAACACCAACACCGACACCAACACCAACACCAACACCAACACCAATACCACCACCACCACCACCAACAACAACAACAACAACAACAGCAAAAATCCACAGAAAGCCAAAATACACATAGAAGCTGAATATTTACTCAATGCTTGGAACTACCTGAAGTTACATCGAATGGGCTACCTAGAAGGGAAGGTGGAAAAACAGAGACAGAGACCAAGATAACACCTGCAATTCAAGATCTCAAAGTTTAAGGAAGAATACCCAATATATATAGGCAGGGGGAAATGTCTGGAAGCTTCTCAGCAGAATCAGTGCAGTTGCTTCACAGGTGGCTAGTGTTTTTCAGGAAACTGCAGGTCCTTGAAGAATAGACTTCACCTTTGTCTGAACACTCCACCCCAGGTGGATGGGATTATGGCTGACGCTGGAGTTCCTGCTCAAAGGCTGGCAGAGGAACTTCACATTGACCGATGTCAAGTTCCTACCAGGTGGCATGGTACCTCAATAAGACTCTCTACAAATGCTAACATGTTAGAGGATGAAATAAAGAAAAAATAAAGACTTTTTAGAATTTAATGAAAATGAAGGCACAACATAACCAAACTTATGGGGCAAAATGAAATCAGTACTAAGAGGAAATCTCCTACCTCTGAGTATTTCCAAAAGGAAACTGGAGAGAGCATACACTGGAAGGTTAGTATTACATTTGAAGGCTCTAGAACAAAAAGAAGCACATATAGCCATGAGGATTAGACAGCAGAATATAATCTCCGATCTGAAATCAACCAAGTAGAAACAAAGAGAACAATACAAAGAATCAATAAAACCAGGAGCTGGTTCTTTGAGAAAATCAACAAAATTTTCTTTTAGCCAGACTAACCAGAAGGCATAGAGACAGTATCCAAATTAACAAAATGAGAAAAGAAGTGGGAGATATAACAAAAACTGAAGAATCAGAATAAATTATCAGATCCTACTCCAAAAACATATCCTCAACAATACTTGAAAATCTACATGTAATCGATGATTTTCTAGACAGACACCAGGTACCAAAGTTAAATCAGGATCAGATAAACCATCAAAACAGACTCATAATCCATAAGGAAATAGAAGCAATGATTAAAAGTCTCCCAGACAAAAATTCCACAGAATTAAATGGTTTTACTGCAGAATTCTATCAGACCTTTAAAGAAGACCTAATATTAAATACTTCTCAAACTATTTCATAAAATAGACACAGAAAGAAAACTACCAAATACATTTGAAAAAGCCAAAGTTATACTGATACCTAATCAACACATAGACTCAACAAAGAAAGAGAACTTCAGACCAATTTCCCTCTTGAATATTGATGCAAAAATGCTAAATAAAATATTTGGAAACTAAATCCATGAGCATATCAAAATGGTCATATACCCTGATCAAGTAGGTTTCATCCTAGGGATGTAAGGATGGTTCAATATAGGAAAATCCATCGACATAATCCACTATATAAACAAACTCAAAGAAAAAAAACATAACCATCTCATTAGATGCTGAAAAGGCCTTTGTCAAAATAAAACATGCCTTCATGCTATGAGTATGGGAGAGATCAATAATTCAAGATTCATACCTAAATATAATAAAAACAATAAACTGCAAGATAACAGCCAACATCACACTAAATGTCAAGAAACTTGAAGCAATCCCACTAAAATCAGGGACAAAATAAGGCTACCCATGCTCCCCCTATTTATTCAATACAGAACTTGAAGTTTTACCCAGAGCAATTAGGTAACAAAAGAACTTTAAAGAGATACAAATTGGAAAGATTTCTGTCAAGATATCACTGTTTGTAGATGATATAATAGTATAAATAAGTTACCCCACCAAAAGAAAAAAGAAAAAAGAAAAACAAAAAAGCAAAAACAAAACAAAACAAACAAACAAACAAAAAACCCACAAAACACTCCATGAGAGAACTGCTACAACTGATAAACAACTTCAGCAAGGGTCCGGATTCAGCAAGGGTCCGGATACAAAATTAACTCAAAAAGTATCAGTAGCCTTCCTCTACTCAAAAGATAGATGGGCTGAGAAAAAATAGTGAAATGATACCCTTTACAATAGTCAAAAATAATATGAAATACCTTGATGTTACACTAACCAAGCAAGTGAAAGAGCAGTTTGACAAGAACTTCAAATCTCTGAAGTAAGAAATTGAAGAAAATCTCAGAAGAATGAAAGACCTCCCATGCTCATATATAGGCAGTATTAATATATCAAAAATGTTCATCTTTCCAAAATCAATCTATAGATTCTATGAAATCCTCATTAAAATTCCAACTCAATTCTTCCTAGAGATAGAACGAGCAATTCTCAAAGTTATCTGCAATAAAAAAAGAAGCCAAGATATCAAAACACATTCTTAATAGTAAAGGAACTTCTGGGGGAATCACCATCCCTGACCTCAAGCTATACTGAACAGCAATATTGATAAAAAATTAAAACAAACAAACAAACAAAAACACACATGGACCAGAGACAGACAGGTAGATAAATGTGATAGAATATTGAAGACCCAATAATGACCACAACTTGGGTCACTTGATCTTTGACAATGGAGCAAATTAATCCAGTGGAAAGAGACAGCATTTTCAAACACAGGGCATGTTCAACTGGAAGTCAGCATGTAGAAGAACACAAAATGTTCCATTCTTATCTCTTTGTATATGTTCAAATCCAAGTGGATCAAGGACTGTCACCTAAAAAACACATACACTGAAACTGATAGAACGGAAAGTGGGAAATGCCCTTGAACACATTGACAAAGGGAACATTTTCCTGAAGAGAACACCAGTGCCTTATGCTCTAGATCAAGAATTGACAAATGGGGTCTCATTAAATTGAAAAGCTTCTGTAAATTAACCTACAAATTGGGAAAAGATCTTTACCAAACCTACATCTGATAGAGGGCTAACATTAAAAATATACAAAGAACTCAAGAATTTAGACTCCAGAGAACCAAATAACACTAATAAAAATGGGATACAGAAGTAAACAGAGAATTCTAAACTGAAGAATATCAAATGGCTGAGAGGTACTTAAAGAAATGTTCAACATCATTAGTCATCAGGGAAATGCAAATCAAATGACCCTGAGAACTCACCTCACACCAGTAAGAATGGTTAGGATCTGGAAAATATCATCCTAAGTGAGGTAACCCAATCACAAAAGAATACACATGAAATGCAATCACTGATAAGTGGATATTAATGAGTCCAGAAGCCCTAAATACTCAAGGCACAATTAGCAAATCAAAAGATTCCCAAGAAGAAGCAAGGAGAGGACCCTGGTCCTGAAAAGACTGGATCCAGCTTTGTAGGAGAGTACCACAACAGAGAAATGTTGGGAGGTATAATTGGGGAAGAGGACTTATGGGACATATGGTGAGGGGGGAACGGGGAAATTTGGAATCTAAACAAAGAATATAGAAAATAAAAATATGATAAAAAACTCAGGTGACAGCAGATGCTGACATGGATGTGGAAAAAGAGGAAAACTCCTCCATTGCTGGTGGGATTTCAAGCTAGTAGAACTACTCTGGAAATCAGTCTTTCAGTTCCAATAAAAAGACACAGGATAACATAGTGGCTGCTTTAAATAACATCCATCATTCTGCTGTATACAAGCAAAAGAGCAACTAGAAGATACAACTTTAGAGCAAAGGGCTGGAAGAAACTTTTCAAGTAAAAGGACCAAAAAATATGCTTGAGTAGCCATTCTAATATCTTATAAAAGAGACTTTCAACCAAAAGTTGTCAAAAGAGAAGAGAAGGATATTTCATACTTATCAAAGGAAAAGACTCTGCCAAAGTGACCTCTCAATTCTGAATATTTATGAACTAAATTCTAGCACACCCACATTCATAAGGCTCATATCACACATTGAACTCCATATATTGGACTCCACACATTAATAATAGGAGACTTCAATACTCCTCTCTCAGAAATAAACAAGTAATTAAAACAGAAACAAAACAGATAAATAATGAAACTAATAGACTTTATGAATTAAATAGACCTAACAGATTACTATAGAAAGTTTCACACAAGCACAAAGAAATATACCATATTCTCTGCACCTCGTGGAACTCTTCCTAAAACTGAGCATATACTCAGTAACAAAGTGAACCTCGGCAAATACAACAAAATTGAAGTAATCACATACATCTTCCCAAATCATCGTGGATTAAACCTAGACTTTAACAACAGAAATGGCAGAACAACTACAGACTCATGGAAACTGAACAACTCTTAACTCAATGACCAATGGCACAAAAAGGAAATGAAGAAAGAAGTTAAAGACTTTGTAGAATTCAATGAAAATGAAGGCACAAGATATCCAAACTTATGAGACAAATTGAATGAAGTGCTAAGAGGAAATTTCATGGCACTAACTGCCTTCTTAATGAAATTGGGGGTATATCATATTAGCAACTTAATAGTATACATAAAATCTCTAGAAAAAATAAAAAGCATGCACACCCAAGAGGGAGTACATGGCAGGAAATAATCAAATTCAGGGCTGAAATAAATAAATTAGAAATAAAAAGAAAAGTACAAAGAATCAATAAAACCAAGATCTAGTTCTTTGAGAAAGGAAACAAGATAGACCAACTCTTTGACAAATTAACTAAAATGCAAGGAGTTAATATGAAAATTAACCACATCAGCAAAAAGGGGTGAGGCGTATACAAGATATAACAACAGACACTGAGGCAATCCAAAGAATCATTATATTTTGCTTCAAAAGCTTGTATTCAATAAAACTGGAAAACTAAATTAAATGAGCAATATTCTTAATAGAGCTCACTTATCAATATTAAATCAATATCAGGTAAACAATATAAATAGTCCTATAAGCTCTAAGGAAATATAAACAATCATCACCAGTTTCCAAAGCAATAAAAGGGCAGGGTCAGATGGTTTTAGTAGCCAATACTACTGGACTTAAAAAGAAAAACTAATGTTAATACTCCCTAAAATAGAAGTATTGTTCCACAAAATAGAAACAAAAGAAACATTACCAAATACATAATCTAAGGCCATAGTTAACAGTTGCCTTGAGCTTAAACCACACAAAGATAAAACACGGAAAGAGAATTTTAGACAAATTTTCTTTATGAACATTGATGCAAAAATTCTCAATCAAATACTTGTAAACTGAATATGAGAACACATCAAAAACATCATCCACCATGATCCAGTAGACCTCATCACATTGCTGAAAGGATGCTTCATTTTATGGAAATATATTAATATAATCCACTATACAAACAATCTGAAAAATGTCATGACCATTAGATGCTGAAACATCTTTGAAAAAATCTAACACTCCTTCATTTTAAAAGTTCTGGACAGATCAAGGATACAAGGCTCATACATAAACACAATAAAGGCAACAAACAGAAAATCAATAAGCAGCATCTTATTAAAGGTATAGTCTTAAAGCAATTCCACTAATACCTGGGAAAAGACACAGCTGTTCATTCTCTTTTTATATATCTCTTAAATATATAACGTGAAGTTCAAAATAGAGTAATATGTCAACTAAAGGCTACCAAGGGGCTAAAAATTGGAAAAGATTTCAAAATATTGTTATTTGCAGTTATTACCCAAATTTGATCAGAGAACTTGGACAGCTGATAAACACCTGCAGCCAAGTCTCTATTAGAAAATCAACTAAATCATCCACAATATTTTCTGGGTCATAGCAAAGAGAGGAGAGGCTCTTGGTCCTGAGAAAGTTCAATGCCCAAGTATAGGGGAATGCCAGGACAGGGAAGCTGGAGTGGGTGGGTTGGTGAGCAGGGGGAGGGGGGATAGAATAGGATAGGGTATTTTTAGAGGGGAAACCAGGAAAGGGGATAACATTTGCAATGTAAATAAAGAACATATCTAATAAAGGAAAAAAGAAAAATTAACAAAAAAGTATTCACTATAAGAAAAAGAAAATGAACTAAACAAAAATCAGTAGCCTTTCTATATACAAATGATACATGGGCTGATAAAGTAATCATGAAAAAAAAACACCCTTCGCAATAGCCACAAATAAAAGAAAATATCTTTGTATAACTCTAATGAAGCAATTAAAAGACTTGTATAACAGTCAGGCAGTGGTGGCGCATGCCTTTAATCCTAGCACTTAGGAGGCAGAGGCAGGCGGATTTCTGAGTTCAAGGCCAGCCTGGTCTACAGAGTGAGTTCCAGGACAGCCAGGACTATACAGAGAAACCCTGTCTCGAAAAACCAAAGAGAGAGAGAGAGAGAGAGAGAGAGAGAGAGAGAGAGAGAGAAAGACTTGTATAACAAGAACTTCTATTCTCTGAAGAAAGAAATTGAATAAGATAAGAGAACATTGAAAGATGTTCCAAGCTTTTGGATCAATAGTATTAACAATAACAATGGCCATCTTACCAATTCAATCTACAGATTCAATGCAATTTTCATCAATATTCTAACATAATTCTTTATAGTCCTTGAAAGTAAAAATATTCATCTTCATATGGGAAAACAAAAAACTCAAGATAGTTCAAACCATCCCTGATTTCAACCTGTACTATAGAGTGAAACTAATAAAAAACTTCATGGTATTTTTGTAGAAGCAGAGAAGTTGATAAAAAGAAGTTGAATCAAAGACCAAAAAATATATCAACAAACCTACAGAATTTTGATAAAGAAGCCAAAAAATCATACAATGGAAAAGAAAACATATTTAATACATGGTACTGGTGTATCTGGATTTCTACATGTAGAAGAATTTAAATAGATTCATATTCATCACCCTGCACAAAAGTCATGTCCACGTGGACAAAGTCTCTCAGCATATAACTGGATACACTAAAGCTAATAGAAGAGAAAGAAGAATAGGGAAAAACTTTTTGAACATAAAACCAGTAGCTCAGGCACTAAGTTCAACAATAAATACTTGGGACCTTATGAAACTGAATAGATACTGAAAGGTGAATGACACTATTAGTAGGACACAACAGTAGGGTACAAGATGGAATATGATCTTCACTAACCCTAGAAGTGAAACAGACCTAATATCCAAAATATATAAAGAACTCAAAAATTTGAAACCAACTAATCAAATAACCCATTTACAAAATGAGGCAGAGAGCTAAATAATCTCTTATGAGCGCTGAACACTTAAAGAAATGAACAGCATCCTTATTCATCAGGGAAATGCAAGTCAAAATTACTGCAATTCCACCTTATACCTATCAGAATGGCTAAAACAACAACAACAACAACAACAACAAAAAACACAAGCAATAATGTTCAGGCAAGGATGTGGAGCAAGAATAATACTCTTCTATTGCTGTTTGGAGTGCAAATTGTATAACCACTCTGAAAGTCAATTAGGTGACTTCTCAGACAATTGGAAAGAGTTCTACCTCAGGACTCAGTTATGCCAAATTTGGGCATATGTACACAAGAGATACTCCACCATTGCACAAAGGCACTTGCTCGACTATGTTCATAGCCATTTTATTAGTAATAACCAGAAATTCGGAACACAAAAAATTCCACATGCACCTCAATTGAAGAATGAATAATGAAAATATTGCTCATTAAACAATGGAATAATAGTTATTAAAAGCCAAAACCTCATGAATTTTGTAGGCAAATAGATGAAACTAGAAAATATTTTCCTGAGTGAGCTGACCCAGACCCAAAAGGATATGCATGGAATGTACTCACTTTTAAGTGTACATTGGCCAGAAAGTACAGGATAGCCACACTACATTCCACAGAACAAAAGAAGCTAAATTAGAAGTAGGAGCCAAGAAAGATCCTTCAAACAAAGCTTATCAAGGTCTGCCCTGCATTCTATCACCACAAGCCCTAGTTGCTGTATCCAACGATAAATAAAAAAAATGTGAAATTGCCATTCTCTAAAAATCATAGAAATTCATCTGAGATCTATAATTCTCTGGAGATATTAATTAGCTCTCTTTTTAAAAGTGTGGCATTTTTCAATAATTGTTATTTAAAGGAAATGTATATGTATATGTGTACATAATATGTATATGTATATAATCATATTTATTTCTAAATATATCTAGTTTCTTACTGAATTACATAAATGTACTTTAAAATAAAGCAAATAAAACAAGATCATCTTCCAAATAATACTTTTATTGTTTGGAAATTTCACATCATACAACCCAATTATATTCACTTCCCCATCCAACCATGGCTACTCCAACACCCGTGTACATCTGCCACCAAACACACTCACAGGATAAAGAAGAATGAAGAAAAAGACAAGTCCTATTTGTATTGCTCTTAAACTCACTTGAATATAGTCAAATTCCAAGTGGCCAGCCCCCTAAAGGAAATTGAGTCATCCCAACCCATGACCCCACAAAATGCCAACCCTTGTGGGGAGCTACACTTTACCATCCTTATTTTTTAAAGTTATAAAAATTCCAAAATGTATTGAAACCACAGAACAATCATGTAGTCATCCTCTGAGAAAATATGGGTTTCATAAAACAAAACAAAACAACAACAATAACAACAGCAAACACCAGGATGCAAGCATTGACTCACTTGAAGAAACAAATATTAGGAAGGAACATAAGGTGTTAATCAGCAGAAAAAAAAGGCAAAAAATGTTTTCTTGATTTTATATATAAATTCCTTATGCGTACCCTCACAATAGAAAATTCCACTCACTCTCAAGCATTTTTGGAGATGTTCATGGGAAACATTTACATAAAGCTTGGTATCAGAGATACCTTCCTGCTTCATGGAATTTAACATCAAATGAAGGAAAACAATACGAGCTTTTGGAATTTGCCTGCCTGTGTACAATAGAACAGTTTTTCTTGCTTTGATTTAACATGAGTCTCAATTGTGTAGGTCCTGGGGCTTTCTTGTGACTTTATAATTCTATCAATGGTAAATGACCATAATGTTCTGTCTTTTGCCCATCATGATTTTCTTTCTTCTTCTGTAATTTCCCAAGATAGTATGGTTTTCCACATTTTTTTCTAATGTCAAGAAGATTGTTTTATACTATTCCCTATTTCAAAATAGTTTTCCTTTTTCTTCCTTTTCTTCCTTTCTTTGCTTTTTCTTTTTTATCTCCCTCTCCTTCTCTCTGTCTCCCTTGTTTCCTTGTTTTTAATTAATTTATTTATTTATTGTGGTGCTAGGGATTGAATACAGGGCTGGGTAAGTATTCTGTTACAGTTATGTAACTGGCCTATCAATGCTATATTCCATTAATGTAAAAGATAGAGTTAATCTTGTCAGGTATTGAGAAGAGAATTTTTATTGCAGAGATTTTAGGCCAGTGTTGGCTTCATATCTCACTACTTCTTTCTTATGCTAATGATAGGCATAATCTTTCTTAATGGTTTTGAACCACTTTTATTTCTGCATGTTTTTACCAACTTGTGTATTGGATAAGATCATTCTCTTCTAGTGGAATGATTTTACTTAATCGACTTTATCATCCTTACCACATGTTTTGGTTTTATGGCTGGTTTCTTATCTAGGCAGTTACTGTTTGGGTTGGAGGGGAACAACACGTCTTGAAGAAGACCATAAAGGGCTTTGCCTCACTCCATTATCTCCATGCTCAGTATCTTCTAGAAAAAGACATGCAATTCCAAACTGAAGTTTCATAATTAGTTTCTTTTTCTTTGTTGATTATAACCCCATATGGGTAGCTCTCAACTCATTATGGGCACAAAACATACATTCTAGTTCTTTATTAGCCATCTAAGTAATAAATATCACACCAGGTAAAGAGGAGCCACAAGAAGGAAGTAAAAATATGGATGCTGTGCCTCCCCCTATCCCGTGCACACACATAATTTTTAAGGAAACTTTCCTCATGTAAACAAATAAGGTTATAATAACCTTTATATTTTGCAATAAGAAAACTCCTGTGGTTTTGTTTATTAAGTTTCTGCATGGTAAAACACCAAACAGTTAAATCTGGCCATGTGCTTATTTAATAGATGAAAATAACCTTGAAAATAAATAGATGAAATCATGATTCATCTGTGTGTACCTCCTAATTTCCAGTACCGGGAAACTGTACAACATTCCCCTTGTGTGAGATGCTGTGAATTAAATCTAGGTATTTGTATATGCTAAATGAGCACTCTGCAAAGCAAACTATACCCCAAACCACAGAGTGAAATTCTTTGTGGACAATTAGGTTTTGAAAAATTAACCAATTTTGATATTTTTACTTAATAAATTATTTACATTATTTATATCCCAATCACAACCCAAGATCCGTCCTTTTCTCTCAAACCTTCCTTCTCATCTCACATGGGAAAGGCAGGTTTCCCATGTATATCATCCAGCCTTGGCATATCAAGTTGCTGTAATACTAAATACATATTCTATTGAAGGTAGACAAGGCAGCATGTTTATGAGTAAACGGTCCAAAGGCAGCCAATATTGTCAAGGACACCTATAGACACTAGAAAACTTATAGAATCTATTGGAAAAAATCAGAAGGGGTCTGTAGGGAACCTAAGGAATGGCAGACCAAGAAAGCAGAGTCTATGGGAGTCTTGCTGTGGGGCTAAGGGAAGAGTAAAGATGTAGGCAGAGACCTGTGAAGTGTGAGCAAGCTGAGGAGAAAGGTGCAGACTGCCATTTGGTCACATGGATGCAGAGCAGTGAGCAGGAAAAGGGAGGGAGCACTGCACAGGGGTGGGGTACGGGAGTTGGACTGATGGGTGACTCAACACCAACACCACCTGGATGTGGTATCTGGCCAGTCCACAGGGAGTGAGGTGAGTACAGTCTAGGCTCCTTGGACTTTGCTGAAGCCAGGAACAGGTTTTAGCTCTCAAGCATCACAGAATGCTGCTGGATACCACAGAAGAACTGAAAGCTGTGGGCTGCAGCAGCATTAGCCCAGGCTAAGGGAAAAGAAGGGTGGGTGAAAAACCTCCATCCCACTAGAGCTCTGCCTCTGGCAGGAGAGACTTGAGGGAAACTGCAGCAAGATGTCACAGACTACCAAGGGTCGAGATGTACAATGGGAGGTTGATGGACCTGGTGCCAGGGTTGAAGAAAGTACAGTTTTTGTTGTTCTTAGCCCTGCAAGAACTGAGAATGAAGAGGGAATGAGGAAGGTGCCGCCAGACCTGCTCTGGGCTGGAAGGAAAAGAAGGCCAAGAGGGAGACTCACTGGCTGGTGTGTTTACAGGAGTATTCCTGTACCATGTTGGGTACTAGCTACAGAAACTTCCTTTTAAATAGTTGACATAACTTAGAAAACACTTAAATATGTGTTTTATGTAGGTTTGTTTAATCAAGTTTGTGTTTGAAACTTCTGGAGGAATACTGATTTCTCATGATAGAAATTATTACCTAGTAAAAGTATAAAGCACAGATTCCATTCTTAGACTGGCCCTAACCTCATTTGTCATGAACCTAGTACATTTCATAGACAGATGCTTCCTTTTGTCTCGTGTGTTGAGATCAGCAGATAAAATATATTACTCAATAAATATGAACAAAACAACTGTTGGATAAGTGTGTTATGCCCATACATTAGGAAAACCAAGTTACATGTAATTTTGTGATAAAAATATACATGGACATACACACATATAGTCAAAGAAAAAGAAATAGAAAAAGAGAAAGTAGTATTTTAAAAGCAGATAATGTGAAATAATTTGACTTTCATGAAAATTAAGGAGTTGCATTATGTTTGAAATTTGACATTACAAATAAATTTATTTCTTTAAAAAATTGCAAAAAATCTTATTTCCATTATTTCAAAATTATATGTTAGAAACAATAACACTATAGAGAAGTCTGGGTTTTAGGTTAGGAAAAAACATATTATATTGGAACAATTAGTTCTTATACTAATATTCCTACTAGTTGTATTGAGCTTATTTCCTGATCAAATTATTTTTATTCAAATGAGGAAAGAAAGAATCCAATAATTCAGATGAATCTCATCAAAGGGCTGCTATCTCTATAGTCTAGTTACAGTTCACATCCTTATGTTATAAATTAGTAGAAACCTCTGATCAAGATCTACCAGTATTTTATCTTTGTAAAATTTCTAATATGAAATATATAAAATATGAGACATGATTGCTTTCTCTGGGCTTTGATGATTCTATTCTTTATGTTACAACTAAATCCTCATGTTCAGACATTAACTAGAACTCTAAGCTAAAGCCAAATAGTTTTTTTTAATCCCTTGGGGATAGCATATAAGAACTGAAAACATGCTTGAACAAGGAGCTGCACACAGAGCAGCAGTTTGGAGGGCCTCAGCCAAGCGTGGGCTCTGTGTCCAGAAGGCAGACCCCATACTCTCTGCAGCCTCTGCCATCTTCCCAGCTGTTTTGAACTAGCAGGTGGAAGAGGTACCCGAGATATCCTGAGTTTAAGACCTTTGGGGACTCAGACCTTGAGCAGGAGCTGCACACAGAGTAGCGGTTTGGGAGGCCCCAGCCAAGCATGTGCTCTGTGCCATGAAGGTGGACCCCACACTCCCTGCATCCTCCACCATCTTCCCAGCTGTTTCGAAACAGCCAGTGGAACCAGGTACCCGAGATATCCCGAGTTTAAGAACTTTGGGGACGAGGCCTCCATATTGCAACCAGGACACAGCTGGAAAGGTGCAGGTACACAGACTCACTCGTTCTGGGGCTAGAGCAGGGAGATCTGCTAAGCTCTCGCCCCCAGGCGGGCCCAGTGGTGGGTGCCTAGGCTCTGCCACATGTCCCTGCGAGCTTAGGCCATGCACCGAGGCAGCCGGAGGCACCCAGCTCCCCAGGACTCTGGACCAGCGATAGCGGCAGGCCTCCATATTGCAACCAGGACACAGCTGGAAAGGTGCAGGTACACAGACTCACTCGTTCTGGGGCTAGAGCAGGGAGATCTGCTAAGCTCTCGCCCCCAGGTGGGCCCAGTGGTGGGCGCCTAGGCTCTGCCACATGTCCCTGCGAGCTTAGGCCATGCACCGAGGCAGCCGGAGGCACCCAGCTCCCCAGGACCCTGGACCAGCTATAGCGGCAGGCCTCCATATTGCAACCAGAACACAGCTGGAAAGGCAGAGGTAGACAGATTCCATCAGGGGCTACCACATGGGGGGATCTGCTAGGCTCTCACTACTAGGCAGGCCCAGCGGCGCCCACCAAGGCTCTGCTGCACTCCCCCACACTTCCCGGAGACCTCAGGCCATGCACAAAGTCAGCAGGTGGCAGCCAGCTCGTGATCCCTTTGAGCAGCAATCACGAATAACCACCAATAGAGAAACCAACAGGTAAGCCCAGCCTCACAGGAGATTCAAACACCAGCCAGTGACAACAAGGTCAACTAACACCAGAAATAACCAGATGGCAAAAGGAAAACGAAGGAACGTCACTAACAGAAATCAAGGCAACATGACAGCATCTGAACACAGTTCGCCAACAACAGGAAGCCCTGGATACCCCAAAACACCAGAAAAACAAGACTTGGATATAAAATCACTGGTCAGGATGCTGGTAGCTGAACACATAGAAAAATCTCGTAAAGAAATAGAGGAGAAAACAGATCAAAATTAGAAGCCTTTACAAGGCAAATACAAAAATCACTTCAAGAAATGCAGGAGAAGATGGATCAAAAAGAAGAAGACAAAAATCACTTAAAGAAGTACAGAAGAGCGTGGGCCAACAAGTAGAAGCTATGAAAGAGGAAACACAAAAATGTATTAAAGAAATACACGAAAACACAATCAAGCAAGCGAAAGATCTGAGCATATCCATACAGGTACTAAAAACAGAAGTAGAAACAACTAAGAAATCGCAGAGGGAGACAACATTGGAGATAGAAAACCTTGGGAAGAAATCAGGGGCCATAGATGCAAATATCAACAATAGAATACAAGAGATAGAAGACAGAATCCCAGAAGCCGAAGATACCATAGGAACCATTGATTCAACAGTCAAAGAAAATACTAAATGCAAAAAGGTTGTAACCCAAAACATCCAGGAAATCCAGGACACAATGAGAAGACCAAACCTAAGGATTATAGGTATAGACGAGAATGAAGATTTACAAGTTAAAGGGCCAGCAAATATCTTCTACAAAATTATGGAAGAAAACTTCCCCAACCTAAAGAGAGAGATGCCCATGAATATACAAGAAGCATATAAAACCCCAAACAGACTGGATCAGAACAGAAATACATCCTGTCACATAATAATCAAAACTCCAAATGTACTAAACAAAGAAAGAATATTAAAGGCAGCAAGAGAAAAAGGCCAAGTAACATATAAAGAAAGACCTATCAGAATAACACCAGACTTCTCACCTGAGACCATGAAAGCTAGAAGATCCTGGGCAGATATAATGCAAACTCTACGAGAACACAAACTTCAGCCAAAACTACTTTACCCAGCAAAGCTCTCAATCGCCATAGATGGAGACATCAAGGTATTCCATGACAAAACCAAATTTGCACAATATCTTTCCACAAATACAGCCCTACAAAGGATAATAGGGGGAAAACACCAAGACAAGGACAGAAACTACACCCGGGAAGAAGCAAGATAGAAACCTCCTCTCATCAAACCCAAAGGAAGGTAACCTCTCAAATATAAAAAATAAATAAAATAAATAAATATAATATCAAAAATGTCTGGAGGTAAAAATTACTATTCCTTAATATCTCTTAACATCAATGGACTCAATTCCAAAATAAAAAGACATAGATTAATAGACTGGATATGGAAACAGGACCCTACATTTTGCTGCATACAGGAAACACATCTTAGTGTTAAAGACAAACACTGCCTTAAAGTAAAAGGCTGGAAGACAATTTTACAAGCAAATGGTCTCAGGAAACAAGCTGGAGTAGCCATTCTAATATCAGATAAAATTGACTTCCAACCTAAAATAATCAAAAGAGACTCAGAAGGTCACTTCTTGCTGGCCAAAGGGAAAATCCACCAAGAAGAGCTCTCAATACTGAACATCTATGCTCCAAATGCAAGGGCACCCTCATTCATAAAAGAAACCTACCTAAAGCTTAAAGCACACATTACACCGAACACAATAATTGTGGGTGACTTCAACACTCCACTCTCCTCAATGGACCTATCAGGAAAGCAGAAAATAAACAGGGACATAGAGAAACTAATTGAAACTCTGGACCAATTGGATTTAACAGATATATATATATATATAGAACATTTCATCCTAAAGCTAAAGAATATACCTTTTTCTCAGCATCACATGGTACCTTCTACAAAATAGACCATATAATTGGTCACAAGACAGATGTCAACAAATACAACAAGATCGAGCTAAGCCCATGCCTCCTATCAGACCACCATGGAGTAAGAGTGGTCTTCAATAGCAACAAAAACAACAGAAAGCCCACATACACATGGAAACTGAACAATACTCTACTCAATGACACCTTGGTCAAGGAAGAAATAAAAAAAGAAATCAAAGACTTTTTAGAATTCAATGAAAATGAAGGTACAACCTACCCAAATCTATGGGACACAATGAAAGCAGTGCTAAGAGGAAACTCATAGGTCTAAGTGCATCAAAAAAGAAACTGGAGAGAGCATACACTAGCAGCTTAATGGCACACCTTAAAGCCCTGGAAGAAAAACAAGTTAATTCACGCAGCAGGAGTAGAAGACAAGAAATCATCAAACTCAGGGCTGAAAACAATCAAATAGAAACAAAGAGAACCATACAAAGAATCAACAAGACCAGGAGCTGGTTCTTTGAGAAAATCAACAAGATAGATAAACCCTTAGCCAGACTAACCAAAGGACACAGAGACAGTATCCAAATTAACAAAATTAGAAATGAAAAGGGGGACATAACAACAGAAACTGAGGAAATTCAAAAGATCATCAGATCCTACTACAAAGGTCTATACTCAAAACAACTAGAGAATCTGGAGGAAATGGACAATTTCCTAGACAGATACCAAACACCAAAATTAAATCAGCATCAAATAGACCAGCTAAATAGTCCCATATCCCCTAAAGAAATAGAAGGGGTTATGGAAAGCCTCCCAACCAAGAAAAGTACGGGACCAGATGGTTTTAGTGCAGAATTCTACCAGACCTTCAAAGAAGACTTAACACCAATACTTTTCAAACTATTCCACAAAATAGAGACAGAAGGGATACTGCCCAACTCATTCTTTGAAGCCACAATTACGCTAATACCTAAACCACAAAAAGATCCAACAAAGAAAGAGAACTACAGGCCAATTTCTCTTATGAATATAGATGCAAAAATACTAAATAAAATTCTTGCCAACCGAATCCAAGAGCACAACAAAACGATCATTCACCATGATCAAGTAGGCTTCATCCCAAGGATGCAGGGATGGTTCAACATACGGAAATCCATCAATGTAATCCACTACATAAACAAACTAAAAGAAAAAAAAAACACATGGTCATCTCATTAGATGCTGAAAAAGCATTCGACAAAATTCAGCATCCTTTCATGCTAAAAGTCTTGGAAAGAGCAGGAATTCAAGGTCCATACCTAAACATAGTAAAAGCAGTCTACAGCAAACCAGTAGCCAACATCAAAATAAATGGAGAGAAACTTGAAGCAATCCCACTAAAATCAGGGACTATACAAGGCTGCCCTCTCTCTCAATATCTTTTCAATATAGTACTTGAAGTTCTAGGGAGAGAAATTAGACAACATAAGGAAGTCAAAGGGATACAAATTGGAAAGGAAGAAGTCAAACTATCATTATTTGCAGACGATATGATAGTTTACTTAAGCGACCCAAAAAACTCCACCATAGAATTTCTATAGCTGATAAACAACTTCAGCAAAGAGGCAGGTTAAAAAATTGACTCAAGCAAATCAGTAGCCTTCTTGTACCCAAAGGACAAGCAGGTTGAGAGAGAAGTTAGGGAAATAACACCCTTCACAATAGCCACAAACAACATAAAGTACCAGCATAACTCTAACCAAACAAGCGAAAGATCTATAAGACAGGAACTTCAAGTCCTTGAAGAAAGAAATCGAAGAAGACCTCAGAAGATGGAAAAATATTTCTTGCTCCTGGATTGGCAGGATCAATATAGTAACAATGGCCATCTTGCCAAAAGCAATATACAGATTCAATGCGATCCCCATCAAAATCCCAACTCAATTCTTTATAGATCTAGAAAGAGCAATTCTCAATTTCATCTGGAGCAACAAAAACCCAGGATAGCTAAAACTATTCTCAACAGTAAAAGGACTTCTGGGGGAATCTATATCCCTGACCTTAAGCAGTACTACAGAGCAATTGTGTTAAAAACTGCATTGTATTGGTACAGCAACAGGCACATAGATCAATGGAATAGGATTGAAGACCCAGAAACTAACCCACAGACTTATGGTCACTTGATCTTTGATAAAGGAGCCACAACCATCCAGTGGAATAAAGATAGCCGTTTTAACAAATGGTGCTGGTTCAACTGGAGGTCAACATGCAGAAGAATGTGAATTGATCCACTCTTATCTCTTTGCACTAAGATCAACTCCAAGTGGATCAAGGACCTCCACATAAAACCAGACACACTGAAACTATTAGAAAAGAAACTTGGGAAGACCCTGGAGGACATGGGCACAGGGGAAAAGTTCCTGAACAGAACATCAATAGCTTATGCACCAAGATCAATTGACAAATGGGACCTCATAAAATTACAAAGTTTCTGCAAGGCAAAGGACACTGTCAGAAGGACAAAACGGCAACCAACAAAGTGGGAAAAGATCTTTACCAACCCCACAATTGACAGCGGGCTAATCTCCAATATATACAAAAAACTCAAGAAGTTAGACCCCAAAGAACCAAATAACCCTATCAAAAAATGGGGAACAGAGCTAAACAAAGAATTTTCACCAGAAGAAATTCGGATGCCCGAGAAACACCTTAAGAGATGTTCGACATCATTAGTCATCAGGGAAATGCAAATCAAAACAACCCTGAGATTCAACCTCACACCAGTCAGAATGGCTAAGATTAAAAACTCAAGAGACAACAAGTGCTGGTGAGGATGTAGAGAAAGAGGAACACTCCTCCACTGTTGATGGGATTGCAAAATGGTAAAACTGCTCTGGAAATCAGTTTGGTGGTTCCTCAGAAAATTGGTCCTGTCACTTCCAGAAGACCCTGGCATACTACTCTTGGGCATATACCCAGAGGATTCCCCTGCATACAGTAAAGACTCATGCTCCACTATGTTTATAGCAGCCTTGTGTATAATAGTCAGAAATTGGAAGGAGCCCAAATATCCCTCAAAGGAGGAATGGATACAGAAAATGTGGTATATTTATACAATGGAATACTACTCAGCAATTAAAAATAATGAATTCTTGCAATTTGTAAGTAAATGCTTAGACCTGGAAAATATCATTCTGAATGAGTTTACCCAATCACAAAAGAATACACATGAAATGCAATCACTGATAAGTGGATATTAAAGAGCCCAGAAGCCCTAAATACTCAAGGCACAATTAGCAAGTCAAGTGATTCCCAAGAAGATGAAAGGAGAGTACCCTGTGCCTGTAAAGATTGGATCCAGTTTTGTAAAGAAACTGTGGGGGGAGGGGGGATGATTGGGGAATTGTTGGGGGGGAGAGAAACTTTAAGATGTATGGTGGGGGGGGACTGGAAAAGGGGAAAGCCTTTGGATTGTAAACAGAGAATATAGAAAATAAAAATTTGAAAAAAATGGCCATTATACCAAATGCAATCAATAAATTTGATGCATACCCATCAGAATCCCCACATAATTCTTCAACTACAAGTAAAGTACAATTCTCAATTTCATCTGAAAAGGAAAAGAAAGAAAGAAAGAAAGAAAGAAAGAAAGAAAGAAAGAAAGAAAGAAGGGAGGTAGGAAGGGAGGGAGGGAGGGATGGAGGTTGGGAGGGAGGATGGATGGAAGGAAGGAAGGAAGGAAGGAAGGAAGGAAGGAAGGGAAGGAATGAAAGAAAGCAATTGTGAAAACAGCCCTTTACAATAAAATAATGGAAGGGGTATTCATCATCCCTGACCTCAAGCATTACTACAGAGCGATAGTGATAAAAAAAAAGTGCATGGTAATTTTACAGAGAAAGATAAATTGATAAATGGAACAGAATTGAACACCCATAAACTAACAGCACACTTGATGATTGACAAAGGCAATAATTGACAGGGCACTTGATGATTGACAAAGAAGACAAACATATACAGTGGAATAAAGAAAGCCTCTTCAGAAAATTGAGCTAGTCTAACTGACTGTTGATATTTGGAAAAATGAAAATAGACCCATATTTGTCACCTTATACAAAGCTCAAGAGGATCTAGAACCTCAACATAAAGTCAAATACACTGAATCTAATAGAAATGAAAATGGAAAGATCCTGTCACTCATCAGCACAGTGGGAAATTTTCTGAAAAGAATGCCAATGTCTCATGCTCTAAGATCAAGAGTTGATAAATGGGACCTCATGAAACTGGAATGTTTCTGTAAGGCAAAGGACATAGCCAATAAGACAAATTGGCAACCTACAGATTGGAAAAAAATGTTTTACTAATCCCAAATCCTATAGAGGGCTAATATCCAAAATATATTTAGAATTCAAAAAGCTATCACCAAAAATAGCAAACAATCCAATCAAAAAATGGTGTATACAACTAAACTGGGAATTCACAACAAATGAAACTCTAATGGGTGCAAAAGACCTAAAGAAATGTTCAAATGCAAATCAAAATGACCCAATCGGAAGGGCTAAGATCCAAATCTCAGGTGACAGCACATGTTGGGGAGGATGTATAGAAAGAGGAACACTCCTCCATTACTGGTAGGATTGCAAAACTGTACAACCATTCTGGAAATCAACATGGAGGTTTGTCAGAAAATTGGAGATGGATCTGCCTGAAGACCCAGAAATACCACTATTGAGAATATACCCACATAATGCCCCTTGATGTAACAGGGGCATGCATTCCACTATGTTCACAGTGGCCTTGTTTGTAATAGTGAGAAGCTGGAAACAACCCAGCCGTCCCATGATAAAAGAATGGATGCAGAAAATGTGCTTCATTTACACAATGGAATACTACTCAACTATTAGGAATGAGGAAACTCTGAGTTTTGCAGGCAAATCAATGGAAGAGAAAATGAATGAGGTAACTCAGATCCAAAGGAAAATGGATGGTATGTACTCATTTATAAGTGGCTATTTGCCAAAAATGTGCAAAGAACCCAGAATACAGTCTATAGAACTCAAAAGTCTCAACAAGCTCAAGTGCCAAAGTTAGGAAGATTTAGTTCTAATTGAATGGGAGAAGAAAGCAATCAAAGTGGGGAAGAAGGGAGGGAGGGACCTGGGAGCGAATATGGATGGGTGAGGTAGAGGGAACATGATGTGGTATTAGGGAGGGCTCATTGAAGCCCTCAGGGCTAGCAGAAAGAGAGAGAGAGAGAGAGAGAGAGAGAGAGAGAGAGAGAGAGAGAGAGAGAGAAAGAGAGAGAGTAGGAAACGATGGGAAGTATGAGGTTGAGGGGAATCTCCAGAATGTTCTGGAGACTGGGGATGGGATATGCCCAACACAGGGGATGGAATTGTGAAGAGCCCATCTCCAGCAGAGCACCCCTCATCAAGTGGCGGGTGGGGTTGTCATCCCACACTCAAAACTCTGACCCATAATTTTTCCTGTATGAAAGAACAGCTGGAATGGAAATGGAGAGTAACCTGAGAAAAAGGAGATCCAGTGACAGCCCCAAAGTGGAATCCAGCTCAATGGGTGACCCCAAGACCTGACACTGTTCTGGAGGCTATGGAGCACTCACAAAAAATGGACCTATCATAACTGTTCACTGAAAGACCAAACAAGAAGCTGAAAAAGTTAGATGCAGATAATTTCACTCAGTCAATGGACAGAAGCTGCCTACCTCAATGGTTGAAATGGGGAAGTGCTGGAGAAAGCCAAGGAGGAGGGTGACCCTGCAGGGGGTTCAGCACTCATGGTTAATCTGGACTCCTGAGATCACTGAAACACTGGACCACCAACTGAGCAGCATACACCAGGTGACATGAGGGCTACAACACATATAGAGCAGAGGACATTGGTTTAGTCAGAATGGATGCACTTAACTCTCAAGAGAGTGGAGGTCCCAGTGAGTTGAGAGATAGGGAGTGGTGGGGTTGTGGGGTGCAGACATCCTCATGTAGATAGGAAGGAGGGGAGGAGTTATGGATGTGGAGCAGTCAGAGGGAGACCAGGATGGGAATAAAGACTGGAGTCTAAAATTAAATAGATACATAGATGATAGATAGATAGATAGATAGATAGATAGATAGATAATAGATAGTAAATGATAGATACATAGATACATATATAGATACATAGATAGTGATAAAATGTCTGACAACAAAGCTAATAATCATGAACAATAAATGACCTTATGTTACTTAATGCAATTTTGTTGATATCTTTCCAAGAGATTAGAAGTATACCCTGCAGGATTTGTCTAACAGAGCATTTACAGGGGAAAATACATTGTAAGGAACTGATCTACTAATTCAAAATATTAAGCCTTTTTTAGCACGTCAGCAACAAGAACATCCTTGAGGTCATCTTGATCTATTTTCTAGTAATCATCTTATGAGTGACTTTGCTCTGATATGTCACGCACATACATATATGATGGACTGACACTTCTGTCACTTACACTCAAGTTTTGCTTGTCTTTTCTTCATAAATTGTTTTGTTTTGTTTTGTTTTGTTGAGAGAGTGTTTCTCTGTATAGCCCTGACTGTCCTGAAACTCACTCTATAGACCAGGCTAGCCTCAAACTCACAAATCTGCCTGTCTCTGCCACTAAAGTGCTAGGATTAAAGGCATGTGCCACCACTGCCAGGCTTCCTTTTAGGGTATGCTGTTCACAGTTTCCACAGTCTGACAAAAAAAGAAGTTTTGTTCATATTCGCATAGATCCAGCTTAAATTTAGAAACATATTTACATTCTCCTTAGGGATCTCTCAAAAATTATTTTGAAAGCCAAATATAAATTTGCAGGTTTATAGTGCAATGATAATTTAAGTACTTCATGTATCTGTGGGAGTATATATTATACACAACAATATTGACAGCAGAAAGATATCTTGGATCTTAAGTTTCAGTAAACTATAAGCAAGCCTATCTCGGTTGTGAGAGCTAAACTCAGATCTTCCTCAAGAACTGAAAGTGCTCTTCCCCATTGATCAATCTGTACAACCCCTACCAAATATAATTTTATTTGTCATTGACCATGTCAGAAGAACTGCAGCTTCAATTATTAAATCACATAATTGAAGAGGGCACATGGTCAGCAATAGGAGGGGCTCCTTACCACCATCTTTGCTCCTGGTCAGACTGGACAAGCAGCTCCAGATACTGAGATATCCTGAGTTTAAGATCTGTGGGTATGCAGACCACCTGGCTACTGCCTGTTCCCAGGACCTGGGCACATCTGTGGTTTGTCTGTGTATCAGCCAGGGTAGGTCTTGTGCCCTGCGGGGTAGACAGCAATCCGAGGGGCATCCCGATCACCATCTTTGCTCCAGGTCAGTCAGGACATGTGGCTCCAGATACTGAGACATCCTAAGTTTAAGATCTCTGGGGACGTAGACCTAAAGGTTGCTGCCTGCACCCAGGACCTGGGCACATTGGTTTATCTGTGTACCAGCCTACCATAGGTCCTGGGTCCTATGCCCTACAGTGTGGTTGGCATTTGGAGGAGCTCCCCGACATCATCTTTACTCCCTGACAGAGCAGATGGGCAGCATCAGGTTCACAGAGACAATCCGAGTATAACATTGCTTGAGGAAAGATACACTAGGGCTCCAATGGCACCCAAGAGGAGACCAGCACATTAGCAATCTGAGCCAGGGAAAACCCAGTCAACCAGTAGTGTGGAAATAGCCTTATGGGCTCACAAGAGGTTCAAGCACCGGCCAGTGACAACAGGACCAATTAATGCCAGAAATAACCAGATGGCAAAAGGCAAATATAAGAATGGTACTAACAGAAATCAAGACAATATGGCAGGATAAGAACCCAATTCTCTAAAAACAGCAAGTCCTGGATACCTCAACACACCAGAAAAACAAGATTTGGATTTGAAATCACTGGTCATGATTATGGTAAAGGAGCACAAGCAGGATATTAATTAATCTCTTAAAGAAATACAGGAGAAAATGTATTGAAAGTAAGAAGCCCTTACAAGGGAAACACAAAATTCACTTAAAGAAATTCAGGAGAATATGGGTCAAAAATAGAAGCCAATAAAGAGAAAATGCAAAAATCACTTAAAGAAATACAGGAGAACATGGGTCAACAGGCAGAAGTCATGAAAGAAGAAACAAACAAACAAACAAAATCTCTTAAAGAATTACAGGAAAACACTAACAAGCAAGTGAAGGAACTGAACAAAACCATCCAGGATCTAAAAACAGAAGTAGAAAGAAATAAGAAATCTCAAAGTGAGACAACATTGGAGATAGAAAACCTGAGGAAGAAACCAGGAGACATAGATTCAAATATCAAAAACAGAATACAAGAGATAGAAGAAAGAATTTCAGATGCCGGCCATCTTGCCTCGGGACACCATGCGAACAGCGGGCACGGTGGGCAGCTGAAGTCAGGTGCATGGACAGAGACCTAGCTTAGCTTAGCTCTGCAGGAGATCTGGGCACCAACAGCTCAGTTGCGGTTGCAGACCACTGCAGGCCGGCTCTCCAGGAAGGCTGGCAGCGAGGTGCCATCTTGCCTCGGGACACCGCGCAGAATTCTAGCAGCTGGAGTCAGGTGCGTGGACTGAGATCTAGCTTAGTTTAACACAGACAACACCGCCAGGCCCTGGCCTGCACCCAGAGTCAGAAGAAATCAGCAGATCCAGGCACCAACAGCTCAGCAATGGTCACTGACCTCTGGGGACAGGCTCACTGTGCTTTCAGCAGGGCTGCCATCTTGCCTCAGGACACTGCACAAACGGCAGATCCGGACACCTACAGCTGTGGTTGCAGACCTCTGCGGACCGGCTAACCATGCTGGCAGGGGGGGATTTCTTGCCTCGGGACACGGCTGACTGCTAGCTGCTGGGGTCAGGTCACAGCAGACGACTGGAGGCTGGGAGTAGGAACACGGATGCCCTCTACTACAGCAGTGCCAAAGGCCAGGCTCACAGGAGCTTCAAACTCCAACCAGTAACAATAAGACCAACTAACTCCAGAGATAAACAGATGGCAAAAGGGAAACATAGGAATGTTACTAACAGAAATCAAGGCAATATGGCACCATCTGAACCCATTTCACCAACCACAGGAAGTCCTGGATACGCCAGCACACCAGAAAAACAAGAGTTAGATATAAAAGCACTCGTCATGATGCTACTAGAGGAACACAAAAAAGACATAAATAAATCTCTTAAAGAAATGCAGGGGAACATCAATAGGGTAGAAGCTCTTACAATCCAAACACAAAAAACACTTAAAGAACTCCAGGAGAATATGGGCCAACAGACAGAAACCAAAAAAGAGGAAATAAGAAAATCAGTTAAAGAAATGCAGGAGAACATGAAACAACATGCAGAAGTCATGAAAGAGGGAACACAAAAATATATTAAAGAATTACATGAAAACACAAACAAACAAATGAAGGAACTGAGCAAAACCATCCAAGATCTGAACACAGAGGTAGAAACAACTAAGAAATCACAAAAGGAAGCAACTTTGGAGATAGAAAACCTTGGGAAGAAATCAGGGGTCATAGATGCAAACATCAACAACAGAATACAAGAGATAGAGATAAGAATCTAAGATGCTGAAGATAACATAGTAACCATTGACTCCACAGTCAAAGAAAATGCAAAATCCAAAAGGCTTGTAACCCAAAACATCCAGGAAATCCAGGACACAATGAGAAGACCAAACCTAAGGATTATAGGGCTAGATGAGAATGAAGATCTACAACTTAAAGGGCCAGCAAATATATTCAACAAAATTATGAAAGAAAACTTCCCTAACATAAAGAAAGAGATGCCCATGAATATACAAGAAGCCTACAGAACTCCAGACTGGACCAGAACAGAAATACCTCCCATCACATAATAATCAAAACCCCAAATGTACTAAACAAAGAAAGAATATTAAAGGCAGTAAGAGAAAAAGACCAAGTAACATATAAAGGAAGACCTATCAGAATCGCACCAGACTTCTGTCCAGAAACCATGAAAGCTAGAAGATCCTGGGAGGATTGCATGCAAACCCTAAGAGAACACAAATGTCAGCAAAGACTACTATACCCAGCAAAACTCTCAATCAACATAGAATGTGAAATCAAAATATTCCATGACAGGACCAAATTTATTAAATATCTTTCCACTAACCCAGCTCTACAAAGGATAATAGGAGGAATACTCCAATACAAGGAAGGAAACTGCACCCAAGAAAAAGCAAGACAGTAACCTTCTTCAATCAAACTCAAAGGAAGATAACTACTCAAAAACAAAAAATAACATCAAAAATGTCAGGAAGTAATAATCACTATTCCTTAATATCTCTTAACATCAATGGACTCAATTACCCAATAAAAAGACATAGACTAACAGACTGGATACAGAAACAGGACCCTACATTTTGCTGCTTACAGGAAACACACCTCAGAGTCAAAGACAAACACTACCTTAGAGTAAAAGGATGGAAGACAATTTTGCAAGCAAATGGTTGTAGGAAGCAAGCTGGAATAGCCATTTTAATATCAGATAAAATTGACTTTCAACCCAAAGTCATCAAAAGAGACACAGAAGGTCACATCTTGCTAGTCAAAGGAAGAATCCACCAAGAAGAAATCACAATTCTAAACATCTACACTCCAAATGTAAGGGCACCCTCATTCATAAAAGGAACTTTACTAAAGCTCAAAGCACACATTGCACGTAACACAATGATTGTGGGGACCTTAATACTCCACTATCCTCAGTGGACCGATCAGGAAAACAGAAACTGAACAGGGACATGGAGAAACTCATCAAAACTTTGGACCAATTGGATTTAACATATATATATATATATATATAGATAGATAGATAGATAGATAGATAGATAGATAGATATAGATAGATAGATATAGATATAGATATAGATATAGATATAGATATAGATATAGATATAGATATAGATAGATAGATAGATATAGATATAGATATAGATATAGATATAGATATAGATATAGATATAGATATAGATAGATATAGATATAGATATAGATATAGATATAGATATAGAACATTTCACCCTAACGCAAAAGACTATAACTGTTTCTCAGCTCCTCATGGTACCTTCTCCAAAATCGACCATATAATTGATCACAAGACAGACCTCAACAAATATAAAAAGATCTAACTAATCCCATGCCTCTTATCAGATCACCATGGAGTAGGAGTGTTCTTCAATAGCAACAAAAACAACAGAAAACCCTCATACACATGAAGGCTGTATCTACTCAATGATACCTTAGTCCAGGAAGAAATAAAGAAATCAAAGATTTCTTAGAATTTAATAAAAAGGAAGGCACAACATACCCAAATCTATGGGACACAATGAAAGCAGTGCTTAAAGGAAAACTCATAGCCCTGAGTGTCTCCAAAAAACAGGAGAGAGCATATACTAGTAACTTAATGGCACACTCGAAAGCTCCGGAACAAAAAGAAGCAATTTCACCCAGGAGGAGTAGAAGACAGGAGATCATCAAACTCAGGGCTGAAATCAATCAAGTTGAAACAAAGAGAAACATACAAAGAATCATCAAAACCAGGAGCTGGTTCTTTGAGAAAATCAACAAGATAGATAAACCCATAGCCAGACTTACCAAAGGGCACAGAGAAAGTATTCAAATTAACAAAATTAGAAGTGAAAACGGAGATATAACAACAGAAACTGAGGAAATTCAAAAAATCATCAGATCCTACTACAAAAACCTATACTCAACACAACTGGAGAATCTGGAGGAAATGGACAATTTCCTAGACAGTTACCAAATACCAAAATTAAACCAGAATCAAATAGATCGTCTAAACAGACCCATAACCCCCAAAGAAATAGAAGGGGTCATAGAAAGTCTTCCAACCAAAAAAAGCACAGGACAAGATGGTTTTAGTGCAGAATTCTGTCAGACCTTCAGAGAAGTCCTGATACCGATACTCTTCCAACTATTGTACAAAATAGGAACAGAAGGAACACTACCCAACTCATTCTATGAAGCCACAATTACCCTGATACCAAAACCACACAAAGATCCAACTAAGAAAGAGAACTACAGGCCAATTTCTCTTATGAATATTGGTGCAAAAATACTAAACAAAATTCTTGCCAACCGAATCCAAGAACACATCAAAATGATCATTCACCATGATCAAGTTTGCTTCATCCCATGGATGCAGGGATGGTTCAATATATGGAAATCCATCAACGTAATCCACTACATAAACAAACTAAAAGAAAAAAAAAACACATAGTCATCTCATTGGATGCTGAAAAAGCATCTGACAAAATTCAGCATCCTTTCATGCTAAAGGTCTTGGAAAGAGCAGGAATTCAAGGACCATATCTAAACATAGTAAAAGCAATATACAGCAGACCAGTAGCCAACATCAAGGTAAACAGAGAAAAACTTGAAGCAATCCCACTAAAATCAGGGACTAGACAAGGCTGTCCCTTCTCACCATATTTCTTCAATATAGTACTTGAGGTACTAGCTAGAGCAATTCGAAAACAGAGGGAAGTCAAAGGGATACAAATCCGGAAAGAAGAAGTCAAACTATCACTATTCGCAGATGATATGATGGTATACTTAAGTAACCCAAAAAACTCAACCAGAGAACTCCTGCAACTGAAAAACAACTTCAGCAAAGTGGCTGGCTATAAAATCAACTCAAGCAAATCAGTAGACTTGCTATATGCAAAGGATAATCAGGCCAAGAAAGTAATTAGGGAAATGACACCCTTCACAATAGCCACAAATGATATAAAGTATCTTGGAGTGACTCTAACCAAACATGTGAAAGATTTATATGACAAAAAACTTCAGATCTCTGAAGATGGAAATCGAAGAAAACATCAGAAAATGGGAAAATCTTCCATGCTCGTGGGTTGGCAGGATTAATATAGTTAAAATGGCAATCTTGCCAAAAGCAATATACAGATTCAATGCAATCCCCATCAAAATCCCAACTCAGTTCTTCATAGAGTTAGAAAGAGCAATTCTCAAATTCATCTGGAATAACAAATAACCCAGGATAACTAAAACTATCAACAGCAAAAGAACTTCTGGGGGAATCAATATCCCGGACCTCAAGCAATACTACAGAGCAGTAGTGTTAAAAACTGCATGGTATTGGTTCAGTGACAGGGAGGCGGATCAATGGAATAGGATCAAAGACCCAGAATTGAACCCACACATCTATGGCCAATTGATCTTCAACAAAGGAGCTGAAAACATCCAGCGGAAAAAAGATAGCCTTTTCAACAGATGGTGCTGGCTCAACTGGAGGTCAACATGCAGAAGAATGAGAATTGATCCACTCTTATCTCCTTGCACTAAGCTCAACTCCAAGTGGATCAAGGACCTCCACATAAAACCAGACACACTAAAACTAATAGAAAAGAAACTGGGGAAGGCCCTTGAGGACATTGGCTCAGGGGAAAAATTCCTGAAGAGAACACCAATTGCTTATGCTCTAAGAGCAAGAATAGACAAATGGGACCTCATAAAATTACAAAGTTTCTGTAAGGCAAAAGACACTGTCAAAAGGATAAATCGGCAACCAACAAATTGGGAAAAGATCTTCACCAACCCCACATCCAACAGGGGCCTAATATCCAATGTATACAAAGAACTCAAGAGGTTAGACCCCAGAAAACCAAATAACCCTATCCAAAAATGGGGTACAGAGCTAAACAGAGACTTATCTCCTGAAGAAATTCAGATGGCTGAGAAACACCTTAAAAATGTTCAACATCATTAGTCATTAGGGAAATGCAAATCAAAATAACCCTGAGATTTCACCTCACACCAGTCAGAATGGCTAAGATTAAAAACTCAGAAGACATCATGTGTTGGCGAGGATGTGGAGAAAGAGGAACACTCCTCCACTGCTGGTGGGAATGCAAGCTGGTACAACCACTCTGGAAATCAGTATGGCGGTTCCTCAGAAAACTGGACGTGATACTTCCGGAGGACCCAGCCATACCACTCCTGGGAATATACCCAGAAGATTCTCCAGCATGCAATAAGTATACATGCTCCACTATGTTCATAGCAGCCTTATATATAATAGCCAGAAGCTGGAAAGAACCCAGATGTCCCTCAACAGAGGAATGGACACAAAAAATGTGGTATATATACACAATGGAGTACTATTCAGCCATTAGAAGCAATGAGTTTATGAAATTCTTAGGGAAATGAATGGAACAGGAGAACATCATACTAAGTGAGGTGACCCAGTCTCAAAAGAATACCCACGGTATGCAGTCACTGATATGTGGAAATTAGCCTAGAATCTTGGAACACCAAAAACACAAATCACATACCAAGTGATGTCTGACAAGATGAAAGGAGTGGACACTGGTGCTAGAATGGCCCAAAACATCATTGTGGGGGAATAAAATAACAGGGAGGTGGGAGGGGTTGGATGAGAGAGCAGGGGGAGGGTAAAGGGCATGTGGGACCTTTGGGGGTGGGGAACCAGAAAAAGGGAAATGAATTTTAAATATAGAATATATCCAATAAAAAAAAATTGCAGATGCTGAAGATACCATAGTAACTGTGGATTCAACATTCAAAGAAAAGTCAAAATGCAAAAAGTTGTAACCCAAAACATCCAGGAAATCCAGGACAAAATGAGAAGATCAAACCTAAGGATTATAGACATAGATAAGAGTGAAGATTTACAACTTAAAGAGGGCCAGCAAATATCTTCAACAAAACTATGGAAGAAAGTTTCCCTAAACTTAAGAGAGAGATGCCCATGAATATATAAGAGCCTACAGAACTCCAACCAGACTGGACAAAACCAGAAATACCTCCCATCACATAATAATCAAAACTGCAAATGTACTAAACAAAGAAAGAATATTAAAGGCAGTAAGAGAAAAAGACCAAGTAACATATGAAGGAAGACCTATCAGATTTACACCAGACTTCTCACCAGAGACCATGAAAGCTAGAAGATCCTGGGCAGATCTCATGCAGACTCTAAAAGAACACAAATGCCAGCCAAAACAACTACACTCAGCAAAACTCTCAATCACCATAGATGGAGAAACCAAGATATTCCATGATAAAACCAAATTTATAAAATATCTTTCCACAAACCCAGACCTACAAAGGATAATAGGAGGAAAACGCCAATGCATGGAGGGAGACTCTACCATGAAAAAAGCAAGATAGTAACCTTCTTTCATCAAACCCAAAGAAGATAACCAATCAATTTTAAAAAATAACATCAAAAATGACAGGGAATAATAATCACTATTCCTTAATATCTCCTAACATCAATGAACTCAATTCCCCAATAAAAAGACATAGTCTAATAGACTGGATACAGAAACAGGACCCTACATTTTGCTGCATACAGGAAACACAGCTCAGTGTCATTAGAGTAAAAGGCTGTAAGAAAATTTTAGAAGCAAATGGTCTCAAGAAACAAGCCTGAGTAGCCATTCTAGTATCAGATAAAATTGACTTTCAAACTAAATTCATCAAAAGAGGCACATAAGGACACTTCTTGATGGTCAAAGGAAAAATGCACCAAGAAAAACTCTAAAATCTGAAAAGCTATGCTCCAAATGCAAGGGTACCCTCATTTGTAAAAGAAAATTTAAAGCTGAAAGCACAGATTGCACCTAACACAATAATTGTGGGTTACTTCAACACTCCATTGTTCTCAATGGACTGATCAGGAAAACAGAAACTAAACAGGGACACAGTGAAACTAATTGAAACTTTGGATCAGTTGGATTTAACAGAAATGTATAGAACATTTCATTCTTAAGCAAAAGAACACACCTTTTTCTCAGCACCTCAGAAATACAGGAGAAAATGTATCAAAAGTAAGAAGCCCTTACAACGAAAACACAAAATTAATTTAAAGAAATTCAGAAGAATATGGGTCAAAAGATAGAAGCCAATAAAGAGGAAATGCAAAAATCACTTAAAGAAATACAGGAGAACATGGGTCAACAGGTAGAAGTCATGAAAGAGGAAACCAAAAAGGAATTACAGGAAAACACAAAGAAGCAAGTGAAGGAACTGAGCAAAACCATCCAGGTTCTAAAAATAGAAGTAGAAAGAAATAAGAATTATTTTTTCAATTATGCAAAATTGATCATATAATTAGTCACAAGACAGACCTCAACAAATATGAGAAGATCGTACTAATCCCATGTCTCCTATCAGACCATTATGGAGTAAATGCGGTCATCGATAAAAGCAAAAACAAAAGAAAGGCCACATACACATGGGAATTGAACAATACCCTACTCAATGATACCTTGTTCAAGGAAGAAATAAAGCAAGAAATAATAAAAAACAACTTTTTAGAATCTAATGAAAATGAAGGCACAACATACCCAAATCTGTGGGACACAATAAATCAGTGAGTGATAAGAGGAAAACACATAGCACTGAGACACTCCAAAAGAAACTGGAGAGCATACACAAGCAGCTTAATGGCACACCTGAAAGTACTGGAACAAAAATAAGCTAATTCACCCAGGAAGACTAGAAGGCAGGAAATCATCAAAGTCTGAGCTGAAATCAATCAAGTAGAAACCAAAACAACCATACAAAGAATCAACAAAACCAGGAGCTGGTTCTTTGAGAAAATCAACAAGATAGATAAACCCTTAGCCAGACTAACCAAAGGGCACAGAGACACTATCCAAATTAACAAAATTAGAAATGAAAAGGGGGATAGAACAACAGAAACTGATGAAATTCAAAAGATCAGTAGATCCTACTAAAAATGTCTATACTCAACACAAATGGAGAATCTGGAGCAAATTGACAATTTCCTAGACATATATCAATTACCAAAAATAAATCAGGATCAAATAGATCATCTAAACAATCCCATATCCCATAAAATAATACAAGGGGTCATAGAAAGACTTCCAACAACAACAACAACAACAACAACAACAAAAAGCCCAGGATAAGAGAGTTTTAGTGCAGAATTCTATCAGACCTTCAAAGAAGACCTAACACCAATACTCTTCAAAGTAATCCACAAAATAGAAACAGAAGGAACTCTAACCAGCTCATTCTAGGAAGCCACAATTACAGTGATACCAAAACCACACAAAAATCCAAAAAAGAAAAAGAACTTCAGGCAAATTTCCCTTATGAATATCGATGCAAAAATACTAAAGAAAATTCTTGGAAACTGAATCCAAGAACACATCAAAACTATCATCCACCATGATCAAGTAGGCTTCATCCTAGGGATGCAGTGATGGTTCAATATATGGAAATCCATCAATGCAATCCACTATATAAACAAACTGAAAGATAAAAACCACATGGTCATTTCATTAGATGCTGAAAAAGCATTTGACAAAATTCAGCATCCTTTCATGCTAAAAGTCTTGGAAAGAACAGGAATCAAGGCCCATTCCTAAAGTAGTATAAGCAATGTACAGCAAAACGGTAGCCAAAATCAAACTAAATGGAGAGAAACATGAAGCAATCCCACTAAAATCAGGGACTAGACAAGGATATGCTCTCTCTCCATATCTTTTCAATATAGTACTTGAAGTTCTAGCTAGAGCAATTAGACAACAGAAAGAGGTCAAAGGGATTCAAATTGGAAAGGAAGAAATCAAACTATCACTATTTGCAGATGATATGATAGTATACTTATGTGAGCCAAAAAACTCCACCAGAGAACACCTGCAGCTGATAAACAACTTAAGCAAAGTGATGGGATGTAAAATCAACTCAAGCACATCAGTAGCCTTGCTAAACTAAAAGGATAAGCAGAATGAGAAAGAAGGTAGGAAAATGATACCCTTCACAATAGCCACAAACAATATAACGTATCTGGGAACAACTCTAACCAAACAAATGATAGATCTATATGACAAAACCTTCAGGTCTCTGAATAAGGAAATGGAAGAATACCTAAGAAAATGAAAAATCTTCCATGTTCATGGTTTGGCAGGAATAATATAGTTAAAATGGCCATCTTGTCAAAATCAATCTACAGATTCAATGCAATCCCCATCAAAATCCCAACTCAGTTTTTCATAGAGTTAGAAAGAGCAATTCTCAAATTCATATGGAATAACAAAAAAATCCATGATATCTAAAACTATTGTCAACAGTAAAAGTACTTCTGGGAGAATCAGTATCCCGGA
The DNA here is from genome assembly GCA_964023405.1 of Apodemus agrarius. NCBI lineage: Eukaryota > Metazoa > Chordata > Mammalia > Rodentia > Muridae > Apodemus > Apodemus agrarius. The sequence goes on from OZ030011.1 coordinate 139,297,206, forward strand.
CCTGAGGCAATACTACAGAGTAATAGTGTTAAAAACTGTATGGCATTGGTACAGTGACAGGCAAGTGGATCAATGGAATAGGATTGAAGACCCGGAAGTGATCCCACACATCTATGGCCAATTGATCTTCGACAAAGGAGCTGAAAACATCCAGTGGAAAAAAGATAGCCTTTTCAACAAATGGTGCTGGTTCAACTGGAGGTCAGCATGCAGAAGAATGAGAATTGGTCCATTCTTATCTCCTTGTACTAAGTTCAACTCCAACTGGGTCAAGTACCTCCATATAACACCAGACACACTGAAACTAATAGAAACGAAATTGGGAAAGTCCCTTGAGAACATGGGCACAGAGGAAAATTTCCTAAATAGAACACCAGTAGCTTATGCTCTAAAAGCAAGAATTGACAAATGGGATCTCATAAAATTACTACGTTTCTGTAAGGCAAAGGACCCAGTCAAAAGGACAAAACAGCAACCATCAAATTTGGAAAAGATCTTCACCAACCTTACATCAGACAAAGGGATAATATCTGATATATACAAAGAACTCAAGAAGTTAGACCCCAGAGAACAAATTACCCTATTAAAAATGGGGTACAGAGCTAAACAAAGAATTTTCACTAGAAGATATTCAGATGGCTGAGAAGCACCTTAAGAAATATTCAACATCATGAGTTATTAGGGAAATGAAAATCAAGCCAACCCTGAGGTTTCACCTCACACAAGTCAGAATGGCTATGCTTAAAAACTCAGGAGATAGCAGGTGTTGGCGAGGACGCGGGGAAGGAGGAACACTCCTCCACTTCTGGTGTGATTGCAAGATGATGCAACCACTCTGGAAAGCAGTCTGGTGGTTCCTCAGAAATACTGGGCATGGGACTTCAGGAGGACCCTGCTATACCACTCCTGGGCATATAGTCAGAGTATTTCCCTGCATGCAACCAAGACACATGCTCCACTATGTTCATAGCAGCATTATTTATAAGAGCCAGAAGCTTGAAAGATCCCACATGTCCCTCAATCGAGAAATGGATACAGAAAATATGGTATATTTATATAATGGAATATTACTCAGCAATTGAAAGCAATAAATTCTGAAATTTTAGGCAAATGGTTAGAAATGGAAAATATCATCCTAAGTGAGGTAATCCAATCACAAAAGAATACACATGGAATGCATTCACTGATAAGTGGATATTAATTAGCCCAGAAGCTCTGAATACTCAAGACAAAATTAGCTTATCAAATGATTCTCAAGAAGATGTAAAGAGAGGGTCCTGGTCCTGGAAAGGCTTGATCCAGCATTGTAGGTAAGAACCAGGACAGAGAAATAGGAAGGGGGTGATTGGTTAAAAGGCAGAGGATAGAGGGTCTTATGGGACATATGGGGCTTTCATGTGAATTTAGGAACTTAGAGCCTCAATTTTAAGTGATTATGATATAATGACTATGCTGTACCATTTATGGTCTTAGTATCTGCCGAGACAGAGGCTTAACAATGATACTGTTAGAATCTTTTCATCCTTTTGGATCCAATACTAATGAGGGGTTATTCCCAGCCTCTCCCAGTTTCTCTACTATACATCTAAGTAACCACCAAAAAAAATTCTGTTTCTATGGAATTCCCTATTTTGGATATTGTGTGTGTTTGTTTAAATAAATAAATAAATAAATAAATAAATAAATAAATACAAGAGGGCCCATAATTTTTCTTTGCTACAATTTTGTGCTTTGAGACTTTCAAAATGACTCAGTGGGTGATGGTGTCTGTCTTTCAGAATCATCAACTATGGGTCAAAGGGTCAATTTTGACAGCAAGGCTTGTGATGCCAATAACTTTGCATTCTCAGCTGTCTCACCTGTCCAGCTCTGCAAAAAAAAAAAATCAGTGATTTATACAAATTTTTATTCAGTAGTTCTTTCAGAATCCAATCAGAGGCCAGGTAGAAGGTCCAGAAACTAAGATCACTTGCTGCCTCTTCCAGCTGGCACAAAATCAGATTTCAGTATCCAAGCTGAGAATCACAAACATAATATAAATTCCAGGAAATCCATCACCAGCCATTTGCAGGTATATCAAAAGAATTATATGTGGTTCTCAGACATACATTTAGTAAAAACTCATGTACATAATATTAAAGATATTAATCTTAAAAATTAATGCAAATAGTTTTTGAAATTTCTTAAAACATATTTCAGGCAAGTATTGTTTGTTTTGACAGTTATGGTTAGCTACAATGAAGGTAACATATGTCACTTCGTATGTGTTATGTAGTTATTGTTACAGTTGTCTATTCATTTAGTTTGTTCAATGTATAATGAAAAGAACTATAAAATTTATATCTTCCATACTTTGCCAAGTAAAATGACCAATTGAGTTTATTTTTATTATAAAAATGTTTGAGTTCATTGTGTTAAATATTTCACAGAAGTTTTCACTACAAATACTAATGTTAATATAAGTCACATGGCATCTGGCTTCTGATTTCTTCTGCTAGGTTAGATAATAGATGATAAAATGTCTCTGCCATAGCAATGTACTTTGACAAGTACTGATGTTGCAGTAGATCCTGGAACAGTTAAGAGGTAGAAACTTAATGGAAATGTTCACTTTAAATTTTACACTCCATCCCTACTTTCTATTAATTTTTCAATTGTTCTTGAAGTTTTTGTCCAAGATATTTCTTATGACTATGGTCATGCTCAGGATAATGAAAGATTGATTTAACTTTTCTTATTTTATTAATTTGGAAGAAAGAACTGATTGAGGTACTTGGTTAAGACTGAACCTTTTGTATGTGATAGATAAACTTAACAAGTCCCAATAAAACTAACTTTAGACAGAAACCTATTAAGAGTCACATTTCAGTTATCACAAAAATATCAGCACACAGTCTCCAGTAAATCTTAGTACATCTCAAGACAACATACCAAAGGTTGAAGGGGCTACTATAAAGCATTAAATCTTCTTTTCCCTAAGAGCATTGCCTTACCTCTCAAAAAGGTCAGAAACTACAGAATGAAGATAAATAAAGGCTTTATCAAGACAATTTGAATACTTCTAGTCCACAATTCAGCCCTGAGGCAGGTCAGGCACTCCAACCCAGATCTCCAACCAGAGACAGCCTGACTCCTAGGATGTCCATCATAACCAGGATAACAGACCACCACCAATACCTAGCCTCACTGTTACCTCTCACAGGGCCCAGAAGACTTGGGACCTATCCATCATGCCTGAGATATATCTTCTTTCCATTCTACAACTCAGCCAAGGGCAGAACAGGCCTGCTCTAACACAGCTCACAGATGTATACCTTCTACAAGGAATAAGAAGCTCTAGTAAGAGACCCATGGACAATTAACTCCAGAGATAGCCATATAATAAGACAGAAGTATAAGAACTTAGACAACAGAAACCAATTCCATATGGCAGCATCAGTATCCAGTTCTCCTTCCACAGCAAACTCTGAGTACCATAACATAACTCAGGAAAAAAAAAAACATTCTGACCTAGAAATACCATTTCATGAAGATGATTGAGGACTTTAAGGAAGACATACATAAATCACTTAAAGAAATAAGAGAGAACACAGATAACCCTGTAGATGCCCTTAAAAAGAAAATACCTAAGTTCCTTAAAGAAGTACAGGAAAACATAGTTAAATAGGTGAAGGAAATGAACAAAACTGTCCAAGATCTAAAAATGTGAATAGAAACAATGGAAGCAATGAGGGCAACCCTGGAGAGATGGAAAACATAGGAAAGGAGATATAAAGTTGCAGATGCAAGCACCACCAACAGAATACAAGATACAGAAGAGAGAATCTCAGGCATATACAGTATCATAGAAGATATTGACACAACAGTCAAAGAAAAATACAAAGTGAAAAATGGGCCTAGCCTAAAATATCCAGGAACTTCAGGAAACAATGAAAAAACTAATCCTAAGAATAATAGGAATAGAAGACAGTAAAAATTCCCCATTCAAAGGGCCACAAAATTTCTCCAACAAAACCATAGAGGGAAACTTAAATAACCTAAAGAAATAGAGGGTCATGAATGTCCAAGAAGCCTACAGAATGCCAAATAGATAGTACCAGAAAAGATAATCCTCTCTTTACATAATAATCAAAACACTAAACACACAAAACAAAAAGGATACAAAAAGTGGTAAGGAAAAAGGGTCAAGTAACATATAAATGCAGACCTATCAGAACAACGCCAGAATGTTCATCAGAGACTGTAAAGGCCAGATCTTAGACAGATGTCATGTAAACCCTAAGAGAAGTTAAATGTCAGCACCAGCTACTATACCAAACAAAGCCAAGATATCCCATGACCAAACCAAACTTAAACAATGTCTCCACTAAAAAAGCCCTACAGAAGATACTAAAAGGATGATTCAAATACTGGGAGGGAAACCACATCCAAGAAAAATCAATAAATTAATTATTTCATAACAAATCCAAAAGAAGAAAATCATACAAAGGGAAACCACCTTAAACAACAAAAATAACAGTAATCCACAATCATTTATCTTTAATATATCAGCATCACAGGGATAAAAGACATAGGCTAATTGTCTGGATATGTCAACAGAACCCAAATTTTTGTTGTATATGGGAAACACACATCAATGACAAATACAGACACTACCTCAGAATAAAAAGACTGAAAAATAATCCAAACAACTGGCCCCAAGGAACAAACCAGAATAGCCATTCTAATGTTCAATAAAATAGAATTTCAAACAAAGTTAAAGAGAAGATGGGGAAGGGATACTTCATACTCATAGATGGAGAAATCCACCAAGATGAACTCTCAATCCTAAACAGTTATTTCCCAAATGCAAGAGATTCTATATTTGTAAAAGAAACATTACTGAACCCCAAACACATATTTAACCTTCTACCATAATAGTGTGAAATTTCAACACTCCACTCTTACAAGTGGACAGATCATGGGAACAGTAACTAGAGACACAGTGAAAATATCAGAAGTAGGAAACCAAATGGATTTAATCGACATCTACAGAACATTTTGCCCTAAAACAAAAGAATATACCTTCTACTCAGCAGTCCTCTAAAATTGACTGAATAATCATACTCAAAATTGCCACAGAAGATATAAGAAGATCGAATAATCCTATTATATCCAATCACCATGGACTAATAGTGTTAGTCTTCAAGAAAAACATAAACAACAAAAAGCCCACATACTCAAGGAAGCTGAAGAACATTCTACTCAATGATAACTTTGTCATGTAAAAAATAAAGAAATTAAAGATTTTCTATAATTTAACAAAAATGATGGCACAGACAAATGGGACACAATGAAAGCAGTGTTAAAAAGAAATTCATAGTACTGTTCTCATAAAGAAATTGATGAGGTCCTACACTATCAACTTAACAGCAGATCTGAAAACTCTAGAACAAACTAAAGCAAACACACCAGAGTAGTAGTAAGAAGAAATAATTAAAGTCAGAGATGAAATAAATCAATTAGAAACAAAGAGATTAATAAAAAGAATCAAGAAAAACAAAAGCCAATTCTTTGAGAGAATCAAGAAGATAGATAAACCCTTGGCTAAACTAAAGAGCACAGAGACAGTATCTTAATTAAGAAAATCAAAAATGAAAAGGGAGACATAACAACAGAAACTGAGAAAAGTGAAAAAAAAACAAGCAAAAACATCCAATCCTATTACACAAATCTGTATTCAACAACCCTCAAAAAACTAGATGAAATGGAAGATTCCCTAGATAGATATCACCTACCAAAGTTAAATCAGGGCCAAAAAGCTGTCTGAAAAGTTGAATAACCACTAAAGAAAAAGAAGAGGTCATTAAAATTCCCTCAACCAAAGCACAGAGACAGATGGTTTTAGTGTATAATTTTATCAGACTTTCAAATATGTAATACCAATACTTCTCAAATTGTTACATGAAATAGAAAGAGAAGGAATACTACCTAATCCTTTCTGTAAAGCCATAGTTTCACTGATCAATAAACCACACTAAGACCCAAAAAAGAGAAAAAAAATCATAACAAATTCACTTTACAAACAGAATCTAAAAACACATCAAAATGATCATTCAGCATAATCAGATATGCCTCATCCCATAATTGCAGGGATAGTTCAATATATAGAAATCCATCAATATAATTCATTCTGTAAACAAACTCAAAAATATCACATGATCATCTTATTAGATGCTGAAAAGTCTTTGATAAAATACAACAAGCCTTCAAGTTTTTTAAAGACTTGAAAAGATCAGAAATTCAAGGCTCACACTTAAACATAATAAAAGCAATTTGTAGCAAACCAAAAGCCAACATCAAATTGATTGAAAGAAATTTGAAGCAATCCCACTTGTCACTCCTTTATTTATTTAATATAGTACTGGAAGTTCTAGCTAATTCAGTCAAACAACAGGATGTCATGTGAATACACTTTGTAAATGAACAAGTCAAGTTATCACTATGTATAGATGATATGATAGCATACTTAACAGACTCCAAAAATTCTACCAGAAAACTCCTACACATAAAAACAACTCAGTAAATGGATGGATATACAACCAAACAAACAAAATATGTAGCCTTCCTCTACACAAAGAATAAAAAGGCAGAGAAAAAAATTAGTGAAACAACACTCTTCACAATAGTCCCAAATAGTATACAACTCCTTGGGGTAACTCTTACCAAGCAAATGAAAGCTCTATTTTACAAGATCAGGAAGGAAGTGGGAGAAGGTGGGGGTGGAGGGGAGAAGCAAGATCAGTTATGGAAAGAAATTGGAGAAAAGTCTAAAAAGCCCGGAAATATCTAGCAGTGGGGGACCATAAATGGGGGTGGGAACCACTAGAAGTGAGAGAATCTCATGTCCCAATGGGGATGACCTTAACCAAAATGCCCAACCACAGGGAGATAGAGCAACATCCAGTAAATCCACATAGCTGACACTTGAGGTAAAGGGCCACACACCCTTCCCAAAATTTTAACCCAGACTTGTTCCCATGAAAGGGAACAATTGACCTTTTGACCAAAAAGTACAAAGAACTACAAGATATGATTCTTTGTGAAAGATACTATATAGTACAAAATCACTTATATAATAGTAGCTGATATGCTGATATGGTGGCCAGTAGGAATCCATCTATATACACAAATAAATAAACAAATAACTGAGTTAACTTGGGTGAAATGTCATGTCTGTTACTATGATGTTTTGCTTGTTTGTTTGCAAATTTAGTTTAATTTGTTCCAAACACATTTAATGCCAGGCAAACACTTTCTACTAAGAGATACAGTTTTTGCCTTATTTTATCTTTCAGAATGAAGTCTGATTATCACAGTTTTGTCATCCACTAAATGGCATTAAAACATGTACTTAATGGCACCTCATAATTATGTCAAATCATAACTCAGTGATTACATTTCTAAATAATCCATTAATATATTTAATATATTTAGTAACTCTCAAGTATTCTTCAAATGCTATTAAAGCTACTGAAGAAATATGCAGACGTTTTTGGAGAATGTTGAATTGGCAGACATGAATCTGTGCTTCTTTTCAAGTATTTTCATTTTCAAAGATGAAGTATAATGCCTAGAATAGTGACAATGCATTCACATAAAGAATAGCAACAATTTATCTCTGTCCACAGAATAGAAGAAATGCATAATTTCAAGGCACGTGGTTATAAAATAGGTTAGAATAAATATTACTATGATCATTAATAAACATTATTAAACATAATCTAATTTTTAAAATATTTTATACATATGCTGAGAAAACAAACTAAGAAAATGTATATATCCAGAGTATATGGACAATTGGGGATTATCTTATTGATAATGAGTCATAAAATTAAAATTAGATGAATTATTCTGAGCCTTATCGTTGCCAAATTGAGCTCATAATAAATAACAAAAAATTTAAAATAACCAATATTTATAGACTATTTCAGCATTATCAGGCAATAAAGTATTTGAAGTGTTTTGTAGTTTTATTAACAATTTTCAACTTGAAATTTTTAACTACCATTACTATTATTGCTCAATTAAACTAAATTTGTTAATACCTACTGACCACCTATTTGCACTTGTAATTTTCATATCATCATGCAGAGAACAGATGAAATAAAGCTCTAATTGATATCCAATTATGCTCTCTTAATTAAAAGCTAATTACTAACATTCTAACATTTAAACATTTTGTAGAAATGAAGCTAAATAAAACCACCTTACAATATTTAGACTTAAGTATGTTTTATAATAGATACTTTTGGTAAGTTTTATTTGCTTTTCATTTATTTACCTACACATTTATTTTATGCTAGGAATAGAATTTGAGAGTGTGTACATTTCAAGAATAAAGTGGCATTTTAATTGATCATATAGAAATAAAGACACATAAAAACCACATAAACTAATATGATAGTGAAGAAATTAGAACGTACTGAAGTTATCAAATATTTGATACTATTTTTATCAAGATACCCCGATCAAGATATCTCTATCTTAATGCTTTTAGATAGAGTCCAGAAAGAAGGGAGCAGCAATGACCATGAGAATTCATTGGAGTTAGTTCTGGAGCAGCAGAGAGAAGGTCCACAGAAACTATAATTCATGGTGACTCTGTTAAAAAATATTGATTTACTAAGCTGCTGCTCCTGCAAAGACACACTAGTGGTCATTGAATACAAGTGAGGATTTTGTCAGTATTCTATATAGTTCTTAGCATCAGTCTCAGTCTCACCTAGCTGTGTGATCCTTTTGGGTATTTAGTCTTTCCACACTTGGCTCAGCGGCACCTTTGCTACCAGGCAAAAGAAAGCCATACAGTGCTTAATCAGGCATTCAATGGAAAGGGAGTTGTCAGAAAACTTTGAAAACTTGCTATGGTACAGTCAGTTTCAACCTTAGTGATTAGTGGGTCATGTTCTTTTGATGTTTTCAAGGTTGAAAACCATGGTAGTGCAAGAGTTTTCAGCCACATTCTTCTACAGTGTTTTCCCTCTATATACTCTAGGCTTCAAATGTCTCTGTTTCCTTGATGAAGAATTAGTCCTATTTTTCAAGATTTTTTTTTCTCCTTTGTAAACATGTTGTCAAGGCTATACTGATTCTTATTTAATTTTAAGCCTTTGTGGCCTAAAATGAGTAATGTTGGTATCAAAGCCTTCAGAGTGGTCTAATTCAGTCTATGTCTCAGGTTCACTGTTCAGGACTGCTGCCTTTTCCTCCTCTAACTACAGTGTTATAACTAGCCTCTCTCACATTGATAATTCTAATTCATGCATTCTCCTCTTCATCCAACTTTAATAGATTTGCAATATTTCTAAAACTGTAATCATTTTGGTCTTTTCTCATGGCATAAGTCTTCTCTAAGAGAGTAGAGATGGGGCTGGCCAACTTTCAGAATTTGCTATTTTTTTCTTTTCTCTTGCTATTTTTTTTGCCTTAGAATTTTAGACAAACTATCCTGTGAATAGCATCAGGGATCCTGAAAAAAATGGTTCACAAACGATTGTCTATATACTTGTGTTTATACCCCATGTTTCCTAGCTTAGGTCTACATTAACATTTATTCCTGGTATCTCAATCATGTAATCATGTCCATGGGAGGAGAACATGGAGGATGTATGTCAAGGTTTAGGTTGGCTTTGAAGTCTCCTAATGCTCAATTTCTTCCTAATGTGTAAGAAAGTCTCTTCTTTCTGCCATGTGATCAAGATTTAGAAATTTTGACTCCTTCAGCACTGCATGCTCTATGCCTGCATGCTGTCATGCATACTACCATAGATTCTACTTCCAAATACTGGAAGCCAACCTCAATCAGATGTTTGTGTTTTTAAGAAGTGTCTTGGCTATGCTGTCTCTTCACAGCAATGATATCCCAAATAAGACATTGTGCATTTTCAATTTATTATCCTTGGCACTCTGAAAAAGTTATTCTCATAATTGCTTTAATTTTCTTGGTAAACTTCCAAGTATAATGGGAAAATGTGAAGATTCAGTAGAAAATGGGATTAATACCATGTAGCCATATTTAGGATTTTATTCAGTAGAGGGAGATCCAAGGAAGTATTGAGTCATGTATAGGCAAGAACACTAATATTTCATGAAGAAACATTAGAAAATGGCCCATTGTCTAAGACTTGTTATGTATTTTGTATTAATGAAAAAAGCTTATAAAAAAACTTAACAAAAATTTGGAGGTAATTAATCAGCATTGTTTCCTCATTCTGTATGTAGAGTAGAACAAAAAATATTAGCACTGTGTTGACTAATTACTAAGCATATTAAAAAGGTAGGTCTGGTTTGGGTCACAGCCCAATATATAGAAGTGAAGAAATATAAGAATAGTATTTCGCCTTTGCTCATTTATAATCATTTCAGCAAAAGTAAGGAAATAAGTAACTATTTAATGTGATTTAAAGGCAGAGAAAGTCACAAAATAAGTTGATTCTAGAGAAAATAAATGTTAATTACAATAAAAATTCTTATTTAATGATGTTTCATAGGGGATATATCTGTTAAGAATTAATATATCCAAGCATTTACCTTTTCTATGAAATTATTCTCAACTAAGTATAAATATGAATTCTCATGCAGAAAAATAAAGAGCAATTGTATTTTCTAACTTCCATTTTGGTGTTGCTCTTTTTGGAGTTTCTTAGCATATTTTAATATTTAATGATTTACATTGAACACAGATACAATTCAGCAAATATTTTTTTTCAGTGGCATAGTCAAGTAAAATATCTTTAAAAAGACTAAATAATTACTGTATTAGCAACACTACTAATTCCATGACAGATATTATAATATACATATTTTAAGAAAAAGCATAATTCTATTCACATTATTAAAAGTTTCAAATCATGTTTCTGTAGGTCTGTCACAAAGGGTCTGTAGTAGCAAAGTAGAAGTATGTGGTGGAAGGATGACTTGCATCGTGGTGGTCAAGATGCTCAAGAAAAGGAGAGAGGAGGAGGAGGAGGAGGAGGAGGCAGATTCCTGACAAATATTCCAAGGGTATTTCCCCCAATCCTAATTTTTTCCACTAGACACTTTGCCTTAAACAAAATTTGAATGACTAAATTTATCACATGGCCATTTCTGGGACAGTAAAAATCTAAATGAGAACCCGCCCCCCACACAAAAACATCAAATGTTCCAAGAATATCTCTCTCTCTCTCTCTCTCTCTCTCTCTGTTTCTATCTATCTATCTCTGTATGTTTGTGCATGTACATGTATGTATATGTGTGTGTGTATATATTCCTTTGTGTGTGTTTGATATTTGTGGTTAAGTACATAGTGTGTGTTTGATATTTGTGGTTAAGTACATATTTTTCTGTTCGATCAACTGATCTTAGGTAACCCATGAAAGAACACACTCTTGAAGTAAACTGAATCTTCCTTTCAGCAATCATTAATTACCAACATCTATACGTAGGGATGGGGCCTTCTAAAAATATCCATAGCCACATTAGCATGTAGTCTACTGTGGTCATTAGGCTGGGATCCTTTAATCCAAGCATGTTGTTGATATTTTAAATATGTAACATTCTCCTCATTTCTAGAGAATACCACCTTTGTGCTGTTGTACTGATTCACTATTATTCACTACCATTTTGCCCATTCCTTATTCTGTGATGTTTCCTAGGCCTTAAATATAGGAGTTATAAATGCATAAATATGGAAAGGTCAACAGTAATTCATTTAGTAGAATTACAGTAGGAGGTTCTTTTTTTGAAATTATGAACTTTCTAGCTCATGGGGAAATTGTCTTGGTTTGGAAATCAGGAATCATTTCTAAATATTGAGTAGGATTTAAGATGAGTTTGATAGCTATTGGTGGTCCACACAATATGAATGTTTCTGTGCAGGTTTGAAAAAATAATTACTCCCATAGGGTCATATTGAATGCTTAGTTTACCAAGCCAGCTCATTCAGTCAACAGGGTTTCAAGGGAGAGAGAGGCCTGAAAAAATAAAGACAGACAACATTATAGTATGACCAGCCAGTGCTGGGGTTTAAGCAGGTTTATTTTTCCAATCTGCTTTTATATCATTCTAGGTATATACAAAGGATATGGTCAGTCCTAAGGTATAATCAAAATAGTTTAAGGAACAAACAAAGCATAGATAAATGTCACATGATTACTATAGTCAAGTTCTTTACAAGACCCATCAAGATATAAAAAGAAAATTCCTCAGCTTTATGTATCTTGAGCCTATTTCATATTCTGTTTTCAATATCAAATTTCTGCCTGATCCTACTTCTGTGTGCAGACCTAATATCAAATTCTAGTAAAATTTTTAGAAGCAGCTCCAAATCTTTCCACATATTCTTGTTATATATATATGTATATATATATATATATACATATATAAAATTATATATATACATATATATATAATTTATATATAAATATATATAATAAATATATATAATTTTCTGTATCCATTCCTCCATTGAGGGACAACTAGGTTCTCTCCAGCTTCCAGCTATTGTAAATAAGGCTGTTATGAACATAATTGAGCATGTGTCATTATTGCATGCTGGGGAATCCTCTGGGTATATGCCCTGGAGTGGTATAACAGGGTCCTCCAGAAGTGTTATGCCCAGTTTTCTGACGAACCGCCAGAATGATTTCCAGGGTGGTTGTACCAACTTACAGGAATGTAAACAAAAAAGGTAGAAAGTAATAAAAAATGTCTGGCTTATGTTCTTCTGACAAGAAGGCTTCTCTTACACATCATGGAATATGTAATATCAAAACCAATGCATTTCTCCCTTAGGTTGGTAAGGTTCTGTGCAGAATCTTACATGTTATTGACTTCCAGCCTGTTAAATTAATAACTCTGTATGGGGATTAATTTTTAGTTTCAAGCCATGAATGTTGTCCATCAACATGTTGATGTTACTAAAGTTTTATCACAATGGGCAGAAACAAAAGTATTCCCAAGACATGAATTGTTAACATGCACAAGCTATATAAGCCATTCTTGAGGCTTGACCAAGAGGAAAATATTGACCTTAAGCCTTGAATAATTTTATCAGCAACATCCTCAACTTGAAAATTCAGTGGAACAGTATTCTTTAAATTCATAATATCATTATACAGTCAAAACATCCACTGATGTGCTAGAATTATGCCCAATAACCTGCCAGGTTTTGAATTTTCTCTCAATTAGAGTGACTGTCATTGTAAAGTTTAGAAGTGACACAAATTTGGAATTTAGTGTGACACCTGAGATGGCTTCTTATGCTTAAACTATGAGCCTCCTCTCCAAAAATTTGAATAATATCATAAGAAGATCGATTTGTTGTTTTAAATGCCTATCTAAATCTTCTTGAGTACTCAGAGCATTAGTAATTTTTTCTGGATAAATGATTAGCAAAAGTTTTAGCTTCTTGTATCAAGGCAATTGCAGAAGCAGTCGTGCTTGCTGTTAAAGCAATTATAGCTGCTATACCAGCAGTGATGAAGCTCACTAACCTCTTGCTTGTATTTAAAGCCTGGCTCACTTCTTCCAATATTTGTAAGCTTTTTTCAGAGTACCAAGCTCCTGTAATACAAACAGACAATAAAAATAATGCTGGTTGACAGACCACCATAATAGATATGTCAGACTTCAATACTCCATCACAATTAGAAAGTGTAAATTAATTAAGTATATGTAAATACTGTAGAAGAAACAAAAGTAATTTTAATTAAAGAAATAAAAGATGTGTTAGGAGACTTAACACATACACTAACACTTGTTCAAAATCCAGATCCTAGTCCCATTTTATTCACTGCAAATATAACTTTATACAAGGCAGTTATGACTTTTCAAATATCTCTGAAAATGTCTAGAACAAGCCTTATAAATGAAGATGGTTATTTCTGATATTGGGATGATTTCTAGGGCAGTCCATGATTGAGTCAAAATAACTAGTTACATTAAAGGGAAGATAAAAGTCACTGTGAGTTCTCTAATTGATTAATTTTTGAAGGCAGTTTGAACAGTCTGCATTTTATCTGTCTCACAAGGTCTACAAGCTTGAAGCAAGGCACCTTATACAATCTGGGATATAGGCAAGCAAAGGGGGATCAGAAACATATGTCCAATATATCTTCCCTCTCATCAATGTCACAATCTCAGCAAGGCCATGGTCAGCATCATTCTTTGACCCAGGATCAACAGGTCTCACCAAATACTCTGGCATGTCTCACCAAATACAAATATGTACTCTTACCCATATTAATAACTGATCAGGATCATGCCATATGCCAGTATATTGAACCTTCCATTTCACATAGGTATAAGTATGCCTAGTTGTAGGGGGCCATAGATATTCAGAAGAGATTCTTGGCATCTAAACTTTTATAATTCAAAATAAATAGAACAGAATTTAAATAAATTTGTGGTATTTAGGGATATAATTCTCCTTTTTTTATTTTATGAAGATATTGTTTTAAAGTTCCACAATACCTTGTCCATGAGGAGTATAAGGAATTTCAGTAATATGTGTAAATTTGAATTTTTAAAAATGTCTCAAATGCTTGACTGCAATAGCACTTCCATTAATCTGATTCAGCACACCTAACAAAGAAAAATAATGTGGTCAATAGCTAATAAAATTTTTAGTTGCTTCTCCTGTTAAAGCAGTTGCAACTAGAAAACTTGAGAAGGAACCAATAGTCATATGTACATATTTTAATTTTCCAAAATCAGAAATATCAATAACATCCATTTGCCATAACTGATTAGGTCTGAGTCCTGGATGATTAACACCATTATGTAGAAATATAGTGATTGCTTCTTAGAAATTGAGGACAAGATTTTACAATTTGACATGATCATTTTCTGGACCAAATTGTTGTCTCCAGCTATTACTATTTTGAGGATGTAAAGAATTACATTTTTGGCTAATTGTTCCTTTATAAGGCCTATAATCTGCCTGGTATGCAAACCTGCTGTGGCATTAACCTCACTAGGGGTTCCAAACAATCCAGTATGAGATCTTAAATGTATTACAAATTAAGGAATAGTATGTTCTCTTAAATTGGGTTGTATTTGCATAAATAATTGAAAAATTTGAGAATTATCAGTATCTAAAAAAGTAATAATTTCAAGTAATTGTAGAACTTGAGGTACATACTGGTTATCAGTATACAAATGAAAAGCTTGATTTTTCTCATTTCAAAAACAGCAGCTACAGCACATAATTCAATTATTTGTGCAAAAATGTGGGAACTCAAGAGAATGAACATGTGATTTAATTACATATGGTGTGTTTCTGTTAGATGAGCCATGTAAAAGTGCAGTAAGCCAGCATGCATAAATTTACAGGAAATACAAAAAGTATGCATAGAGGCAAATTGTAACAACTTGTCTTTTGGATAATGATTATTAATTTTCCCTCAAATATTTAACCATGCAGTAGACCAAATATCAGTTTTCAGCAATAACTAATTTAATTGCTGTTTGTAGTAAGAAATAAATATTTCATGATGTTCTTTCCCAAAAGACTTTCAGAATTCTATCCAGAAATCAAGTCATAGCTTCATAGTATGATGTTGAAACTTGGAGATGAAGAAGAAAAATGCACATTAATAATCCCTTATGCCAAAGAACTACTGTGTACACATGAGAAGTAACAATAGCAGCCAACAATTTGGCATAGTCTATATAATGTATCTATTGTTGGCTAGTAGATTCCTCTACATTCTCCAAACCTATTTGTCCCTTATTAGTTAATTGTTGAGAAGAATTAGAATTTGGGTCCCCCTTAAGAATATCAAAGAAGAGGCTGAGTTCCGCCTAGGCTCTGTGGGACATCCGCGTGCCCTCTGGCCGAGCACCAAGGCTGCGTTCTGCAACCAGCTCGCCGGCCCCTGGACCAGCAATAGCGGCGGACCTCCATATTGCAACTAGGACACAGCTGGAAAGGCCCAGGTAGACACCCCTTCCAGGGCTACCCTCACGGGGGGGGGCGGGGATCTGCTAGGGTCTCGGAGCCAAGCAGGCCGAGTTCCGCCTAGGCTCTGTGGGACATCCCCGCGCCCTCTGGCCAAGCACCAAGGCTGTGTTCTGCAACCAGCTCGCCAGCCCCTGGACCAGCGATAGTGGCGGGCCTCCATATTGCAACCAGGACACAGCTGGAAAGACCCAGGTAGACACCCCTTCCAGGCCTAACCTCACAGGGGATCTGCTAGGCTCTCGGAGCCAAGCAGGCCGAGTTCCTTGCAACCAGGACACAGCTGGAGAAGCCCAGGTAGACAGATTCCAACAGGGGCTACAATCGCATGGGTGGCAGCCAGCTTACGTTCCCTTAAAGCAGCAGTCACACATATTCACCAGTAGAGAAACAACAGGTGAGCCCAGCCTCACAGGAGATTCAAACACCAGCCACTGACAACAAGGCCAACTAAAACCAGAAATAACCAGATGGCAAAAGGAAAACAAAGGAATGTTACTAACAAAAATCAAGGCAACATGACAGCATCTGAACCCAGTTCTCCAACAACAGGAATCCCTGGACACCCCAAAACACCAGAAAAACAAGACTTGGATATAAAATCACTGGTCAGGATGCTGGTAGCTGAACACATAGAAAAATCTCGTAAAGAAATAGAGGAGAAAATGGATCAAAAGTTAGAAAACTTTACGAGGCAAATACAAAAATCACTTCAAGAAATTCAGGAGAAGATGGATCAAAAAGAAGAAGACAATAAGGAAGAAAGACAAAAGTCACTTAAAGAACTACAGAAGAATGTGGGCCAACAAGTAGAAGCTATGAAAGAGGAAGCACAAAAATCTATTAAAGAAATACATGAAAACACAATCAAGCAAACGAAAGATCTGAGCACATCCATCCAGATACTAAAAACAGAAGTAGAAACAACTAAGAAATCACAGAGGGAGACAACATTGGAGATAGAAAACCTTGGGAAGAAATCAGGGGCCATAGATGCAAGTATCAACAATAGAATACAAGAGATAGAAGACAGAATCCCAGAAGCTGAAGATACCATAGGAACCATTGATTCAACAGTCAAAGAAAATAATAAATGCAAAAAGGTGGTAACCCAAAACATTCAGGAAATCTAAGACACTATGAAAAGACCAAACCTAAGGATTATAGGTATAGACGAGAGTAAAGATTTACAAGTTAAAAGGCCAGCTAATATCTTCTATAATATTATGGAAGAAAACTTCCCCAACCTAAGGAGAGAGATGCCCATGAATATACAAGAAGCCTATAGAACCCCAAACAGACTGGACCAGAACAGAAATACATCCCGTCACATAGTAATCAAAACTCCAAATGTAATAAACAAAGAAAGAAAGGCAGCAAGAGAAAAAGGCCAAGTAACATATAAAGGAAGACCTATCAGAATAACATCAGACTTCTCACCTGAGACCATAAAAGCTAGAAGATCCTGGGCAGATATCATGCAAACTCTAAGAGAACACAAACTTCAGCCAAAACTACTTTACCCAGCAAAGCTCTCAATCGCCATAGATGGAGACATCAAGGTATTCCATGACAAAACCAAATTTGCACGATATCTTTCCACAAATCCAGCCCTACAAAGGATAATAGGGGGAAAACACCAAGACAAGGACGAAAACTACACCCAGGAAGAAGCAAGATAGAAACCTCCTCTCATCAAACCCAAAAGAAGATAACCTCTCGAATATAAAAAATAAATAAGATAAATAAATATAATTTCAAAAATGTCTGGAGGTAATAATTACTATTCCTTAATATCTCTTAACATCAATGGACTCAATTCCCCAATAAAAAGACATAGATTAACAGACTGGATACGGAAACAGGACCCTACATTTTGCTGCATACAGGAAACACATCTCAGTGTTAAAGACAAACACTGCCTTAGAGTAAAAGGCTGGAAGACAATTTTACAAGCAAATGATCTCAGGAAACAAGCTGGAGTAGCCATTCTAATATCAGATAAAATTGACTTCCAACCTAAAATCATCAAAAGAGACTCAGAAGGTCACTTCTTGCTGGCCAAAGGAAAAATCAACCAAGAAGAGCTTTCAATACTGAACATCTATACTCCAAATGCAAGGGCACCCTCATTCATAAAAGAAACCTTACTAAAGCTTAAAGCACACATTACACCTAACACAATAATTGTGGGTGACTTCAACACTCCACTCTCCTCAATGGACCGATCAGGAAAGCAGAAACTAAACAGGGACACAGTGAAACTAATTGAAACTCTGGACCAATTAGATTTAACATATATATATATATATATATATATATATATATATATATATATATATATATAACATTTCATCCTAAAGCTAAAGAATATACCTTTTTCTCAGCACCGCATGTTACATTCTCCAAAATAGACCATATAATTGATCACAAGACAGATGTCAACAAATACAACAAGATCGAGCTAATCCCATGCCTCCTATCAGATCACCATGGAGTAAGAGTGGTCTTCAATAGCAACAAAAACAACAGAAAGCCCACATACACATAGAAACTGAACAATACTCTACTCAATGACACCTTGGTCAAGGAAGAAATAAAAAAAGAAATCAAAGACTTTTTAGAATTCAATGAAAATGAAGGTACAACCTACCCAAATCTATGGGACACAATGAAAGCAGTGCTAAGAGGAAAACTCATAGCTCTAATTGCATCCAAAACGAAACTGGAGAGAGCATACACTAGCAGCTTAACGGCACACCTCAAAGCCCTGGAAGAAAAACAAATTAATTCCCCCAGGAGGAGTAGAAGACAAGAAATCATCAAACTTAGGGCTGAAATCAATCAAATAGAAACAAAGAGAACCATACAAAGAATCAACAAGACCAGGAGCTGGTTCTTTGAGAAAATCAACAAGATAGATAAATCCTTACCCAGACTAACCAAAGGACACAGAGACAGTATACAAATTAACAAAATTAGAAATGAAAAGGGAAACATAACAACAGAAACTGAGGAAATTCAAAAGATCATCAGATCCTACTACAAAGGTCTATACTCAAAACAACTGGAGAATCTGGAGGAAATGGACAATTTCCTAGACAGATATCAAATACCAAAATTAAATCAGCATCAAGTAGACCAGCTAAATAGTCCCATAACCGCTAAAGAAATAGAAGGGGTTATAGAAAGCCTCCCAACCAAGAAAAGTACGGGACCAGATGGTTTTAGTGCAGAATTCTACCAGACCTTCAAAGAAGACTTAACACCAATACTTTTCAAACTATTCCACAAAATAGAGACAGAAGGGACACTGCCCAACTCATTCTTCGGAGCCACAATTACGCTAATACCTAAACCACAAAAAGATCCAACAAAGAAAGAGAACTACAGGCCAATTTCTCTTATGAATATAGATGCAAAAATACTAAATAAAATTCTTGTTAACCGAATCCAAGAGCACATCAAAACAATCATCCACGATGATCAAGTAGGCTTAATCCCAGGGATGCAGGGATGGTTCAATATATGGAAATCCACCAATGTAATCCACTACATAAACAAACAGAAAGAAAAAAAAACACATGGTCATCTCATTAGATGCTGAAAAAGCATTCGACAAAATTAAGCATCCTTTCATGCTAAAAGTCTTGGAAAGAGCAGGAATTCAAGGCCCATACCTAAACATAGTAAAAGCAATCTACAGCAAACCAGTAGCCAACATCAAAATAAATGGAGAGAAACTTGAAGCAATCCCACTAAAATCAGGGACTAGACAAGGCTGCCCTCTTTCTCCATATCTTTTCAATATAGTACTTGAAGTTCTAGCAAGAGCAATTAGACAACATAAGGAAGTCAAAGGGATACAAATTGGAAAGGAAGAAGTCAAACTATCATTATTTGCAGACGATATGATAGTTTACCTAAGTGACCCAAAAACTCCACCAGAGAACTTCTACAGCTGATAAACAACTTCAGCAAAGTGTCAGGTTATAAAATTAACTCAAGCAAGTCAGTGGCCTTCTTGTACTCAAAGGACAAGCAGGCTGAGAAAGAAATTAGGGAAATAACACCCTTCACAATAGCCACAAACAACATAAAGTATCTTGGCGTAACTCTAACCAAACAAGCGAAAGATCTGTACAACAGGAACTTCACGTCCTTGAAGAAAGAAATCGAAGAAGACCTCAGAAGATGGAAAAATATTTCTTGCTCCTGGATTGGCAGGATCAATATAGTAAAAATGGCCATCTTGCCAAACACAATTTACAGATTCAATGCAATCCCCATCAAAATCCCAACTCAATTCTTCATAGATCTAGAAAGAGCAATTCTCAAATTCATCTGGAGCAACAAAAAACCCAGGATAGCTAAAACTATTCTCAACAATAAAAGGACTTCTGGGGGAATCAATATCCCTGACCTCAAGCAGTACTACAGAGCAATTGTGTTAAAAACTGCATGGTATTGGTATAGCAACAGGCAAGCAGATCAATGGAACAGGATTAAAGACCCAGAAATTAACCCACAGACTTATGGTCACTTGATCTTTGATAAAGGAGCCACAACCATCCAATGGAATAAAGATAGCCTTTTCAACAAATGGTGCTGGTTCAACTGGAGGTCAACATGCAGAAGAATGCAAATTTACCCACTCTTATCTCTTTGCACTAAGATCAACTCCAAGTGGATCAAGGACCTCCACATAAAACCAGACACACTGAAACTATTAGAAAAGAAATTTGGGAAGACCCTGGAGGACTTGGGCACAGGGGAAATATTCCTGAACAGAACACCAATAGCTTATGCACTAAGATCAAGAATCAACAAATGGGACCTCATAAAATTCCAAAGTTTCTGCAAAGCAAAGGACACTGTCAGAAGGACAAAACGGCAACCAACAAATTGGGAAAAGATCTTCACCAACCCCACATCTGACAGAGGGCTAATATCCAATATATACAAAGAACTCAAGAAGTTAGACCGCAAAGAACCAAATAACCCTATCAAAAAATGGGGCACAGAGCTAAACAAAAAATTTTCACCAGAAGAAATTCGGATGGCCGAGAAACACCTTAAAAGATGTTCAACATCATTAGTCATCAGGGAAATGCAAATCAAAACAACCCTGAGATTCTACCTCAAACCAGACAGTATGGCTTAGATTAAAAACTCAAGAGACAACAAGTGCTGGCGAGGATGTGGAGAAAGAGGAACACTCCTCCACTGTTGGTGGGATTGCAAAATGGTAAAACCGCTCTGGAAATCAGTTTGGCGGTTCCTCAGAAAATTGGGCATGACACTTCCAGAGGACCCTGGCATACCACTCCTGGGCATATACCCAGATGATTCCCCTGCATGCAATAAAGACACATGCTCCACTATGTTTATAGCAGCCTTGTTTATAATAGCCAGAAATTGGAATGAGCCCAAATATCCCTCAAAGGAGGAATGGATACAGAAAATGTGGTATATTTATACAATGGAATACTACTCAGCAATTAAAAATAATGAATTCTTGAAATTTGTAGGTAAATGGTTAGACCTGGAAAATATCATCCTGAGTGAATTAACCCAATCACAAAAGAATGCACATGAAATGCAATCACTGATAAGTGGATATTAATGAGCCCAGAAGCCCTAAATACTCAAGACACAAATAGCAAGTCAAATGATTCCCAAGAAGAAGAAAGGAGAGGACCCTGAGCCTGTAAAGATTGCATCCAGTTTAGTAAAGAAACCGAGGGGGGAGGGGGAATGATTGGGGAATAGTTGGGGGGGAGAGGGACTATGGGAACTATGGTGGGTGGGACCTGGGAAAGGGGAAAGCCTTTGGAATGTAAACATAGAATATAGAAAATAAAAAAAAGAATATCAAATATCAAAGAAAGGTTTAAATTTTCCTGTGATAAGCTTAGGATGAGATCCTAGCCAATTAACATCTAACAGCTTTAGGAAATCATTTAAAGTAAGTAGATTGCCTTTTCATTTCTGAATTTTCAGTGCTACAGTTTGTTTAGGATATGGCTTAGGTCCCAAAAATTGAAAAGGATATTGCCCTTCCACCCATTTTACCACCTGTCCTTTCTGCTGGGGCAGACTATTGACAGATCTGCCACAGTCAAGATACCATCTCATCATGCATGCTAGAGAATGTATTGCAATCAGGGAAGTTGGTTCCTCCACAGGAGTCCCAAGAGGCCTGGAAGCACAGGTAAGACCACCCCTGCTGCTCATAGGAACATGTCTGGAACCTTCAGGAGGGAAACTTCCAGTTTCTGTCTCTAGCTGTGGACCATCCTCTGAAACAGTGTACCATATCCAAGTGGTGCAAGGAGATAGCTAACCGCCCAGGACTTTGGAGAGGCCTGAGATCACAGAACTGATCCTGAGCCACAGAACTACACACAAAAACACCTCCCAGGAGTGCCTATATACCTGTGTGCACAGAGAATAGGAATCCTAGGAGTACAGATACACCAGATTGCAGGACAGATAAGTCATAATCAGAGACTATAAGACTAGATAACACAAGAGGTGACCAAATGGGTAAAGGCAAATGCACGAACATTACCAACATAAACCAATGCAACATGGCAACATCTGAACCCAGTTCTGCCATAAAAGTATATCCTAGATACCCCAACACACTAGAAAAGCAAGTGCTGTGTTTAAAATCACATCTCCTGATGCTGATAGAGGACATAAATAATTCCCTTAAATAAATACAGGAGAACATGTGTCAACAGGTAGAAGTCCTTAAAGAGGAAACACAAAAATTCCTTAAAAAAATTACAAGAAAAAACAGAGAAGGAACTGAAAAAAAATCCAGAATCAAAGAATGGAAGTAGAAACTATAAAGAAATCACAAAGGGAGACAACTTTGGATATGGAAAACTATGGAAAGAAATCAGGAGTCATAGATGAAAGAATCAACAACAGAATATAAGAGATAGAAGAAAGAATCTCAGGTGCTGAATATATCATAGAAAATATTTCCATAACAGTAAAAAGAAAATGCAAAATGCAAAAAGCTTGTAACCAAAATCATCCAGGAAATCTATGACACAATGAGAACATCAAACCTAAGGATTATAGGTATAGAAGAGAGAGAACATATACAAATTAAATGGCCAGTAATTACCTTTAGCAAAATTATAGAAGAAAACTTCCCTAACCTAAAGCAAGAGATGCCCATGATCATACAAGAAGCCTATAGAATGCCAAACAGACTGGACAGGAACAGATATTTCTCCCATCACATAGTAATCAAAACCCCAAATGCACTAAAAAAAGAAAGAATATTAAATGCAGTAAGGGAAAAAGGTCAAGTAATATATAATGGCAGACCTATCTATAAGAGTTCTCAACAGAAACTATGAAAGCTAGAAGATCCTGGGCAGATGTCACATAGATCCTAAAAGTACATAAATGTCAGTCCAGGCTACTCTACCCAGCAAAAGGTATACAAATTGGAAAGGAAGAAGTTAAAATATCACTATTTGCAGATGATATGATCTACTTTAGGGACCCTAAAAATTGCACCAGAGAATTCCTAAAGCTGATAAACTACTTCAGGAAAGTAGCTGGGTATAAAATTAACTCATACAAATCAGAAGCCTTCCTATACTCAAAGGATAATCAACCTGAGAAGGAAACTAGGGAAATGACACCCTTCAGAATACTCACAAATAATATTACATACCTTGGTGTGACTTGAAGAAAGCAAGTGAAAGATATGTATGACAAGAACTTCAAGTCTCTGAAGAATGAAATCGAAGATCTTCAAAGATAGAAAGATCTTCCATGATCATGGATTGGCAGGATTAATATAGTAAAAAATGACCACCTTGCTGAATGCAATCTACAGATTCAATGAAATCCCCATCAAATTCCCAAATCAATTCTTCATAGCGCAAGAAAGAGCAATCTTCAAATTCATTTGGAATAACAAAAAAACCAAGGATAGCTAAAACTTTCCTCAACAACAAAAGATCTTCTTGGGGAATCACCAACCCTTACCTCATGCTCTACTACTGAGCAATGGTGATAAAAACTGTGTGTTATCCCTACAGAGATAGGCAGGAAGATCAATGTACTAGTATTGAAGACCCAGAAGTGAACCCACACACCTAGTGTCATTTTATATTTGACAAAGGAGCGGGAAAAACTTCCAGTGGAAAAAAGACAGCATTTTTAACAAATGGTGTTGGATTGACTGGAGGTCAACATGTAGTTAAATGCAAATCGACTCATTCTTATCTCCTTTTATTTAATTTTCTATATTCTTTTTTACATTCCAAATGCTTTCCCCTTTCCCAGTTCCTCCCTTACAGTATGTCCCATAAGTCCTCTTCCCTCTGCCCATTCCCCAATCATCCACTCCCATTTCTCTGTTCTGGTACTCCCCTACTGGATCAAGTCTTTTCAGGACAAGGGCCCTTTCCTCCCTTCTTCTAGGGAATCATATGATTAGCTAATCGTGTCTTGAGTATTCAGAATTTCTGGGCTAATTAATATCCACTTATCAGTGATTGCATTTCATATGTATTCTTTTGTGATTGGGATAGCTCACTTAGGATGATATTTTCCAGTTCCAACCATTTGCCTACAAATTTCATGACTTCATTGTTTTTAATTGCTGAGTAGTATTCCACTGTATAACTATACCACATTTTCTTTATCCATTTCTCCATTGAGGGGCATCTGGGTTCTTCCCAGCTTCTGGCTATTATAAACAAGGTTGCTATGAAAATAGTGGAGTATGTGTCCTTGTTGCCTGAAGGGGAATCCTCTGGATATATGCCCGGTAGTGGTATGGCAGGGTCCTCTGGAAGTGTCATGCCCAATTTTCTGAGGAACCGCCAGACTGATTTCCATAGTGGTTGTACCATCTTGCAATCCCATCAGCAATGGAGGAGTGTTCCATTTTCTCCACATCCTCAACAACACCTGCTGTTTCCTGAGTTTTTAATCTTAGCCAATCTGACTGGTGTGAGGTGAAATCTCGGTTGTTTTAATTTGCATTTCTCTGATTTTCTTCTTAATTACAAATATGAGTGAGTTCCAAGGATAATGAAAATCTTGAACTTGTGTTTAAATTGGAAACTGCAGCTAATGGAACATTGGCAGTTAACTATAATTTTTAGTTTCTTTTGCAATATCAAGCATAATAATAATTTTGGGAAGCAAAAGTCAATTTTTAATAAATGTAAACAATCCAGTGTCTCCAATATCAATGCCAAATTCATTACTCTCTTGATAAATAGTGAGGTTGCCAGTTCTTATATGTAAATGCATGATGGCTAACATTTTTCTTTTTATTTATTTATTTTTTATTTATTGAAAAGGGAAGTAAAGGGAAGTAAAAACGCATTATGATAAAAATAAAGATTTACATGGAAAATATTTCAGATAAACATTGAAATTGACAATTTTCATAGAAAATTAAGAAATAAAATGGTAGACATGTAAAACATTGCTAAATTAATTGAAATATAGGATAGAAATATTTTATGATAAAATCGAAGATTTACATGGAAATTATTTCTGATAAAATTGTAGAAAATGTAGAAAAACGTTAGAATTGAAGATTATCATGAAAAAATTTATAATAATGGTAGGCCTAAATGTATTCCTAAGTTTATTAAAAGTGGAATCATAAATATTTTCTGATAAACTTGAAGATTTACAGGGAAACTATTTCTGATAAAATTGCAGAAATATTTAGAAAAACATGTTAAAATTAAAGATTATCATGGAAATTATATAGATAAAATAATAGGCATAAAGACAATTCTAAGTTGATTGAAGGTAGAATTATACATATTTTCAGATAACACTGAAGACTTACAGGGGAAATATTTCTGGTAAAATTCAAGAAATAAATATACAAACACGTTAAAATTGGCTATTTCATGAAAAATTTTACATAGAAAATGGTGGATGTAAAAACTCTAAATTAATTGATTTAACATGGAATTAGAAACACTTGTGATAAAATCAAAGTTTTATGTTGAAAACATTTCTGATAAAATAGAGGAAGTATATAGAAAGACATTAAAATTGAAGATTATCATGAAAAATAATGCAGATAAAATGGTAGACATAAAAGAAATTACTAAATTAATTAAAAGGGGAATTACAAACACTTTCTGATAATATTTAAGATTTACATGAGAAGTATTTTGTTAGTCTATGTCTTTTTATTGGAGAATTGAGTTCATTGCTGTTAAGAGATATTAAGGAACAGTGATTGTTGGTTTCTGTTATTTTTTATGTTATTTTTACGTTTGTCTGGGTATCTTCTTTTGGGTTTTTTGGAAGATTACTTTCTTTTCTTTTCTAGGGTATAGTTTCCCTCCTTGGGTTGGCATTTTCCACCAATTATCCTTTGTAGGGCTGTATTTGTGGCCAGATATTGTGGAAATTGGGTTTTATCATGGAATATCTTGGTTTCTCCATCTACTATGATTGAGAGTTTTGCTGGGTATAATAGACTGGGCTGGCATTTGTGTTCTCTTAGGGTCTGTATGAAATCTGCCCAGGATTTTCTAGCTTGCATTGTCTCTGGTGAGAAGTCTGGTGTGATTCTGATCGGTCTGCCTTTCTAAGTTACTTGCCCTTTTTTCCTTACTGCTTTTAATGTTCTTTCTTTATTTAGTAAATTTGGTGTTTTGATTATTATGTGCCGGGAGGATTTTCTGTTCTGCTCTGGTGTATTTGGAGTTCTGAAGGCTTCTTGTATGTTCATGGCATCTCTATCTCTATGTTAGGGAAATTTTCTTCTATAATTTGTGGAAGATATTTACTGGGCTTTTAAGGTGTAAATCCTCACTCTTGTCTATACCTATAATCCTTAGGTTTGGATCTGGAATTCCTGGATGTTTTGAGTTACCAGCTTTATGTATTTTGCATTTTCTTTAACTGTTGACTCAATATTTTCTATGGTATTTTCAACACCTGAACTTCTTTCTTTTATCTCTTGTATTTTGATGTTGATGCTTGCATCTATGACCCCTGAATTCTTTCCAAGGCTTTCTATCTCCAGAGATGCCTCACTTTATGATTACTTTATTGGTTCTACTTCCACTTTTAGATACTGGATAATTTTGTTCAGTTCCTTCACTTGATTGTTTGCGTTTTCCTGTAATTCTTTAAAGGATTTTTGTCTTTCTTCTTTAAGGGCTTCTGCCTGTTGACCCATGATCTTCTGTACTTTTGAAAGGGAATTTTGTCTTTCCTTTTTAAGGGCTTTTACCTATTGACCGATGTTCTCCTGTATTTCTTTAAGGTAGTTATTTAAGTCTTCCTTGAAGCACTCTATCAGCATTATGAGATATGATTTTAAATCCAACTCTTGCTTTTCCAGTGTGTTGAGGTATCCAGGACTTGTGGTAGAAGAACTGGCTTCTGATGTTGCCCTGCAGCCTTGGTTTCTGTTGGTAGGGTTCTTGTGCTTGCCTTTCACCATCTGATGCTAGTTGGTATTCTTGTCTCTGGCTGGAGTTTGTTCCTCTTGTGGGCCTGTAAGCCTGTGTCCTTACTCCTCTGAGCTCAAAAGTGAAAGCACTGCTGGGAGATCTCTGTCTCTCTCTCCAGGAGGGCTATGCACAGAAGACTGTGGAGTCTCCTGGCTCCCTGGTGCAAATGGCTGTGGGCAGGAAGACTTCCATCTCAGCTGCTCCACTGATCTTGGGCCTTGTGTGCTCCTAGCTGGTACCCTCCAGAGAGAAGGTGGAGATCTTACCTCTGTGTTCAAAAGTGAAAGTCTGCTGGGAGATCACTCCCTACCTGGAGGGCTATGCACAGAAGGCTGTGGAGTCTCCCAGATTCTGGTTCAAATGGTGGATGGTTTAAGTTTTAATAACTTGTTAATGAACTATCTCTTACAATTCTGGTTTCTAGGACAAGTATTACATAAAGTATTCCAACTTAGAGGTTCTTTAGAGACCTGTTTCCCTCAGTTGGCTCATACCATATGTTTATTCATCACTGGCCCAATCTTTCCTTTGTGAGCCCGTCCTTTCCTGTAGTGTCCTTAACTGTACCTCTCTTTTTGAGATCAACATTTAGGTGTAATCTGACCAAGCCAGTTCAGTTAGTCAACAGGGTCTCAAAGGAGGAAGTGATGATTGAAAAGAAAAAAAAAGACAATTAGATGTCATTAGAACATGACTCCTGCCAGTGCTAGGGCTGAAGTGGTTTTATTTTTTCCAGTTTGCTTTTATATCATTCTAGGTACATACAAAGAATGTAGTCAGTCCTAAAACATAAACAATATAGTTAAGGAACAAACACATTGCTCAGCTCAATTCATCTTGAGCCTATTTTCAAGTCCTTGATCAACATCAAATTCCTGCCTGATTCTACTTCCATCCTCTGGCCCAATGTCACATTCTTGCCAAATTCCTAAAAGCAGCCCCAAACGCTTTCCACATAAAGCTCTCCAATACCACCAGGGATTGGAATTCTGTGATAGGATTAGAAAGATTCATAGGTGTTGATTTGTTGAAGGAAGTGTGTCACTGGGCATGTGCTTTGAAGTTTGAAAACCATATTATAGGCAAAGGGCTCTTGGTTTCTGCCTGTGGCTCTAGATGAAGCTTTCTGCTACTGCTCCAGTTCTTTGGTCCCATAGCAACAACTACAGCAACAATAAATAGCAACAACAGCAGCAGCAACAACAGCAAAAACAGCAACAACATCAATGAAACGAATCTCAGAAACTGTAAGCAAGTACCTAATTAAATACTTTCTTTTATAGAAGTTGCATTGGTTATGGTGATTTTTATGGCAAGAGAACTGTGAGTAAAAGTATTTACTTTAGTTTTACTGAGGGTATCTTGCTAGACTAGTCATTGTCTTGGTTATAGAATCTACAGCTGACTATGAATAGTGATTATTTTGCTTTTATATTCTGGGATATTATTTATTCTAATTTTCTGAAATAAGTCTTTCAAATCAGTTTCAGCTGAATTATTCCTGGCCCAATGTCCAAAGTATTTTATGTCACTTTTGATGTTCCCACTTTAAAGTTATGCAAGTCAATCAAGTCCATTGGCAGCAGCCTATATTGTTGTCATAGTTTCTTGATTAATAATTCAGGAAAATAGTTTGCTTAATTACTCCTTGATGATTTGCTAGAGTCTACATATCTTGAGAGAGCATTGCCATTCTATGCAATGGTGTAATTCCATTTAAGCTACATGTATATGTACATGCACATTCCCCACAAAAATGCATTTTGCTTATTTTAAATTTTTATTTCCGTATATATCTCTATGTGTATGGACTACATGTTGTATGTCCATATAGAACAGAGGAGGGTATTGCATGTGTTTGTGAGCAACCTGATTTGGGTGCTGCAAATTAGACATGGGTTCTCTGAAATAGTAGAAATTGCTCTTAACCTCAGAGCCATCTGTTTAGCCTCCATATAATTCATTTTTAATAAAGCATACAAAATAGTACTTTGCACCTCCTGCACCATTCTTACTTTTCTGGTTTAAGTAGTTACTCTATATTTTATACTCACATCTTAAAATTTGAAGTTAGGGTTCAAAATGAAAGTAATTGTCTTAGAGTTCTATGTTACATCACTCAGTGTAATATTTTATAACCCGTCCATTTATCTACACATTTCATTTTCTCTTTGTGATTGAATGAAGGTCAGCTCCATAAATATAACTCATTTTCATTATCTATTTGTTATTTGAAGATTATCCAGGATGCTTTCTCTCTATTACATTGTTAATAGAACAGCAATGAAAATGATCAATGAAATATAGCTCTAGTCACTATTATGTGCATTATGTGTATACAATAGGCATAGCATAGAAGGGCCACATGGGAGATCTACATTAATATTTTTAAGGATTTTCCACACTCATTTCATCAGTGGCTTTACAAGTTTGCAATCTCTTAAACATTAATGGAAAGTCCCTTTGCCACAACTAAATTATCAACATTGCTGTCAGCTTTTTGATATTATCCAATACAGACTGGGTAAAACAAATGTCTCAAATTAATTTCTTTTCTCTGTCTTCTTCTTCTTCTTCTTCTTCTTCTTCTTCTTCTTCTTCTTCTTCTTCTTCTTCTTCTTCTTCTTCTTCTTCCCCTTCCCCTTCCCCTTCCCCTTCCCCTTCCTCTTCCTCTTCCTCTTCCTCTTCCTCTTCCTCTTCCTCTTCCTCTTCCTCTTCTTCTTCTTCTTCTTCTTCATCTTCCCATTATCTTCCTTCCTTCATTACTGTCTTCCTCCTCCACCACATTATCATGATTATTTTCCAGCTATAATCTTGTTCCTTCTCTTTTCCTATGTGGAAAAAATTTATATAAAATATTATGATTATGGTTTTTAGGAGTTATTTTATTGCTATGATTCTTTTATAGAACAGAAGTATTTTGTTTTCCCCTATGTCCCTGGAATATATTGTCAGGATCTATAAATTACAGGTAGTGTCATAAAGGGGTTCTATCTCAATGAATCCAATCATATATTAGTTGCTTAGTCCCACAGGGTTAGTGCCTTCATTACACCAGCATATCTTGCATATAAGAACTATTTTAGATCATAGGGCTTGTAGAAGGCTTGGCATTTACCTTTTTGTAACATCCCTCTCATAGCAGGAAGAGTATATTCCATGGAAATGAACACTAGGCAGTAATGGTAAAGGATTTAGTTAAGAAGGGGATGAACTTCTCCACATTCAGTGAGCTGTAAAGGTGTAAACGTGTTATCTTCAACAATATAGGCTTACTTTCAATTTGTGGAAAGCAACCAAAAATATTGGCAAAAGATATACTGCTTGTGAGTCCTTATTGCACTGCTTTGGGCAACTATTCCATAAGATGTAAACTGTTCTCTTAATCACAAGATTAATTTCTTTACTAGAGATGCCCAATCAGTGTTCAGTCTTCTTAATTTGATTGCTTGCTTATTGTATTTGTTTGCATGTTTTTTGGTGATTGATACATGTATGCACATAGTATCAAGGTTTAATTTGATTCTCAAATGGCTTTTTGTTTTAGCTGAAAACTCTTATTTCATTCCATATCACATCTCTTTGTCTTCTCATTTAATCCTCATACTACATATTTTCAATCCATCCATATTTCCTATTTAATCATGGGGAAAATGCCATGATTTAATATCAAGGTAAAGTTGAAACTTTTCAATATATGATAAGCCAATTAAAGACATTGATAGTGGGAAAAAATTGATGCCTGTTATAAGAAAACTGTTTTCACAATTTTAACGTAAATCCTAAACTATTATAAAAAATTCAGTTGAGACACAGGGCATAAGATCAGCTGGGATGAAAGTCTTCCTGCCACCATTTGCATCACAGAGCCAGGAGCCTCCTCAGCCTTTTGTTCACAGCCCACCAAGAGAGAGTGATCTCCCAGTAGTACTTTCACTTCTGAGCTCAGAGGAGTAATGACACAGGTATACAGGCCCACAGGAGGAACAAACTCTAGCCAAAGACAACAATAACAACTAGCACTAGAGATAACCAGATGGTAAAAGGCAAACACAAGAACCCTACCAACAGAAATCAAAGCCACATGGCAACATAAGAGCAAAGGTCTCCCACCACAGCAAGTCCCGGATACTTCAACACACCAGAAAATCAAGAGTTGCATTTAAAATCATATCTTATGATGCTGATAGAGGGCTTCAAGAGTCAAATAACTCTCTTAAAGAAATACGGGAGAATACTGGTCAACGTGCATAAACAGGCAGAATCCCTTAAAAGAGAAATATAAAAATCCCTTAAAGAATTACAGGAAAACACACACACACACACACACACACACACACACACAAATCGAGTGAAGGAACTGAACAAAACCATCCAGGATCTAAAAGTGGAAGAAGAAACAATAAAGAAATCACAAAGTGAGACATCTCTGGAGATAGAAAACCTTGGAAAGAATTCAGGAGTCTTAGATGCAAAAGATAGAAGAAAACCTCAGGTGCTGAAGATACCATAGAACACATTGACTCAAAAGTGAAAGAAAATGCAAAATGCATAAAGCTGGTAACTCAAAATATCTAGGAACTCCAGGACACAATGAGAAAATCAAACCTAAGGATTATAGTTATAAAAGAGAGCAAAGATTTCCAACTTAAAGGGCCAGTAATATCTTGAGAAAAATTATAGAAAAAAAACTTCCCTAATCTAGAGAAAGAGATGCAAATGAGCATACAAGCAGCCTTCAGAACTCCAAACAGACTGGACCAGAACAGAAAGTCCTCCCAGCACGTAATAATCAAATCACCAAATTCATTAAACAAAATAAGAATATTAAAAGCAGTAAGGGAAAATGGGCAAGTAAATTAGAAAGGCAGACCAATCATAATTACACCAGACCTCACCAGAGACGATGAAAGCTAGAGTATCCTGGGCTGACCTCATACAGACCCTAAGAGAACACAAATGCCAGCCCAGGCTACTATACCCCACAAAGCTATCAATCACCATAGATGGAGAAACCAAGATATTCCATGATAAAACCAAATTTTCACAATATCTGTCCACAAATCCTGCTAGATGGAAAATGCCAACCCAAGGAGGGAAACTAAACCCTAGAAAAAGCAAGAAAGTAATCTTCTTCCAACAAACCCCAAAGAATATAACCGCACAAACATGAAAATAACATCAAAATTAACAGGAAGCAAAAATCACTATTCATTATATCTCTTAACAACAATGGACTCAACTCCCCAATAAAAAGACATAGATTAACAGAAATATTTCTCATGTAAATCATCAATTTTATCAGAAAACGTTTGTAATTCCTCTTTTAATTAATTTAGTAATTTCGTTTACATCTACAATTTTATTTGCATTATTTTTCATGATAATCTTCAATTTTAATACGTATTTTGTGTATATTTTCTCTATTTTATCAGAAATGTTTTGCATGTAAATCTTTGGTTTTGATCAAAAATGTTTCTAATCTACCTTCCATTAATTTAGAAAGAGTTTTTATATCTATCATTTTATATGTAATTTTTTTCTTGAAATATTCAATTTTAACATGTTTGTCTATATATTTCTTGAAATTTTCCAGAAATATTTTCCATGTAAATCTTCCATTTTATCTGAAAATGTTTATAATTCTACCTTCAATTAAATTAGAATTATCTTTATGCCTATCATTTTGTCTTTACAATTTCCATGATAATCTTTAATTTTAACACGTTTATATATATATTTCTTCAATTTTATCAGAAATATTTTCCATGTAAATCTTCAAGTTTATCAGAAAATGTTTATAGTTCCACTTTCAATTTATGAATACTTTTATGCCTACCATTATTATATCTATATAAAATTTTCCATGACAATCTTCAATTCAAACATGTGTTTCTACATTTTTCTACAATTTTATCAGAAATATTTTCCACATAAATCTTCAATTCTATCATAAAATGTTTCTATCTCATATTTCAATTAATTTAGCAAATTTTTATGTGTACCACTTTACTCTTTAATTTTCCATGAAAACTATCATTTTTAAAGTGTTTTTCTATGTATCTCTTCAATTTTATCTGAAATATTTTCTTCGTAAATCTTTAATTTTATCATAAGTGTTTTACTTCTGTTTTCAATAAAAAAAGAAAATAATAAAAATACAGTTGATTGTCAACATCATAGAAACAAGAAAATGAGAGTATAATATGCATATCACATAGTACATTAATATAACACAAAATTTAATTATATATAGTATTTTCAATGTAATTATTTTTCATATGAACCTATGGTTCAAAAATAGTATATATTTAATAAATTGGTAGACATCAAGTCTCTGTGAGGTTAGTCAGTTACTCTCCCACAGATGCCAGACAGGGAAACCCAGCTAGAAGGAAATATCCTACAAACAGGCAACAGTTTGAGGAATAAATTCTGTTCCAGTTCTTCAGGACCCACCAACATGAAAACAAAGTTTCACAACTGCTACATAAATGCAGGGGGCCCGAGTTCCAGAACATATAAGGTCTTTGATTGATGGTTCAGTGTCTGAGAGCCTTAGGGGTCTAGTTTATTTGATTCTGTTGGGTTTCCTGTAGAATTCCTATCTCCTTAGGGCCCAGCAATTCTTTCTCCTATTTTTTTTTTAATTATAGCCAGGTGGTGGTGGCACACGCCTTTTTAAAAAAAAATCTATATTCTTTGTTTACATTCCAAAAGCTTTCCCCTTTCCCAGTCCCCCCCCACAATATATGCCATAAGTTCTCTCCCACCCCCCTAACCCCCCTGCCTATTCCCCAATCACCCCACACACAGCATTTCTCTGTTCTGGTACTCTCCTACAAAACTGGATCCAATCTTTTCAGGATCAGGAACCTCTCCTTCTTTTTTCTTGGGAATCTTCTGACTTGCTAATTGTGCCTTGAGTATTCAGAGCTTCTGGGCTCATTAATATCTCTCATATTTGTTAATAAGTATTCCCAAGCTCCATCCATGTTTGCCTGTGGGTATCTGCATCTGTCTTAGTCAGCTGCTGACTGTAACTTCTCAGAGTCCAGTCTGAGCATAACAAAATATCATTAATAGTGATAGAGATTTGTGCTTGCTGATAGGTAGTTTGATTCTTTAAAAAAAACAGTATATCTATACATGTGTTTAAGTCTGGACATTTGCTATGATTCATTTGTTTAATTGATCAACTTATATATTTCTTCAATCTCAGGCAGGTGTTTGTTGTTTGTTTTCTATCACTGTAGCTCTGTAGTATAGCTTGAGTTCAGGGATGGTGATTCCTTCTGAAGTTCTATTATTCTTCAGGTTTGGTTTTGCTACTTTAGGTTTTTTACTTGTCCACATAAATTTGAGAATTGCTCTTTCTATGTGTTTGAAGAATTTTGTTGGGATTTGGATGGGGATTGCATTGAATTTGTAGATTGCTTTCGGTGGGGTGGCCATTTTTACAATGTTAATCCTACATGTTCATGGGCATGGGAGATCTTTCCAACTTCTGATATTTTCTTCAATTTATTTCTTTAGTGATTTGAATTTCCTGTAATTCAGATTGTTCACGTGCTTCATTAGAGATTCACCATGATATTTCATGTTATTTGTGGATATCTTAAAAGGAGTTGTTTCACTGAATTCTTTCTTATGCAGTTCATCATTTATATAAAGGAGGGATGTTTTTATTTTCATTTCCCAGATGACTAAAGATGTTGAACATTTAGATGTTTCTCAGACATTTGGTATTCCCCAGTTGAAAATTCTTTTGTTAGCTCTGTGCCCCATTTTTAAATAGGGGTATTTGGTTCTCTGGACTCTAATCTCTTGAATTCTTTGACTATATTGGATTTTAGCCCTGTGTGAGATATAGGGTTGGTAAAGATCTTTTCCCAATTTGTTGGTTGCCATTATGTCTTTTTGACAATGCCCTTTGCCTTTCAGAAACTTTGTAATTTTATGAGGTCCCATGTGTCAATTCTTGATCTTAGAGCATAAGCTATTGTACTTTTCAGGAATTTCTCCCCTATGCTCATGTGCAAGAGCTTCTTACCCACTTTATTTTTCTATTAGTTTCAGTGTGTCTGGTTTTACATGGAGGTCCTTGATCTACTTAGAATTGAGCTTTGTACAAGCAGATAAGCATGGATTGATTTGTATTTTTTTGCATGCTAACTGCCAGTTGAACCAGCACCATTTGTTGGAAAGGGTGAGATTCCACCCATACCAGTCATAATGGCTAAGATAAAAAATTCAGGCAATAACAGGTGCTGCTAAGGATGTGGAGAAAGACTAACATTCCTCAACTGCTGGTGGGATTGCATGCTGTTACAAAAACTCTCACAAATTGATTGAACTAGAAAATATCATCCTGAATGAGGTAACACAATCACAAAAGAACAAACATGGTATGTACTCACTGATAAGTGGTTATTAGCCTGGAGGATTGGAATACTGAAAATATAATTCACAGACCAAATGAATTTCAAGCAGAGGATGGCCTAGTTGGTAATCAAAGAGATGAGAGGACCTTGTTCCTGGGAAAGCTAGATGCCCAAGAGATGGTAATGTCTGAGAATAGGGTAGAAGGAGTATGTGGGTTGCTGAGTAGGGGGAGGGGTGATCGCATAGCATGTTTTTGGAGTAGAAGCAAGGAAAGGGGATAAAATTTGAAATGTAAATAAAAATATGCAAATCAAAACAACCCTGAGATTTCACCTCACACCTGTCAGAATGGCTAGAATTAAAAACTCAGAAGACATCAGGTGTTGGCGAGGATGTGGAGAAAGAGGAACACTCCTTCACTGCTGGTGGGAATGCAAGCTGGTACAACTACTCTGGAAATCAGTCTGGCAGTTCCTCAGAAAACTGGACATGATACTTCCATAGGATCCAGCCATACCACTCCTGGGAATATACCCAGAAGATTCCCCAGCATGCAATAAAGATACATGCTCCACTACATTCATAGCAGCCTTATTTATAATAGCCAGAAGCTGGAAAGAACCCAGATGTCCCTCAAGGGAGGAATGGATACAAAAAATGTGGTAAATATACACAATGGAATACTATTCAGGCATTAGAAACAATGAATTCATGAAATTCTTAGAGAAATGGATGGAGCTGGAGAACATCATACTAAGTGAGGTAACCCAGTCTCAAAAGAATACCCATGGTATGCACTCACTGATAAGTGGATATTAGCCTAGAATCTTGGGACACCAAAGACACAATTCACATACCAAATGATGTCTGACAAGAAGAAAGGAATGGACACTAGTGCTGGAAAGGATCAAAGCATCAGTGTAGGGGAATACCAGAACAGGGAAGTGGGAAGGGGTGGATGAGGGAGCAGGGGGAGGGAAAAGGACATGTGGGACCTTAGGGGGGTGGGGAAACAAAGAAAGGGAAATGAAATGTAAATATAGAATATATCCAAAAATTTTTTTCTTTTGAAAAAAAAAAAGAAAGAGGGAAACTGATTTATTTGAACTAATTTTGCATCAAACCACTTTGTGGAAGCTGTTTATCTTCTTTAGATGTTCTTTGGTAGAATGTTTCAGATTGCTTATATATGCAATCATATCATTTGCAAATAGCGATACTTTGACTTCTACATTTGCAATTTGTATGCATTGATCTCTAATGTTTTTTTGTTCTAGCTAGAACTTCAAACATTGCATTGAATAGGAAGAGGATGGATGGCTTGGTCTTATTCCTGATTTTAGTGGATTTAAAAAAAAATTTCTCCCCACTTCTCTTGAGGTATATTGCTTTCATTATGTTTAGGTATATTATTTGTATCCCTGATCTCTCTAATTCTTTTAATATGAAGTGGTATTGTTAGAGGATTTTTCAGCACATGTTAATCATGTAATTTTTTTTTCATTCAGTTTCTTCACATTGTGGATTGCAATGATTGATAGTTATATATTGAACCATACCTGCATCCCTGAGATTAAACCTACTTGATCATAATGATGTTGTTCTTGTATTCCTGGGTTTGGTTTGAGGGTGTTTAATGAGTATTTTTTGCATCAATGTTCATAAAAGAAATTGACTTGAAATTCTCTTTGTGTTCCATTTGAGTCTTTGTGTGGTTTAGGTATCAGAGTGACTGGTACTTCATATAATGCATCTGGCAGTGTTCTCCCATTTCTGTTTTATGGAATAGTTTAGGGATTATTGGCCTTAGTTATTCTGTGAAAGTCTGGTAGATCTACACTTAAGCCATCTGACTCTGGGCTTTGTTTTTTTTGTGGAGACTTGTAATGACTAGTTTTATTAATTTATGGGTTTTAGGGCTGTTAAAATAATTTCCTGATCTTGATTTAACTTTTGTAAGTAGTATCTGTCTAGAAAATCATCTGCTTTAAGATTTTCAAATTGTATCTTTACAATACAGGCTTTTGAAATAAGATCTAATAATTTTTTGAATCGCCTTGGTGCAGGTTATTATGTCTCTTTTTTCATTTCTGTCTTTATTTGGATAGTAACTCACAGTCTTTTGGTTAGGGTAGCTAAGGGTTTGCTATTCTGTTGATTTTCTCAAAGAACCAGCTCTTGAATTCATTGATTCTGTGTATTGATTCTTTGTAACTGATTTGATTTCAGCCCTAACTTTGATTACTTATTACCTTCTATTCCTCTTTCATATGTTTGCTTCCTTTTTTTTCTAGAACTTTCAGAAATACTTTTAAATTCCTGGTATGAGATATTCCTAAGTTCTTTATGGAGGCATTTGGTGCTATTAACTTTCTACTTAGCATCTCTTTGATTCTGTCCCATAAATATGACTTTGTTCTGCCTTCATTTTCATTCACTTCTAGAAAGTCTTTAATTTTTTTCTTTACTTATTCTCTGGCTCAGAAGTCATTGATTAGAGAGTTGTTCAATTTCCATAAGTGATTAGGGTTTCTCTTATTTATCTTGTTAAAGAATAGCATTAATCAATGGTGGCCTGATATGATACAGAACATGATTTCAATTTTCTTTTAGGTGTTGAGTCTTGTTTTTTGACCAACTATATGGTTAATTATAGAAATGGATCCATGAGGTGGAGAAGATATATTCTTTTGTGTTTGGGTGAGATATTCAATAAATGTCTGCAAAGTCCACTTGATTCTTAATCTGCTAATTTCATTATTTCCGTTTCATCTATATTTTACCTAGATGACATGCTAGAAGGTGGCAGTTGAGTGTTGTTTACTCCCACTGTTAATGTATGGGGTTCGATGAGTGATTTAAGCTTTAGCAATGTTTCCTTTACAAATGGTGATGCCCTTGTATTTAGGGCACACATGACCAGAATTGGGATATCATCGTGTTAGCATTCAGTTTTGATGAGTATAAAGTGTCCTTTCCTGTCTCTTTTGATTAATTTTGCTTGAAATCCCTTTTTACTACATATTAGAATGGCTACCGTAACTTGTGTTGTGGCCCCAATTGTTTGGAAAACCTTGTTGCAACCTTTTACTCTGAAGTAATAACTATTTTTGTTGTTGAGTTGTGTTTCTTGTATGCAGCATAAGAATGGATCCTGCTTTTTCATCCATTCTGTTATCCTGTGTTTTCTTATTGATGAATTGAGACCATTAATAGTGAGGGATATTAATGACTAGTGATTATGTCTCCTGTTATTGGGATATTGGTGGTGTTAGTGTGTGTGCATGTGTGTGGGTATGTGTGTGTGTTTGTTTGTGTGTGTGTGTGTGTGTGTGTGTGTGTGTGCTTTCTTGATTTTTGAAGGTATGCATTAACTTTCCTGTGTTTTTTGGATATAGTTGTCCTCCTTGGGTTGGAGGGATTTTTGTTGTTGTTTTTGTTGCTTTTGATTGTTTTTTGTTGTTGTTGTTGTTGTTTTACATTTTTGCTAGTATTTCTGTAGGTCTGGATTTGGAGATAATATTGTTTGAATTTGGGTTTGTCTTGTCTTGAAAAATATTGTTTTCTCCATGTATTTTGATTTAGAATTTTCCAAGGTATCACAGTCTGGGTTGGCATCTGTGAATTCTTAGAGGGTGTAAGATATTTGACCATACCTTTCTAGCTTATAGAATTTATGTCGAGAAGTCATATGTAATTCTGATAGGCCTGCCTTTCTATGTTCCCTGCACCTTTTCTTTTGGTGCTTTTAATATTCTTTTTTCGGTCTGTAGATTCCATGTTTTGGTTATTATGAGCTGAGTGGATTTTTATTTCTGGCCTAGTCTAGTTGATGTTCTGTAAGCCTCTTGCATGTATTTAAGTACCTCTTTCTTTAGGTTGGGAAAGTTTTCTTCTATGAATTTGGTGAGAATGATTTGTGGCCCTTCTAGCTGAGACTCTTCAACTTC
This sequence comes from Apodemus agrarius, assembly GCA_964023405.1. Classification (NCBI taxonomy): domain Eukaryota; kingdom Metazoa; phylum Chordata; class Mammalia; order Rodentia; family Muridae; genus Apodemus; species Apodemus agrarius. Next base: position 139,337,009 of record OZ030011.1, read on the forward strand.
TCTTCCAGTTATTCTTAGGTTAGGCCTTTTAAGTGTATTCAACATTTTCTGGATGATTTGTATCAGGAATTTTTTATATTTAGCATTTTCTTAGACTTTATTTCTTTTATTTTTCTTCCATCTCCTGTATTCTGTTGGTGACACTTTCATCTATTGTTCTTGCTCTTCCCAGTATTTCCATCTCCAGGAGATTTTTGTCTTTTTTTTTTAAGATTTGTTTATTTATTATATGTAATTACACTGTTGCTGTCTTCAGATACTCCAGAAGAGGGTGTCAGATCTCATTAAAGATGGTATGAGCCACCATATAGCTGCTGGGATTTGAACTCAGGCACTTCAAAGAGCACTGACTGCTCTGAATGGCTGAGCCATATCTACAGCCTTTTTTCCTCTTTTATTTATTATTTATTATTTATGCTCCAGATATCATCTGGACCCCAGTCCACCCTACAGCTGTTTCATATCCCATACCTCCTCCCAACCCTGGTGTCTCCATGGGGATGACTCCCCAACACATTACCTACCCAACCATACCTCTAAACTCCCTGGGGCCTCCAGTCTCTTGAAAGTTAAGTGCATCTTCTTGACTGAACCCAGACACAGAAGTCCTCTTCTGTATATGTGTTGGGGGCCTCATATCAGCTGGTATATCTGCCTGTATAGTGGGCCAGTGTTTGTGAGATCTTGGGAGTACAGGTTAATTGAGACTGTTGTTGCTCTTTCTATTTTCAACCCTGCAGTTCTTTCAGACAGAAACAACAATGGGTCAGTTTTGACTATGAGATGGCAACCCCCTCTCTCACTTTATGCCTTGTCTTCATGCTGGAGGTGGGCTGTATAAATTCTCTCTCCCTACTGTTGGGCCCTTCATATAAGGTCCCTCACTTTGAGTCCTAAGTGTCTCTCAACTCCCAGGTTTGTATTCTGGAATGTTGCCCCAACCTCCTACCTCCTTACGCTGCTTCCCACACTCAATAACAGATCAGGTTTCCCTTTTCCCACCTACAACCCCCCATCCGGTTTCAGTCCAAGGTCCCTCCTTCCCTCCCTACTTATGATATTGCTTTCTTTTCCCTTCCATGTGGGACTGGGGCACTTGAAAACTTGAGCTTGCTGAAGATTTTGTAGGCTTTATTGTTTTTTTCTTTTTTTTTTCTTTTCTTTTCTCTTTTTTGTTTTCTTGCTAATATCCACTTATTAGTGAGTATATACCATGCATATGCTTTGGGGTCTGAGTTACCTCACTCAGGATGATATTTTCTATTTCTATCCATTTGCCTGCAATGCTCAAGATGTCCTTATTTTCTTTTGTTTCTTCTATTTTCACTTTCTTGTCTTGCACAATTTTATTTCTTTCCTTCTCCCATTTACTTTTATTTTTCCTGTATGCCTTAAAGGGATTTATTTGTTTCCTCTTTAAAGACCTCTATTTACTTTTATTTTCTTATATTTCCTTAAGTAATTAATTAATTTACTCTTAGAGGAAATGTGATGCTTCTGGCTCAGAGACCAGGAAAGATGGGTGGAGGAAGAGAATCTAATATGTGTAGTTCAGGATACACATCTGATGAGGTTTCACAGAGAGAGAAGTGTGGGGAGGGAAATTTTGATGTCCTATTTTTGTGATTTGTTTTGTTTGTTTGTTTTAAGTTTCATTAAATCCATTTCATAAAAATGGATTTAATGTCATTTTCTCGTGTTTTAGTTGTTTTAGGGTATATATGGCTTGCTGTCATTGGGTAGCTATGCTTTGGAGGTACCATATTAACCTGGCTCTTGTTAACTCTGTTCTTTTGAGGACTTTTAGCAATTGAACTGGTTTTGAATGCTCTTGATATAGTATTTATTGTATTTGGGGATGAAGCTCAATGGTTCTGGTTGATGGGTTTACTTGACTGTATGGTTAAGGACTTGCAGTTCTGAATGGCCTTAGTGCCAATGAAGAACAGCAGAGAGGGGTAGGAGAATGGAGGATTCTCTGGGCCAGCAGGATACTCAGGGCAGCTTGAATTGGCTCAAATGGCCCAGAGACCAGGGAAGATGGGTGGAGGAAGATAATCTAATATGTGTAGTTCAGGATACACATCTGATGAGGTTTCACAGAGAGAGAAGTGTGGGGAGAGAAATTTTGATGTCCTATTTTTGTGATTTTTTTTGTTTGTTTGGTTTAAGTTTCAGATACTAGCTCTTTATCAGGTGAATAGTTGGTTAAAACATGTCACCATTTTGTCACCTGTAACTTTGCCTGAATAATCCTATATAATCTTTTCAATTTTATGAGGTAATTTTTTTTTGTATATGTGTGCCAACTATCAGGATCTTATTTGGAATTTCCTTTCCTCTGCCAGTGAGATCATGACTATACCCACATTCTCTTATATCAGATTCATTATATCTGCTTTTATGTTGAAGTCTTCAATCTATTTGGCATTGTGATTTTACAGAAGGTTAAATATGGATCTTTGGATAGTATTCTATCCTGTTTGACCATTTTCTGAAGATGCTAGTTTTTACAACTACTCTGTAATACTGGCTTCTTTATCAAAAAATTAGGTGTCCATGGGTGTGTACACTTAGGTTTGGTTGTTCAACTCCATTGAAGAGTGTTTCTGTTTTTTATGATGATATCATACTATTTTGTATCACTATAGTTTTGTATCACTAAAGCTTTGTTGTATATTTTGACATTGGGATGATGATATTTTCAGAAGTTCTTTTGTTTTTCATCTCAAAGTATTTGTTTTTGTTTTTGTTTTTTACATGAATATTTCATTTGCCTGGTTAGAGTTTTGTCAAGATATTTTAATGCCTTTTTAAGCTTTTGTGAAAACTATTATTCCCCTGATTTCTTTGTCAGTATTTTTAATATTTGCACATATGGAGTCTACTGATTTTTGTGAGCTAATTTTGAACTCATATACTTTGGTGAAAGTGTTTATCAGATTTAGAGGTATCCTTCTGGAATTTTTAGAGCCACTGACTGATACAATTATGTCATTTACAAAGAATGATGCTTTGACTTTGTTTTTAATTTGTATACTCTTGTTCTATGCCAATTGCTTCATTGCCTAGCTCAGCTTTCAATTGCTATGTTGAACCAGTATGGAAAGAATAGAAATCCATGTCCTATTTGTCATATAGTAGAAATTAGAGTTACTCTCCATTTATATTACTATTTGTTGTGTGTTTGTTGTAAATTACTGTTTTGGGGTTGACATACATCACTTATACCTAGTTTTCAGTTCTTTTATCATGAAGTGGTGTTGAAACTTGTCAACCACCTTTCTTCTTGCAAGTAATAAGACAATCATGTGGCTTTCATTGTCCGATTTGTTTATATTTAGGATTATATTAATTGATTTATTTTGGTTAAACTACCTTGACAACTCTGAGATGAAGTAAACTTGATTTTGGTAAATAAACTTTTGGCGTGTTATTGATTTTGATTTGCAAATATTTGACAGAGAATTTTTGTATCTGTATTCATAAGGGAAATTGGTCTGAAATATTTTTTTTGTTTTGCATCTTTATGTGATTTAGGTATCAGGTTAGTTGTAGTTGCATAAAAATAATTGGAAAACATACTTTTGTTTATATTTTATGAAATAATTTGAGAAGATCTACTGTTAAATCTTCTTTAAATGTCTGGTAAAATCTGTACTGAAAACATCTGATGCTGGGCTTTGATTTTGGCTGTGAGAATTTCAATTACAGCTTCTATTTTAGTAGAACTTTAGATCTGTTAAAATTGCTTACCTCAGCTGGGCGCTGGTGGTGCATGCCTTTAATCCCAGCACTTGGGATGCAGAGGCAGGCGGATTTCTGAGTTCGAGGCCAGCCTGGTCTACAAAGTGAGTTCCAGGACAGCCCGAACTACACAGAGAAACCCTGTCTCCAAAAACCAAAAAAAAAAAAAAAAAAAAAAAAAAAAATTGCTTACCTCATCTCCATTTGACTTTGGAAGGTTGCATGTAGTTAGAAAAAAAATGTGATTTTACTTTTAGGTTTACAACTTCCTGGAGTACAAATTCTTGAAGTATGTCCTTAATTCCCAGATTTCCTTGGTATCTATTTTTTGTGGTCCTTTTTTCATCTATAATTTTATTCTTGCAAAGTTCTTTGTCTTTTTGTTAATTTAGAAAAGGGTATGTCAAATTTATTGATTTTCTCAAAGAATCAAGTTGTTTCACTGACTCTTTGTAAGTACTATTTTGTTTATTTTATTTTTGTTTTATTGATTCACTCTGAGTTTATTTTTTCTATGGAATCATTGTTGTATTTCATTTCTTTTTATTCCTATAAATTTCAGGTATGCTATTAAGTTACTAATATGAGACACCTTTTATTTTATTTTTCAATGTAGATACTTAGTGCTATAAACTTTCCTCCTTGAATCAAATTCATTGTTTCCCATAAATTGGGCTACATTGTTTTTCATTTTCTTTCCCTTAAAAATTTTTAATTATTGTTTTTATTTGGTCTTGATCTATTTTTCATCCAGTTGTGACTTGCTTAGTTTACATGAATATGTAAAGTTTCTGTTGTTCCTGTCAGTGTTGATATCCAAGATTAGTTTGTGGTTATCAGATAGGATATAGAGTGTTAGTTAATTAGCTTTATATTTGTCAAAATTACTTTGGGCCTCAGGTCACTGCGGATGGCCAGAGGCTGGGGTCAGGTACATGGACAAAGACCTAGCCTAGCATCGACTACCCTGTCAGGCTCTTGCTTGTGCCCAGAGCCAGAGCAGCTTGGCGGGAGGTCTGTGCACCTACAGCTTGGCAACTGTCGTCGACCGCTGGGGTCCAGCTCCCTGGGATTGCAGTGAGGCTGCCATCTTGCCTCGGGTCACTGTGGACAGATGACGGCTGGGGTCAGGTGCTTGGACAGAGACATAGCGTAGCATAGACTACCCTCTCATGCTCTTGCCTGTGCCCAGAGCCAGAGCAGCTTGGCAGAAGGTCTGTGCACCTAAAGCTGGGCAGCTGTCGCTCACCACTGGGGACCAGCTCACTGGGCTTGCAGCAAGGCTGCCATCTTGCCTCGGGTCACTGAGGACGGCTGGCTGCTGGGGTCAGGTGCATGAACAGAGACCTAGCCTAGCATCGACTACCCTGTCAGGCTCTTGCCTGCACCCAGAGCCAGAGCAGCTCAGCAGGAGGTCTGTACACCAACAGCTCAGTGGTGAACCCAGAACCAGATCAGCTCTGCTGGTGGTCTCTGTGCCTACCACTGTGGGTACCAAGCTGCTCCTGGGTCTGTGCCTGGAGTACAGCCAGAGGCTGACATCTTGCCTCAGACAGCTAACCAGACAGAGCCCTGTGGACTGAAAGCACCACCATCTAGGTTCCAGCAGACCAACCAAGGAACCTTCGGTCCTGCAGGGAATCTTGTGGCTAGACAGGGCCCTGAGACCCACCACCATCTTAGAGCTGGTGGCCTGAACTGGTCACCATAGAGAACCAACAGAGCAGCCCAGGTCACCATAGAGTTCTACCAAACAAGTCCAGATCAGTGGAAAAAAAAAAAAAAAAGATCTGATTCTTAAGAGCTGGCAACTAGGCAGGCCATTCAGGAGGCCAATTGCATGTCCAGTAGCAAGTCTGGGGGGCAGACTTGGGTCAGGGCCAGCAGAGCTGAAGAGGTAATTCAGAGCCCATTAGCAGAAACCTCCCGGTCTCCACCTTGGGATCACAGACACCCTCTACAATAGCAGCGCCAAATGCCAGGCTCACAGGAGCTTCAAACACCAACCAGTAACAACAAGACCAACTAACTCCTGAGATAAACAGATGGTAAAAGGCAAATGTAGGAACGTTACTAACAGAAATCAAGGCAATATGGCAGCATCTGAACCCAATTTGCCAACCAGAGCAAGTCCTGGATATCCCAACACACCAGAAAAACAAGAGTTGGATTTAAAAGCACTGGTCATGGTGCTGCTAGAGGAACACAAAAATGACATAAACAAATCTCTTAGAGAAATGCAGGGGAATATGAATAGGGTAGAAGCCCTTATAATGCAAACACAAAATCACTTAAAGAATTCCAGGAGAATATGGACCAACAGACAGAAGCCATTAAAGAGGAAATGAGAAAATCACTTAAAGAAATGCAAGAAAAAAAAACAAACAAACAAGTGAAGGAAGTGAGCAAAACCATCCAAGATCTGAACAATAAGTAAGAAATCACAAAGCGAGACAAATTTGGAGAGAGAAATCCTTGGGAAGAAATCAGGGGTCATGGATGCAAATATCAATAACAGAATACAAGAGATAGAGGTAAGAATCTCACAAGCTGAAGATACCATAGTAACCATTGACTCCACAGTCAAAGAAAATGCAAAATTCAAAAGGCTTGTAACCCCAAAAGTCCAGGAAATCCAGGACACAATGAGAAAGCCAAACCTAAGGATTATAGGGATAGATGAGAGTGAAGATCTACAATTTAAAGGGCCAGCACATATCTTCAACAAAATTATGGAAGAAACCTTAACTAACCTAAAGAGAGAGATGCCCATGAATATACAAGAAGCTTACAGAACTCCAAACAGACTGGATCAGAACAGAAATACCTCCTGTCACATAAAAATCAAAACCCCAAACATACTAAACAAAGAAAGAATATTAAAGGCAGTAAGAGAAAAAGGCCAAGAAACATATAAAGGAAGACCTATCAGAATCACGCCAGACTTCTCTCCAGAAACCATGAAAGCTTGAAGATCCTGGGCAGATCTCATGCAGACTCTAAAAGAAAACAAATGTCAGTCAAGACTACGATACCCAGCAAAACTCTCAATCAACATAGATAGAAAAATCAAAATATTACATGAAATACCAAATTTATACAATATCTTTCCACTAACCCAGCTCTACAAAGGATAATAGGAGGAAAACTCCAAAACAAGTGGGGAAACTGCACCTCAGAAAAAGCAGGATAGTAACTTTTTTCCATCAAGCTCAAAAGAAGATAACCTCTCAAAAACAAAAATAACATAAAAAATGACAGAAAGAAATAATTACTATTCCTTAACATCAATGATCTCTTAACAGCAATGGACCCAATTCCCCAATAAAAAGACATAGACTAACAGACTGGATACGAAAAGAGGACCCTACATTTTGAAGCATACAGGAAACACACCTCAGGGTCAAAGACAAACACTATCTTAGAGTAAAAGGCTGGAAGACAATTTTGCAAGCAAATGATCACAGGAAGTAAGCTGGAATAGCCATTCTAATATCAGATAAAATTGACTTTCAACTTAAAGGCATCAAACAAGACACAGTAGGTCACTTCTTGTTGGCCAAAGAAAAAGTCCACCAAGAAAAACTCACAATTCTAAACATCAATGCTCCAAATGCAAGGACACCCTCATTAGTAAAAGAAACTTTACTAAAACTCAAAGCACACATTACACCTAACATAATAATTGTGGGGGACCTCAACACTCCACTATCCTCAATGGACTGATCAGTAAAACAAACTAAACAGGGACACAGGGAAACTTATTGCAACTTTGGAACAATTGGATTTAACATATATATATATATATATATATATATATATATATATATATATATATAACATTTCATCCTAAAGCAAGGACGATACCTTTTTCTCAGCACCTCAGGGTACCTTCTCCAAAATTGACCAAATAATTGGTCACAAGACAGACCTCAACAAATATAAAAAAGATCGAAATAATTCCATGCCTCCTATTGGATCACCATGGCGTAAGAGTGTTCTTCAATAACAACAAAAACAACAGAAAGTCCTCATACATATGGAGGTTGAACAATATTATACTCAATGATATCTTAGTGAAGGAAGAAATAAAGAAAGAAATCAAAGACTTTTTAGAATTTAAGGAAAATCAAGGCACAACATACCCAAATCTATGGGACACAATGAAAGCAGTGCTAAGAGGAAAACTCATATTCCGGAGTACCTCCAAAAAGAAACAGGAGAGAGCATATACTAGCAACTTAATGGCACATCTGAAAGCTCTGGAACAAAAAAGAAGCTATTTCACCCATGAGGACTAAAAGACAGGAAATCATCAAATTCAGGGCTGAAATCAATCAAGTTGAAACAAAAATAACCATACAAAGAATCAACAAAACCAGAAGCTGGCTCTTTGAGAAAATCAACAAGATAGATAAACCCCTAGCCAGACTTACCAAAGGGCACAGAGACAGTATTCAAATTAACAAAATTATAAATGAAAAGGGAGATATAACAACAGAAACTGAGAAAATTCAAAAAATCAACAAATCCTACTACAAAAGCCTATACTCAACAAAACTGGAGATTGTGGAGGAAATGGACGATATCCTAGACAGATACCAAATACTAAAATTAAATTAGGATCAAATAGATTCTTTAAACAGTCCCAAAACGCTCAGAGAAATAGAAGGCGTGATAGAAAGTCTTCCAACCAAAAAGAACAAAACAAACAAACAGAGGACCAGATGGTTTTAGTGCACAATTCTATCAGACCTCCAAAGAAGACTTAATACCCTAATACCAATACTCTTCAAACTATTCCACAAAATTGAAACAGAAGGAACACTACACAACTCATTCTATGAAGCCACAATTACCTGATAGCAAAACCACACAAATATCCAAGTAAGAAAGAACTTCAGACCAATCTCCCTTATGAACATTGATGCAAAAATACTCAATAAAATTCTTGCCAACAAAATCCAAGAACACATCAAAACGATCAGTCACTGTGATCAAGTTGGCTTCATCCCAGGGATGCAGGGATGGTTCAATATAGGGAAATCCATCAATGTAATCCACTACATAAACAATTTCAAAGAAAAAAAAACACATGGTCATCTCATTGGATGCTGAAAAAGCATTTGACAAAATTCAGTATCCTTTTATGCTAAAAATCTTGGAAAGAACAGGAATTCAAGGCCCATACATAAACATAGTAAAAACAATTTGCAGCAGACAAGTAGCCTACATCAAAGTAAATGCAGAGAAACTTTAAGCAATCCCACTAAAATCAGGGACTAGACAAGGCTGCCCCCTCTCACCATATTTCTTCAATATAGTACTTGATGTACTAGCCAGAGTAATTCGACAACATAAGAAAGTCAAGGGGATTCAAATTGGAAAGGAAGAAGTCAAACTATCACTATTCACAGATGATATGATAGTATACTTAAGTGACCCAAAAAACTCCACCAGAGAATTCCTATAACTCATAAAAAATTTCAGCAAAGTGGCTGGTGATCAAGTCAACTCAAGCAAAAAAGTCATCTTCCTATACTCAAAAGATAAGCAGGCTGAGAAAGAAATTAGGGAAAATGACAGCCTTCACAATAGCCACAAACAATAGAGTGTGACTGTAACCAAACAAGTGAAAGAATTATATGACAAAAACTTCAGGATCAATATAGTAAAAATGACCATCTTGCCAAAGCAATCTACAAATTCAATCCAATCCCCATCAAAATACCAATTCAATTCTTCATAGATCTAGAAAGAGCAATTCTCAAATTCATCTGGAGTAACAAAAAATCCAGGATAGCTAAAACCATTCTCACCAATAAAAGGACTACTGGGGGAATCAATATCACTGACTTCAAGCAGTACTAGAGAGGAATTGTGCTAAAAACTGCATGGTATTGGTACAGCAACAGGCAAGAAGATCACTGGAATAGGATTGTGGCCCAGAAAAGGACCCACACAGTTATGTTCACTTGATATTTGATAAAGGAGCTACAACCATCCAGTGGAAAAAGATACCCTTTTCAACAAATGGTGCTGGTTAACCTGGAGGTCAACATGCAGAAGAATGTGAATTGACCCACTCTTATCTCCTTGTACTAAGATCAACTACAAGTGGATCAAGGACCTCCACATAAAACCAGACACACTGAAACTAATAGAAAAGAAAATGGGGAAGACCCTGGAAAACATGGGCAGAGGGGGAAAGTTTCTGAACAAAACACCAATAGCTTATGCGCTAAGAAAAAGAATAGATAAATGGGACCTCATAAAATTACAAAGATTCTGTAAGGCAAAGGACACTGTCAGAAGAACAAAACAACAACCACCGAATTGGGAAAAGATCTTCACCAACCACACATCCGACAGAGGACTTAAATCAAATATATACAATGAACTCGAGAAGTTCAAACCTAAAGACACAAATAACCCTATTAAAAATGGGATACAGAGCTAAACAAAGAATTGTCCCCAGAAGAAATTCGGATGGCTGAGAAACACCTTAAGAGATGTTCAACATCATTAGTCACCAGGGAAATGCAAATCAAAACAACCCTGAGATTCCACCTCACACAAGTCAGAATGGCTAAGATTAAAAACTAAGGAGACAACAGGTTTTGGCAAGGATGTGGAGAAAGAGGAACACTCCTGCACTGTTGGTGGGATTGCAAGATCGTACAACCGCTCTGGAAATCATTTTGGTGGTTCCTCAGAAAATTGGGCTTGATACTTCCAGAAGACACTGTCATACAACTCCTGGGCTTATAAAGAAAGGGTTCCCCTGCATACAATAAAGACACACGCTCCACTATGTTCATAGCAGCCTTATTTATAATCGCCAGAAGTTGGAAGGAGCCCAAATGTCCCTCAAAGGAGGAATGGATACAGAAAATGTGGTATATTTATACAATGGAATACTACTCAGCAATTAAAAATAATGATTTCATGCAATTTGTAGGCAAATGGTTAGATCTGGAAAATATCATCCTAAGCAATTTAAACCAATCACAAAAGAATACACATGCAATGCAATCACTGATAAGTGGATATTAATGAGCCCAGAAGCTCTGAATACTCAAGGTACAATTAGCCGATGAAATGATTTCCAAGAAGAAGTAAGGAGAAGTACCTGGGCCTGAAAAGATTGGATCCAGATTTGTAGGAGAGTACCAGAACAGAGAAATAGTGGGGGGGGGTGATTGGGGATTAAGTGGGGGAGGAGAGGACTTATGGGACATGTGGTGAGGAGGGAACTGGGAAAGGGGAAAGCCTTTGGAATGTAAACAAAGAATATAGAATAAAAAAAGAAAAACTTCGGGTCTCTGAAGAAGGAAATGGAAGAAGACCTCAGAAAATGAAAAACATCTTCCATGCTCGTGGGATGGCAGGAATAATATAGTTAAAATGGCAATCTTGCCAAAAGCAATATACACATTCAACATAAACCCCATCAAAATCCCATCTCAGTTCTTCATAGAGTTAGAAAGAGCAATTCTCAAATTCATCTGGAATAACAATAAACCCAGGATAGCTAAAACTATCATCAACAGTAAATGAACTTCTGGGGGAATCAGTATCCCGAACCTCAAGTAATACTACAGAGCAGTAATGTTAAAAACTGCATAGTATTGGTACAGTAACAGGGGGTGGATCAATGGAATAGGATTGAAGACACAGCACTGAACGCACATATTTATGGCCAATTGATTTTTGACAAAGGAACTGATAGCATTTAGTGGAAAAAAGATACTTTTCAACAAATGGTGCTGACACATCTGGAGGTCAACATGCAGAAGAATGAGAATTGATCCACTCTTATCTCCTGTACTAAGTTCAACTCCAAGTGTATCAAGGACCTCCACATAAAACCAGACACAGTGAAACTAATAGAAAAGAAACTGGGGAAGACCCTTGAGGACATTGGCTCATGGGGTAAGGTTCTGAACACAACACCAATTGCTTATGCTCTAAGATCAAGAGTAGACAAATGAAATCTCATAAAATTACAAAGTATCTGTAAGGCAAAAGACACTGTCAAAAGGACAAATCGGCAACCAACAAATTGGGAAAAGATCTTTACCAACCCTACATATGACAGGGCTAATATCCAATGTATACAAAAAACGCAAGAAGTTAGACCCCAGAAAACCAAATAAGCCTATCCAAAAATGGGGTACAGACCTAAACAAAATCTTTTCACCTGAAGAAATTAGTATGGCTGAGAAACATCTTAAAAATGTTCAACATCATTAGTCACTAGAGAAATGCAAATCAAAACAACCCTGATTTCACCTCATACCAGTCAGAATGGCTAAGATTAAAAACTCAGGAGACATCAGGTGTTTGAAAGGATGTGGAGAAAGAGACACACTCCTCCACAGTTGGTGAGATTGCAAGATGGTACAACAACTCTAGAAACCATTCTCGCAGTTTCTCAGATAATTAAGCATGACAGCTCCAGAGAATCCTGTCATACCACTCCTGGGCATATACCCAGAGGATTCCCCTGCATACAGAAAAGACACATGCTCTATTATATTCATAGCAGCCTTATTTATAATAGCCAGAGATGGAAGGAGCCCAGATGCCCCTCAAAGGAGGAATGGATACAGAAAATGTGGTATATTTATACACTGGAATACTAATCAGCAATTAAAAATAATGAATTCATGCAATTTGTAGGCAAATGGTTAGATCTGGTAAATATTGTCCTAAGCGAGTTAACCCAATCACAAAAGAATACACATGAAATGCAAGCACTGATAGGTGGATATTAATGAGCCCAGAAGCTCTGAATATTCAAGGCAAAATTAGCAAGTCAAATGATTCCAAAGGAGAAGGAAGGAGAGGACCCTGGGCCTGAAAAGATTGGATCCAGTTTTGTAGGAGAATACCAGAACAGGAAAATGGTGCCGGTTTGATTGGGGAATAGGTGTGGGGAGAGGACTTATAGGACATATTGTGAGGGGGAACTGGGAAAGGGGGAAGCCTTTGGAATGTAAACAAAGAAAATAGAATAAATAATAATAAAAAAACTTCGGGTCTTTGAAGAAGGAAATGGAAGAAAACCTCAGAAAATGGAAAAATCAGCCATGGTTATGCATTAGCAGGATTAAAATAGTTAAAATGGCAATCTTGCCAAAAGCAATATACACATTCAACATAAACCCCACCAAAATCCCAACTCAGTTCTTCATAGAGTTAGAAAGAGCAATACTCAAATTCATCTGGAATAACAATAAACCCAGAATAGCTAAAACTATCATCAACAGTAAATGAACTTCTGGGGGAATCAGTATCCGGGCCTGAAGTAATAGTACAGAGCCGTGGTGTTAAAAACTGCATGGTATTGTTACAGTGACAGGGAGGTGGATCAGTGGAATAGGATTGAAGATGCAGAATTGAACCTACACATCTATGGCCAATTGATCTTTGACAAAGGGGCTGAAAACATCCAGTGGAAAAAAGATAGCCTTTTCACTAAATGGTGCTGGCTCAACTGGAGGTCAGCATGCAGAAGATTGAGAATTGATCCACTCTTATCTCCTTGTACTAAGCTCAACTCCAAGTGGATCAAGGACCTCCACATAAAACCAGACCCACTAAGATTAATAGAAAAGAAACTAGGGAAGACCCTTGAGGACATTGGCTCATGGGGAAAGTTCCTGAACAAAACATCAATTGCTTATGCTCTAAGATCAAGAGTAAACAAATGGGACCTCATAAAATTACAAAGATTCTGTAAGGCAAAAGACACTGTCAAAAGGACAAATCGGCAACCAACAAATTGGGAAAAGATCTTCACCAACCCTACATCTGATGGAGGGCTAATATCCAATGTATACAAAGAACTCAAGAAGTTAGACCCCAGAAAACCAAATAACCCTATCCAAAAATGGGATACACAGGCAAACAAAGACTTTTCACTTGAAGAAATATGTATGGCTGAGAAACACCTTAAAAAATGTTCAACATCATTAGTCATTAGGGAAATGCAAATCAAAACAACCCTGAGATTTCACCTCACACCAGTCAGAATGGCTAAGATTAAAAATTCAGGAGACATCAGGTGTTGGCGAGGATGTGGAGAAAGAGGAACATTCCTCCCCTCCTTGTGGGATTGCAAGCTAGTAAAACCACTCTGGAATTCAGTCTGGCGATTCCTCAGAAAACTGGACACTATACTTCCAGAGGACCCAACCATACCACTCCTGGGCATATAAGCATAAGATTCCCCAGCATGCATTAAGGATACATGCTCCACTAGGTTTATAGCAGCCTTATTTATAATAGCCAGAAGCTGGAAAGTACCCAGGTGTCCCTCAACGGAGGAAAGGATACAAAAATGTGGTATATATATACATAATGGAGTACAATTCAGCCATTAGAAACAATGAATTTATGAAATTCTTAGAGAAATGGATGGAGCTGGAGAGCATCATACTAAGTGAGGTTACCCAGTCTCAAAAAAATACCCATGGTATGCAGTCACTGATAAGTGGATATTAGCCTAGAATCTTGGGACACCAAAGACACAATCCCCATACCAAATTATATCCAACAAGAAGAAAGGATTAGGCACTGATGCTAGAAAGGAACAAAGCATCCGTGTAGGGGAATACCAGGACAGGGAAGTGGGAAGTGGTAGGTGGAGGAACAGGGGGAGGGAAAAGGGCATGTGGGACTTTTTGTGGTGGGGAACCAGAAAAAGGGGAATGAAATTTAAATATCGAATATATCCAATAAAAAAATAAAAAAAAATTACTTTGCATCCTGTGTATGCCATCCATTTTCAAGAATTTTTAATAAACTACTAAAATTTTATCTATTTTTGGGGTTTTGGTGAAATATTCCATGAATATATAAGCTAGGTTCAGTTTAAGGGCCTATAAGTAATGTTATACTTTTATAATTTATTTTAGTGTACTTGCTATTAGTTTATAGAACATTTTCATACTTTCGAAATTTTAATTTTGTTATTGCTATATAAGTGCTTTTCTCTGGATGCTAAGAAATAAATTTTGCTATAAGTCACATGATAAATATTTTTAAACTTCCTAACATATCTCTGAAATAAAGTAACAGATTCTTCAGTGGCCAAAAAGTAAAAGAAATAATTGTATTGTAAAAATGTTTTAAATTGGAAATAAATAATAAAATGTACAAGAAACCCCAATGGTATGTGTTGGTAAACAAGAAGAATGTGGATGTTAGCTCCTATGAGAGAGTATACAGGTGCAGACAGGTACATAGGGATCACCCCAGTGCAATATTACTTGGTACTCCATAGGCCAGGGCACCACCTGCAACCAAAAGCTGGGCAGGCCAACAGCAATCTGTGTCAGGGCAAATGCGGTCACCCAGTGGTGCTGAAACAGGCCTGCAGGCAGACAGGAGGGACAAGCACCAGCCAGTGAGAGCAGGACCAGAGATAGCCAGATGGAGAAAGGCAAATGTAGGAACTTTACTAATAGATATCAAGCCAGTATGATACCATCCAAACCCAATTTTCCCAAAACAACTAGTCCTGCATACCCCAACACACTAGAAAAGCAAGATTTGGATTTTACTCCACCGCACATAATGCAGATAGAGGTCTTCAAGAAGGACATAAATAACAATCTTAAAGAAATACAGTAGAACACATGTGAACAGGGATAAACCCTTAAGTACTAAAGGAAGGCACAACAAAACAGGTGAAAGAATTGAATAAAACCATTCAGGATCTAAAAAAGGATGTAGAAACAACAAAGAAATCACAAAGGGAAACAACTCTAGACATAGAAAAACTAGGAAAGAAGTCAGGATCCTGGATAAAAGCATCAACAACAGAATATAAGAGATAGAAGAGAGAATTTCAGATGCAGAAGATACCATAGAAAGCATTGATACAACAGTCAAAGAAAATGCAAAATGCAAAAAGCTCCTGACCCCAAAACATCTAGTACATTCAGGACAAAATGAGAAGACCAAACCTAAGGATTATAAGGTGTAGAAGAGAGTGAATAATTCCTAATAATTAAATGGCAAATAATGTCTTCAACAAAATTATAGAAGAAAACTTCCCTAACCTAAAGAACTAGATGCCCAGGAACATACAAGAAGCCTGCATCACTCCAAATAGAGATGGCCAGAAAAGTAATTCCTCTTGCCACATAACAATTAAAATGCCAAATGCACTAAGTATATAAAGAATATTAAAAGCATTAAAGGAAAAAGGTCAAGTAACATATAAAGACAGACCTATCAGAATTATACCAGATATTTCACCAGAAACAATGGAAGACACAAAAGCCTGGGCAGATGTCATACTGACTCTAAGGGAACACAAATGCCAACTCAGACTCCTATATCCAGCAAATCCATCAATTACCATAGATGGAGAAACCAAGGTATTCCATGATAAAAACAATTTTACACAATATATTTCCACAAATCCAGCCCTTCAAAGGATAATGAATGGAAAACACCAAAAGGAGGGAAACCACATACTAGAAAAAGCAAGATATTAATCTTCTTTCAACAAACCCAAAAGAAGACAACTACACAAACATAAAAATTACATCAAAAAGAGCAGGAAGCAACAATCACTATTCCTTAATATCTCTTAGCATCAATGGACTCAATGCCCCAATAAAAAGACATTAACTAACAGACAGGATACATAAACAGGACCCTATATTTTGCTGCATACAGTAAATGCATCTCAATGTCAAAGACAAACACTAACTCAGAGTAAATTCTAGAAAAGAGTTTTCCAAGCAAATAGTCCCTGGAAACAAGCTTGACTAGCTATTCTAATATCCAATAAAATAGACTTTGAAGCAAAAGTCATCAAAAAGACAAAGAGGGACACTTTATACACTTCAAAGGAAAAATCTTCCAAGAAGAACTCTAAATTCTGAACAATTATGCTCCAAATAAAAGGGCACCCTCATTCATAAGAGAAACTTTGCTAAAGCTTAATAAAGCACACATCACATCTCATACAATAATTGTGGATGACTTCAACATCCCACTCTTCTCAATGGACAGATCATGAAAACACAAACTAAACAGAGACACTGTGGAACTAATGGAAGATTTGGATCAAATGGATTTAGTAGATATCTATGGACCATTTCATCCCAAATCAAAAGAATATACCTTCTTCTCACACCTCATGGTAACTTCTCCAAAATTCACCACATAATTGGTCACAACACAGCCCTCAACAGATATAAGAAGATCGAACTAATCCTATTCCTCCTATCAGATCACTATGGAGTAAGGGTAGTCTTCAATAACAACAACAAAAACAAAATAAAACAAAACAATCAAAAAAAAAACCCCAAAAATACAAAAACCAAAATAAGAGAAATCCCACATATACATGGAAGTTAGACAATGCTTTATACAATGATACTTTTGTTAAGGAAGAAATAAGGAAAGAAATTAAGCCCTTTTTTATAATTTAATGAAAATGAAGGTACAATATACCCATATTTATAGGCCACATTAAAAGCAGTGCTAAGCGGAAAACTCATAGTTGTGAGTGCCTCCCAAAACTAGAGAGGCTACATTAGCAGCTTAATAGCACAACTGAAAACTTTAGAATAGAAAGAAGCTAATACACCCAAGAGGAGTAGAAGGCAGAAAAATCACCAAACTCGGAGCTGGAATCCACCAAGAAGAAATGAAAAGAACTATACAAAGAATCAACAAAATCAGGAGCTGGTTCTTTAAGAAAAGCAACGAGATATATAAATCTTATAGCCAGACTAACCAGAAGACACAGAGACAGTATCCAAATTAACAAAATTAGAAATGAAAAGGGAGAAATAAGAACAGAAAGTGAGGAAATTAAAAAAAAAATCATGAGATCCTACTAGAAAAACTTATAATGAACACAACTGGAAAATCTGGATGGAATTGACAATTTTTTAGATTGATACCAACTACCAAAGTTAATCAGGATCAGATAGAACATATAAATGGTCCTAGAACCATTAAAGAAATAGAAGTGTACAGTGACAGTCTCCCAACCAAAAGAAGCCCAGGACCAAATCTTTTAGTGCAGAATCCCATTGTACCATCAAAGAAGACCTAATAAATACTCTTCAAACTATTCCACAATATAGAAACAGAAGGAACACTACCAAACTCGTTCTATAAACCACAATTTCACTGATACCAACACCGTACAAAGATCGAACAAAGAGAAATTTAGACAAATTTTCCTTATGAATTGAGCAAAATATTCAATAAAATTCTTGAAAACTAAATCAAAAAACACATCAAAATAATCTTTCACCATGACCAAGTAGGCTTCATCCCATTGATACAGTGATGGTTCCATACATAGAAATCTGTCAATGGATAGTCCAGCACAGACAACGCAACCAGAAGGGAGCAGCAGAGCCAGTTAACCAGCAGCTCAGCCAAGGCCAAGCGGTGCTTTCAGCTGGGGCAGCCATCTTGCCCCAGACCCTCGCGCGCAAACAGCGGGCACACTGGACACAGTGAGCAGCTGGAATCAGGTGCGTGGCCAGAGTTATAGCTTAGCTTAGCTCTGCAGGAGATCCGGGCACAGAAAGCTCAGCTGCGGGTGCAGACTACCTGCCGGGACCAGCTCTCTGAGCAAACTAGCAGCGAGGGGCCACAGGGCCGCCTCGGGGCACAGCTCGGAACTCTAGCAGCTGGAGTCAGGGGCCTGGACTCAGAGCGAGCATAGTCCAGCACAGACAAGATGCAAGAAGGGATCTGTCTCCTGGGGACAGGCGTGCTGTGCTTTCAGCATGGCACCATCTACAATAAGACCAACTAACGCCAGAGATAAAGAGATGGCAAAAGGCAAACGTAGGAACGTTATTAACAGAAATCAAGGCAATATGGCACCATCTGAACCCAATTCGCCAACCACAGCATGTCCAGGATACCCCAGCACACCAGAAAAACAAGAGTTAGATATAAAAGCACAGGTCATGATGCTCCTAGAGGAACACAAAAAAGACATAAACAAATCTCTTAAAGAAACGCAGGGGAACATCAATAGGGTAGAAGCTCTTACAATCCAAACACAAAAAACACTTAAAGAACTCCAGGAGAATATGGGCCATCAGACAGAAACCAATAAAAAGGAAATGAGAAAATCAGTTAAAGAAATGCAGGAGAACTTGAAACAACAGGCAGAAGTCATGAAAGAGGGAGCACAAAAATATATTAAAGAATTACATGAAAACACAAACAAACAAATGATGGAACTGAGCAAAACCATCCAAGATCTGAACACAGAGGTAGAAACAACTAAGAAATCACAAAAGCAGGCAACCTTGGAGATAGAAAACCTTGGGAAGACATCAGGGGTCATAGATGCAAACATAAACAACAGAATACAAGAGATAGAAATAAGAATCTCTGATGCTGAAGATAACATAGTAACCATTGACTCCACAGTCAAAGAAAACGCAAAATCCAAAAGGCTTGTAACCCAAAACATCCAGGAAATCCAGGACACAATGAGAAGACCAAACCTGAGGATTATAGGGATAGATGAGAGTGAAGATCTACAACTTAAAGGTCCAGCAAATATCTTTAACAAAATTATGGAAGAAAACTTTCCTAACTTAAAGAGAGAGATGCCCATGAATATACAAGAAGCCTACAGAACTCCAAACAGACTGGACCAGAATAGAAACACCTCCCGTCACATAATAATCAAAACCCCAAATGTACTAAACAAAGAAAGAATATTAAAGGCAGTAAGAGAAAAGGGCCAAGTAACATATAAAGGAAGACCTATCAGAATCACACCAGATTTCTCTCCAGAAACCATGAAAGCTAGAAGATCCTGGGCAGACCTCATGCAGACCCTAAGAGAAAACAAATGTCAGCCAAGACTACTATACCCAGCAAAACTCTCAATCAACACAGATGGAGAAATCAAAATATTCCATGACAGGACCAAATTTACACAATATCTTTCCACTAACCCAGCTCTACAAAGGATAATAGGAGGAAAACTCCAACACAAGGAAGGGAATGGCACCCAAGAAAAAGCAAGACAGTAAACTTCTTCCATCAAACTCAAAGAAAGATAACTACTCAAAAACAAAAATAACATCAAAAATGTCAGGAAGTAATAATCTCTATTCCTTAATATCTCTTAACATCAATGGACTCAACTCCCCAATAAAAAGACATAGACTAACAGACTGGATACGGAAACAGGACCCTACATTTTGCAGCTTACAGGAAACACACCTCAGAGTCAAAGACAAACACTACCTTAGAGTAAAAGGATGGAAGACAATTTTGCAAGCAAATGGTCACAGGAAGCAAGCTGGAGTAGCCATTTGAATATCAGATAAAATTGACTTTCAACCCAAAGTCATCAAAAGAGTCACAGAAGGTCACTTCCTGCTAGTCAAAGGAAGAATCCACCAAGAGGAACTCACAATTCTAAACATCTATGCTCCAAATGTAAGGGCACCCTCATTTGTAAAAGAAACCTTACTAAAGCTCAAGGCACACATTGCACCTAACACAATGATTGTGGGGGACCTCAATACTCCACTAGCTACAGTGGACCGACCAGGAAAACAGAAACTAAACAGAGACACAGAGAAACTCATCGAAATTTTGGAGCAATTGGATTTAACAGATACATATAGAACATTTCACCCTAAAGCAAAAGACTATACCTTTTTCTCAGCCCCTCATGGTACCTTCTCCAAAATCGACCATATAATTGGACACAAGACAGATCTCAACAAATATAAAAAGATTGAACTAATCCCATGCCTCTTATCAGATCACCATGGAGTAACTGTGTTCTTCAATATCAACAAAAACAACAGAAAATCCCCATATGCTTGGAGGCTGAACAATATTCTACTCAATGATACCTTAGTCCAGGAAGAAATAAAGAAAGAAATCAAAGACTTCTTAGAACTTAATGAAAATGAAGGCACAACATACCCAAATCTATGGGACACAATGAAAGCAGTGCTTAGAGGAAAACTCATAGCCCTGAGTGTCTCCAAAAAGAAACAGGAGAGAGCATATACTAGCAACTTAATGGCGCACTTGAAAGCTCTGGAACAAAAAGAAGCAATTTCACCCAGGAGGAGTAGAAGACAGGAAATCATCAAACTCAGGGCTGAAATCAATCAAGTTGAAACAAAGAGAACCATACAAAGAATCAACAAAACCAGGAGCTGGTTCTTTGAGAAGATCAACAAGATAGATAAACCCCTAGCCAGACTTACTAAAGGGCACAGAGACAGTATTCAAATTAACAAAATTAGAAGTGAAAAGGGAGATATAACAACAGAAACTGCGGAAATTAAAAAAATCATCAGATCCTACTACAAAAACCTATACTCAACACAACTGGAGAATCTGGAGGAAATGGACAATTTCCTCGACAGTTACCAAATACCAAAATTAAACCAGGATCAAATAGATCGTCTAAACAGACCCATAACCCCCAAAGAAATAGAAGGGTTCATAGAAAGTCTTCCAACCAAAAAGAGCACAGGACCAGACGGTTTTAGTGCAGAATTCTATCAGACCTTCAAAGAAGTCCTGATACTGATACTTTTCAAATTATTCCACAAAATAGAAACAGAAGGAACACTACCCAACACATTCTATGAAGCCACAATTACCCTGATACCAAAACCACACAAAGATCCAACTAAGAAAGAGAACTACAGGCCAATTTCTCTTATGAATATCGATGCAAAGATACTAAACAAAATACTTGCCAAACGAATCCAAGAACACATCAAAACGATCATTCACCATGATCAAGTTGGCTTCATCCCAGGGATGCAGGGATGGTTCAATATACGGAAATCCATCAACGTAATCCACTACATTAACAAACTCAAAGAAAAAAAACCACATGGTCATCTCATTGGATGCTGAAAAAGCATTTGACAAAATTCAGCATCCTTTCATGCTAAAGGTCCTAGAAAGAACAGGAATTCAAGGCCCATATCTAAACATAGTAAAAGCAATATACAGCAGACCAGTAGCCAACATCAAGGTAAACGGAGAAAAACTCGAAGCAATCCCTCTAAAATCAGGGACTAGACAAGGCTGTCCCCTCTCGCCATATCTCTTCAATATAGTACTTGATGTACTAGCTAGAGCAATTCGACAACAGAGGGAAGTCAAAGGGATACAAATCGGAAAGGAAGAAGTCAAACTATCACTATTTGCAGATGATATGATAGTTTACTTAAGTGACCCAAAAACCTCCACCAGAGAACTCCTGCAACTGATAAACAACTTCAGCAAAGTGGCTGGCTATAAAATCAACTCAAGTAAATCAGTAGCCTTCCTATACGAGAAGGATAAGCAGGCCGAGAAAGAAATTAGGGAAATCACACCCTTCACAATAGCCACAAATGATATAAAGTATCTTGGAGTGACGCTAACCAAACATGTAAAAGATTTATACAACAAAAACTTCAGGTCTCTGAAGAGGGAAATTGAAGAAGACATCAGAAAATGGGAAAATCTTCCATGCTCGTGGGTTGGCAGGACTAATATAGTCAAAATGGCAATCTTGCCCAAAGCAATATACAGATTCAATGCAATCCCCATCAAAATCCCAAATCAGTTCTTCATAGAGCTAGAAAGAGCAATTCTCAAATTCATCTGGAATAACAAAAAACCCAGGATAGCTAAAACTATCATCAACAGCAAAAGAACTTCTGGGGGAATCAATATCCCGGACCTCAAGCAATATTACAGAGCAGTGGTATTAAAAACTGCATGGTATTGGTTCAGTGACAGGGAAGCGGATCAATGGAATAGGATTGAAGACCCAGAATTGAACCCACACATCTATGGCCAATTGATCTTCGACAAAGGAGCTGAAAACATCCAGTGGAAAAAAGATAGCCTTTTCAACAGATGGTGCTGGCTCAACTGGAAGTCAACATGCAGAAGAATGAGAATTCATCCACTCTTATCTCCTTGCAATAAACTCAACTCCAAGTGGATCAAGGATCTCCACATAAAACCAGACACACTTAAACTAATAGAAAAGAAACTGGGGAAGACCCTTGAAAACATTGTCTCAGGGGAAAAATTCCTGAACAGAACACCAATTGCTTATACTCTAAGAACAAGAATAGACAAATGGGACCTCATAAAACTACAAAGTTTCTGTAAGGCAAAAGACACTGTCAAAAGGATAAATCGGCAACCAACAAATTGGGAAAAAATCTTCACCAACCCCACATCCCACAGAGGGATAATCTCCAATGTATACAAAGAACTCAAGAGGTTAGACCCCAGAAAACCAAATAATCCTATCCAAAAATGGGGTACAGAGCTAAAGATAGACTTTTCACCTGAAGAAATTCAGATGGCTGAGAAACACCTTAAAAAATGTTCAACTTCACTAGTCATTAGGGAAATGCAAATTAAAACAACCCTGAGATTTCACCTCACACCAGTCAGAATGGCTAAGATTAAAAATTCAGAAGACATCAGGTGTTGGCGAGGATGTGGAGAAAGAGGAACACTCCTCCACTGCTGGTGGGAATGCAAGCTGGTACAACCACTCTGGAAATCAGTATGGCGGTTCCTCAGAAAACTGGGCGTGATACTTCCGGAGGACCCAGCCATTCCACTCCTGGGAATATACCCAGAAGATTCACCAGCATGCAATAAGGATACATGCTCCACTATGTTCATAGCAGCCTTATATATAATAGCCAGAAGCTGGAAAGAACCCAGATGTCCCTCAACAGAGGAATGGATACAAAAAATGTGGTATATATACACAATGGAGTACTATTCAGCCATTAGAAACAATGAATTCATGAAATTCTTAGAGAAATGGATGGAGCTGGAGAATGTCATACTAAGTGAGGTGACCCAGTCTCAAAAGAATACCCATGGTATACAGTCACTGATAAGTGGATATTAGCCTAGAAGCTTGGAACACCAAAGACACAAATCACATATCAAGTGATGTCTCACAAGAAGAAAGGAGTGGACACTGGTGCTAGAATGGACCAAAACATCATTGTGGGAGAGTATAAGAACAGTAAAGTGGGAGGGGGTAGATGTGGGAGCAGGGGGAGAGAAAAGAACATGTGGGACCTTTGGGGGTGGGGAACCAGAAAAAGGGAAATGAGTTGTAAATATAGAATATATACAATAAAAAAAAGAAATAAAAAAAGAAATCTGTCAATGTAATCTTCTACATAAACAAACTCAAAGAAAAAAATTGGTGATTTCATTAGATGCTAAAAAAATTGATACAATTCAGCATCCTTTCATGTTAAAGGTCTTGGAAAGCACAGGAGTTCAAGGCCTATATCTAAACACAGTAAAAGCAATATACAGCAAACCAGTAGCCAACATCAAATTAAATGGAGAGAAACTTGAAGCAATCCCACTAAAATCAGGAACTAGACAAGGCTGCCCTCTCTCCATATTTATTCAAAATTTTACTTGAAATTCTAGCTAGAGTAATTAAACAAGAAAAGGAGGTCAAAGTGATACAAATTGGAAAGGAAAAAGTCAAATTATCACTATTTGAAGATGATATAATCTGATATGATATGATACTTAAGCGACTCAAAAAACTCAACGGGAGAACTACAGCTAATAAAAAACTTCAGCAAAATTGCTGGACATAAAATTAACTCAAGCAAACCATTAGCCTTCTTATACTCAATTGATAAAGAAATTAGGGAAATGAAAAAGAAATTAGGGAAATGACAACCTTCACAATAGCCACAAACAATATAAAGTATATTGGTGTGACTCTGAGGAAACAAATGAAAGAATTGTATGAGAGGAACTTCAAATTTCTTAAGAAAGCAATCAAAAAAGACCTCAGAAGATGAAAAAAATTCTTCCATGCTTATGGATTGGCAAGATTAATATAATAAAAATGGCCATCTTGCCAAAAGCAATATACAGATTCAATGCAATCCCAATCAAAATCCCAACTCAATTCTTATAGAGTTAGAAAGAGCAATTCTCAAATTTATCTGGAAAAAAAACAGGATAGCGAAAAGATATGGAGAGAGAGGGCAGCCTTGTCTAGTCCCTGATTTTAGTGGGATTGAAGTTCGAGTGAGAGCAATTAGGCAACATAAGGAAGTCAAAGGGATACAAATTGGAAAGGAAGAAGTCAAACTATCATTATTTGCAGATGATATGATAGTTTACTTAAGTGACCCAAAAAAAACTCCATCAGAGAACTTCTACAGCTGATAAACAACTTCAGCAAAGTGGCCGGTTATAAAATTAACTCAAGCAAATCAGTAGCCTTCTTGTACTCAAAGGACAAGCAGGCTGAGAAAGAAGTTAGGGAAATAACACCATTCACAATAGCCACAAACAACATAAAGTACTTTGGTGTAACTCTAACCAAACAAGCGAAAGATCTGTATGACAGGAACTTCAAGTCCTTGAAGAAAGAAATCGAAGAAGACCTCAGAAGATGGAAAAATATTTCTTGCTCCTGGATTGGCAGGATCAATATAGTAAAAATGGCCATCTTACCAAAAGCAATATACAGATTCAATGCGATCCCCATCAAAATCCCAACTCAATTCTTCATAGATCTTAGAAAGAGCAATTCTCAAATTTATCTGGAGCAACAAAAAACCCAGGATAGCTAAAACTATTCTCAACAATAAAAGGACTTCTGGGGGGAATCAATATCCCTGACCTTAAACAGTACTACAGAGCAATTGTGTTAAAAACTGCATGGTATTGGTACAGCAACAGGCAAGTGGATCAATGGAATAGGATTGAAGACCCAGAAATTAACCCACAGACTTATGGTCACTTGATCCTTGATAAAGGGGCCACAACTATCCAGTGGAAAAAAGATAATCTTTTCAACAAATGGTGCTGGTTCAACTGGAGGTCAACATGCAGAAGAATGTGAATTGACCCACTCTTACCTCCTTGCACTAAGATCAACTCCAAGTGGATCAAGGACCTCCACATAAAACCAGACACACTGAAACTATTAGGAAAGAAACTTGGGAAGACCCTGTCGGACATAGGCACAGGGGGAAAGTTCCTGAACAGAACATCAATAACTTATGCACTAAGATCAAGAATTGACAAATGGGACCTCATAAAATTACAAAGTTTCTGCAAGGCAAAGGACACTGTCAGAAGGACAAAACGACAACCAACAAAGTGGGAAAAGATCTTCACCAACCCCACATCCAACAGAGGGCTAATATCCAATATATACAAAGAACTCAAGAAGTTAGACCCCAAAGAACCAAATAAACCTATCAAAAAATGGGGTACAGAGCTAAACAAAGAATTTTCACCACAAGATATTTGGATGGCCAAGAAACACCTTAAGAGATGTTCAACATCATTGGTCATCAGAGAAATGTAAATCAAACAACCCTGAGATTCCACCTCACACCAGTCAGAATGGCTAAGATTAAAAACTCAAGAGACAACAAATGCTGGCGAGGATGTGGAGAAAGAGGAACACTCCTCCACTGTTGGTGGGATTGCAAAATGGTAAAACCGCTCTGGAAATCAGTTTGGCGGTTCCTCAGAAAATTGGGCATGTCCCTCCCAGAGGACCCTGGCATACCACTCCTGGGCATATACCCAGATGATTCCCCTGCATACAATAAAGACACATGCTCCACTATGTTTATAGCAGCCTTGTTCATAATAGCCAGAAATTGGAAGGAGCCCAAATATCCCTCAAAGGAGAAATGGATACAGAAAATGTGGTATATTTATACAATGGAATACTACTCAGCAATTAAAAATAATGAATTCATGCAATTTGTAGGTAAATGGTTAGACCTGAAAAATATCAACCTGAGTGAGCTAACCCAATCACAATAGAATACACATGAAATGCAATCAGTGATAAGTGGATATTAATTAGCCCAGAAGCCCTAAATACTCAAGGCACAATTAGCAAGTCAAATGATTCCCAAGAAGAAAGGAGAGGACCCCGGGCCTGGAAAGATTGGATCCAGTTTTGTAGAGAAACTGTGGGGGGAGGGGGAATGATTGGGAAATAGTTGGGGGGGAGAGGACCTATGGGACATAGGGAGGGAGGGGAACTGGGAAAGGGGAAAGCCTTTGGAATGTAAACATTGAATAAGACAAAAACTTCAGGTCTCTGAAGAGGGAAATTGAAGAAGACATCAGAAAATGGGAAAATCTTCCATGCTCGTGGGTTGGCAGGACTAATATAGTCAAAATGGCAATCTTGCCCAAAGCAATATACAGATTCAATGCAATCCCCATCAAAATCCCAAATCAGTTCTTCATAGAGCTAGAAAGAGCAATTCTCAAATTCATCTGGAATAACAAAAAAACCCAGGATAGCTAAAACTATCATCAACAGCAAAAGAACTTCTGGGGGAATCAATATCCCGGACCTCAAGCAATATTACAGAGCAGTGGTATTAAAAACTGCATGGTATTGGTTCAGTGACAGGGAAGCGGATCAATGGAATATCATCGAAGACCCAGAATTGAACCCACACATCTATGGCCAATTGATCTTCGACAAAGGAGCTGAAAACATCCAGTGGAAAAAAGATAGCCTTTTCAACAGATGGTGCTGGCTCAACTGGAGGTCAACATGCAGAAGAATGAGAATTGATCCACTCTTATCTCCTTGCACTAAACTCAACTCCAAGTGGATCAAAGACCTCCACATAAAACCAGAAACACTAAAACTAATAGAAAAGAAACTGGGGAAGACCCTTGAGGACATTGGCTCAGGGGAAAAATTCCTGAACAGAACACCAATTGCTTATGCTCTAAGAGCAAGAATAGACAAATGGGACCTCATAAAACTACAAAGTTTCTGTAAGGCAAAAGACACTGTCAAAAGGATAAATTGGCAACCAACAAATTGGGAAAAAATCTTCACCAACCCCACATCCGACAGAGGGCTAATCTCCAATGTATACAAAGAACTCAAGAGGTTAGACCCCAGAAAACCAAATAACCCTATCCAAAAATGGGGTACAGAGCTAAACAGAGACTTTTCACCTGAAGAAATTCGGATGGCTGAGAAACACCTTAAAAAATGTTCAACTTCACTAGTCATTAGGGAAATGCAAATTAAAACAACCCTGAGATTTCACCTCACACCAGTCAGAATGGCTAAGATTAAAAACTCAGAAGACATCAGGTGTTGGCGAGGATGTGGAGAAAGAGGAACACTCCTCCACTGCTGGTGGGAATGCAAGCTGGTACAACCACTCTGGAAATCAGTATGGCGGTTCCTCAGAAAACTGGGCATGATACTTCCGGAGAACCCAGCCATACCACTCCTGGGAATATACCCAGATGATTCACCAGCATGCAATAAGGATACATGCTCCACTATGTTCATAGCAGCCTTATATATAATAGCCAGAAGCTGGAAAGAACCCAGATGTCCCTCAACAGAGGAATGGATACAAAAAATGTGGTATATATACACAATGGAGTACTATTCAGCCATTAGAAATAATGAATTCATGAAATTCTTAGAGAAATGAATGGAGCTGGAGAATGTCATACTAAGTGAGGTGACCCAGTCTCAAAAGAATACCCATGGTATACAGTCACAGATAAGTGGATATTAGCCTAGAAGCTTGGAACACCAAAGACACAAATCACATTTCAAGTGATGTCTCACAAGAAGAATGGAGTGGACACTGGTGCTAGAATGGACCAAAACATCATTGTGGGAGAGTACAAGAACAGTAAAGTGGGAGGGGGTGGATGCGGGAGCAGGGGGAGGGAAAAGGACATGTGGGACCTTTGGGGGTGGGGAACCAGAAAAGGGGAAATGAATTGTAAATATATAATATATACAATTAAAAAAAAAGAAAATAAAAGAAAATAAAAATTAAAAAAAAAAACAGGATAGCAAATACTATTCTCATCAGTAAAAGAACTTCTGGGGTAATAAGTATCCCAGACCTCAAGCAGTACTACAAAGAAATAATGTTAAAAACTGCATGTTATTGGTACAGTGACAGGTAGGTAGATCAATGCTATAGAACCGAAGACCCAGAAATGAACCCACACACCTATAGTCACTTGATCTTTGACAAATGAAGTACAACAATCCAGTGGAAAAAAGATAGCCTTTTCAACAAGTGGTGCTGGTTCACCTGGAGGTCAACATCAGAATAATGCAAATTATCTCCTTGTACTAAGCTCAAGTCCAAGTGGATAAAGGGCCTCCACATAAAACCAGACACACTGAAACTAATTGAAAAGAAACTGGGGAAGTTCCTTGATTGAGCATATTGGCAGAGGGGAAATTTTTCTGAACCGAACACCAATAGCTTATGCTCTAAAATCAAGAATTGACAAATGGCCTCATAAAATTGCAAAGTTTCTGTTAAGCAAAGGTCACTGTCAATAGCACAAAATGGCAAGCAACAAATTGGGAAGATCTTGACCAACCCTCCATCCAACAGAGGGCTAATATCCAAGATATACAAAGAACTCAAGAAGTTAGCCTCCAGAGAGCCAAATAACCCTACTAAAAATGGCATACAAAGCTAAACAAAGAATTTTCACCTGGGGAATATCAAATGTCTGAGAAGCACCTAAAGAAATGTTCAGCATCCTTAGTCATCAGGGAAATGTAAATCAAAACAACCCTGAGATTTTGCCTCACACAACGCAGAATGGCTAATATCAAAAACTCAGGAAAGATCAGGTGCTGGCATGGATGTGAAGAAAGCAGAACACTCCTCCACTACTGGTGTGATTGCAAGCTGGAACAACCACTCTGGAAATCAGCCTGGCAGTTCCTCATATAACTGGCCATGATACCACTAGAGCACTCCATTATACCACTCCTGGGCATATACCCATATTAGCCAGCACTTCCATTTACACAGAAAACAAGTAAAATTAACCTAAAAAATGTATGCCAAACATAAGGAATATATTAAATGACAAGGAGTGATGAAGAATCTTAAAACCATTAATACATACCAATGAGCCATGGACAAAAAAATTTATAAAAGGGGAGAAAATGATTTTGTTACATTATCTCCAGGCTCCAAGCTGTGATTAACTAGAGAGATTATTACTAGGACAAAATTAGAGTCATTTGAATGCATAGCACCATAATATCATGTCAGTCTGTATAATGATCATGACTAAAAAGTGATTGAGATTAAACCCTACACAAAACATTATGGGAAATAATTAGAGAAATAAACATACTACCAAAGATGTAATCAACAGAAGCAACATACTGCTGGCTTCTAAGCTCACTTGTTTATTCTCTTTTTGGCTAATACAGAGAAGTTCATGCTGAAAGTTTTGTCTAGGCTTCTATTTCAGTGGAATAAGTGTATGAATGGTTGATGATTACCTTTCAGGGAACTTTCAGAGCGAGACTCTTGATAGGTATCTTAAGATCAAAAGGATGCTGATATTTGTATTATTGAGTCAAATGATAGAAAATATTTTCAATGATGAGAAACTTATATACCTGGAATCTCATTTGTATTGCTTAAGTCTGGTGTAACTCATTATAGGGGTGTAGAATTACTTTAAGTTTAACTTATCCAGTTGTCTGTACTACTACTATAAAAATAATATTATTAACTTTTAGCTGCTATAATACACTGGTAAAAAGTTAATGCTTTTATGCTTATTTTGGGTCCTTTTTTATTCAAGGGAACATCAAATTTTCTGTCAGGTTACTAGTATTGCCTCATCATCAACTTTATATTAAAATTATAATGATACTAACAAAATTCCTCTGGGAAACCTTCAGTTCCTGCTTCCACAGATGTTCCTACTGCTAGGAAGGCAAGTGTAGATGTGTAAAGATGGCAAAGCTGAGGATTTAATGACATGATGATGATGACTGCAGAATGGCAGTGCAGAGGATAAAAATGAGAAATTAATTCATTTCATTGAGCAATTTGCTGGTAATTGAACTATACTACTTTCCAGGTGAATGTTGCTGCCTTATGTTTCCAGGAAATTGGTGTATAATGATTACTGTTGTTTCTTGAAAATGACAGCTCATTAAGATGATTATCTCCTGGCAGTCTTGTCTTTTAGATGTTTCCTCATCTAAATCATGTGAATTAGACAAGAGGACTTTTATACATCCTTTTATTGATGTATAATATATATTAATTAAATGAGTCACATTGAAGTATCTTGTGTACAGGAAGATACCACAAGTGCTACATAAAATAAGCGCGCACGTGCACACACACACACACACACACACACACACACAAACACACACACACACAAACAAATACAAGTCACACAATTTATTTAGCTTCATTGTGATACACAAGCAACTGAGACATGCAGATTTGTATAAGTAGCAAGCTTGAATGAAACACATGATCTACTGTTCAGATTTGTGATCAAAACAGATTATTAAAGACATGATTTTCTGTTTAATCTATTACACAAACAGCTTATATAATCCATTTTAACTTTTTGTTTAAGCTTTGTGTTCATAGTCATATTTCAATTTGTATTCACACTGATAAAGAGTATATAATATTTGTGGTCCTGTTTTAAAAATACAATTAACTATTTCATAACAAACTCAACCTCAATAAAAGAATAAGCAGATGTTAGACCAGAAGCTTGGAATACCCAGGAAACTATTCACATATCAAATGATGCCCAAGAAGAAGGAAGGAGAGGCCTCTGGTCCTAGAAAGGCTCAGTTCAACAGTGTAGGGGAATACCAGGATAGGGAAGTGGGAAGGGGTTGACTGGGGAACAGGGGGAGGGAAGAGGGCTTATGGGACTTTTGGGGAGGGGGAATGCTGGAAAGGGGAAATAATTTGCAATGTAAATAAAAAAGTATCAAATAAAATTAAAAAAAAACAATTAGAATACAAAGAAAAGAAAAGAAAGGGTTCAGTTAGGACTTGAAGTCTTAAATATCTCACTTCAAATGATAATCTTTTTAACTAATATAGACAGAAAATAAATACAATCCAAACTCAGCTACAATATAAAGTAATTAGTGATCTTATCCTGGATGATTAGCTTTCAACTGTATTAAAAATATAAAACAACCAAAATTTTCCTACTGACCATATGGTACATGTGATTTTTCTTAGAGTAAGTGTTACATTATGTAGAATAAGCAAAATTGGAAACATAACCCTCTGTGATAGCATAATATATTTTCTTGAAATCAAAGTTCTTAAGGACTTGAAGTACAGGTGTTTGAGCTAAGTAAATATTCTAACCAAATCAGGCCAAACCCAGAATAATAAGGAGAAAGTTGTATCTATGACTCATGGTAGTTCAATGTATGCTTTTATTAAAAATGAAATAACAGATTTTTAGAAACATTATTGACAAAAATCTCTAAAGTTTTAACTTTGCTTCTTAGTGGCCACTGAGAGCTCCCCCTTACATTTTCCAAGTTCCTTTCTTGTCATGGTCCAGCCTTGACATGATTTGGGTGTTGTCAAGGACTATGGATAACTAATAGTTGAATAAGAAAACACACAATTTGAGGTACAAACTAATGGTTGTTCTTGCAGTGAGAACTCCTGATATTGGGAGTCAGAGCATTCTCTAGACTTTACTCAGTCCCACTTTTTATTGAAATCATATAAGTTGGGTTAGAAAGTTCATATGGTGGTTTGGTAAATGCTTTTCTATCTTCCTGTGCCAACAGTTTCTTGTAATACAGAGTAGTACAGATTTAAAACAGATAAAAAGAACTACAACATCTCAAAGATAAAAGTTTTTATACCACATACACACACACACACACACACACACACATACACACACACGGGTATATTTACACATATATATGTATATCTTTGAGACCACTAGCCTCTGGTGAGGTCAAGAGCAGCAGTATTGCAGTTTCAAAGTCAATCTTATTCAGACATGTACAAAAGAGTATGGTTTCATAAAATGGCACGCATAAGGTCATGTTGCCAACACTGTAGTCTTTGTAATTCTTCCTGGGCCTGCACTAAAACAAGTTAAGTGGGCATGCCATGTCACCTACAACTAGGAAAGTACTTGAAATTGATAACTTCTGGCAAATGGAAAAATCAGTTTTCTCAAAAGGCATTTCACTGAATATACAAACTATACTCCACAGCAGGTCTCATGCTTTAGAGGTGAGTCATACAGAATTAACCCCATGTTTATTTCTTTTTTTTATTTTCTATATTCTATGTTTACATTCCAAAGGCTTTCCCCTTTCCCAGTTCCCACCCACCATAGTTCCCATAGTTATTTCTTGATATTGTTTGTTTCACTTTGTCTTGTTTGGGCTTTTTAAAATTACTGGTCTTACATTTTAGCTTTAATTTTCATATTTGTTTTGATTTTCAGTTTTGTGGCTTTGTGGATGTTTCTTGTTTGCTTTGAGAGAAAAAGTTTGAGAAAAATACTGGGTGGGAAGTAATTTGGAAAGGAGGATATGGGGGAGGTAAAATACTAAGATAAACTGAATGAAATAATTAATTAAAATAGATTATATGTATCTATGGAATTTTCAAAGAACAAATAAGAATGTTACTTTAAAATGGAATAATAATGCATAAATATCTGATAATTTAATATCATTTGAATAGAAGACAGTCTGACAAAATTATGAAACCTTTTACTGAATCTTCAAACCTATTTGTAGAGTGTCTTAGTGTTAAAGTAACAACCATGAAAAAGTATTTCCTTATTAATAAGAAACAATATACAGAACACAGGGCATATATCCTATCAAGTGAATCAGACAGAAATATAAGGTTTTAAAAGTTTTTTTTTTTCTGGCTTTTCTTTTCCTGTTTTCCTCCCTTAGCAATTTTTTTAAAATATGTTTTTATTGGTTCTTTGAGAATTTAACAGTATTTATCCAGATCACTCTCACTTCCCTGTCCTTCAATGTCTACCCTCCCCTCACCTTGTAACCTCCCCCACTGAACAATAGGACAACAAACAAAACCAAATAAAACCAGATAAACAAAAAGTTCAAGTTCAATTAGTGTTATCTCTATATTCACTGGAGCATTATCAAACTCACATCAGTTAGTACCTTACACAGAACTGATTTCTTCTCTTTCTGCTGGAAGCCATCAACTATGGATCGCTACCCATAAGCATCCTGATACTTTTAAAGAGTTCTCTTAAATAGCTCCTACTTAGGCTGTTACTATTTTTAGAGATAGTGTTGGAGTAGGGTTATGGATAGGAGTTGTTAGAGAAATGCTCCATGTCCAACAATCTCAATTGTGATTTTCCAGTTATTGTTATCACTACCAAAGTAGTTTCCTGCCTCTCTAAAGTCATCAGAACATGGGAATTCCCCATAGTTTCTGGCAACAATTCCAACCATGACCATGCCTACTAGCTGCAGTAGGACCATTGAGCCACACACAGTCCTCAATGGAATCATGGAATGTCATTTTTCTACATGGAGTTCCAGTTTAGGAAGTGAACCATTTCTCATCTTAAACC
The DNA here is from genome assembly GCA_964023405.1 of Apodemus agrarius. Classification (NCBI taxonomy): domain Eukaryota; kingdom Metazoa; phylum Chordata; class Mammalia; order Rodentia; family Muridae; genus Apodemus; species Apodemus agrarius. The sequence continues at coordinate 139,371,221 of OZ030011.1, forward strand.
TCTTTCATCGTCCAGAGCCAGGGCAATCCAAAAATGAGATAACACTCAGATGCTGAGTCTGCATCTGCACAAGCTCCATGGTGCTGCATATCACACCATGGATATCTCTATAGGCATATATTTTTCATGACCTAGCATAATAAGGGTTTATCCTCCCCTCTAGGCCACCACCCACCAGAGGTAGTAGAAAAGAATGGTCATTAGGCTACAGGGAAAATGGACTAGTTAAAAATAGTTCTTTGGGGGTAATTTCAATCTTTATTGTTTTCAGTCTAGTCCACTTGGCAGACACCACATGTGAAAAAGCAACTGCAGTTCAATCCATAAGAAACTGGGAGGCTTTCCAGTTGTCTGGAGTCCACAGAGGTGACAAGAAGAAACAGGAATCTCATGAGAAGTTCTTTCTCTGATCTTTAGATAATTGTTTAGAATGTCATCAGAGGTGGTCATTCAATTTCCATACTTCTATATTTGCAAATACATATACTATATGCTGGACACTTGGAAGTTCAATATCGGAGATTCTCTCTATGAAATCACTACAAGCAAAGTGCAGCATCACAATGTAAGGTGAACAAATACATCAGTGAAGACTAGCATTGTGGAGCAAAGTGAACCAATGCTCCAGCTCCTGCTTTTTATGAGGTCATATTTATATTCTCTCTAAACTTCATGAGTCCTTTCACACATTTGCTATTGCAAAATATCTTTTTACCTATGTTTGTTTCAGCAAAACTTGCATTCACCTTTCTGCCTTTGCAAAACATCATTGTACCCTACTTAAGTCTCCAAAGAAACCAGAAATTTCCCTATTACACCACTATGCAACTACATGTTCTACCATCAAAGTCAGCCCTCCCTTACACCTGTACCTTCCCTGACAACTCCTGATTTGCTTCTGTCTAGTGTACACTTTACTCCTCTCCTCCATCTTTCCTACCTGTTTGTCTTATATTCTTCATTCACAGTGCCTCCCAGTTTGCTTAGGAAGATTCTGCAGTTATACTTTGGTGACAGGAATCTGGTTAGCTCAGTATGCATGCATATGCAAGTACAGGACAGTGAAAACTGAATAATCACCTCTTATGTTAGGCTAAATAATGGCCTAAATGTCACATTGTTCATGAGTTTATCAGTTTGGCTAGACTGGATGGCTTATGTGCTCTAAATATCACACTTTTTTTTTTCATCTCTTCTGCACACGTCAGACATGGTGACATGTACCTAAGGCAAATATATCACTTTAAATTGAAGGACAGCCTGGTCTAAATGGAGAGTTTCAGGCTAGCCAAGGCTGAATAGTGAAACAATTTCTAAACAAATAAACAAACAAAATAAATAAATACATAAATTTAAGACGTAGATTTACTTGTTCTTGTGAAAATATAATTACAGTTCTTTCAACATTTTTGGAATTGCTGGGACAGTTTTACACTTAATATAGCTATTTAAAAAAAAAGACAGATCTGTACCTTCATCAGCTTTTTGTGTTATCGTTATCCATACATTAGAAGACAATTTGGTTTCCTTAAATTCTACTAGTTTATCTGTAATAGTAACCAAACACATTTTTTCATACAGAATCTAGACCTGGATTGCAACATTCAACTGACATAAAATGAACTATAATATCTGAGTTCAATGAGGGAGGATTGAGGAGATAACAAATGTTGTGAGTAAGCAGTGTAAGTCATAATTGTAGAGAAAAATGAGGGCATCACTTAATAGATGCCCAAGAAGCTGCAAGGCTTATTTTGCAAGTGCATTAGAACAAGATTGAAAATTATTTCTGATGGACTCTAATTCACAGATATTGTGGAGACTTTTCAATTAGACCAAGAGAAATTCTGTTTCAAGACTTATGATAAAAAAAAATAACTTGTGCAAGCATTCTGAAAAAAACAAACTATTAGGGCTGATTAAAATAAATTAAGATGAAACATTCACAATCCTATAAAGGAGAAGCTCTTAAATCAATAAACAGAATCGTCACAACAGAAAACAAAAACAAAAACAAAAACAAAAAGCAACACAGAGTGGTTAGCCCTGAGGTCAATCTGCCCAGGGTTTCATTGAAACTCCAGTGACAATAAATTTCTTACTAATGAAATACAAGAGAGAGGCAAGACTGAGGATGTAGCTTAACAGAAGATGCTATATTAGTCTAGAGTAACAAACAGTGAACAGAAAACAAACTACACCCAGGGAAGATTGCATTCCTGTAATCTTGCCCAAAGTAGAATGAGAACAAGAAAAAGTACAAAAGAACCCATGAAATCTGAACATAGACTTTGTGATAGAGTCATTTTATTTTTATTTCATAGTTTAAAAATCCTTAAGGCAAAATAGAAACACGATTTCTTGCCTCCCAAAATTTGGGTGCTCTACATAAACAGCCTGAGGATGACAGTTCCAAATATTTATGAGACATGTCACTGAATAAGGGATATGAGATGACACAAATTAACAATGGCACCTGGCAGACATTCCAAGGGGAAGAAAGATATTATCATTAATTCTTTTCTTTAAAACATTAGAAAATCAGTTTCTATGAAGAAACTATAAAGGCAGACCCAAAAGAGAGAACAGCTCCCTTCCACCAAATATCAATTATTTTGTCCTGTCACCTTTTAGTAATGGCAGTAAAAGTCATGAAATAGGTGAAGAATATCTTAACAGTTTCAGAAAATATAATTATCAGTCTTTAAACATATGTCCATTACAGATATTTTTTAAAAGAGAAAAATAAAAAATTCAAATGTGTATTAACTAAACAAAATTTTCCTAGAGAGATTGGAAATAGAATGATTATAGAATATAAACCATAAAATTCAACAGATATTATGCAAAATAGATAGCAAGTGCAGATTTTGTTAACCACATGACTATATTTGACACGTGCTTATTGCTCATTCTACTATTAATATCAAATTTAAAATAAGTGTAAATAAATTTAAAAAATGAGGAGTATACAGGATAATAAAGGTTAACAAAATGGGATAGCTATTAATTATGGAGTTATAGTAATTATGTTGATATGTAATTAACATAAAAATTATAAGTAAATTTGTATTTCAGTAATTATATAACAAAATAACTTAAAAATCTACAGGAAATCAGTTATTATTATTAAGCATTAATAAAAATGTTCTATTAATATTTCCTGAATCCTAAGGATGTGCTTAAGATTTCCAGTCACCTTGAGAAACTTTAAGGAGACAGCAGTGATTGATTTACCATCCTTGTCCTAAAGGTATTTACAAAACCAAGTCATCAATTAAGTATTTGGTTGCTTTTGGAAAGATTTTGGACATAACCTTAGCAAAAGCGGACTGCCATATAAACAGAGACTAATATAAGATGCTGCCTGCAGCTACTGCAAACTGGTTCTCAGAAGAGAAACTGAGAGATAGGTGGTGAAGTGGCCAAGGCTACAGTTGCCAGTCAAGGCCAAAGTTTTTTAATAGAAATTAGATCCTTAGATAACAGCTTGGGCAAGCCCCTCCCCTCAGACTCCAGGCTGAGTTCTGGGGAAGTGGTCTGGCCATTCTTGTCTCCACTGCTCAGACAGCTGGGCAGGTCACCTGCTTAATTCAGGAATTTGTAGACCTAGAAGAACAATGAACTTTACCTTCACTCTGAGCACTCTACCCTAGGTGTAGCAGGAATCCCGGCTCAACAAAGGCTGGGAGAAGAAGTTCACCTTGATTAACGTCAAGTTCCTACCATGTGGCATGACACCCTGTTATGGCTCTGGACATTTCCTCCCTTTTTACTAGTTTGAAAATGAGGAGGTAGAAAACAAGTGGATAAACATCCATTATAAGGTGGTGGACTTTAACCAGGATGGAAAGCATTGACTGTAATTCCTGTTAAATATTGTATGACATCTTTTGCAGAGGAGGGGTAATAGGCTCCCTTATTATTTTAATGACAGCCTCTCAATGTTAACCGCTATGCAATTAGCTGTACTTCCAGGGGACTCAGAGCTAGAAAATATTCTTCTCTTGCAGTGCTTTTCCTTGCACCTCTCACTGGTGCCCATGTATGCACGATTTGCAAACACACATAGATCTGATTTCTATGTGGCTCCTGAAGGAGATCCACTTGTATAAGTTTTGAAGACAGGGGGTCTGTAACTTTCTTTAACAGACATGTGATCTTTTTATCCAGGTGAGCCTGGGTAGAGACAGTCAGTCTGCTCAACAAACAAGGTCAAGTGTTAAAGGTGGAACAGGATTAACTTGTCTGCAGATGTCCCCGAGGTATGCAATTCAGTTGCAAATAGCAACTTAAAAGACACAAAGCCTGCTCTTTGGGGTGGGGGAGGTAGCTTTGTGATTCAAGAGATAAGCTGTTACTTCTCAGAAAAAGTGGAGACTTTATTTTAAATTAACTCAGGTGGTTGAAGATGATTGTTGGCCATCTTCATAATTGGAATCTCCAATATTGGATTTATTTCAAGACCAATCCATGATTGAGTTAACTTATCATATTAAAGGAGAGAGAAGTGTCATTATAACTCCTCTTTAGATTATTTTTTTCTAGGCTAGTTTAACAGCCTCCATGTTCTGTCCCACAAGGTCTAAAAGCTTAAAACAAGGCAATTTATCTAATCTGGGACATTTGACAATTAAAGTATGTCAAGAATATACACCCAATATAGCTCTTATGTTACAATTGTTTGGGCACTCAGCAAGCCCACAGTCTGCATTAACTTCAGCACCACACCAATCACTCTGGCTGTTAGCATGCTTCTGCAGAATTCTGTGGAAAAAACATAGACACACTTTCTTCTCCAATATTAAGTTAGGATCATGGCATATGTCAATAAGTGAATTCCTTCATTTCACCTAAGCATCAGTATGCCTAGTTATAGGAAGCCAGATAGACTCAGCAAGGAGTTCCATGGCATACAAATTTTAAAATTTTCTTAAAAAATATAAGCATAATTTAAATGATATGCACAGGGATACAATTTCCCTCTCTTTTTCTTTTTTAGGAAGATATTGTTTTAAAAATTTTTATATATTACCTTGTCTTTGAGGATAATAAAGAATTAAATTGTGAAGGACATCTCAAATATTTGATAGCTTTTATTCCTTAAATGGCCAGTTCCATTGTCTGTTCTAATTTAAGTTGGAAAACAAAGCATATAAAGAAAGACCCCTGAATTGGGGAGACACTCACTCAAGTCTCAGGATATGGCGATGTCCCCAAATTTCACAAGAGTCCATTCTTGATGCAAACACACGAGGCTTATTCAGGAAACCAGTGCACTGGGGCCAAGATTGTAACTCTTGCAGGGGCAGAGGAGTTCAGCCTCAAGCAATTGTAGTCCGGGGAATATAAAGGAAAAAAAAAACATAAAGAGTAGGCCATAATTCATGTCTTAATGGGAGGTTACAGATTATCTTGGGCAAACATACCTGGAGCCCTGAATAGTTAAACATTGAGCAAGGCAGCAGATGTGTCAAGATTGTGGTGGACTAGTTGCTAGAGCAGGATATGCTATCTTTAAGGTTATCTCGAGGTCAACAGTTTCTCAGGCTGAAAGTGGAGAAACAAGTTGACTTGAGCTAAGCTAGTTATTAGGGGTCTAAAATATTAAGTTGGGGTTTCTCATTCCCCACTCCTTCTAGTAAGTAGATCTAATCATAGAATTATAGAATTAAATTTCTGACCCTATATAGTCTGAATTGTCCTGCTCTAATTTCTGATATTGTTGTTGTAGCATAAGAATCTACAGCACTAATTCTTTGTCTAATAAAATCTATTAATCTATTAATTATGCAAGTTCCTATAGTCAGTAGAAAAGGCAAGATCAGTAAGGGGACTGTCAGGGCAGAAAGCAGAGTTGTCATCCATGGTGATTGGCTGAACCAAACATCATAGCAGTTTTGAGTGGTTTCTCTGTCCTGTTGGCATTTTTCTAATCTTTCCCTGAGCTTGCTCTTGGAATCCCTGATGGCTCCAGAGTGGTCTACATAAAAGCAGCATTCTTCTTTAAAGGTGGCACATAAACCTCATTTTTTTAAGAAATAGCAAATCTAAGCCTCTTCTATTCCACAGTACTACCTCGGATAGGAAAGTCAAGGACACTTCTAGCTTACTAATAGGACTTTCTAAGGCTTTTAGGTCTTGAGCCATGGCTGCATGGAGGGTTTTAAGTCTGTGTTCAAGTTGTTGATGCCCCGTGATTAGGGCAGTGGTGCTGGTCCCTATTTCTGCTGCTAGCCCTACATCCAGCATTACCACCAGCATAAGGGAAATAGGCTCTCTTTTCAATCTCCCTGTCTTATAGTCCCAGGCATCTATGACCATTCCTTCAGGGTGGTAATAGACACAGGGGACTAGTCAGACCATGACACAGAAATCTTTAGATTGGTTAAAAACAGAAGTAGAAACACAGGGGGTAAGTCCAGTATTACATGCCCACCAATTCTTGTTACTTGGCAGTAAATATTAGTTGGTCTCAGTTACAGTAACTGTCATGGAGCTATTACAGAGGTGGTGGTAAGAACGTGGCACTGGCCCCAAGCATAACCCAGAACCTGAGACCTCAGTGAGATTGAGTTTGCTTTGGGATCCTCAAGGACAATGGTTTAAATCTCCAGTGGTAATAGTGGGTCCAGTAATGGCAGTTTCTTCATAATAAGGGGTACCCACAGCTAAACAGAGTCAGCACTTGTTCTGAGAGAACTTTATCGGACCCAACCATAGTAACCAGGAGGACCTCCATTTTAAGTCGGATTTGAAAAGTGAATCCATTGTCCTTTCTGGATATATAGAACTGAAGATCCCATAGGCCAGGATGAGAATTTCTTCCCCACTGAGGTGAAAGTAATGTTTAGAGAGTCTGTTCCTTTTTGCTTCCTAGTGACTGTAATCAGATCCCAGGAGGAAGTGGGATGCCAGTAAGTGATTCCTGAAGCTTCACAGTACCATTCTTTACAATAGAAATGTCCTAACCAACCCCCCACCCACCGGCCTTACCTATAGGCTTCTGTCCTGTCTCTAGCATCATGGGGGCAGACATAAAAAGGTATTTGTTAGAGCTTCCTTTGGCCAGTTCTTCTTTGTACCCAGGGTGACTAGCTACGTGTAAACCTGAGGAAGTGGCTCCTTGGTGGAAGGAACACTTCATTATGGGGAGGTTAATTGTACAGAGCCATATTGGGGTGTCATGCCACATGCTAGGAACTTGACATTGGTCAAGGAGAACTTCCTCTCGCAGCCTTTCCTGAGCCAGGATTCCTGTGCTATTCAGGAATCCTGTTTCACCTAGGGTGGAGTGCTCAGCATGAAGATGAAGTTCCTCCAGATCTACGAATTCCTGAATTAAGCAGGTGACTTGCCCAGCTACCTGAGCAGTGGAGCCAATACCCAACGAAGAGCCATGCAGGAGTCTGGGAGGAGGGGCTCACCCAAACTGTTAAATTGTCAGACCTCCATTAAACTTTGGCCTTGATCTGTAACCTATTGTCCTGGCCCTCGTTCTTTTTTGCCCTTCCCCATCCATCCCTCAGCTTCCATTCCAGGAACCCAGTTCTCAGTAGCTGCAGGAAACAACAGAATGGCGCCTGAACATGGGACTGGACTCGAGAAGATTTCCTGATGTGACCCTGTCTTGTCGAAGCTTTGCAGAAAATGGAAAAAGATGGTATCCTGCACAATGAGCAAAATAGGTGCTGGAGTATACGGACTAAGTGAGGCAGTGTTGACCCAAAACTGAACTTGCTTAGGGGGCAGACAATGGAATATGGGACAAGAACTTTGCAGGCTTTTGTCCATAGTTTTTAAGAGCTGATTCAGTCGAAAAGAAAAAGTTTTAAAAGTAGGTATATGTCCACAGCCACTAAGAGCTGCTTTAAGAAAGTTTGAAAAAAGAGAGAGTGAGTAGAAAAATGGATATAGTTGCATAGCAAGCATGCTTTCCTTTCTGTGTTTGTCCTTGGTGTGCACTGTGTCTACGTGTATGTTTATGTCCTATGTGTGTGAAATGTCCTATTCGTGGCATTGTGTGAATGACTGTTTAATTGTTTCATGTTAAAAAATTGGTAAAAAATTCATTTGCTGGTGGTCTATCTCTTAAGCTAGCTGCAGTTCACAGCAGAGGTTGATTTAAGGTATCCTGTACTTAGCTAGGACTCAAACGTAGTTGAGAAAAAGCTGCTTTTAAACAGGCTAGCAGTCTTAAATCTAGGACAAGTGAATTAATGTTTTTGTCTCCTAAAGAAAATCTCTACAATTGTGGTTTTTGTTTCAGAGTGCTTTTTGTTCTCTTAAAATTGCAACTAGAAAAAGGAAAAATTTGTTTGGTTTAAATTTATGAGATTCGTGTAAATGTTTTATCCCTGTATATAATTGGTCTTAAAGGTATAAGTATATTTTGCATGTCTTGACTATATAGAGTATTGGCTTATAAGTCATTGGACATGATTTAATAGGTATAATGTTATTAAGAAAGGGTTAGTTTAACCAGTGACATGTGGCCTGATACAACACACACTTTATTTGCCTTTTTATAATTGGTCTTAAGAGTGTAAGTATGTTTTGCATGTTTTGACTATGGAGTCTTGGCTTATGAATTATTGTGCATGATTTAAATGGTGTAGAGTTAGCAATAAGAGGCAAGTTTGGAGCTGATGGCTCGAGGTTACGGCCATCTTGAGCACATGACATGTTACAACTCACAGAATGCAGGCCTCTGGGATGCTTCTAAATTGGCATAGTGTTTTGTGTGAATTTTAACCTAGAAATTAGACTTATAAGGTATAAGATTTAAAATAATGTCTCTTCAATAAGTTATTCTTTCATACACTTAAACATAAGAACTGGCACACTAACTTTGCAGTGTAAAAGTAATGCAATTGCCATTAATTTTAAAATAGATTGTTTAAAATTGGGTTTTGCTTCCAAAGTTGTAATTAAGATCTAATATTGCAAGAGAAAATCAAGTTACAATAAAAGTTGCCAGTAAGCCATTGACTGCAGTTTGCCGCCTGGTTAAAGGCTCAGGATTCCAGACCCAGCCTGCAGAACCAGGTACCCGAGATATCCCGAGTTTAAGACCTTCAGGGTCTCAGGCCTGGAGCGGGAGCTGCGCACAGAGTAGTGGTTTGGGAGACACCGGCCGAGCCTGTGCTCTGTGCTCGCAGGGCAGACCCCAAACTCCCTGCAGATAGCGCCATCTTGCCTGCTGCTTCCCAGCCAGCCAGCAGTGGGGGAGACAGCCCCAGCCAGCTTCCCAGGTGCTCAGACCCAGCCTCCTGGACCAGGCACCCGAATATCCCCAGTTTAAGACCTTCGGGGACTCAGGCCTGGAGCGGGAGCTGCGCACAGAATAGTGGTTTGGGGGACACCAGCCGGGCCTGTGCTCTGCGCTCGCAGGGTGGACCCTGAACTCCCTGCAGTCAGCACCATCTTGCCAGGTGTTTTCCATCCAGCCAACAGCGGGAGAGCCAGCCTCAGCCAGCTTCCCAGTAGCTTTGGACCAGCAGGCAGAACCAGATAACTGAGATATCCCGATTTTAAGACCTCTGGGCAATCAGGACACCAGACAGTAAACCCTGAGCAGGACCACTGCAGAGCAGCTGCTCAACAGGCGGAACCAAGTGCCTTGGATATCCTGAGTTTAAGACCTCAGGGGACTCAGGCTACCTGTCAGCAATCTGTAAGCAGGAGCCCTGCAGGGCAGTGGTTCAGGTGCCCCAGTCACGGGGAAATAGCCTTACGAGCTCACAGGAGGGTCAAGCACCAGCTAGCAACTACAGGACCAACTAACACCAGAGTTAACCAGATGGCAAAAGGCAAACGTAAGATTGTTACTAACAGAAATCAAGGCAGTATGGCAGCATCCGAACCCAGTTACCCGACAGCAATAAATCCTGGATACCCCAAAACACCAGAAAAACAAGACTCAGATCTAAAATCACTGGTCAGGATGCTGACAGAGGAACATGCAGATAAATGTCTTAAAGTAATACATTAGAAAATAAATCAAAAGCTAGAAGCCCTTACAAGGCAAACACAATTAAATCTCGGATATCTCAACACACCAGAAAAACAAGACTCAGATCTGAAATCACTGGTAAAGATGCTGATAGAGGATCACTTAGATAAATTTCTTAAAGCAATAGAGGAGAAAATAGATCAAAAGCTAGAAGCCCATACAAGGCAAACACAAAAATCACTTAAAGAAATCCAGGAGAATATAGAGCAAAAAAATGAATCCCAATAAGGGGGAGAAACAAAAATCACCTAAAGAAATACAAGAGAACATGGGTCAACGAGTAGAAGTCATAAAAGAGGAAACACAAAAATCCCTTAAAGAATTACAGGAAAACACAAACAAGCAATTGAAAGATCTGAGCAAAACCATACAGAATCTAAAAACAGAAGTAGAAACATCTAAGAAATTGCAAAGGGAGACAACATTGGAGATAGAAAACCTTGGGAAGAAATCGGGAGTCATAGATGCAAATATAAACAATAGAATATAAGATAGAAGACAGAATCTCAGATGCTGAAGATACCATAGGAACCATGGATTCAACAATGAAAGAAAATGCAAAATGCAAAAAGCTGGTAACCCAAAACATTCAGGAAATCCAGGACACAATGAGAAGACCAAACCTAAGGATTATAGGGATAGATGAGAATGAAGATCTACAACTTATAGGGCCAGCAAATATCTTCTACAAAATTATGGAAGAAAACTTCCCCAATCTAAAGAGAGAGATGCCCATGAATATACAAGAAACTTATAGAACACTAAATAGACTGGACCAGAACAGAAATACTTCCTGTCACATAATAATCAAAACCCCAAATGTACTAAACAAAAAAGAATGTTAAAGGCAGTAAGAGAAAAAGGACAAGTAACATATAAAGGAAGACCTATCTGAATTACAACAGACTTCTCTCCTGAGACCATGAAAGCTAGAAGATCCTGGGCAGATCTCAATCAGACCCTAAGAGAACACAAACTTCAGGCAAAACTACTATACCCAGCAAAACTCTCAATTTCCATAGATGGGGAAACCAAGGTATTCCACAACAAAACCAAATTTGCTGGTTTTATCTACAAACCCAGCCCTACAAAGGATAATAGGGGAAAAATACCAACACAAGGGGGGAAACTACACCCCAGAAGAAACAAGGTAGAAACCCCATCTCATCCAACCCAAAAGAAGAGAACCACTCAAATACAAATAATAATAATAATAATAATAATAATAATAGTAATAATAATAATAATAATGCCCAAAATGTCAGGAAGTAATAATTACTATTCCTTAATATCTCTTAATATCAATGGACTCAATTCCCCAATAAAAAGACACAGACTAACAGACTGGATACAGAAACAAGACCCTACATTTTGCTGCATACAGGAAACACATCTCAGTGTCAAAGACAAACACCACCTTAGAGTAAAAGGCTGGAAGACAGTTTTACAAGCAAATGGTCTCAGGAAACAAGCCGGAGTAGTCATTCTAATATCAGATAAAATTGACCTTCAACCTAAAGTCATCAAAAGAGACTCAGAAGGTCACTTCTTGCTTGTCAAAGGGAAAATCCACCAAGAAGAATTCTCAATACTGAAGATCTATGCGCCAAATGTAAGGGCACCCTCATTTGTAAAAGAAACTTTACTAAAGCACACATTGAACCTAACACAATAATTGTAGGTGACTTCAACATTCCACTCTCCTCAATGGACCAATCAGGAAAGCAGAAACTAAACAGGGACACAGTGAAACTAATTGAAGCTTTGAACCAATTGGATTTAACAGATATATATATATATATATATATATATATATATATATATATATATATATATAGAACATTCCATCCTAAAGCAAAAGAGTATACCTTTTTCTCAGCACCCCACAGTACCTTCTCAAAAATTGATCATATAATTGGTCACAAGACAGACCTCAACAAATACAAGAAGACCGAACTAATCCCATGTCTCCTATCGGATCACTATGGAGTAAAAGTGGTCTTCAATAGCAAGAAGAACAACAGAAAGCCCACATACACATGGAAACTGAACAATACTCTACTCAATGACACCTTGGTCAAGGAGGAAATAAAGAAAGAAATCAAAGACTTTTTAGACTTCAATGAAAATGAAGGTACGACCTACCCAAATCTTTGGGACACAATGAAAGCAGTGCTAAGAGGAAAACTCATAGCCCTGAGTGCCTCCAAAAAGAAACTGGAGAGAGCATACACTAGCAAATTAACAGCACACCTGAAGGCCCTGGAATAAAAAGAAGGTAATTCACCCAGGAGGAGTAGAAGAGAGGAAATCATCAAACAAAGGGCTGAAATCAATCAAGTAGAAACAAAGGAAACCATACAAAGAATCAACAAAACCAAGAGCTGGTTCTTCGAGAAAATCAACAAGATAGATAAACTCTTAGCTAGACAAACCAAAGGGCACAGAGACCGTATCCAAATTAACAAAATTAGAAATGAAAAGGGGGATATAACAGCAGAAACTGAGGAAATTCAAAAGATCATCAGACCCTACTACAAAGGCCTATACTCAAAACAACTGAAGAATCTGGAGGAAATGGACAATTTCCTAGACAGATACCAAATACCAAAACTAAATCAGCATCAAGTAGATCAGCTAAATAGTCCGATAACCCCCAAAGAAATAGAAGGGGTTATAGAAAGCCTCCCAACGAAAAAAAGTACAGGACCAGATGGTTTTACTGCAGAATTCTACCAGACCTTCAAAGAAGACTTAATACAAATACTCTTCAAACTATTCCACAAAATAGAAACAGAAGGGACACTGCCCAACTCATTCTTTGAAACCACAATTATGCTGATACCTAAACCACAAAAAGATCCAACAAAGAAAGAGAACTACAGGCCAATTTCTCTTGTGAATATTGATGCAAAAATACTAAATGAAATTCTTGCCAACCGAATCCAAGAGCACATCAAAATGATCATTCACCAGTTTCAGACACACTGAAACTATTAGAAAAGAAATGTCGGAAGACCCTGGAGGACATGGGCACAGGGGGAAAGTTCCTGAACAGAACACCAATAGCTTATGCACTAAGATCAAGAATTGACACCTGGGACCTCATAAAATTACAAAGTTTCTGTAAGGCAAAGGACACCATCAGAAGGACAAAATGGCAACCAACAATGTGGGAAATGATCTTCACCAACCCTACATCCGAAAGAGGGCTAATATCCAATATATAAAAAGAACTCAAGAAGTTAGACCCCAAAGAACCAAATAACCCTATCAAAAAATGGGGTGCAGAGCTAAACAAAGAATTTTCACCAGAAGAAATGCGGATGGCTGAGAAACACCTTAAGAGATGTTCAACATCATTAGTCATCAGGGAAATGCAAATCAAAACAACCCTGAGATTCCACCTCACACCAGTCAGAATGGCTAAGATTTAAAACTCAAGAGACAACAAGTCCTGGCGAGGATGTGGAGAAAAAGGAACACTCCTCCACATTTGGTGGGATTATAAAATGGTAAAACCGCTCTGGAAATCAGTGTGGCAGTTCCTCAGAAAATTGGGCATGTCACTTCCAGAGGACCCTGCCACACCACTCCTGGGCATATACCCAGAGGATTCCCCTGCATGCAATAAAGACACATGCTCCACTATGTTTATAGCAGCCTTGTTTATAATAGCCAGAAATTGGAATGAGCCCAGATATCCCTCAAAAGAGGAATGGATACAGAAAATGTGGTATATTTATATAATAGAGCACTACTCAACAATTAAAAATAATGAATTCATGTAATTTGTAGGTAAATGGTTAGATCTGGAAAATATCATCCTAAGTGAGCTAACCCAAACACAAAAGAATACAAGTGAAATGCAATCACTGATAAGTGGATGTTAATGAGCCCAGAAGCCCTAAATGCTCAAGGCACAATTAGCAGGTCACATGACTCCCAAGAAGAAGAAAGGAGAGGATCCTGGGCCTGTAAAGATTGGATACAGTATTGTAGACCCAGAACAGAGAAATCATGGGGGAGGGAATGATTGGGTAATACCTGCAGGGGAGAGGGATTATGGGACATATGGTGGGGGTGGGAGGAACTGGGAAAGGGGAAAGCATTTGAAATGTAAACATAGAATATAGAAAATAAAAATTAAATAAATAAAAAAAGGCTCAGGATTCTTGCCATATGCTATAATAAAGATAATTTTAAGAAAGATAAAAGTTAAAAGAGCTGTGGCAAATATGGGACTATTGCCATTTTTTCACAAGTTTATTGGTACAGTGGTAGAAGCAATATTTAACCCCCAAGATTAAATGGAGATCTCAGGGGAAATTTATTTGATATCAAACTGGTTCCTTTAACTACTAAAATCCAATGAGTAAATATTTTTCAAAATCCCTGAAATTGCAGGTTCCTTTTGTTTATTATTCAATGCTCACATCCTTGCAAGACAGGTGGGTTTGCCTCTGGCCTTAGATAAAAGGCTCAAATTAGAAGATATTTACATTTGAGGAACCTCATGCTTTGTCTTTGCCAAATTGGTGGGTGTTGGGCAGATTTTAAAAAATACATTTGAGTTAGTGCAAAGCTTAGAACTTACTCAGTGGAAGTTTGTGAGGAACTGCTTTTATCTTGCAGACCCCACTTAGGGAGTGTTTAGCCAAAACAACATTCTTGATTTATCCAGCTGTGGTTCAAAATGCAGTTCAAATTTATGAAAGTTTACTAAGGCTATGTAGAACTAATAAAGGCATTAAAATGTGGCCTGCCTACTCCATACACAATTATTATACGTTTAAAGGGTTGCTTTTTGCTTTACATTCTGATAATTATAAAGGCATTTGCTTCTATGGGATAACGTTAAAGAAACAAAGCAATTTCATTAGAAGGTTTTTCCTCATGCAATGGCTGAAAGACTTACCTTATTTGAGGAAAAAAAAGGTTTTTTCACTGCTTCAATATGAGAAGCAAGGATCTTAAATTTTTCAGCTTGTAATGTTCATAGAATGTTTGTTACAGGACATTTCTCTTAAATATGGGATTTAAAAATTTTAAGTAAATGATTTTCAAAGGGTGTTAGGATATATTAATTGTTTTATCTTCTATTAACCTCATCTTAAGCTTGCAACAAGAGGATTTAAACCTCTAATGTTTTTAAAATAAATGATGCTGCAATCATTGATTATTATTGATGGTTGGTCTATTAAATACCAAACCTTTTAAGGCAAAATTAATAATGGTTATGTTAGATCTCTGAAATGGGGAGACCCCCACAAAATAGGGAGACCCCCGTACTCAAGTCTCGGGATAAAGAGAAAAGAATCAGCCAGAGACCGTCTTGCTGCAATTACATGAGGTATTTATTGGAATTCCAGTATACTGGGATCGATTCATAACCGCGCAGGGTCAGAGATCGATGCCTTGTATCTGGCGCAAAGAGTATTTGAAACCAAAAAAAAATCACAGAAGGGGGAGGGGTTGGGGGAATTTAGATAGGGAAGTTACACTTAGATCATGAGGCAATTCATCCCTGAGGACCAGGTGTAATTGCATTCCACAAGATGGAGTAACTGCATTCCACAAGATGGATTAACTACATTCCGCAAGATGGATTAACTGCATTCTGCAATAGGTTGGGCAAGCATCAACTATCTATAGAATGTAGAATAACCTTTGTGATTAGCTAGTTCCTGGAATAGGGGTCAGAAACGGTAGGAATTACAGAGTTACAAAATGGTGGCACTTTGGCCTTCTAAAGCAGGATTTTCTGGGGGTAAATAAAAATTTGAGGCAGGATCTTTCATCCCCCACTCTCTCTAGGAGGTAGTTCTAACCTTAGAACTAAATGTTTGTCTCAACTTCATCTGGTTCTAATTGATCTGACTGGAGCTGCTGATATTGTTGGCGGAGCACTAGGACTTGAATGGCGCTAACACGCTAACGAATAAAAGTAATCAATCGATTAATTATGTAGGGTCCTATGGTGAGAAGTAGAAAAAGAATCAATAAGGGTCCCATGAGGGCAGAAAACAAGGTGGTCATCCAAGGGGATTTAGAAAACCAACTTTCATACCAGTTTTGGTTATTTTGACGCTCTAACTGTCTTTTGTCCAGTCTCTGGGTTTTTTCTGGAGTCCCGTATAGCGCCCGAATGGTCTACATAAAAGCAACATTCTTCCTTTAGGGCAGCACAAAGACCTCCTTCTTTAAGAAACAATAAATCAAGACTATTTTGTACTCTATTTTGGAGTACTACCTCAGATAATGAGGTTAGCGAGTCTTCTAATTTGGAGACCGAGTCCTGGAGGGCTCTGAGGTCAGTGTCCATGGTGGCTCGGAGGTTATAGAGGCCATGTTTGAGGTCTATAGGCCCCTTAATTAGAGCAGCAGAGCCAGTACCAACGCCAGCGGCTAAACCTAATCCTAACATAACAGCTAAAGTAAGCGAGACAGGTTCCCTTTTAATCCTGGAGGGAGAGTTATCATATGCCTGTAACAGAGTTTCCTCAGGATGATAGTAGATATGAGGAACTAACTGAACCATGACACAGAAATCTTTAGATTGGTTAAAAACTGAAGCAGAGACACAAGGGGAGAGCCTGGTGCTGCAGGCCCACCAGCTATCATTGGAAGGGAGTAGATATTGGGTATCCTGAGCAGTATTAATAGGTAAGGTCTGATTGCAGAGATGCTGATGAGTGGGGGGCACGCGTCCTAAGCAGATTCTGGACACTGAAACTTCAGTAAGGGTGAGTTTGCTCTGAGTGCCCCAACAGCACTGGGTGTGGTCTGAAGTGTAAATAATTTGACCTAGCACTGCTATTCCTTCATAATAGGGTGGAGCCATGGCTACGCAGAGCCAGCAAGACTCAGTAGCCTCAGGGTTGGTGACATTTAGTACTGAAAAGGCTCCTTGTATGAGGCTAAAGAGTCTGTCACCTGTAGTGGGGGACAGAGTGGTTGGGAAAGTTGTTTGAAGAACAGTGGGCACTCCTTCCTCAGCGGGAACTACCTCAATTATTGAGGGGGGCAGAGGTGAGAGTAAAACCTTTTTTGAAGGGGAGGGAAAAGGTTCTTTAGGGGGTTCCTGCTCAACTATAACATGGTCAGGTCCTATAGCGATGGGAGGTATGCTAGTGACCTTGAGCCTAATGCGTAGGAAGAGACCGTCATCAAATCTTTCTTTATAAAGTCTAAGTCCCCAGGTGTATCCACTGGTCCAACCTCTCTGATTCTTTCCTGGCTCAGTAAAACTGATCTTTAAGGGGAGACACCAATTTTCACACTCAGGCTTGTAAGTCCATCCCTGGCTCCCTGTTTCATGTCTAGAATAGTTAGCTGTGACAGTGATATAATCCCATGAGGATGTGGGGTTCCAGTATGTGTTTCCTGAAGTCTCACACCCCCAATTTTTACAGAAGAAATAGCTTCCTCCCCACATGTGGGGTTCAGGGCCACTGCCCAATGGAATCCTGGGCATACATAAAAAGGTAAGGTTCTTAATTGGCTCCTTCAGGAAGGGTGTCCACACCCTCCCCAGGGGTCTAGTCCATGATGCCCTGGTGGGGAGGGGGCGTTGGGGGCCTTCATATCAGGGTCAGAATATCCTTCCATATCCCAGTTCGCAGGGGCCCCAAATGCCAACTTACAGATGTCCAGGTACAGGGAAGGCCACCAGGTCCAGGGAGGAGCCACCTTACAGATGCTCCAGATGGGGTCTCTGGCTTGGGACAATACCTGCCAGGTGAGGGTCATCGGTTGATGGGGGTTATTGTTCCTTGGACTTGCCAGGCAGCTGCCGTAGACGCAGCTTAAGAGGATTATCAGTCTTTTCCAACTTCCAGGATTCATCTTGGGCAGC
This sequence comes from Apodemus agrarius, assembly GCA_964023405.1. Classification (NCBI taxonomy): domain Eukaryota; kingdom Metazoa; phylum Chordata; class Mammalia; order Rodentia; family Muridae; genus Apodemus; species Apodemus agrarius. Next base: position 139,389,094 of record OZ030011.1, read on the forward strand.
GGGTGGTGCAGCCTTGACGTGGGAGGCGTGGATCCAAGTAGAGATGCCCTCAACTTTTAGCGCAGTGGGACTGGTCAGAAGGACGAGGTAGGGTCCCTTCCAGCGAGGTTCCAAAGTACCGGCACGATGGCATCGGGCCAGGACTAGGTCTCCCACTTGGAATGGGTGTGGAGTATCGAGGGTCCCTGGTTTGTAGACCTCCTTGAGTTGTTCCCATGCACCCTTGTGGACTAGTTCAAGAGCTTTCAGTTGGGCTAGAAGGGGTTGAGAAAGAGAAGCATCAGGATCAACTATGCCTCCTGCCTCAATCAAGGGAGGTGGTCCTCTGAACAGGAGTTCAAAGGGGGTAAGTTTGAAGTGGCCAGGGGTGTTCCGGACTCGGAACAAGGCGAAGGGAAGGAGGGTTGTCCAGTCCTTCCCGCCGGTCTCAATGGCTAATTTGGTTAAGGTCTCTTTTAGAGTTCTATTCATTCTCTCTACCTGTCCTGAGCTCTGGGGTCTATAAGCACAACGTAATTTCCAATCTATCCCCAGTTGTGCGGCCAGTCCCTGACTTAACTGGGCAACAAAGGCAGGGCCATTGTCAGAACCTATTACGTTAGGGATTCCAAATCTTGGGAAGATTTCTTCAAGGATCTTCTTAGCTACTACGTTAGCAGTCTGATTTCAGGGGGAAAGCTTCGACCCATCCTGAAAAAGTGTCTATGAAAACTAGTAAATATTTGTTACCATATTTAGTAGGCTTAACTTCAGTGAAGTCTATTTCCCAGTGGGATCTAGGACGGTCTCTTCTTAGCCATTTTCCCGGAGGGCCTACGTGATGTCCTGTGTTAGTTAGGGCACAAGCCCGACAGTTGGTTACAGAGTCATGCACGATATCAGACAGTCCCATGATGAAATATTCAGATTCATGGATGAGATCTTTTAGTTTCTTAGTCCCTAAGTGGGTAAGTCGATGTAAGTGGGTAACATATCTCTTTCCTTCTTCATATGGCAGAACTGCTTTTCCCTCATTAGTTCTAGCAACTCCCTGGGGGGTCCATTCTGCGGCAAGCTGAAGTCCCTCTATCACTTCCAAAACTTTTGGTGTGTAATTAAAGCTGATCTCTCTCAGAGTTTTAGGCTGCTTTTGTATTGTCAGAATCATGGCTCCCTGAGCTGCTTGCTTTGCACTCAGGTCAGCCATCTGATTTCCTTTGGCTATTGCACCTTGCCCTTTCTGGTGGCCAGGGCAATGCACGATGGCCAGTTTCTTAGGCAGGTGAATATCTTCTAACAGACTTAAGATTTCTTCTTTGTTTTTAATCTCTCTCCCAGTCGAGGTGAGTAGCCCTCTTTGTTGGTAAATAGCCCCATGCACATGAGCAGTGGCAAAAGCATACCTGCTGTCCGTGTAGATGTTGATGCTCTTACCCTCCGCCAGTCTCAGGGCCTGGATGAGCGCGATGAGTTCAGCTTTCTGAACAGAGGTCCCTTCTGGCAGGCTACTGGCCCAGATGACATTTTGCCGTCCACTACCGCCGCCCAGGCCCTTCTCTTACCTTCCACTATGAAACTACTCCCATCGGTGTACCAGTTGGGACATCCTGGCCATGGCTGATCTGTAAGGTCTCTGCGAGTCCCAGTCTCTTCTGCCAGGATGTCAAGGCATTGGTGTATGGGCACTGAGTCATCAGAGTCGGGTAGCAGTGTGGCAGGGTTTAAGGTAGCCGGGGGCGCAAAAGTCACTCTCTCCATCAGTAGCAGGCTTTGGTAGTGGGTCATGCGAGCATTCGTCATCCACTGGTCAGGGGGTTGATGTATGATGCTTTCAAGGGCATGGGGGGCTACTATGGTCATTGATTGTCCCAAAGTTAGTTTATCTGCATCCTTGAGGAGCAGAGCCACAGCTGCTATAGCCTTGAGACAGGACGGCCAGCCACTGGCCACCGGATCAAGCTTCTTAGATAGGTAAGCTACTGGCCGCTTCCATGGGCCTATGGGTTGGGTGAGAACCCCTCGGGCAACCCCTGCCCGTTCATCTACGTATAGGATGAAGGGCTTGGTCAAGTCTGGTAAAGCTAAGGCGGGTGCCTCTAATAAGGCCTGTTTGATCTTCTCAAAGGCCTCCTATTGAGCTGGGGTCCAGGTAAAATTTCCAGTCTCTTTGGTGAGAGGGTACAGGGGGGCAGCTAGAGTAGCAAACCCCGGTATCCACAGTCTACAGAAGCCAGCTGTCCCCAGGAATTCTCTAACTTGTCTGGGGCTGGTGGGGACTGGGATCTGCATCACAGTCTTTTTCCAGGCCTCTGTTAACCATCTTTTGCCTTCCTTAAGGGTGTAGCCGAGATAAGTAACTTCAGTCTGGCAAATTTGGGCTTTTTTTTTGCTGAAGCCCTATACCCTAATTTCCCCAACTCTTGCAACAATCTCTCAGTCCCTTCCTGGCACTCTTGTCGGGTGGTCGTTGCAAGAAGTAAGTCATCTACGTACTGAACCAGAGAAAGTTGGGGGTTATCTGACCTGAAAGGCACTAGGTCCCGATGTAGGGCCTCATAGAAGATGGTAGGAGAATTCTTGAATCCTTGTGGTAGGCGGGTCCAGGTCAGCTGCCTAGTTTGTCCTGATTCCAGGTCTCTCCATTCAAAGGCGAAGATGGCTTGACTGGTGGGGTAAAGTCTCAAGCAGAAGAAAGCATCTTTTAAATCAAGAACAGTGCACCATTGTCTCTCGGGTGGGAGTGAACTGAGCAAATTATATGGATTAGGTACAGTGGGATGTATGTCCTGGACTCTCTTTTTGACCTCCCGCAAGTCCTGAACAGGTCGATAATCATTAGTCCCCGGTTTCTTCACAGGCAGCAAAGGGGTATTCCATGGGGACTGGCAAGATACTAGCATGCCTAGTCTTTGTAGTCTCTGAATATGGGGCCTGATTCCTTCTCTGGCCTCTCTGCTCATCGGATACTGCCTGACTCCAATAGGGGTGGCATCTGGCTTCATAGTTATAACTATGGGAGGCACTTGTTCGGCCTTTCCCATTCCACCTGTTTCAGCCCATGCTTGGGGAAAGGCTTTTAACCATCTCTCATTAATGGCTGCTTTGATGGGAGTCTCATGTAATCTATATTCCTCTTCTAATCTGAGTGCCAAGATCATAGAGGTAGGTGGTGACCACTGAACTGATGGACCCCTTGGACCAAAGGTGATCTGGGCTTTTAGTTTACTTAACAAGTCTCGTCCCAGTAGAGGAGTGGGACACTCGGGAATGACAAGGAAGGAATGAGAGACCTGTCCTCTCCCGAGATCAACTCTTCAATCAGTGGTCCATGAGTATGGTTTCTTCCCAGTGGCCCCGATTACTATTGTCTGGTGGGACTTAGTTTTTCCTAGAGGCTGTTGTAAAACTGAAAATTCGGCTCCAGTGTCCACAAGAAAATCCATAGGAGTCCCCTCCACTGTTAGGGTTACCCTAGGCTCGGGGAGGGGGGTCCGAGCCCCGTCTCCCCTAATCTTCTTTCGACTCCAAGGCCAGGACCTTAGGGGTCTTGGGGCCCGCCCTTTTCTTGGGACAGTCTCGAGCCCAGTGCCCCTTCTCTTTACAGTATGCACATTGGTCTTTGGCTAGTGGTGGGCGAGCTCCTCCCCCTGAGCGAGCCCTGAGTTGCCCAGGTACCCTGACTGTCGCCTCCCTGAGCCCTGTGTCTGTTCTTATTTGTAACTTACTACTGCGGCCAGAATTCTAGTCAGATTCCTTTCCTGTCTCCTGTCTCTTCTATTTTCCCTCTCTTCAGCCTCTTTCTTCTCTTTCTCTCTCCTCTTCTCATCAGTTTCTCTTTATGGTAAACTCTCTCTGCTTCCCTAACGAGATCCTGCAACGACAGGGTTTGGAGCCCTTCTAACCGTTGTAGCCGCTTGCGTATATCTGAGCCTGACTGCCCAATGAAGGCCATGGCTACTGCTGCCTGCTGCCCCTCAGACGTGGGGTCAAAAGGCTTGTAGCGCCGATAAGCTTCCATTAGCCTTTCTAGAAAGACAGAAGGGGGCTCCGTTTCTCCCTGTAATACTTCTCTTACCTTGGCCAAATTAGTGGGCCGTCGTCCGGCACCTTTGAGACCCGCCACTAGAGCCCAGCGGTACACCGACAACCTCTCCCTACCTTCAATCGAATTATATTCCCAGTTGGGTCGGTTTAGGGGGAATCCAGTGTCAATCTCATTCTGGAGTTGGGTCGGCTGCCCGTTTTCACCGGGGACATGTTTTCGGGCTTCTAAAAGGATTCACTCTCTTTCTTCAGTAGTGAAAAGAACTTGCAGCAACTGCTGGCAATCATCCCAAGTTGGCTGTTGAGAGAACATCAATGATTCCACTAAACCTGTAAGACTGGAAGGGTTCTCAGAGAATGGGGCATGGTTAGATTTCCAATTGTATAAATCAGCTGATGAAAAGGCCAGTATTTTAAGGGCAGTAATTGTCCAGAGCCGGCCTGGGGGCCGTAGACCCGCAGAGGCAACGCTGTAGTTGAATCAGGTCCCCCAGGACTCTGAGCACACCGGCTGCGTGTCCCAGCAGCTGGTCCTTCTGCTGCACCCTGGTCTGGAGGTGGGGGTCCCTGTGGAGGGGAGGGGTAGGGTGGAGGAGTTTCCCAGAGGGCAGGCTCCTCAATCTCGGGATAGATCTTTGGAGGTGCCGGTGAATTCCGAGGCAGTTCACGCTCCGCCGAGGTTACTCTCCTTTTTGGTCTGTCTCGCTGGACCACCAGGACTCGGAAGCCTGGCCTTGTCTTTTGTGTCCAAGGTTTAAGCCAGGAGGGAGGATCCTGGGCTAAGTCTTCCCAAACAAAAATATAAGGGACTTGGTCGGGGTGCGACCCCGGTCCCTTCTGAAAAACAATGTCCTTGATAGCAGAAATGACAGTTAAATCTAGTGTTCCCTCCGGTGGCCAGCCGAGACCATAGGATAGCCACTCAAAGGAACAATAAGTCCTCCAAGGTTTCTTTTTGATTTATACAGACAAATTATGAGCTCGTTTCCTTACTTCAGTCCAGTGATCTAACGTCCGTTCAAGGGGAGTACTTACAGCCTGTCCCATCGTCAGAGTTACACAGAACACAAATAAAACACTCAAAGATATCAAGGAAACAGAAACAAATATCAAGGAAACTAGGGCCCACCTCCTGCGGGATCTCCACACCAGAAAAAGAAACAGAATCAGACGGCTGAGGGGACCTGAAGTCTCTTGGTTCTATGAGAGATTCAAAGTCCACATCGGCACCCCGACAGGAGAATTCTGAGCATCCTTGGGTCTCCCTTCAGTCCCCTGGAAGGTCTTCCGGGGTGGCAGTCAGTTACACCTCAACACGTCTGTTTAGTAACACCCCCGACTTCCGAAATGGGGGCCCTGTGCTCTCACAAGCACAGGTGACTGCAAACCAAAAGTACCAGATCTGGCGCCTCAGAAATTCAGACAAACGCAGAAACACAATGGACGGACAGAACATGACAGGATCTTACCTCCAAGAGGGTCTTGGTGATTTAAGGGTGGTCGTGAAATCCCGGACGAGCCCCCACTGTTAGATCTCTGAAATGGGGAGACCCCCACAAAATAGGGAGACCCCCGTACACAAGTCTTGGAATAAAGAGACGCCCAAAGAATCAGCCAAAGACCATCTCGCTGCAATCACATGAGGTCTTTATTGGAATTCCAGTATACTGGGATTGATTCATAACCACGCAGGGTCAGAGATCGATGCCTTGTATCTGGCGCAAAGAGTATTTGAAACCAAAAAAATCACAGAAGGGGGAGGGGTTGGGGGAATTTAGATAGGGAAGTTACACTTAGATCATGAGGCAATTCATCCCTGAGGACCAGGTATAACTGCATTCCACAAGATGGAGTAACTGCATTCCACAAGATGGATTAACTACATTCCGCAAGATGGATTAATTGCATTCTGCAATAGGTTGGGCAAGCATCAACTATCTATAGAATGTAGAATAACCTTTGTGATTAGCTAGTTCCTGGAATAGGGGTCAGAAACGGTAGGAATTACAGAGTTACAAAATGGTGGCACTTTGGCCTTCTAAAGCAGGATTTTCTGGGGGTAAATAAAATTTTGAGTCAGAATCTTTCATTATCCAAAAGATAATGTGTTGCACTTTACTTTATATTTCTATACATGCATCACATAAAGAATGTATCAACTGTGGGAATAAAGCTCATATAATTAGATTACATATTTATTCTTTTTAGTTTCTCTCTGCTTCAGCACAGATAAGTGACTTGGGTGCCTTAGCAGCTATTTTTAAGATGTTAAAATTCAAGCTTTTAATAATATATATATATACACCTTATGGTATATGCTTGGTATTCCAACTTAAATTAATTTAATAAAACAATATCTTCTTGGAAGAGAGAAGAGAGGGGAAATTGTGTTCCCATGCATATTATTTAAATTGTGCTTGCATTTTTTAAAAAAGGGGGTGGAGTTAAACTTTGGATGCCAGGGAACTCCTGCTGAGTGTGTATGACATTTTGTAACTAGGCATACTGATGCCTGGGTGAAATGAAGGAATTCACTTATTGAAATATGCCATGATCCTGACTTAATATTGGGAAAGAAGGTATGTCTATGTTTGTCCACAGAATGCTGCAGAAGCATGCTAGCTGCCAGAGTAATTGGTGTGGCATGCTGAAGATATGCTGACTGTGGCTTGCTGAGTGCCAAAACAATGGTAACATAAGAGCTATATTGGTTATATCTTCTTGAAATATTTTAATTGTCCATTGTCCCAGATTAGATAAATTGCCTTGATTCAAGCTTTTAGACTTTGTGGGAGAAAACATGAAGACTGTTAAACATGCTTACAAAAAAAATATAAAGAGTTGTTATAATGACTCTACTCTTTCCTTTAATGTGATCAGCTGACTCAGTCATAAACTGGTATAGAAATACATCCAATATTGGTGATTTTAATTATAAAGTTGGCTAACAATCTTCAGCCAGCTAAGTTAATTTAAAATATAGTCTCCAAGTTTCCTGAGTAGTAACAGCTTATCTCTTCATACACAAAGGTACCTCCCTCACCCCTGAGGCCAGGATTTGTGTCTCTTAAGTTGAAAATTTGCAACTGAATTGGATACCTCTGGGACATCCACAGACAAGGTAATCCTGTTCCACCTTTAACTCTTTTTTTCCTTTTTTCTTTTTTATTTTCTATATTCTTTGTTTACATTCCAAAGTCTTTCCCCTTTCCCAGTTTCCCCTTCACCCTATGTTCCATAAGTCCTCCCCCCCTCGCCTTCCCCCTATTCCCCTATCACTCTCCCCCCCTACCTCCCCCTCCCATCTGGTACTCTCCTAAAAAAAAGGATCCAGTCTTTTCAGGACCAGGGGCCTCTCCTTCCTTCTTCTTGGGAATCTTTTCACTTGCTAATTATGCCTTGACTATTCAGAGCTTCTGGGATCATTAATATCCACTTATCAGTGATTGCATTTCACGTGTATTCTTTTGTGATTGGGTTAACTAACTTAGGATAATATTTTCCAGATGCCTACAAATTGCATGAATTCATTATTTTTAATTGCTGAGTAGTATTCCATTGTATAAATATACCACACTTTCTGTATCGATTTCTCCTTTGAGGGACATCAGGGCTCCTTTCAGCTTCTGGCTATTATAATTAAGGCTGTTATGAACATGCTGGAGCATGTGTCTTTATTGCATGAAGGGGACTCCTCTGGGTATATGCCCAGGAGTGGTATAACAGTGTCTTCTGGAAGAGACCTGCCCAATTTTCTGAGGAACTGCCACAATGATTTCCAGAACAGTTGTACCATCTTGCAATCCCACCAACAGTGGAGGAGTGTTCCTCTTTCTCCACATCCTTGCCAGCACCTGTTGTCTCTTTAGTTTTTAATCTTAGCCATTCTGACTGGTATGAGGTGGAATCTCAGGGTTGTTTTGATTTGCATTTCCTTGATGACTAATGATGTTGAACATCTCTTAAGGTGCTTATCACCCATCTGAATTTCTTCTGGTGAAAATTCCTTGTTTAGCTCTGTACCCCATTTTTGATAGGGTTATTTGGTTCTTTGGGGTCTAACTTGTTGAGTTCTCTGTATATATTGGACATTAGCCCTCTATCAGATGTAGGGTTGGTAAAGATCTTTTCCCAATTTGTTGATGGCTGTTTTGTCCTTCTGACCTTGTCCTTTGGCTTACAGAAACATTGTAATTTTATGAGGTCCCATTTGTCAATTCTTCATCTTAGAACATAAGTTATTGGTGATCTGTTCTGAAACTATCCCCCTGTGCTCATGTCCTCCAGGGTTTTCCCCAGTTTCTTTTCTATTAGTTTCAGTGTGTCTGGTCTTATGTGGAGGTCCTTGATCCACTTGGAGTTGATCTTAGTACAGGAGAAAAGAGTGGGTCAATTCACATTCTTCTGCATGTTGACATCCAGTTGAACCAGCACCATTTGTTGAAAGGCTATCTTTTTTTTACTGGATGGTTGTAGCTCCTTTATCAATGATCAAGTGAACATGTCTGTGGGTTCAATTCTGGGTCTTCAATTCTATTTCATTGATCTACTTGCCTGTCTCTATACCAATACCATGCAGTTTTTAACACAGTTGCTCTGTAGTACTGCTTAAGGCCAGGGATATTGATTCCCAGAAGTCCTTTTATTGTTGAGAATAGTTTTAACTATCCTGGGTTTTTTGTTATTCCAGATGAATTTAAGAATCACTCTTTCTAGATATATGAAGTATTGATTTGGGATTTTGATGGGGATTCCATTGAATCTGTAGATTTCTTTTGACAAGATGGCCATTTTTATTATATTGATCCTGCCATTCCAGGAGCATGAAATATTTTTCCATTTCCTGAGGTTGTCTTTGATTTCTTTCTTCAAGGATTTGAAATTCCTGTCATACAGATCTTTTACTTGTTTGGTTAGAGTCATGCCAAAATACTTTGTATTGTTTGTGGCTATTGTGAAGGGTGTTATTTCCCTAACTTCTTTCTCAGCCTGCTTGTTCTTTGAGTACAGGAAGGCTACTGATTTGCTTGAGTTGATTTTATAACCAGCCAATTTGCTGAAGTTGTTAATCAGTTGTAGGAGTTCTCTGGTGGTGTTTTTTGGGTCACTTAAGTATACTATCATACCATCTGCAAATAGTGAGAGGTTGACTTCTTCTATTCCAATTTGTATCCCTTTGACTTCCTTATGTTGTCTAATGGCTCTCGCTAGAACTTCAAGTACTATATTGAGAAGATATATAGAGAGACGGCAGCCTTGTCTAGTCCCTGATTTTAGTGGGATTGCTTCAAGTTTCTCTCCATTTATTTTGATGTTGGCTACTGGTTTGCTGTATATTGCTTTTACAATATTTACATATGGGCCTTGAATTCCTGTTCTTTCCAGGACTTCTAGCATGAAAGGATGCTGAATTTTGTCAAATGATTTTTCAGCATCTAATGGAATGACCATGTAGTTTTGTTTTTGTTTTTGTTTTTGTTTTGTTTTGCTTTTTTAGTTTGTTTAAGTAGTGGATTACATTGATAGATTTTTGTATATTGAACCATCCCTACATATTTGGGATGAAGACTACTTGATCATGGTGAATGATCATTTTGATGTGCTGTTGGATTCGGTTGGCAAGAATTTGATTCAGTATTTTTGCATCAATATTCATAAGGGAAACTGGTCTGTATTTCTCTTTCTTTGTTGGTTCTTTGTGTGGTTGTGGTATCAGCGTAATTGTGGATTCCTAAAATAGTTGGGAAGTGTTCCTTCTGTTTCTATTTTGTGGAATAGTTTGAAGAGTATTGGTTTTAGGTCCTCTTTGATGGTCTGATAGAATTCTGCACTAAAACCATCTGGTCCCGTACTTTTTTGGTTGGGAGACTTTCTATAACCCCTTCTATTTCTCTAGCAGTTATGGGACTGTTTAGCTGATCTAATTGATCCTGATTTAATGTTGGTCTTTGGTATCTGTCTAGGAAATTGTCCAATTCCTCCAGATTCTCCAGTTGTGTTAAGTATAGACTTTTGTAGTAGGATCTGATGATTTTTTGAATTTCTTCAGTTTCTTGTTTTATCCCCCTTTTCATTTCTAATTTTTTTAATTTGTATACTTTCTCTGTGCCCTTTGGTTAGTTTTGCTAAAGGTTTATCTATATTTATGATTTTCTCAAAGAACCAGCTCTTGGTTTTGTTGATTCTTTGTATGGTTCTCTTCGTTTTGACTTGATTGATTTCAGCCCTTAGTTTGACAATTTCCTGTCTTCTACTCCTCCTGGGTGACTTAGCCTCTTTTTGTTCCCGGGCTTTCAGGTGTGATGTTAAGCTGCTAGTGTATGCTCTCTCCAGTTTATTTTTGGAGCCGCTCAGGGCTATGAGTTTTCTTCTAACACTGCTTTCATTGTGTCCCATAGATTTGGGTAGGTGGTACATTCACTTTCATTAATTTCTAAAAAGTCTTTGGTTTCTTTCTTTATTTCTTCCTTGACTAAGGTGTTATTGAGTAGAGTATTGTTCAGTTTCCATGTGTATGTAGGCTTTCTGTCATTTTTGTTGCTATTGAAGAGCACTCTTACTCCACAGTGATCTGATTGGAGGCATGGGAGTAGTTTTATCTTCTTGTATTTGTTGACATCTGTCTTGTGACCAATTATATGACCGATTTTGGAGATGGTACCATGCGGTGCTGAGAAAAAGGTATATTCTTTTGCTTTAGAATGATATATACACACACACACACACACACACACACACACACACATATATATATATATATATATATATATATATATATATATATATATATATAAAACAAGTCCAATTGGTCCAAAGTTTCAATTAGTTTCACTGTGTCCCTGTTTAGTTTCTGCTTTACTGATCAGTCCATTGAGGAGAGTGGGGTGTTGAAGTCACCCACAATTATTGTATTAGGTGCAATGTGTGCTTTAAGCTTTAGTAAAGTTTCTTTTATGAATGAGGGTGCCTTTGCATTTGGAGCGTAGATGTTCAGTATTGAGAGTTCTTCTTGGTGGATTTTCCCTTTGACCAGCAAGAAGTGACCTTCTGGGTATCTTTTGATGCATTTAGGTTGAAAGTCTATTTTATCTGATATTAGAATGGCTACTCCGACTACTCCAGGTGACCTGGCCGCAAGATGGAGACTATCTATGTAGAGGCCTTGTACAACCGCAGGGCAAAAGCTCCCAGCTGCACTGTGGAGATGTACTGCAGAGCCGCTCTGGCTCTGGCTACTGGCACAAGCCTGACAGATTCCCACCCAAGCAATGGTAGACACAGATACCTGCACCTCTCTACTGGTGACCCGGCCTCAAGATGGAGACCATCGGCGTAGGGCCACCTTTAACACTTGACCTTGTTTGTTAAGCAGACTGGTGGTCTCCAACCAGGCTCACCTTGATAGGAAGATCACATGTCTGTTAAAGAAACTTGCAGACCCTCAGGCTTCAAACTTATACAAGTGGATCTTTATGGGATATATGGTGGGGGGGGGGACTGGGAAAGGGGAAAGCCTTTGGAATGTAAACAAAGAATATAGGAAATTAAAAAAAGAATAAAAAATAAATAAAATTTTTAAAAAAAGGAGCCACATAGAACTCAGATCTATGTGTGTTTCGCTAATCAAGCAAAGCATGGGTATCAGTGAGAGTTGTGAGGCAAAGCACCACATGGGGAGGACCATGAGTTCTGGCTCTGAGTCCCCAGAAAGTACACCTAATTGCATGGGGGTTAACGCTGAGAGGATGTCCTTAAAATAATAAGGGAGCCATTTCCCCTCCTCTGCAAAATGATGCCATAAAATATTTAAGAGGAATTATTGTCAATGCTTTCCCTCTCTGGAGAAGGTCCACAGTCTTATGATGGATGTTTATCCACTTGTTTTCTACCTCCTCACTTTCAAATTAATAAAAAGTGAGGAAATGTACAGAGCCATATTGGGGTGTCATGCCACATGCTAGGAACTTGACATTGATCAAGGCAGCCTTTGTTGAGCCAGGATTCCTGTGCTATTCAGGAATCCTGCTTCAACTAGGGTGAAGTGCTCAGCATGAAGGTGAAGTTCCTCCAGATCTATGAATTCCTGAATTAAGCAGGTGACCTTCCCAGCTGCCTGAGCAGTGGAGCCAACACCCAATAAAGTGCCAAGAAGGAGTCTGGGAGGTGGGGCTCGCCCAAACTGTTAAATTGTCAGACCTCCCTTAAACTTTGGCCTTGATTGGTAACTTATTGTCCTGGCCCTCATTCTTTTTTGCCTTCTCCCTATACATCCCTTGGCTTCCATTCCAGGAACCCAGTTTGCAGTAGCTGCAGGCAGCAATAGTTAATTATAAGAGTTTCTTTGAATATCCGTACTGGAATATCCCAGGAGTCCAATCCAGCTATCAGAGTACAGATTTCAGGGTACAGGGAGGGCCTTCAAGTGTTTGGGGGGCAGCCTTGGAGATGGACCATACAACGTCCCCGGTTTGGGACAGTACTTGCCAGGTCAGTTGTAGTGGCATGTGAGGGCTATTGTTCTTCAGTAGTATGCAGGTAATACAAGCTCAGTTTAAGAGGTTCATCAATGCTTTCCAGCTTCCAGGTGTCATCTTGGGCTGCAGAGGCTGGGGGTGTGGGTGGGGTGTGGGTGTGGGTATGTGCTTTGATGTGAGATGCATGGATCCAGGTTGGGATACTGCCATCAACCTCCATGGTGGTGGGACTAGTCAGAAGCACCAGAGTTTGCCGGATTGATGATGGTGGACCAGGGCAGAATCTCCCACTTAGAATTTATGTGGCATGGCTGTAGTTCCTGGTTCATAGGCCCCTTTGTGCTGTTCCCTGGTGTCCCTTCTGACCAATTCAAGGGCTTTTAAGTGAGCTAGCAGGGATTGGGAGAAGGAAGCATCAGGATCGATATTCTCCCCACTTCTGCCAAGGGGGGTGCTCCCCCATGGAGGAGCTCAAATGGTGTAAGTTTAAATTTCCCTGGGGTGTTCCATACCCAGAACAAGGTAAAGGGCAGGAGGGTGGCCCAGTCTTTTTCACAGGTTTCTATGGCTAATTTAGTCAAGGTCTCTTTTAATGTTCTATTCATCCTTTCTACATGTCCTGAACTCCGGGGTCTATAGGCACAATGAAATTTCCAATAAATCCCCAGTTGGGTGGCTAGTCCCTGGGCAACGAAGGCAGGGCCATTGTCAGATCCGATCACCTTAGGAATGCTGAATCTTGGGAAAATCTCTTCCAGTATCTTCTTTGCTACCACGTTGGCTGTCTCCTTTTTCATGGGGAAAGCCTCTACCCATCTTGAGAAATATCTATGAAGATTAATAAGTATTTGTTACCAAAATTTGCTTGTTTGATCTCTGTGAAGTCAACTTTCCAGTATGCTCCTGGTCTAGCTCCTCATAAGCGCTTACCAGGTGTACTTACATGATGTCCAGCATTGGTTAGGGCACAAGCTTTGCAATTTTGAACTATTTCTTGGGTGATATCTGATAGGCCCATGACATGATCATTGGAGAGGTACAATGTCCTTTAATTTCTTTGCCCCCAAGTGGGTTGATTGTTGCAAATTGGTGACATATTGTTGTCCTTTTTTTGGGGGGGTGTGCAATATGGACTTCCCATTGTCTCTCTCAGCCTCTCCATAGGGAGAATAGCCATGTATTATTTTTAATTTTTCATCCGATGATGATCCTCGGAGTATACTTAAAACTGGTCTCTCTAATATTATAATGGTTTTTGGACCCTTTAATTTCTTGGTTGACTGTAAAAATCATAACTCCCTGAGCTGCCTGTTTGGCTGCCATGTAAGCCATTTCATTCCCTTTGGCAATGGCATTTTGGCCCTTTTGATGACTGGGTCAATGTATAATGTCCAGCATTTTTTGGCAATTGTATGGCTTCTAGTGGACTTAAGATTTCTTCTTTAATTTTAATGTCTTTCCCAGGAGAATTGAGTAGCCCACTCTGTTGATATATTGCCCCATGTATATGTGCGGTGGCAAAAGCATACCTGCTGTCAGTGTAGATGTTGATGCTCTTTCCTTCAGCCAGTCATAAGGCTTGGGTCAGCGCAATCTATTCCACCTTCTGGGCTGATGTTCCTTCAGGCAGGCTGCTAACCCAAATGACCTGTTTCCCATCCACTACAGCTACCCCCCTCTCTGCTTACCTTCCACCACAAAGCTGCTACTGTCCACGAACTAATTTGCACATATTGGCCAAGGTTGATTGACGGAGGTCCTTTCATGTCCCAGTTTCTTCTGCCAGGATGTCAACACTGCGGTAGACTGGCTGGAAGTCATCCATATTGGGTAGCAAGGTAGCAGGATTGAGGATAGCCAGGTGGGAGGCGGGTGTTACAAATGACACTTGCTCTGTGAGCAAGAGACTCGGATAATGAGTCATGAGAGCATTTGTCATCCAGTGATGAGGGGGGGAGGCTATCTGATGATGCTCTCTATGGCATGGGGGCTACCACTGAAGTCTGTTGTCCCAAAGTCAATTTATCTGCGTCCTTGATTAGCAAGGCCACTGCTGCTATAGCTTTTAAACAGGAGGGCCATCCTCTGGCCACAGGGTCCAGTTTCTTTGACAAATAAACAACTGATCATTTCCAAGGTCCGAAAGTTTGAGTCAACACTCTCCTCGCTATTCAAGCCCTCTCATCTATGTAGAGGTTAAAAGGTTTGTTTAGGTAGGGCCAGGGCTGGTGCGGATAACAAGACTTTTTGATCTCTTCAAAGGCTTTCTGGTGAGTAGGGGTCCAGTTGAAATCTTCTCCTTCTTTTGTAAGAGAACAGAGGGGTGCTGCCCAGGTCACAAAGCCTGGTATCCATAGTCTGTAGAACCCTGCAGTGTCCCAAAATTCCCTAACCTGTTTAGAAGTAGTTGGAGTAGGAATTTGGGTAACAGTCTTTTTTCTGGCCTCTGTTAGCCATCGTTTTCCATTCTTGGGGATATACCCTAGATAAGTGAGTTCTGTTCTACATATCTGGGCCTTTTTTAGCTGATACCCCATATCCCAATTTCCCCAATTCAGACCACAGTCTTTCAGTTCCTATTCTGCATGCTTGTTCATCTTCTGCATCTAAAAGCAAATCATTAACATATTTAAGCAAGGTAATTTGGGGGTTTTCTGACCTGAAAGGTGCTAAGTCTCAATGCATGGCTTCATCAAAGAGGGTTGGCGAATATTTAAATCCCTGGGGCAGCCTGGTCCAAGTCAATTGCCCTGTCTGTCCTGTGTCAGAATCCCTCCATTCGAATGTAAATATCAATTGGCTGGAAGGATGTAATTTAGGGCAGAAAAAACATCCTTTAGGTCCCAGGATGGTGTATCATTTGCAGTCTGGTGGCAAAGAGCTGAGCAGATTATAAGGATTTGGAACTGTGGGGTGAATGTTTTTTTTTCTTTGTTTGTTTGTTTTTGTTTTTTCTAGACAGGGTTTCTCTGTGTGGTCCTGGCTATTCTGTAACTCACTCTGTAGACCAGGCTGGCCTTGAACTCAGAAATCTGCCTGTCTCTGCCTCCCAAGTGCTGGGATTAAAGACATGGATCACCACCACCTGGTTGGTGTTTGAATGTTTTGTACACTCTTGTTTAGTTCTCTTAGATCCTGAACTGGTTGTTAATCATTAGTTCCAGGTTTTTTTGACTGGCAAAAGAGGAGTGCTCCATGGGGACTGGCATGGGAAGGGAATACCCTGTTGTAAGAGTCTCTGGATATGTGGTCTAATGCCTTTACTGGCTTCCTTGATCATCGGATATTGCTGGATCCTGGTAGGAGTGGCATCAGTCTTAAGCCCAGTGACAATAAAGGACACTCGTAGGGTCTCTGCCCATGTCTCAGGGAATTTTTGCAACATTCATCTACTAGAACAGTGGTAGTAAAAATTTGAGACTCTGAACCGGGTGTGGTGGTGCACACCTGTAATCCCAGCACTTGGGAGGCAGAGGCAGGCAGATTTCAGAGTTCGAGGCCAGCCTGGTCTACAGAGTGAGTTCCAGGATAGCCTGGGCTACACAGATAAACCCTGTCTCGAAAAACCAAAAAAAAAAAAAATGAGACTCATGCAATTGGTACTCTTCTTCTAATTTTAGAGCCAGGATCATTGAGGCAGGCAGCTGCCAGACAACTGTAGCCCCTTCAGAAGTGAAGCTGATATGAGCCTTAAGCTTAGTCAGTAGGTCTCTCGCAAGGAAAGGCATAGGACACTCGGGGATCACTAAGAAGGAATGAGTTACTTGTCCTTTCCCTAGATCCACCTTTCTGTTAGTTGTCTGGGGATACAGTTTTTTGTCCTGTTGTTCCAATCACAATAGTTTTATTTTGTTTTGTTTATCTTTGAGTTTCCCTAAGGGTTGTTTGATTACTGAAAACTCAGCTCCTGTATCCACCAGAAAGTCCATATGGGTCCCCTCCACTGTTATGGTTATTCTAGGCTCAGGGAGGTGTTCTGAGCCCTGTCTCCCCTAAACTTTGTCCTCTTGGATGAGGACTCTGGGGGTTGTCCTAGGTTTCTTCTTGGGGCAATCTCATGTCTAATGTCCCTATTCTTTACAGGAAGCACACTGATTTTTATCCAGAGGCACTCAGCTAGATCCATCAGTGCCCTGAGGTCTTCTTAGTCCTGTGTTGCCCAGGTCCCTCGACAGTCTAAGTTCTCTCCTAGTCCTTTCTTTCTTGTCTTTTCCTATAATTGTGGCCCAAATCCTAGTCAAATTCCTCTCTTGCCTTCTGTCTTGCCTATCTTTGCTCTCTTCTGCCTCTTTCTTCTCTCTCTCCCTCTTCTCCTCATTCTCCTGTTTATGAGAAACTTTTTCCACTTCCTAAAGTAAATCTTGGAGGGATAGGGTCTGAAATCCCTCCAATATCTGTAATTTCTTCCTAATATCTGAAGCAGACTGTCTTATGAATGCCATGGTGATCGCTGCCTGATTACCCTCTCAAGTAGACTCAAAAGGGGTGTAACGCATATAGGCCTCCATAAGCCATTCTAAGAATACTGAGGAGGGTTCTGTGGGTCCCTAAAGGACTTCCCTTACTTTGAACAGATTGGTGAGGTGCCTGTCAACCCCTTTGACACCCCCCACAAAAGCCCGGTGGTAGGTTGCCACCCGTCTCCTACCTTCTGGTGTATTGTGGTCCCATGCAGGGCAGTTCAGAGGGAAGCCTGCATTAAGCCTGCTCGTTCTGCAATCGGGTGGGTAAACCACTTTTTCTGAGCACATTCTTTCATGCCTCTAGGAGAATCCTCTCCTTCTCTTCAGAAGTGAAAAGGACCTGCAAAAGTTGCTGACAATCATCCCAAGTGGGCTGATGAAAAAACATTAAGGACTCAATGAGTCCAGTGAGGCTGGCAGGATTGTCTGAAAAGGAAACATGGTTTGATTTCCAATTGTAGAGATCGGCCAAGGAAAAAGGCCAATATTGGAGGGGTTGTAAATGTTCAGGGTTGGCCAGGGGTGGGCCATAAGCATGCAGAGCAACATGGTAGTTGAATCTGGTTCTCTGGGCCTCTGAGTGTGCTGGCATCTGGTACCTTTGACTGCATCACCAATGGCACCCTGTGGGACATCAGGATTGGTGGAGGACTAGGCCACTCTCGAGGCTCCTCAATGTTGAGATAAATCTTATGAGGAGCCAATGGATTGGCAGGTGGTTCAGGATCCGCCAGTTTTGGCTTTATTTTGTGCTCCGAATTGTGTAGAGACAGGACTCGGGAGCCTGCTCTGTTCTTCTGTGTCCAAGGCTTGAGCCAAGAAAGGGGGTCCTGAGCCAGGTCCTCCAAAACAAAAATATAAGGTACTTGATCATGGTGAGACCCTGGTCCTTTTTGAAAAACAATGTCCTTAATAGTGGAAATCAGAGTCAGGTCAAGTGTACCATTCGGAGACCAGCCAACATTATATGTTGGCTATTCTAAAGAATAAAAAGTTCCACAGTGTCTCCTTCTTAACTTCTATAGACAGATTGTATGCCTGACTTTTAATTTCAGTCCAGTGGTCAAGAGTCTGAGTGAGAGGAGTGCTGACAGTCTGTCGCATCATCCAAGTCACACAAACAGAACACTCAGAAAGATTGAGAAGGTCGAAAACAGAGCCCGCCTCTTGAGGGACTTCCAACCCCAGGACACAGAATCAGATGGCCGAGGGGACATGAAGTCTCTCCTTTCCAGGAGGATCCCAGGTTCCAAATTGGCACCCAGACAGGAAATCTCCGAGTGTCCCCGGAGCTCTCTCAGACTTCCTGTGACATCTCTCAGGGAGACAGTTATCTCCTGACATGTCTGTGGATAACCCTCCCTTCCATCCCAGACAGGAAGTTCAGTGCTCTTATGAGTTCGGACGACTGTAAACTGAAAGTACCAGATTCAGATATGGCCGGTGGAGAAGGACATAGACAAACACAGAATCTTACCTCCAACAGGGGTCTCTGAGAATCTGGGTAGTCACAAATCCTGGATGAGCCCCCACTGAAAGACCCCTGAATTGGGGAGACCCTCACTCAAGTCTTGGCATCATATTGAGGTCAACAGTTTCTCAGGCTGAGAGCAGAGACACAAGTTGATTTGAGCTAAACTAGTTATTAGGGGTCTAAAATATTAAGTTGGAGTTTCTCAATACTGTAATATAGGCAATAACTATGTAAGTATAGAAGATAAATGTAGCATTTTAGTGCTTTTTCCTAGATCAGTTGCAACTAGAAAGCCTAAAAATGAATTATAGACATATGCACATATTTTAGTTTTCTAAATTAGAAATATGAGTATCATTTATCTGTAATAATTAATTACATCCTCTAGAATTAGCACCATTATGTGGTAGAGGTAGAGTCTGAGGACACCAAGAACAAATCTTTATAATTTAATGTGCACAAAAATACAAAATTATTTTTTAAGACATTACTCTTTTGATGATATAAAGAATATGCTTATATAGTCAATTGATTCTATAAAGTCTGTCTGGAATACAAATTTTATGTGCCTTGCCTTAAGGGGGTCTTTGTCCAGGCATCTTTTTAAAGATTAATTATATATAAGTATATTGTAGCTGTCTTCAGGCATGCCAAAAGAGGCTGTCAGATCTCATTATGGATGGTTGTGAGCTACAGTGTGTTTGCTGGGATCTGAGCTTTTATATTTTATGATTGAAGGCCTAGCCTTTAATGCATGAGCCATCTCTCTAGCCGTTGGATCAGATCTCAAGTATCCAGGACAGTCATTTAAACAATTTATAAAATTAAGAATTAGCACTATTAAAAAGGGAACAATTTTAAGCCATTATAAACCATGATATATATATACACATATACATATATATACATATATACACATATATGTATATATACATATATATACATATATACCTATATATACATATACATATATATGTATATGTGTATATATATAATTATTAAAAAGCTTGATTTTTAACATCTTAAAAATAGCTGCTAAAGCACTCAAGTCAGTCCTGAAGCAGGGGGAAACTCAAAAGACATATAATTAGACATGTGATCTAATTATATGAGCTTTACTCCCACAGTTGATGCATTCTTTATGGGATGCATGTATAGAAATATAAAAGTAAATTATAACAAATTAACTTTAGGATCACAATTATTAATTTTGCCTAAAATGGGTTGCCCTGTAATAGATCAACCATAAATAATAATCAATTTGATTGCTGCATCATTTATTTAAAAAAAAAATTAGAGGCACAAATCCCCTTGTGGTGGCAAGCCAATTAATTTATTCTACCTTTTGAAAATAATTTACTTAAAAAATGTAACAGCCCATAGTTAAGAGCAAAGGCTTGAAATAAAATTCTATGAACAACATACACTGAAAAATTTAAGATCCTAGTTTCTTGGATTGAACGAGACACAAAGCAATTTTTCTGACTTAAGGTAAGGGCATTAGCCATTCCTTGAGGAAAAAATCCTCTAATGAAATTGCTTTATTCTTTCTTTAAAGTTAGCTCATAGAAGTAAATGCTTTGGTAATTATCAGAATGTAAAGCAAAAAAAAAATCCCCTTTAAATCTATAATTTTGTATGGAGTAGGCACGCCAAATTTTAATGCCTTCATAAGTTCTACACAGCCTTATTAACCTTTCATAAGTTTGAACAGCATTTTGAGTCACACCTGGATAAGCCTGTCAAGAATGTCTTTTTTTTCTTTTTCCTTTTTTTTTTTTTGGTCAAACACTCCCTAGGTAGGATCTGAAAGACAAAAGAAGTTCCTCACAAGCTTCCACGGAGGAAGCTCTGAGCTTTGCACTAACTCAAATATATATATATATATATATATATATATATATATATATATATATATAGAGAGAGAGAGAGAGAGAGAGAGAGAGAGATTAATCTGTCTAACACCCACCTGTCTGGCAAGGACAATTTATAAGGTTCCTCAAATGTAAATATCTCCTAATCTGAGCCTATTGTCTAAGAACAGACCCAAACCCACCTGTCCTGCAAGGACCTTGTATGAGGGTCGAACAACAAAAGGAACCTATAATTTTAGGGTTCCTGGAAAAAAATAGTTATTGTTTCATAGTAGTCAAAGGAGCCTGTTTGATACTACTGATATCTCTTTTTTAATCTTGGAGGGTTAAATTTTACTTCCACCATATCAATAAACTTGTGAAAAATTTGCAATAGGCCCTTATTGGCCACAGCTGTTTTTAAACTTTATCATTCTTAAAATTATCTTAATTATAAAAATGTTAAGAATCGTGACCCTTTAACCAGACTGCAAACTGCAGCCAATGGCAAACTGGCAATTTTTATTGTAGCGTTTAATTTTTTCTTGCCATATTTGAGCATAATTACCACTTTGGAAGCAAAACCCAATTTTATTAAGGAAGCTGTTCTTTAAAATTAATGGCAAACAAATTACTTTCACACTGCAAAGCTAGTCAGTTATTATATTTAAGTGTATGATATTATAACTAATTGAAGAGACATTACTTTAAATCGTATTCCTTATAAGTCTAATTTCTAGGTTAAGATTCACACAAACATCATGCCAATTTAGAAGCATCTTAGAGGCCTGTATTTCTGGAATGTGTTATGCCATGTGTTGTTTAAGGTGGCTGCAACCCTGAGCTACCAGTTCTAAATTAGCTTTTTGTTAACAACATTATACCTTTTAAATCATGTCCAATGACTTGTAAGACAATACTCTATACAGTCAAGACATGCAAAATATACTTATATCTTTAAGACCAATTATAAACAAGAATAAAATGATTACATGAAACTCATAACCTTAAAACAAACAAACTTTTCCTTTTTCTAGCTATAATTTTGAGAGAATAAAAATCACTTTGAACCAAAAAACCACAACTGTAGAGATTTTTCTTTAGGAGAAACAACAATAAACCCACTTGTCCTAGACTTGAGGCTGCTGGCCCTTTTTAAAAGCAGTTTTCTTTCTAAATATGTTTGACTCATAGCTGAGTGTAGGACACCTTAAATCAGTCTCTGCTGTGTAAACTGTGGCTAGATTAAGAGAAAAACCACCAGCAGATGAAATTTTTACCAACTTTTTGAACATGAAGCAAATAAACTGTCATTCACACAAAGACACGAAGAGGACACAAACATACACATAGACACAAGGTGTGCAGACACAAGGTGTGCTATATATATATATGTGTGTGTGTGTGTGTGTGTGTGTGTGTGTGTACCCAAAAGGCAAGTGTGCTTGTTATGCAATTACATCCATTTTCCTTGTCTCTTTCTCATTTTTGAAACTTTCCTAAAGCAGCTCTTGGAGGGTATGGACATATGCCTATTTTTAAACCCTTCTCTTTTTCACCTGAATCAGCTCTTAAAAGCTGGGGACAAATGTCTATAAAGTTCCTGCCCCATTTCCCACTGTCTGCCTCTAAGTAAGGAGTTCAGCATTGGGTAGACACTGCCTCACTTAGTCCTTATCCTTTTTGCACCTATGCTTGCTCACCATGCAGGATACCATCTTTTTCTGTTTTCTGGGAAGCTTCATGAAGACAGGGTCACTTTTAAATGCTTCTCTCAAGTCCGGCCACATATTCGGTTGCCATTCTGTTGCTGCAGGCAGCTACTAAGAACTGGTTCCTAGAAGAGAAGCTGAGGGATGAATAGGGAAGTGGCACAAAGAATGAGGTCCAGAGCTACAGTTGCCAGTCAAGGCCAAAGTTTTTTAATGGAAATTAGATCACATAACAACTTGTGCAAGCCTTCCCCCCCAAACTCTGGCATGAGTTCTGGGGAAGTAGTCTGGTGGTCCTTGACTCCACTGCTCAGGAACCAGGGTGGGTCACCTGCTTAATTCAGGAATTCTTAGACATGGAGGAACAACGTACTTCACCTTCACTCTGAGCACTTTACTCTAGGCAGAGCAGGATCCTAAATAGCAGAGGAATCCCTGCTCAACAAAGGCTGGGAGAAGAAGTTCACCTTGATCAAGGTCTAGTTACTACCATGTGGCATGACACCCTCTTATGGCTCTGTACAAATATACATGAGTTTGTACATTTGGAGCACAGTGTGATTAAATGATAAAAGTGAAAATCAGAGTCCCAAGAGCTGGAAAGCTTTGTATCTATTCACAAAAGGAAAGCTTATGGCCTATGTGTGTTATTGGGATGTGTATTAAAAGAAATAGACAAATCACAGAAAAGATGACTTTGTCAGAAAGGAGTATGATGTACATTCATGGTGTCCTGATTTAGATTCTCAAAATTACATAAAAAGCCAAGTATGATGGCATGGGTCTGTATCCCTAAAGATTGGGAAACAAATACAAATTAATGAATAAATCCAAATAAATTGGAACTTTAGATAAATATTGAACTCAAGAATCAGAGACAGACAGTTTCAAAATAACAGGTAGATTTCAGTAGAGAAAAACACCAGCTTCCTGTCCTGAAATTGATGTTCATGCATATACACCCAGCAACATATCCATGTGCATAAAAATACATAATCATATATACAATATGTATTTATTCAAAAATATAAATCATGTATTTGCATATGTAAATAATTTAAATGATATTGACATAAAAATGATTAATGGACACTTTTTAAATCATTAAGAATAGCTCAATGCTCTATTGAAAAGCAAAATTAATAAACAGGCATCTAGCTCTAATTTTATGCAATCTTGACCAATGAAAGGCATAGAAAACGAAAGAATAAATATGGAAAGTCCATGTTCTACAAAGAATTCTGTTATACAAATTAATAAACAGTTTTTAAGTTCAGAATTCATTTTTGACTTTTCACTTCAGAATAATGACAGGAAAATTTAAAAGTTTGAAAGGTTTCAGAATATTCTGTTTTCTTCTCCAGAACTTTACTATGAAATGCTTTATGTGAAGCTGAGCTTAATTACGTGTTCAGCTCTGCAAATTAGTCTAGTGCTCTTAAATCAATAAACACAAAAAGAGAGAGGAGAGAAAAATCTCAAGAACTGTAAGTCATCTTAATTCATTTTGCCTCAATGTTTTATCTATAATGTTTCCAATTTTAAATATCTACCCAAAAAATATGACAGTACAGATCAAGTCAAAAATGCCCAAGTGATTTATGAGTTTGACAATTACATTTTCTGCCTCCCATCAAGGAGTTTCCAAGAAACTACTTTGACAATTTCTTTTTTACTTTATGTGTTAAAAAATCATGTTAAAAATACACAGGCAGAAGCTGGGTGGTGCTGGTGCATGCTTTTAATCCCAGCTCTTGGGAGGTAGAGGCAGGTGGATTTCTGAGTTTGAGGCCAGCCTGGTCTACAAAGTGAGTTCAGGACAGCAGGGGATAAACATTGTAACACTGTCTTGAAATCCCCCCTAAAAAAATAACACAGGGGAATTATGTGGGCATAAGTAAATATAACCCATTTAACAGGCTGGCATCCAAGGATGGGTACCATATTGCATATTTCCTTACCAACCTAAGACAGAAGTGCATTACTTCTAATAATGCATATTCCCCAATGTGTTATGTGTATCTTCTGTGCTTTTGGGCTAATATCCACTTATCAGCAAGTGAGTGAATATCATGTGTGTTCTTTTGTGTTTGGGTTACCTCACTCAGGATGATATTTTCTTGCTCCATTCATTGGTCTAGAAATTTCAGGAATTCATTATTTTTAATAGTTGAGTAGTACCCCACTGTGTAAATGTATGCCATTCGCTGTATCCATTCCTGTGTTGAGGGACATCTGGTTTCTATCCTGCTTCTGGGTATTATAAATGAGGCTGCTGGAGACTCCACAACCTTCTGAGATCAGTGGAGTAGCTGGGACAGAAGCTTTCCTGCCCCTATTTGCCCCAGGGAGCTGGGGAATGCCACAGTCTGTGCATAGCCTTCCAGGAGGGAGTGATCTCTCAGCAGGCTTTCACTTTTGGGCTTAGAGGTGAGATCTCCACATTCTCTCTGGATGAGTCCCAGCTAGGAGCACACAGGGCATAAGACTAGTGGAGCAGCTGGGACGGGAGTCCTTTAGCCCTCTGCAATTTGCACTAGGGAGCCAGGAAACTCCACAGTCTTCTTTGCATAGCCCGCCTGGAGAGAGAGATCTCCAAGCAGTGCTTTCACTTTTGAGCTCACAGGAGAAAGGGCACAGGCTTACAGGCCCACAGGAGGAACAAACTCCAACCAGAGACAACAATACCAACTAGCACCGGATGGTGAAAGGGAAGCACAAGAACCCTACCAAGAGAAACCAAGGCCATATGGCAACGTCAGAACACAGTTCTCCCACCACAGCAAGTCTCAGATACTCCAACACACTGGAAAAGCAAGAGTTGGATTTAAAATCATATCTCATGATGCTGATAGAGAGCTTCAAGAAAGACTTAAATAACTCACTTAAAGAAATACAGTAGAAAATTGATCAACAGGTAAAAGCTTTTAAAGAGGAAAAACAAAAATCCCTTAAAGAAATACAGGAGATAATGGGTCAACAGGCAGAAGCCCTTAAATAAGAAACACAAAAATCCCTTAAAGAATTACAGGAAAACACAATCAAGTGAAGAAACTGAACAAAACCATCCAGGATCTAAAAGTGGAAGTAGAAACAATAAAGAAATCACAGAGTGAGACATGTCTGGAGATAGAAAACCTTGGAAAGAATTCAGGAGTAATAGATACAAGCATTAACAACGTAATACAAGAGATCGAAGAAAGAGCATCAGATGCTCAAGATACCATAGAAAACATTGAGTCAACAGTTAAAGAAAATGCAAAATGCATAAATCTGGTAACTCAAAACATCCAGGAATTCCAGGACACAATGAGAAGCCCAAACCTAAGGATTATAGGTATAGAAGAGGCAGAGGATTTGCATCTTAAAGGCCCAGTAAATATCTTCAACAAAAGTGTAGAAGAAAACTTCCCTAACCTTGAGAAAAAGATTCCCATGAACATATAAGAAGCCTTCAGAACTCCAAAAAGACTCGACCAGAACAGAAAATCCTCCTGGCACATAATAAGGAAAACACCAAATTCATTAAACAAAGAAAGAATATTAAAAGCAGTGGGGTAAGTAACTTATAAAGGTAGACATATCAGAATCACATCAGACTTCTCACCAAAGACGATGAAAGCTAGAAGATCCTGGGCAGACCTCATACAGACCCTAAGAGTACACAAATGCCAGTGCAGCCAACTATACTCAGGAAAACTTTCAATCACCATAAATGGAGAAACCAGGATCTTCCATGATAAAAACCAAATTTGCATAATATCTGTCCACAAATCCAGCCCTAAAAAAGGATAATGGATAAAAAATGCCAACACAAGGAGGGAAACTATACCCTATAAAAAGCAAAAAAGTAAACTTCCTACAAACCCAAAAGAAGATACCCACACAAACATTAAAATAACATCAAAAATGACATGAAGCTACAATAACTATTCCATAATATCTCAACATTAATGGACTCATCTCCCCAATGAAAAGACATAGATTAACAAAATATTTCTTATGTACATCATCAATTTTATCAGAAAATGTTTGTAATCCCCCTTTTAATTAATTTAGGAATTTATTTTATGTCTACCATTTTATCTCCATTATATTTCATGATAATCTTCAATTTTAATGTCATATATATACATATATATATATATATATTCTCTATTTTATCAGAAATGTTTTCAATGTAAATCTTTAATTTTTTTCACAAATGTTTCTAATTCCACATTGAATTAATTTAGAAAGTTTTTACTTCCACCATTTTTATTGTAAAATTTTCCATGAAATAATAAATTTGACATGTTTGTCCATTTATTTCTTGAATTTTACCAGAAATATTTTCCATGTAAAACTTCAAGTTTATCAGAACATGTTTATAATTCCACTTTTAATCAAATTAGGAATACTTTTAGGCCTACCATTATTATATCTGAAAGGATAAGGTTGTAAGCTAGGAATCCCCCATGACCCCAAAGGAGCAGAGTCCGACCACGAACCTCTGGGAGAGTCCCTGGTGCCTTTTCCCGTCTCCCTCGGTGGAGTGGCTGTGGCAGGGACGGGCACGGCTGGGGGCTGGTGGAGTCGCCGTGGGTGGCTGCAGAACTCCAGCCTGTGGGGGCACTTAGGTCCCCCCATTGCCAGTGGGGGAGGGTGGGCACGACACTGCATGGAGGCCATGTAAGCAGAAATGACTTAACTAGTTCTTCTGGCCTCTGTGAGAGGCTGGTAGATTCTCAGAGAGCGTGGGTTCAGATGGTTTGAACTGATTGGCTTAGAAGCTTGTGGTAGGCGGGTTCAGTTATAAGCCCATAAAAAGCCTATGCAAGCCATCTCAGGTGGGCTTACTTCTTTTACCCTGCGTGGGGTGGCTGTAACCCCCCAGAGCTCTTGATATTAAAATCCTCTTGCAAATTGCATCAGGTCTGTCTCTCGTGAGTGTTTCGGGGTGCCAGTTTCTGAGGCATGGGGTGCTGGAGTACCCCGTTTTTTCTTTTGGTTCTTACAATATCTATATAAAAATTTCTAGGATAATCTTTAATTCAAACATGTTTTCCTACATTTTTCTACAATTTTACCAGAAATATTTTCCACACAAATCTTCAATTCTATCATAAAATGTTTCTATCCCATATTTCAATTATTTTAGCAATGTTTTACATGTCTACCACTTTACTTCTTAATTTTCTATGACAATTGTCAATTTTAACACGTTTATTTGAAATATTTTCCATGTAAATTTTTTAAGAAAAATGAAACCACATTTTAATGCTTACTATATGAGTTTCTCCTTTCTCACTTACACTTTGGTTTAGAATTAAAAAGAACGTTGAATGAATGATATTTACAAAGCACAAGTTTATTTTTTCCTTTCTCTGTATTTATGTAAGCAAGTTCACTCATTTAGCCTCAAAACTTTTGCCATGTTATTGAAACAATATTGATAATTAAACAAATTCACTGAAATATTCATAGGTGAATGAACTTTGATTCCATTGAAAAGTTAGCAATCACTGTCTTTGAATTCTATGTGAACTAATTCATCAAATGCAACAATGCTTATGTCACTTGGCCAATAAAGAACTACAAATAAATGTAATGATAATACAGGGAAAAATAAATAAAGAATTAAGGCTGCTATGAACATAATGTAACATGTGTCCTTATTACAGGTTGGAGGATCTTCTGGGTCTATGCACAGGAGTGGTATAGCTGGGTCTTCAGGTAGTACTATGTCCAATTTTCTGAGGAACTGCCAACCTGTTTCCCAGAGTGTTTTTTTCTGCTTGCCATCCCACCAGCACTTGAGGAGTGTTCCTCTTTCTCCACATCCTCTTCAGCATTTGATGTCCCCTGAATTTTTAATTTTGGCCATTCTGACTGGTGTGAGGTGGGATCTTAGCGTTGTTTGATTTGCACTTCCCTGATGATTAAGGTTGTGGAACATTTATTAAAATGTTTTTCAGGGATTTGGTATTCCTCGGTTGAGAATAATTTGTTTAACTCTGTAAACCATTCTTTTTTAAATTGGGTTATTTGGTTTTCTGGAGTCTAACTTCTTGAATTCTTTGTATATTTTGGATATTAGTCCTCTATTGGATATAGGATTGGTAAAGATCTTTTCCCATTCTGTTGGTTGCTGTTTTGTCCTATCAACAGTGACCTTTGCCTTACAGAAGCATTGCAATTTTATGAGGTCCCATTTCTGAATTCTTGATTTTACAGCACAAGATATTGGTGTTATATTCTGGAAATTTTGTCTTGTGCCCATGTGCTCCAGGTTCTTCACCACTTTCTCTTCTATTAGATTTAGTGTACCTTGTTTAATGTAGAGGTCCTTAATCCACTTGGACTTGAAATTTGTACAGGGAGATAAGACTGGATCAATTTGCATCCTTCTACCTGTTGACTGCCTGTTGACCCAGCAACATTTGTGGGAAATGCTGTCTTTTTCCACTGGATGGTTATAGCTACTTTGTCAAAGATCAAGTGACCATAGGTGTGCAGGCTCATTTCTGGGTCTTCAATTCTATTTCATGCATCTTCTTGCCTGTCTCTGTACCAAAACCATGCAGGTTTTATCACTGTTGCTCTGTAGTAGAGCTTCTGGTGAGGGATGGTGATTCTGCCAAAAGTTCTTTTATTGTTGAGAATAGTTTTCACTATCCTGGGTTTTTGTTGGAAATTGCTCTTTCTAACTCTATGAAGAATTGAGTTGGGATTTTGATGGGGATTGCATTGAATCTGTAGATAGTTTTACACAAGATGGCCATTTTATATTAACCATGCTAATCCAAGAGCGTGGGAGATATTTCAATATTCTGAGATCTTCAATTTGCTTCTTTTGAGACTTGACGTACTTGTCATACAGCTCTTTCACTTGCTTTGTTAGAGTCAAACCAAGGTATGTAATATTATTTGTAACTATTATGAAGAGTGTCATTTCCCTAACTTCTTTCACAGCTTGCTTATCTTTTGAGTATAGGAAGACTACTGATTTTTTTAGAGTTAATTTTCTATGTAGCCACTTTGCTGAAGTTGTTTATCAGGTTTAGGAGTTCTCTGGTGAAATTTTTGGATCAATTAAATAAAATCATCTGCAAATAGTGATACTTTGACTTCTTTCTTTCCATTTTGAACTCCTTTGACCTCCTTTTGCTTTCCAATTTCTCTGGCGAGGACATTGAGTACTATATTGAATAGGTGGGGAAAGAGTGGACAGCCATGATTAGTCCCTGATTTTAGTGGGATTGTGTGAACTTTCTCCCCATTTAGATTGATGTTGGCTACTGGTTTGCTGAATATTGCTTTTACTATGTTTAGGTATTGGCACTGAATAACTGATCTGTCCAAAATTATTATCTTGAAGAGATGATTGATTTTGTCAAATGCCTTTTCAGCATCTAATGAAAAGATCAAGTATCTTTTTCCTTTGACTTTGTTTATATAGTATATTACTTTGATGGATTTCTATATATTAAACAATCCCTGCATCACTGGGATGAAGCCTACTTGATTGTGGTGGATGATCATTTTGAGGGTTCTTGGATCCAGTTGGCAAGAACTTTATTGAGTTTTTTTGTCTTGATATTCATAAGGGAAATTGGTCTAATGTTCTCTTTCTTTGTTGGGACTTTGTGTGGTTTAGGTATCAGAGTAAATGTGTCTTCATAAAACGAGTTGGATAATGTTCCTTCAGTTTCTATTTTGTCAAATAATTTGAAGAGTATTGGTGTTAAGTCTTCTTTGAAGGTCTGGTAGACCTCTGCTTTGAACCCATCAAGTCCTGGGCTTTTTTGTTTTTTGTTTCTGGTTTCCTTGTTTTTTCTTTTTTTGTTTTGTTTTTGTTTTTGTTTATTTTGGTTTTGTTTGGGAGTCTATTAAGAACTGCTACTATTTCTTTAGAGGTTATGGGATTGTGTAGATCATTTATCTGATCCTGGTTTACCTTTGGTACCTGGTATCTGTCTAAAAAACTGTCCATTTCATCTAGATTTTCTACTTTTGTAAAATATAGGCTTTTGTAGTAGGGTCTTATGATTTTTTTTATTTCCTCAGTATCTGTTATTATATCTCCCTTATCATTTCTTATTTTGCTGATTTGAATTCTGTCTCTGTGCCCTCTGATTAGTTTGGCTATGGGTTTATATGTCTTATACATTTTTTTTTTCAAAGAACTAGCTCCTGGTTTGGTTGATTCTTTGTATACCTTTCTTTCTCTCTCTCTCTCTCTCTCTCTCTCTCTCTCTCTCTCTCTTACTTTGTTGATTTCAGTGCTGAGTTTGATTATTTCCTGTTGTCTGCTCCTCTTGGGTGTATTTGCTTCTTTTTGATGTAGAACATTCAGCTGTGCTGTTAAGCTAACAGTGTATGCTCTTTCCAATTTCTTTTTGGAGGCACTGAGAGCTATGAGTTTTTCTCTTAGCACTACTTTCCTTGTGTCCCACAAGTTTGGGTATGTTGTGCCTTCATTTTCTTTAAATCCTAAAATATTTTTAATTTTTTTCTTTATTTCTTCCTTGACCAAGTTATCATCGGGTGGAGTGTTATTCAGTTTCTATGTGTATGTGGGCTTTCTCTTTTTGTTTTTATTGAAAACCAGCTCTAGTCCATGGCAATTTGATATGGTACATGTAATGATTTTAATCTTCTTATATTTGCTGTGGTCTGTTTTGTGACTGAGTATATGGTCAATTTGGGAAAATGTACCATGAGGTGCTGAGAAGAAGGTATATTCTTAAATTTTAGGATAAAATGTTCTGTAGATATCCGTTAAATCCATTTGTTTCACAACTTCTGTTAGTTTTATTGTTTCTTTGTTTAGTTTGTGTTTCCCTGATATATCCATTGATGAGAGTGGGGTGTTGAAGTCTCCCACTATTATTGTGTGGGGTGCAGTGTGCACTTTGAGCTTTATTAAAGTTTCTTTTATAAATGTTGGTGCCCTTTATTTAGACAATATATGTTCAGACTTGAGAGTTCATCTTGATAGATTTTTTCCTTTGATGAGTATAAAGTGCCCTCCTGTGTCTTATCTTTATTGATGACTTTAGGTTGAAAGTCGATTTTTTTCTGATGTTAGGATGGCCACACCAGCTTGTTTCTTGGTACCATTTGGTTGGAAAATTGTTATCTAGCCTTTTACCCTGAGGTAGTGTCTGTCTTTGTGCCTGAGGTGAGTTTCCTGTATGCAGCAAAATGTTGGCTCCTGCTTATGTATCCAGTCTGTTAGTCTGTGTCTTCTTATTGGAGAATTGAATCCAATGATATTGAGACATATTAAAAAGAAGTGATTGTTGCTTCCTGTTATTTTTGTTATTAGAGTTGAAGTTATGTTTGTATGGCCTTCTTCTTCTTGGTTTATTAAAAGATTATGTTCTTGCTTTTTTCTAGGGTGTAGTTTCCCTCCTTTTGTTTGGTGCTTTCCATTCATTATCCTTTGAAGGGCTGGATTTATGGAAAGATATTGTGCAAATTTGTTTTTATCATGGCATACCTTGGTTTCTCCAACTATGGTAACTGAGAGATTTGCTTGGTTGACATTTGTGTTCTCTTAGGGTCTGTGTGACATTTCCCAGGCTCTTCTGGCTTTCATAGTCTCTGGTGAGAAGTAGGTGTGATTCTGATATGTCTGCATTTATATATTACTTGACATTTTTCCCTTCTGATTTTAATATTTTTTCTTTGTTTAGTGCATTTGGTGTTTCAATTATCATGTGACAGGAGAAATTTCTTTTCTGGTCAACTCTATTTGGTACTGGCTAATCAGTAATAGTGTTTCCAGGCATGAATTGGATAGGAAGACCATTGCATATCTGTTTGATTTGTATAAGCAGAAATTTTCTCAAGCAAATGAAAGAAAGGCTACATTGGATCAAAGCAAAAGGAAATCTCAGCCAGTGAATCAATTTCCAGACTTGAGCCCATTTGTAGATCCAGAACCCCTTCAATGAAGGGGTAGCCAGGTTCCCCTGAGGAAGGATCTTGATAAGACACCTACAAGGTTTGCTGTTAGTCTTTCTCCAGTTCTTCCCCAGAGGAGCTTATGGCCTTTTACAAGGGTAACTGTACACTGGGGGAAAGAAAATAATCAGGCTTTCTGAGATCTATTGGATACTGGTTGTGATTTGACACTGATCCCATGAGATCCCAAGAAACATTAAGGCCCTCCAATTAGAGTAGGGGCTTATGGAGGACAGGTGATTAATGTAGTTTTGACTGATGTCCATCTCACAGTAGTCTCCATAGGTCCCCAAATGCATCCTGTGTTCATTTCCCAACTCTAGAATGTATACTTAGGATAGATACACTCAGAAATTGGCAGAATTCTCACATTGGTTCCCTGACCTATGGAGTGAGGGCTACTATGGTTGGAAAGTCTAAATCGAAGCCTTTAGAGTTGGCTATGCCAAAGAAAATAGTAAATCAAAAACAGTATTGTATTCCTGGTGGAATTGCCAAAATTACTGCCACTATCAAGGACTTGAAAGATGCAAGGGTGGTGGTTCCCACCACATCTCCCTTTAACTCTCCTATCTGGCCAGTGAAGAAGACAGATGGATCATGGAGAATGATAGCTAACTATTGAAAACTAAATCAGGTAGTAACTCTAATTGTAGATGCTATACCAGATGTAGTTTCGTTACTTGAGCAAATTAACACATCTGGTACCTTGTATGCAGCTATTGACCTGGAAAATGCCTTCTTTTCAGTACCTGTCAATAAGGACCACCGGAAGCAATTTACTTTCAGTTGGCAAGGCTAGTAGTATACCTTTACAATTTTGCCTCAAGGATATGTTAACTCCCCTGCCCTGTGTCCTAACTTAGTTAGAAGGGGTCTTGATCATTTATCTCTTCCACAAAATACCACATTGGTGCACTATATTGAGGACATTATGCTGATTGGACCATGTGAGCAGGAAGTAGCAACTACTTTGGATTAATTCGTAAGGTATATGCATATCAGAGGATGGGAAATAAATCCAACCAAAATTCAAGGACCATCTACCTCAGTGAAATTCTTAACAGTACAGTGGTATGGGGCATACAGAGATATTCCTTCTAAGGTGAAATATAAGTTATTGCACCTGACCCTTCTCACCACCAAGAGAGAGGTACACCTTTTAGTGAGTCTGTTTGGATTCTCGAGACAGCACATTCCTCACTTAGGTGTTTTACTCAGGCCTATTTACCAAGGGACTTGGAAAGCTGCTAGCTTTGTATGAGGCCTGGAACAGGAGAAGGATCTTCAACTGGCCCAGGATGCTGTGCCGGCTGTTCTACCCCTTGGACCATATGATCCAGCAAACTGGATGGTACTTGTGGTATTGGTGGCAGATAGAAATGTTGTTTGGAGCCTCTGTCAGGCCCTTGTAGATGAACCACAGAATAGACCTTTGAGATTTTGGAGCAAAGCTCTATGATCATCTGCAGACAACTACCCTCCCTTTGCAAAATAGCTCTTGACCTGCTATCGGGCCTTAGGGGAAACTGAACATTTGACAATAGGACACCAATTTACAATGAGACCTGAACTGCTCATTGTGAGCTGGGTGTTATCAGCCTCTACATGTCATAAAGTAGTATATGCACAGCAGCAGTCTATTATCAAATGGAAATTATACACACACACACACACACACACACACGCGCGTGTGTGTGTGTGTGTGTGTGTGTGTGTGTGTGAGATTGGGCCAGAGCAAGTCCTGAAGACACAAGCATATTACATGAAGAAAATGCCTATAGTTTCTACTCCTATTATAATGCCATTAGCTGCCAAGCACGCACCTATAGCATCATGGGTTGTTCCCTATGATAGCCGGACTGAAGAAGAGAAGACTAGGACCTAGTTTACTGATGACTCTGCACATTATGAAGGCACCACCCAGAACTGGACATCTGTACCATTGCAACCTCTTTCTAGTACAACTCTCAAATTCAGGCAGAACTTCAGGTAGTACACATGGTATTAGAGCTTGTTTGGAAGAAGAAATGGCTAGATGTATGATTGTTCACTGACTCATGGGTCAGGGATGTGGAAAAATCATGATTGGAAAATTGGTGAGAAAAACATCTGGTGAAAAAGTCTGTGAATATATCGATCCAAAAGGGCAAAGGATTTGAAGATATTTGTGTCCCTTGTCCATGCTTACCAAAAGGTGACTTCCACTGAGGAAGAGTTCAATAATCAAGTGGATAAGATGACCCCCTTCTGTGGATGGTCAGCCTCTTTCCCCAGGCATCCCTGTCATTGCCCAATGAGCACATGAACAAAGTGGACTTGGTGGCCAATGCTTAGGTAATGCTTGGGCTCAGCAACATGGACTTCCACTCACCAAGGCTGACCTGGCTACAACTGCTGCTGAATGCCAGATCTGTCAATAGCAGAAACCAACACTGAGCCCCAGATATGTCATCATTCCTTGAGGTGACCAGCCAGCAACCTAGTGGCAGGATGACTACATTGGACCACTTCTTTCATGGAAAGGACAATGTTTTATTCTTACTGGAGTACATGTGTATTCTGGTTATGGATTTCCCTTTCCTGAATATAATGCTTCTGCCAAAACCACAATCTGTGGACGCACAGAATGCTTTATCTATTGTCATTTTATTCCAAATAGTATTGCTTCTGAGCAAGGAAATCATTTTACAGCTAGAGAAGTGTGACATTGGACCCATGATCATGGAATTCATTGGTCTTAGCATGTTCTCCTTATCCTGAAGCAGCTGGTTTGATAGGAAGATGTAATGGCCTTTTGAAGACACAGTTACAGTGGCAATTAGGTAGCAAAAGCATGGAGTCCTGGCACAGAGTTCTTCAGAAGGCAGTATATGCTTTGAATCAGCATCCAATATATGGTACAGTTTCTCCCATTGACAGGATCCATGGGTCCAGGAATCAAGGGATGGAAAAGGGATTAGTTCCACTCACTATCACTCCTTGTGACCCTCTAGGAAAATTTTTGCTTCCTGTCCTCACAACTTTAGGTTCTTCTGGCCTAGAAGTTTTGGTTCCATAGCAGGGTATGCTCCTACCAGGAGCCACAACAAATATTCCATTGAACTGGAAGATCAGAATTCCCCTGTCCATTTTGGGCTTCTAATACCCTTAAACCAACAGGCTAAGAAAGGAATAATACTGTTAGGAGGGGTGATAAATCCAGATTACCATGGGGAAATTGGACTGTCTCTCCACAATGGAAGTAAGCAGGATTATGTCTGGAGTGCAGATATTCCTTAGGGTGTCACTTAATACTACCGTTTCCTGTGATTAAAGTCAATGGGAAACTACAACAGCCTAATCCAAGCAGGACAACAAAGGATATAGACCCATCAGGAATGACAATGTGGGTCAACCTTCCAGAAAAATAGCCAACACCTGCTGAGGTGCATGCCTCAGAATGGATTGCAGAGGAAGGTAGTTATAAATACCAGCTAAGGCCAAGTAATCAATTACAGAAATGAGGATTATAAAGTAACATAAATGCTTCTGTCTTATTTTGTTAAGAATACATTTGTCTTTCTTCCAATTTCTTTAACATCAATTGGTATTGAAGTTGAGACACCTAAAGAATGTTCCCAAGGGACATTACCCCGTTGTATATTTACAAATGAATTTGCGATTGTGCAAGGAATAGTTATATCATGTTAGTCATATTCATGATCTTGTTATTGTTTCAGGTGGACATGAGATTTTATTTGTGTCAATTTGACAAGGGGTGGATTGTAATGGCTACTCCTAGTTGTCAACTTGACCATATGTGGGATGAACTACAATCTAGAATTGGAAGGCTCACCTATGATCCTAATCTTGAGACTAAGAAATACAAGTTTCTGGCTTGGATCTTGGCATGGAGATTTTAAAGCATAGTTGTTATGAAATCGAGATTAAGATAGGGAGATCTCTGAGTTTAAGGTCATCTGGGGTTAAAGGCATGATGGCACATGCCTTTAATCTGGGCCCTACCCTATGCTGAAAACCTACATAAGGACCTTGGAAGAAGGAAGTTTCACTCACTCTTCTTTGCCTGCTTTCCTCATTGGACAGAGCAACTGCTAGATCCTTGAACTCCCATTCACAGCTGCTGCTGACCATTGTTGGGGAATTAGACTACAAATTTTAAGTCATCAACAATTTCCCTAACTATATAGAGACTACCCATATGTTCTGTGACTCTAGAGAACCCTGACTAATAAAATGAGTTAAATTAAAATTTGTCAAGAATGTGTTCTGTAATAAAAAAATAGAAAATTATAAAGGTGTCAGAAATTTTACTGAGAAAATAAAATTTGTAGCAAAGGCTTTTATTTGTCAAGAATCAGCTGAGTTTCAACCTTCCACCTCTGCAAACTGTTTTACTGAGTGAATTCTCACATATATAACATTTCAGTTATAAAATATAAACATTTTAACATATCCTACAAACAGCTATTTTTCCTTACTGCATTTACTTATAAGCTGGAGAACAAACATTCCCCATTTACTTACCTTCAATATCTCACTTTACATAAACTTTAGCCTCCATAGCAATCATTTGCTCTATGCTATTTTGGAAATCAAAGACTGTTTATTGTTTTCCTATTTCAGTGACACTGGGGCTAGTTTTGAAACTTTTGTCATATCAGCATACATAAGTTTTGTGCATGCTCAAGCTAGTCCAAATCCTAGCATGTGGATAAAATGTGCAATGCTTACCATTGGTTACTGGCAATGGCTAGTTTTTGAAAGAATGAGATATAGTTTTCTTTAATTATTGCTAACTCTGGTCCAGTCAAAATCCACACATTAAAAAATATATGGGTAGCACGATTTGGAATTGATTGACAGAAACCATAAAGTACACACAGTTTAATAAGTAAAAAAGGAATGTTAATCTTAGAGAATTGGATGGAGGTAGTAAATATGATCAAAGTATATTTTATTAAGTTCTTAAGTATCTAACAAAAATACTCTTCTATCATGATTTTACTTGATTTGTTATATGTTATTGATAATTTAGAATATGCAAAGCATTCTACCAGGAATTATATGAGTCTTAGAGATGAAGTCACAAATGCCAACCACAAATCAGAAGTTCAGAGAATATGTGTAGAAATCATTAGAATAAGTTCAAATATGAGTGTGTATTGAATAGTGGTATACTATCTCCAACTGGAAATAAAGAAATTTTTTAAAAAAAGAGAGAACTTGTGATGACGTAATGTTTGCAATCTTGATCTAAAAATAGAATATTAAAAACTAAAATCTCACAGTTTGGACCTAATTCCATGTAAAGGAGTGTGGGAAATGAGATAAGATGGAGAGACAGGAGTTTGAGGAATATGTGGTTGAATCTAGGCAAATAAAACAATTTCAGATAGTTGTGCATAGATTATTTGGGCAGTTGATATTTGTCCTATATAAGAAACAGGATTTTGAGTATTTAGACAGGAGCAAGAATGGTGAGAGAAAAGGTGGAGTAAGAGGATGAAAGGGAGCAGAATGAAGGCAATACTATGGATTTTGAAGTAGGAAATTCTGAAATTTCAGGTTTACTTGATAAAAAGAGAAAAGCTTAAGTTTAGCAAAATTGTCTTCTTTCACAGGATCTAAGGACATACAGAACTTGAATGCCAATATCACTACCAAGACAGGCAGAGGCAGACAGATTTCTATGAATTTGAAGCAATTGTGGTCTACATGGTGAATTCCTAAACATTCAACAGTACATAGAAAGATCTTGACTCAACCAATTCTACCCTGTAATTAATGATTTTAAATATTACTTATTATATAACTATAGTGTATAGTTTTCTGAGACAACTTAAAGTATATTAGTATAGCATTTGACATGTAGGTATTGGCTGGAATGTGAAACTCCACATAAAATAGTAGAAGAGATTTTTACTCACCATCTTCATTGCATTTATTATTCACTTTAATTGCTTGTTGTGGAAGAATGTATCTTGTATCTGACATAATATAAATGATTTTTCTATCTATATAAAAGATTTATCTTTATATATTTAATATGTGCCATCTATCTATCTATCTATCTATCTATCTATCTATCTATCTATGTCTATACCTATACATACATATATATGTATATACATATATTGAGCCTATACATAACTATACTGAATATACACATGCTATTTTTATCTGTATTCTTCAAAATATTAGAATCAATGAAAAGAGAATGTGACAATTTATGTTAGTAAGAAATGTTTGCATTATCATGTTTTGGCAATGTAAATATATGGACAGAAGTAAAAAACGTTTTTAAAAGAAGAATTGATTAATTAAGCTTCTCATTCATTGTACAGTGAGTGCTTTTCAAAAAATAAAAACAAGAAAGATGCAGAGGAGCCTGCTCTAGTACACAAGGAAAGGAAGTCCTTCATGAAAGAGTCTTCTCGAAAATATTTACAATTATCCACATATTCAAACAGCACTTATTAGTTTATAGTATAACAAGTAGTAAGTTTTTAAAAATGCATATTATTAGTTTTTTTGCTACTAGCTTGTTATGTCATCATATAACTATTACCTAATGTATCCAACTATTTTTTCCAGTTTTAGAATTCTTAATTCAAATATAATAGTTCAGTACAAGCCATTTATAGGACTTGAGATTTATTCATTTAAAAATAAAAAATAGGAGGAATGCAACAAGATAATTTTCCTGTTTTCAAAACTTTAAATGAAAGGCTCATAGATAGAATTAAGAGAATCCATTTAACCAATCTTTAGTTCTCTCACTACTAGTAGTTTATGTCCATTCTAAAATTTTAATACATAATTCATGAATTGAGATTTATACCTCAGTGCTTTTAGCAACCATTTAAAAATTCTTACAATATGATTGCTTTCAATAATGCCAAACAAAGTCTGGCTGCTTCAATACATATTTCAGTTTTAATAAACAAATTCATTATTTGTAGAAAGCAACAATTAACCTCCTAATTCCCAAGTTATGACATATACCACTCAAAGCCCAAGACATGGTTATCTAGACATGGTTATCAAGACATGTATCTAGCTTAATTGGCAGAGAAGGACAAGTCATAAAATTCATGTTCAGTATAATATCTATCCTGTTTAATTGATACACAGTAAAAATTAATAAGTTGACTTTGGAAATTAAATTGTACAAGGTGTCATGACATTAATATGATTAGCTTGAAGAATATTATACAATTAAACGAGAAGTTAACAGTATTTTTCTCCAGTCTCAAGCACTAAATTAAAGATTTTACTTGCTCACACAGATCATGTCCTAATATAATGTAAATAAACTCCTATTATACATAAAAATTGAGTGTGCTTTCTACGTTTCTAGTATTTAAATGTAGTGTCTAGAAATTAATAGGAAAAATCTGGAATGAAAGGTTAGGTATATCTAAAATAATTTTGTTGTGGTTGGTGTTTGGCCCTTCATACTTTTCTTCATCTACCATATTCTGGAGAGTTCCAGGCCCCATTTTTCTAGAATGCTTACCATACACAAAATGTGTGCAAGTACTAGTTTGAATGAGGTAGAATAAATTTTTATTGAGAATTTCATATGTGTATATAATATGTTTTGAACAAACTCAGTTCACATTGTTTTAGTTACAATTCCTTCAGTGTGCCTGTTCTCCCTCCTAACTGTATGTGCCAATGAGATGGTTTAATAGATATCTGTCTCCAAGCCTAATTAAATTAGTTCAATCCACTACTCACACAAAGGATAGAGAAACTACTCTTAGCTATCTCTTTCTCCCTCCTCTCTTCCTCTCCCTCTCAATCCCTCCCTCCCTCCCTCTCTCTCTCTCTCTCTCTCTCTCTCTCTCTCTCTCTCTCTCTCTCTCTCTTTCCTCCTCCCTCTCTTAGTCGTCCCTTCCCCCCTCTCTCCCTTTCTGCTTCCCACTCTCTTTCCCTCCATCTATCTATCTCTCTGTCTCTCTCTCTGTCTCTCTCTCTGTCTCTCTGTCTCTGTCTCTGTCTCTGTCTCTCTCTCTCTCTCTCTCTCTCTCTCACACACACACACACACAGAGTCTAACTTATGTTTCTGTTGTTGTGAATAAAGACATTTCAAAACATCTTATAGAAGTCTTAAATGAACATTGCACAAAGGCAAGTTCATTGACAAAGAGCATGAAGTCAGGGAGCAGGCAGGAAGGCATGGTGCTGAAGAACTCAAATCCTGATTGATAAATATGAGAAAGAGATTACAGGGATGCTGTAGACTTTTTGTTTTTGTTTCATTGTTGTTTTTGTTTTTGTTTTTGTTTTTGTTTTGAGACAGGGTTTCACTGTATAGCCCTGTCTGCCCTGAAACTCATACTGTAGACCAGGTTGGCCTCGAACTCATAAATCTGCCTGCCTCTGCCTCCCAAATGCTGGGATTAAAGGTATGTGCCACCACTGCCTGTATTGTTGAAGGCATTGTAAACTTCAAAACCCACCCCAATAACACACTTCATAAGGCTACATTTCTTATTCCTTCTCATTTTCACTAACTAGAGACCAAACTTTTAAACATAGAAAAATGGTCGCCTGAGATCATTCTCATTCAAATGACCATAAATATCAATAAAATATAAAATATTTTTTTTTACTTTTGAGTTTTTATACACATATACAATGAAATATTTCTGTATCCACCATTGATTTTCCTCCTCCAATTCCCAAAGAGCTCAGTCTAGATTATTAATTATGTTTGGAGTTGTTAGAGTGTCAGCAGATTCTCCCTGCCAAAATTACCACTAACATCACTACCAAGAATTCAAATTCAATGCAGGCTCTTTCTATTCCTCTTATTCATTTATCATAACTAAATGATTAGGCATTATTGCTAAGGATAGAGCATACCTTGACTGTAAGATATACTATAACATATAAATGTTTCATCCTTACTGACTAACATTCAAAGTGTCAAATGTTACTCAGGCTACTTTATAAGAAAATTAATGATATCAAATAGACATCATATGATGATGGCAATCATGCATAATATGCAACTGCTTTTGACTACACTGATACTGTACAAAAAGTGGACTATCAGCAGCTAAAAAGAGATGAGGGT
Organism: Apodemus agrarius; assembly: GCA_964023405.1. Lineage (NCBI taxonomy): Eukaryota > Metazoa > Chordata > Mammalia > Rodentia > Muridae > Apodemus > Apodemus agrarius. The sequence goes on from OZ030011.1 coordinate 139,430,142, forward strand.
GGAATGAAGAGTTCTTATGATGAACTGGTCTTCAATATAGGGACAGCTAACTAGTTACATTGTTCCAGCCCTAACTTTGGTGGACCCTTCTTGCATGACCAGTCAGGGGTCAAACTGGCTACCAGAAGTATAGTCCCCAACTCAGATGAAAATCCCCTGCTCAATCCCAGACCTTCTCAATCAAAAGACTAGAGAGGAAAAAGAAACCAAAGAACAAACTCCACTTACAACAAAGACAAGCTCAGAAATAACCACCTAGATATATAACCATGCAAAACACAAATGCCCAGATGCCACTAAAAGAACATAATCAACAAAAGCCAAGGCAACATGTTGCCAGTAAAGCTCAGCTATCTTACATTAGCAAGTTTTGAACATTCCAGCAGAGCTGAAGCACAAGCAAAGACCTAAAACCAACTTTATGGAGATAAAAATCCTTAGAGAAAATAAATAAATCTCTTAAAGAATTCAAGGAAAAGACAAACAAAAATAATGGAGAAATTCATAAATCCATTTTTAAAAGGCCAAGAATACAATGAAAAGTTGAATGCGAAAGAATAAAATTGTCATGATTGGAAAATGGAAATGGAATCAATAAAGAAAACACAAACAGAATTCTGAAAGTGAAAATTTTAGTTAAGTGAACAGGAAATGTAAGGAAAACACGGTTTACCAAGAGAATGCAGAGGGCAGTAAACAGAATCTCAGGCATTGAAGATGATAGATGGAATAGATACATCAGTCAAAGAAAATGTTAAAACTAAAAAAAAAACCTGGGCTAAATAATCCAGGAAACCCAGAATAGTATGCAAAGAATGGACCTAAAAATAAGAATATAAAAGAATTCCAGCTAAGAAAACAAAATGTATTTTCAGCAAATTCATAGAAAAAAGAATATATCTATAAAAAGGAGGTGCTTTTCTGCTGGGATTTGAACTCAGGACTTCGGAAGAGCAGTCAGGGCTCTTAACTGCTGAGCCAACTCCCCAGCCCCCATTCTGATAGCTAACAAATAGTTTTCAAACCAAAACTAATCAAGAGAAAGACTCTACATATTCATCAAAGAAATGCACCAAAATGGCATTTCATTTACTTTTTCATTTATTTATTCATTTATTTATTTGTTCATTTGTTTATTTATTTATTTATTTAATTTACATCCTGATCACAGCTTTCTACCTCTCCTCTCCTCACAGTTCCACCCTTGCCCCCTCTCTTTCTATTCCATTCTCCCCTTCTCTAACTTACGCACACGGGCACCAATCCATTTTTGTATGTGGAGTTGTAATCCTTTCCCAAAGAAACTAGATAAGGCATGCCAGCTACAGGAAAGGGGTGTTAAGGCAAGCCATAGAGTATAAAACAACCACCAATCCAATTGTTATGTGACCCATATGAAAACCAAGCTGTACAAATGCTATTTATGTGTAGATGACCTAGGTCCACCACATGTATGGTTCATTCTTTGTGAGCCCCCATGGCCCTCAGCTAGTTGATGGTGTAGGTTTTTGTTTGTGAGCTTGTGCATATGTGTGTACTTGTGTGTGTGTGCTTGCATGCATGAGTGTGTGTGTGTGTGTGTGTGTGTGTGTGTGTGTAGAGTCTTCACCTCTCTGGCACCCCAATCCTTATCCGCAACTCTTTATAAGTCTCATAGTTCTGACTAATGCTTTGTTGTGCGTCTCAACATCAGTTTCTGTCAGCTGATAGATGAGCCCTCTCAGATGAAAGTTAAGCTAGACTTCTTTATGCAAGCAGAATAGGATCATTAATAGTATCAGCTATTGCTTTCTCCCAAGGAATATGTCGCATTTGGGGCCACTCTAGGTTGTGAATGCCCTTAAACTCTGCTTCATGCTTATTCTTGCACATCTTATTAGGTAGGTCAAATTTTGGGTCAAAGTGTTTGTGGGTGGGCTCATGTCCCACTTCCTCCCATCAATGCCCCACTTGGCTACTGGAAGTGGCCATACCAAGGTCCAAATCACCTTATGCTAGGATTCTCAGCTATGTTCACCCCATAGAAAACATGGTGTCTACTATATACCAGGTCTCTAGCTCCTCCCAGAGAAGCCCCTCACAAATTTCCATTGCTTATCCCAGGCCTTTTTCCTATAGCTCCTCTCAAACCTGGTCACTCATCATAGTTGTCCTCCCTATCCCCTTTCCCAGGCACTTTCCACATTCCATGCACCTTCAATTTCTATTTTATTTCCCCTTCTTAGTGAGGTTCAAGCATCTTCCCATGGATTTGTTTTGGCCATTAGCTTTTTTGATTCTGTGGAGTTCAGCACAATTATCCTGTAATTTATGAGTAATATACACTTATAAGTGAGTACATACCATGTGTTTCTTTATGGGACTGGGTTACCTCACTCAGGATGATATTTTCTACTTCTGATCATTTTCTTGCAAATTACATAATGTCTTGGTTTTTAATAGCTGTATCGTATTCCATTGTATAAATATACCCCTTTTTTTAAACCTATCTTCAGTTGAGGGACACCTGGATTTTTTTCCAGTTTCTTGCTATTATGAATAAATTGCTGTGAACATAATTAAGCAAGTATCCTGGTTGGGTAGTGAAGCATCTTTGGGCGATATTTCCATGAATGATATAGCTGGGTCTTGAGGTAAAACTATTTTTGACTTTCTAAGAAACCACAAATTTGATTTCCAAATTGGTTGTTCAAATTTACACTCCCACCAGTGATGGAGGATTATGCCACTTGGTCAACATCCTTGCCATCATGTGCTGTTGTTAATCTTAACCATTCTACGAGGATTAAGATAGAAATTCAAAGTCATTTTAACCACTTTTCTGGATGACTAAGGATATTGAACATTTTTTATGTGCTTCCTGACCATTGGAGATTCCTGTTGAGAGTTATGTTCAGCTCTGTAAAGTGTTACAATTTATTTGTTTTGGTTTGTTGGTCTAATTTATTGAGTTTTTTATATATATTTATATATTAGTCCCCTATCAGATGTAGGGATGGTGAAGATATTTTTCCATTCTGCAGAATGACATGTTGTCTTAGTGCCAGTGACCTTTGCATTATAGAATCTTTGCAATTTCAGGAGGTACCATCCATCAATTATATATTTTATTGCCTAAGTCATTGGTGCTCTGTTTAAGAAATTGTCACCTGTACCAATGCATTAAATGTTTTCTTCACTTACTCTTAGATTAGATTTAGTGTATCCTGTTTTATGTTGATCTCATTGATCCACATGGACTTGACTTTTATGCCAGATGAAAAATCTGCATCTATTTTTCATTCATCTACATGAAGACATTCAGTTTTACTAGAACCATTGTTGAAGATGCTTTCTTTCTTATATTATATGCTTTTGGCTTCTTTGTCAAAAATGAAAAGTTTGTAGCTTTGTGGATTTATTTTTGGGTATTTGATTCTATTCCATTTTTTAAATTTGTCCATTTTGCCAATACTGTGTTGATTTTAGTAGTATTTCTCTGTAGTATAGCTTGAAATCAGGAATAGTGACAACTACAGAAGTTGTGACTTTGTTGTTGTCATTTTTAAGATTGTTTCAACTATGCTGGGTTATTTTTTCTTTCCATATGAAGATGAAATTTGCTCTTTCAAGGTCTGTAAATAATATGTTGGAATTTTACTGGGAATTGCATTGAATATGTAGATTGCTTTTATAAAATTGGCCAATGTTTCTATCTTCACCTTACCAAACCATGAGCATGGGAGATCTTTCCACCTTCTGATATATTATTCAATTTCTTTCTTCAGAGATGTGAGGTTGTGGTCATATAGATCTTTCCCTCACTTGGATAGAATTACACAAAGATGTTTTATATTATTTGTCACTGTTGTGATGGATATTGTTTCCATAATTTCTTTTTTTGGCCATTTATTGTTTGTATAAAGGAGGGCTACTGATATTTTTGAGCTAAATTTCTATCTAGTATATTTGTTGAAGGTGTTTATCAGTTATAGGATTCCTCTGGAAGAATTTTGGAGGTATATATATATATATATATATATATATATATATATATATTTATTTATATATACATATATATATTTTATATATTTATAAAATATATATATATTATATATATAAATATATATAGAATATATATAAATATAAAATATAAAAAATATAAAATATATATATATAAATATATATATAAAATATATATATAAATTTATATATATATAAAATATATATATAAATATATATATATATATATATATATATATATATATATATATACATATATATTTCATCTGCAAATAGTGATACTTTGATTACTTCCTTTCCAGTTTTTATCCACTTGATCTCCTTTCTTTGTCTTATTGTTCTAGCTAGAAATGAAAATACCATACTGAGTAGATATGTAGAGAGTTGTCAGCCTTGTTTTGTCCCTAAACTTAGTTGCATTGCTTTCTTTCTCTTCATTTGATGTTAGGTATTTACTTGCAGTATATATTTATTGTTTTTACACATGTGCCTAATATCCCTGACCTTTCAAAAACTTTTGACATGAAGGAGTGTTGGATTTTGTGAAGAGCCTTTTCAGAATCCAATGAGATGACTGTTCATGTGTTTCTCTGTGTGTGTGTGTGTGTGTGTGTGTGTGTGCTGTGTGTGTGTGTGTGTGTGTGTGTGTGTGTGTGTGTGTGTGTGTGTGTGTGTGTGTGTGTGTGTGTGTTTTCAGTTTGGTTATATAGTGATTATATTTACATATTTTCATATAGTGAAACTTCTCTGCATCCCTGGGATGAAAACTACATGATCATGGTGGATAATATTTTGCTGTGTTCTTGAATTCAGTTTGCAAGTATTTAAGAACCTTTGCAATCTTTATAAGGGAAATTCTGAAATTTTCTTTGTTCATATAGCTGTTCTATGTATCAGGGTTACTTTTGCTTCAAAGAATAAACTTCACAATGTTCATTTATTTTATAATGTTGTTGTTGTTGTTGTTGTTGTTGTTAGTGGAATACTTTTAGCAATATTGGTTTTAGGTGCTTATGAAATGTTCTTAGGACTCTAGGCTAAAACATCCTGGCTCTGGACTTTTCTTTTGGTTGGTGGACTTTTAATGCCTGCTGCTATTTCATGAGGGGGTTATAGGATTATTATTGTTTACTTGGTCTTCACTTAACTTTGGTAAGTGGTATCTGTAAAGAAAATTGACCATTTTGTTTAGATTTTAAAATTTTTTTAGTAATGGCTTCTAAACTAAAACCTGATTGTTTTTAAATTTCCACCATATCTGTTGTTATGTCTCTTTTTCCTTTCTGATTTTGATATAGTCTCTCTGCCTTTTAGTAGTTTATCTAATGAGAGAGTTATTTGGTTTACATGAGTATGTAGAATTTCTGTTGTTTCTGCTGTTAGAATCCTGCTTTAATCCATGATGGTCTGATAAGATACAAGGAGTTATTTCAATTTCTGTGCATCTGTCGAGGCTTGCATTTTAACTTACTGTATGTACCATTTTGGAGAAGTTTCCATGAGTTGCTGAGAAGGTATATTCTTTTGGGTTTTGGTGAATTGCTCTGTAGCTATCTGTAAGTTCCATATGACTCACAACATCTGCAAACTCCCAGTTTCTCTGTAAAGTTACTGATTTGATAATTTATTCTACTATGAGAGTTGGGGATTTGATGTCTCTTACTGTTGAAATGTGGGTTTGATGTGTCATTTAAGCTAAAGTAATGTGTCTTTTGCAATTGGAGTGCCTCTGCATTTGGGGCATAGATATATAGAAAAGAGGCATTATCTTGGTGGGTATTTACTATGATGCATATGAAATATTCTTCTCCACCTCTTAATTATATTTGACTGAATGTCTATTTTATTAGATACTAGAATAGCTATATCAGTGGGTTTCTAGGTCTGTTTTATTGGAAAGTCTTTTCCAACCATTTACTGTAAGGTGACATCTGACTTGGTCAATAAGGTGTGTTTCTGTACACTGAAAAATCATGGATTCTGTTCATGCACCCATTTTATTAGTTGTATTTTTATTGGAGAATTAAGTCCACTTATGTTGAGAGATCTAAATAATCAATGATTGTTCCTTCCTATTAATTTGATGTTGGTAGGTGTGTGTGTGTGTGTGTGTGTGTGTGTGTGTGTGTTTCATTCTTTTTTTGATTTTGTTAGTTTGGAGTTATTTATTTTCTCTGAGGATTTTTTTTTGATGTATTAGTCTTGTTTGTTTAGAGATTTTTCTTCTATTATCTTCTTTGGGTTTTCCATAGAATGCCATCATTTCTTCAACTATGATAATTGATCATTTAAATAAGTATAGATATCTAGGATGACATCTATGGTCTCTTAAAGTATACATCTGCCCAAAACCTTCTGGCTTCTAAAGTCTTTACTGAGAACGCAGGTGTGATTCTGATAGTTTTGCCTGTATATTTTAGTTGGCCTTCTTCTCTAGGAGATTCTAATTTTTTTCTGTCTTTTGTACATTTAGTGTACATAGATTGCTATTTAGCTGGGGGATATTTCTTTTCTGGTCCAATCTATTTGGTGTTCTATAAGCTTCTTATATGTTCATAGGCATATATTCCTCAGGTTGGCAATATTTTCTTCCATGTCTTGGTGAAAGTATTTTCTGTGCCTTGGAGCTGACAATTATGTTTTTCTATTTCCATTACTCCGAAATGTTGCAGGAAATACTGAATAAAAAGATCCACCATCTATCCTATCCCACCAGGCCATGTTCTAACTCTAGAACACAGCACTGGCAGGCCACAACACCATGTTCCGGCAGTGTCCTGCTCAGCATGTTCTCACTGCTAGCTCCCACAGCATACCAGATGTTTTCCCTTTCCACTATAAACTCCTATAATTGGTGAACCCACATTTCAGTTGCCATTTAAATTAGAAGCTCAATATATATATATATATATATACTTAACCAATCCAATTTATGTATAAATAAGATTACTATTTACAAGATTTCAATAAAATAATTTTATAGCCAATTCATAGTGATAAAAGCTTTATCCCAACTTTTCTAACCTTGTAACAAAATAACTATTTGTAGCTAGTAAATGCCATACAGGTCCCTTCCAAAGCCATTTCCATTCTCCTCTCTTCTCATCCTGTGACCTATCTGTCTCCCCTAACTCCTACCTCTGTCTCCTTTTTCCTGCCCAATCACAGGCCTTCCACTGCCTGTCACATTAGACATTAGACACATTAGAATGTGATTAGACAGGGAAAATCTTGTAACACTTAACTTTGGTCTTTTCATAGAGTCTTAGATTTTATGGACATTTTGTGTCAGGATTTTTGTAGATATAACATTTTCTTTGAATGATGTATCACTTTGGTTCAATTATGTCTTGTATTCCAGAGATTCTCACTTCCATCCCTTGTATTCTACTGATTATGCTTGAACTTGTAGTCCCTGTTTTCTTCCCTAGGCTTTCTGTCTTCAGAATTCTTTTAGTTTTTTATTGTATTTTCATGTATGGCTTAAAGGGACTTATTTATTTCCTCTTTTAAACACTCTATTACCGGATTCAATGTAATTTTCTTCTGTTTGTCTGTTTCAGGACATTTATGGCTTGCTGTATTAAGAAGGATGCAATCTGGTGATGTTGCATTACCCTGGCTCTTGTTAATTCTGTTCAAAACCTGGCCGTTGGCCATGTGGTTATCTCTTGTAACAACTGGAATCCTCTGGAATGTAGGAAGAGCCATGAGATACATGAAGGAGCTGAGGGGACACCATATAGTTCAGTAATACTGGCTGTGCCTCAGAGATACCTAACTTGCAGGATGGTAATTGCTGCAGAGGTTTCTAACAAGGATTTTCCTGTAGACTGGAGACACCTTGAGAAGCTAAGCAAAGTGGTGCACCAGACTATAGAGCCTAGAGGTCAGGGCACGGCTCACTGAACATTACAATTTCTAACATCTAGACCCCAATTCTACATATGCTCAAGTTTGTAGAAGAAACACTACTACAGTTTAAATCATATACTGACTTTGACACATTGACTACATTATAGTGCTTTCACCAATAGACAGGTCATCTAGCCAAAAATGAAAGATGAAATACTAGAGTTAACATACATTATAAACCAAATAGGTATAAGATATCTACAGAACATTTAACCTAAGCACAAAAGGTAAAATCTTCATGTTAGAACCTCATGGAATAATCTACACAATTGCCTATTATTTAGTCACAAGAGTAGTCTAAACATATGTATCAAAATTGAAATACACACCTGAATTGTTTCAGATGAGTACAGATTAAAGCTGGATTTTACAACAGAAAGCACAGAAAGTCTATAAATTCATGGAAACTGAACAACTCTGCTCAGTGAAAAATGGAACAAAACTGAAATAAAGGAAGAATTAAAGTACATTTTAGAATTCAATGAAAACTAATATACAGCATAATCAAACTTAGGAGATACAATGATAGTGATGAAAAGACAAAAATCGATAATTCTGACTGCCTACAATTTCTTTTTACAGTGAAAATAACTCAAACTTTAAACTCAACAGCACACCTGAAAACTCTAGGATAAATAGAAGTAACTACAACAAAAATAAATGGGTGACAGGAAATAAATAAATAAAATAGAAAATACAAAAAAGTAATTGAAATAAAACGTTGGTTCTTTCAGAAAAATCACCAATACAGACAATCACTTATCCAAATTAACTAAAAGAGGAATACATAGAGAATATCCAAATCAAGAAAATCAGAAATGAAAAGGGAACATAACAACAGACCCAAAAGACCCTCAAAATACATTATATCATCTAACAGAAAATCTAAAAGAAATGGGTAATGTTCTCAATATATACCACTTACTGAATTTAAATCACAATCAGGTAAACAATAGACCTTTAATCACTACAAATATAGAAACAATCACTAAAATTTTCCTAACCGAAAATAAGGCCTAGTGGTAAACAATTTTAGCACAGAATTATATCAGACTTTCAAAGAAGAGCTAATTCCAAAACTCCTAAATTAGTTCACAAAATAGTAGCAGAGGAAACATTTCCAAATACATTTCACAATAACACTGTCTTCCTGATACCCAAACCACACAAGAATTTAAGTAGGCAAGAAAATTTTATAAACAGAAATGCAAAGGTACTCAACAAATTTGTCACAAATTGCTTCCAAAAACACATGCAAAAGATAATCCAAAATGATCAAGTAGGCTTCATTTTAGAGATGCACAAATAAGTAAACATGAAAATTAGTCAATATAATACTCAACATAAGCAAACTGAAAGGGATTAAAAAAATCATACAATCATGGCAGTAAATGCTAAAAAAAAAAGAAGAGACCTTTGTCAAAATTCAACAACACTTCATGATAAATATCTTGGAGCACTTAGGGATACAAACAACATGCATTTCCTGTAAAATCAGGAACACTACTAATCTGTCTAAACTCTATTTTTTCAATTATAATATTTAAAATTTTAGCTAACAGTATAAGACAACTGAAGATTAAGAGGACACACTTTGGAAAGAAAAAACATCGAAGTTTTATTTTTAAATGATATGAATATATGTATATATATACATATATACATATATACACATATATATACACATATATATATGTACATGTATATGCATATGTGTATATATATGTATATATGTATATGCATACATATATATGTATATGTATATAATGCAATCCTAAAAATTCTACCAGGAAACTACAATGAAATATCTGGATACAAGGTTTATAACAAGAACAAAACATCAGTAGGCCTTCTATGTACACATAGCAAACAGATTGTGAAAGTCATGAGAGAAATATCAGCCTTTACAATAGCCAAAAATAATAAAAACATATTAGGTTAATCTTATTAAAGCAAGTTAAAGGTTTATATAGTATAAGGTTCAAGAACTTTAAAAATGGAAATGAGGAAGACATCAGACATTGGAAAGATCTCCCTTGTTTATGAATAAACAAAATTAAGGAAGTAAAACTGACCATTATACCAAAGCAATCCAGATTTAATGCACTCCTGTAAACACTCTTTACATATCTTGAAAAGTCAATATCTAACTTCATGTGGGTGAAAAAAGGATACCTAAAACAATCATGAAAAATAAAAGAACTTTTGGAGGTATCACCATGCCTGATTTCAAGCTGAACTACAAAGCTACAATAATTTAAAGTTCATGGAATTGACATAAAAGCAGATGTTGTTAGTGGAATTGAATCAACAATTCAGATATATATCCATACCATTAATTGGCACAGCCATATTTACTAGAAATACAGAGAGTCATGAAGCAAACACAGTTGCTCTAAATAGTTCCAGCAATGATAAGCAGATTGCAACAATCCCTGTCCTTCTATTTCTAAGTTTGGGGTTTTGGTCTCTATGTCTACTATTACTGGAGACTTTCCAGATTGTGCTTCATTTTGTCTTTTCCTGAGATAAGTTATGTTTGAGTCTTTAGAAAAATCCTAAAATTAACTATATATGGCCATTCTTTGGAAGTTTTCCTTATTCTCTGGAGATTGTTAAGCACTCATAAGCATATAACTAGATGAGGCCATTACTCTAGAACTCTTCTTGGGGTATATGCCTGTGAGATCACTTAAATAGTACAGTTGATGTAGTGAAAAGAAGAAAGTCAACTGAAATTCTGATTGGACATGACAGTAGGTTGCAGATTTAAGGTTTCTTTTTAGTATAGAATTTGTGGGTTTCTAAATATATAGATTAAAAACCAGGGACAACATACTCTAGGGACAACATGAAGTATACTCTGTGTAAACTACTGAAGGAATAAAACTCAGTAGTTTAAAATAAAATAAATGTTTCCTACCTTGTAGCATACATGATGAGGCATATATTTGGTATTTATAAAAAGTCTGGTTCAAATATTCTGTTTGTCTAGCTTTCAAACAGCACACATGGACACTCTAAGTGCAGGCTTTCATATATTATATGTGTTTGGTTTTGGAGGTAACATTCTTTTCATTCCTTACCTTGTTGTTATAGGGCTAATAAGAATAAGAATAATCTGTTCTATATGTGTTTTATAATTTTGACAGAACTTGTAACCCGGGGCACTTAATGAATAGTCAAATATATACTATGCCACTTGAATAATCATTAGTCTGCCTTTGTTCTGTGAAATATATGTAAATAAAGAAATACCTAATTGCCAGTCAGTCAGAGGAGACAAAATGGCCTGATTGCTGATATGTCAGAGCTACAGAATGGGCCTCATTGCTAGTCTGTCAAGTCCAAGATTCCCCTGACCATTGTTCATGGCTCAGTCATTCTCCTATATACTCACTCTATATCTCTTCTAAAGACCATCTTGTCAGCAAAAACCCACTGAGTTCCTTCTCCATCATGGCAAAGCCCCCCCACACACACACACACTGGAAGGCTCTCTTACCTATGAACACATGTTTTTTTTGGTTTTCATTTGCTTTTGTAATGAACCTAGAAATACAAAATGAAAACAGAAAACAAACAAACATATAAACAAAAATATCCTCAACAAAAAGCATGGTGCTCCTCTAATTATATGTTTGCATATAGAAAATGCAAATAGATCAATACCTATTATTTTACATAAAACTTAAGTCTAGGGGGAAGACACAAGAGAATCTATGGTTGGAATATATGAGAGACATATAAATAAAATAATTAAATAAAAAGCAACCACTATACTCAGCTCAACCCTAAATTTATTAAAGACCTCAATATAAAACCAGATATACTAAACATGGCAGAAGAGAAAATTGGGACAGGCTTGAACACATTAGGACAGGAGGCAACTTCCTGAACAAAACACTTATAATTAACAGCACTAAATTCAACAATTAATTAATGGGAACACATAAAATAAAAAAGCTCCTGTAAATCACAGGTCAGCAATAGTACAAAATTACAGCTTACAGACTGGGAAAAGACTTTCCCCAACTCCACTTATGACAGAAAACTAATATCCAAAACATATAAGTAACTGAAAAATCTAGTTGTCAACAAACCAAATAATCCAATTAAGAACAAGATTAGATATAAAGAGAGAATTCTCAAGAGCAGGATCTAAAATGTCTGAGAAACACTTCAAGAAATGTTGACTATCTTTAACCATTGTAGGAAATACAAATCAAAACTTCTTTGTGATTCCATCTTTTATCTGTCACATGACTAAGATCAAGAAAATAAAAATTCTTGATTAATGAAACTTTCTCAGAAAATATGGACTTGATTTATTTCAAGGCCCAGCTATATCACTCTTGGGCATATACCCAAAAGATGCTCCTGTCTAACTCAAGGACACTTGGAAAATAAATTCATATTAGATTTATTCATAGTAGCACCAAACTGGAAACAGCCTAGATACTGCTAAACAAAAAATGAATAAAGAAAATGTTGTACTTTTTTTATAGCATATTATTCAACTGTTAGAAAATGTACTCACTTATATGTGGATCTTAGATGCTAGTACATGATAATTATGGTATCATTATCAGACTTAGAGAAGCTAAATAACAAGGAGTACTAGAGAGCATGGTATACCACATAGATCTCCTTGGTTAGGAGAAATGGAATAGATTTTGACGGTAAACTGGGAGATTGTGGGAATAGGAATAAGAGGGAACTGGTGGAGCAGTGATAGAGGGAAAGAGCAAGACAGAGATGACTTGAGTACGTGGACGTTTGGGGTTCTGTATGCAAATCTAGTGCATAAAATTTCCCTGTAATATATTAAAAAGACCCTAGCAAGTACTTCTAGTAATGGAGGATATAGAACATGAATCATCCATTGTATGGTACCAGAAAGGGCTTCTAGAGTTGTTTCTGGGAAAGCAATCCATCTAAAATTTTTGACCTAAAATATTTCCACCCTGCAAGACATTCTAGGGTAGTTAAACCACAGAAATTGTGAAAAATGTTTAGGCAATGACTGCTCCAATTTGAAGCACGTAACAAGAGAAGCAACCTGTTTTGGATACTGTCTTGATATCTAGGAACATGAGCCTGTGTAGCAAAGTACTAAGATAAAACCAAACACCACAGGTCAAATAAAATGATATTCTGCAATATCCACTACTTATTGCTTTGTCCAGTTGTATTCAGAGAGACTGCCAATGACATCTAATGGATGCAGATGCAGAAACACATTATTATATGGAGACAGAGCCCAGGTTAGAAGTCTCTGTTAAGTACCTTCCCTTGGATATCAAGAACCCAGTGAAAGAAGGGAAGGAGGAATTGTAGCAGTCAGAGAGGTCAAATATACTAGGAAAGCAATGAGTCAAAAATTCAGGACTTGCATTTTTGCAAGTCCTATGGGGGCTTACAGAGTGAGTGGCAATTTCATAGTCTGCATGGGTTTATTCTAGATTTTCTGCTTATATGTTATTGCGGTTGGTGTCTTAGGTGTTCTTCTGACTGTGGAAGTGGGAGTGTCTTTGACTCCTTTGCCTGTTTGGGGGTACCTTTTTCTCTTAGTGGGCTGCTTTTTCCAGTCTTGATGTGAAGGTTTGTGCATGGTTTTATTGTATCTTGTGCTGGGTTTGGTTGTTTTCCCTGGAGTCCTGCTCTTTTCTTGGGGAGATGCTGGTGGCTAAGAGTGGATCTGAGAAAACGGGCATGAGGAGGGGAGGAACTGTGAGGAAAGGAGGGAAGGGATTTGCAGTCAGGATGCAATGTTTGGGGGAAGAATAAATTTAAAAATAAATGATTGGGATTTCCAGATGTGCTAATGTCAGGTCCTGGAATTGCCAGTCATTGCCACTAATTCTGTAATCACTAGGCTACAGTGAAGAGTTCAAGACCAAGATCATAGAGACAGTCTTGGATAAACATTTGTCTCATGACAGGTTATAAAAATTGCATGAATATGCTAGAAAAATCCTTATGGGGAGGAATGAGGATTGGAAAGACTGATAAAGAAACAATAGGTTGTGGAGGGATGGTTTAGTAGAAAGCATTGCGTTATTCAATTATATAAATCTATATAAAATTGTAGATTTTAATACAAATATAACAATTAAATTATCTGTTTTTTGTTTTCCATATTGGAGACACTCCATTGCTAACTATATGATGCCTTAGGTAGATTTTTGATCATTTAAAGGACAGGTTAGGTTTTTCATTTTGGTTTTGTCACATACCATAAGTCCAAGGGAAGGAAACAATTGTAAGATCTTAATAATCCTTTCCAAATGAATATGGAATAACTCTAATCTTAAAAAAACAAGTAATACATCCATGGTACAGTGCTTTATCTAAGTTGACAGATTGATTGTCTGTATGCCATTAATATGTCATACTATGTAATTGACTTGTCATTTTTTCAATTATATCTGGGGGAAGATTTTTTATTGGACAGAAAAGGTGAGATGTAGGGGATTTTCCATAATTAATTGTTCAGCTATAGAGATAACAAGAACTTAAATACTGGATGAAAATGATGAGGCAGCACTTCTGGGTCGGAGAGAGAAAGTGGAGATGCAGGAGGAAGAAATGGCCATTTTCAATGATGTGGAATGTAGACCAGCAAATGTTAGACCCGGTGGCAACATCCAGCATTTGAAGATTTCTAGCATGGAATATTTTTTGAGTTTAGAGTGAAAGATTCTGTGTCCACCAGTTGTCATCTGTTGATTTTAAACTAAGATTATCTCCTGTTTTCCACTTGCTGTGACTCAGGTAGGCAGAAGAGAAAGAACATAGCTGGGGAATTTGGCCAGGCTTTGGAATGGGAATGTTGAACAAAGGACTGAGTTCCAAGGGAGAGGTAACCACTGTGGAGGGTGGGCTGGTGAGAGCACACCCACAGCTGGCTTCAGTGTGGTAGTCTGGCAAGACCTCTGGAGAGATAGACCCAGCATTTGTGGCAGAACGTTGGATAGGAGAACCATGTGGTCCAGGTCTCAGCTATGCACCTGGCTAGGAACAGAGACTGCAGATGTGGGATTTAACCTGGGTTCATTTTAAAACTGCAAGTTACAACTTAGTTTCATAAATGGTAATCCTATGAATACCTCAAATTTCTTTTTGTGTTTTGTCTCAAACAACTTACACTGATAAAATAACTTCTCTGTTGCAGAGAAAGGCTTATGTAGCTTCAATTTCTGATATATGGGAAACCACCATCACAGTAATCAACTGTTTGTTTAGTTCACTCAGGCAGTTGCCTTAAAATATTAGACACTTCAAGTAAATGATGCTGGCAATTAATAAACCTAATATTCCAGCATAGCCCACTTATTCTAAGGAAAGGAAGAAAGTTAATGGTCATAATATATCACACAAATGAATTAGGCATAATTTACAAGATATGCTGAGAACAAATTAGTGCATATCTAAAATGTTATTGAAGGTTATGTGCACTGCTCAAGTCAACTGCTTCCTCTCTAACATCATTCTATTGTTCAATGTAATGGTGGTTTATATAAAAATGGTCCATAGTTCCATAAGGAGTGGTACTATTAGAAGTTGTAGTTTTATTAGAGAAGATATGTTATTAGGGTCTCTAATATCTGGCATTTAAGATATCATAAAGTCAAGCTTGGTCTAAATGTCACTGCCTGAAGATCTATATATAGAATTTTCAGCTCCTTCCACACCATGCTTTCCTGCATGTCTCTATGATTTCTATTATAACAATGATGGACAAAACCTATGAACATCTAAGCAAGCCCAAATTAACTACTTTTCATTATAAGAGTTGATTTAATAATCATGTTTCTTCACAGCAATAGAAACCCTAAGACATAAATATATATAGTTGTTTTTCCCAACACATCCTCCTGAAGAGTTGATAGGTGGTATAGAAAGAGTTCCATGGTTAAAAAGAAAACTTAGGCTCATCTAGAGGTAGTGACAAGTCACCAGTCTGATTTTTAAAAGTGGATTTTGGAAAGAAAAGCAGGTAAAAAAAATTAGTGCAGGTTGAAGTTTGATTATTTCAAATGTTTATCTCTTATTTCTTTTTTTGTTTATTTACTAATTTAATCTTATTAGCCCTTCAGTTGATCTGTTCAACAACTTTTCCTTTTTTCCAATCTTTTATTGTGATTTTTTTTATTTTCTATATTTTTGTTTACATTCCAAAGGCTTTCCACTTTCCCAGATCCCACCCTACCATACATCCCATAAGTCCTCTTCCCCCCAAATATTCCCCAATCATTTCCCCCCCACCATTTGTCTGTTCTGGATCTACAAAACTGGATCCAATCTTTTCGGGCCCAGGGTTCTCTCCTTTCTTCTTCTTGTGATTCATTTGAATTGCTAGTTTGCCTTGAGTATTTAGGGCTTCTGGGCTCATTAATATCCACTTATCAGTGATTGCATTTCACGTGTATTCTTTTGTGATTGGGTTAACTCACTTAGGATGATATTTTCCAGATCTAACCATTTACCTACAAATTGCATGAATTCATTATTTTTAATTGCTGAGTAGTATTCCATTGTATAAATATACCACATTTTCTGTATCCATTCCTCCTTTGAGGGATATCTGGGCTCCTTCCAATTTCTTGGTATTATAAACAAGGCTGCTATGAACATAGTGGGGCATGTGTCTTTATTGTATGCAGAGGAATCATCTGGGTATATGCCCAGGAGTGGTATGCCAGGGTCCTCTGGAAGTGACATGCCCAATTTTCTGAGGAACCGCCAAACTGATTTCCAGAGCAGTTTTAACATTTTGCAATCCCACCAACAGTGGAGGAGTGTTCTTCTTTCTCCACATCCCCACCAGCACTTGTTGTCTCTTGAGTTTTTAATCTTAGCCATTCTGACTGGTGTGATGTAGAATCTCAGGGATGTTTTGATTTGCATTTCCCTGATGACTAATGATGTTGAACATCTCTTAAGGTGTTTCTTGGCCATCCGAATTTCTTCTGGTGAAAAATCTTTGTTTAGCTCTATACCCCATTTTTTGATAGGGTTATTTGGTTCTTTGGGGTCTAACTTCTTGAGTTCTTTATATATATTGGATAATAGCCCTCTGTCGGACGTGGGGTTGGTGAAGATCTTCTCCCACTTTGTTGGTTGCCGTTTTGTCCTTCTGACAGTGTCCTTTGCCTTACAGAAACTTTGCAATATCATGAGGTCCCATTTGTCAATTCTTGATCTTAGAGCATAAGCCATTGGTGTTCTGTTCAGAAACTTTCCCCCTGTGCCCGTGTCCTCCAGGGTCTTCCCATGTTTATTTTCTAATAGTTTCAGTGTCTGGTTTTATGTGGAGGTCTTTGATCCACTTGCAGTTGACCTTAGTACAAGGAGATAAGAGTGGGTCAATTCGCATTCTTCTGCATGTTGACCTCCAGTTGAACCAGCACCATTTGTTGAAAAGGCTATCTTTTTTTCCACTGGATGGTTGTGGCTCCTTTATCAAAGATCAAGTGACCATAAGTCTGTGGGTTCATTTCTGGGTTTTCAATCCTATTCCATTGATCTACTTGCCTTTTGCTGTACCAATACCATGCAGTTTTTAACACAATTGCTCTGTAGTACTGCTTGAGATCAGGGATATTGATTCCCCCAGAAGTCCTTTTATTGTTGAAAATAGTTTTAGCTATCCTGGGTTTTTGGTTGCTCCAGATAAATTTGAGAATTGCTCTTTCTAGATCTATGAAGAATTGAGTTGGGATTTTGATGGGGATTGCATTGATTCTGTAATTGCTTTTGGCAAGATGGCCATTTTTACTATATTGATCCTGCCAATCCAAGAGCAAGAAATATTTTTCCATTTTCTGAGGTCTTCCTCGATTTCTTTCTTCAAGGACTTGAAGTTCCTTTCATACAGATGTTTCACCTGTTTGGTTAGAGTCATGCCAAGGTTCTTTATATTGTTTGTGGCTATTGTGAAGGGTGTTATTTCCCTAACTTCTTTCTCAGCCTGCTTGTCCTTTGAGTACAAGAAGACTTACTGATTTACTTGAGTCTATTTTATAACCAGCCACTTTGATGAAGTTGTTTATCAGCTGTAGAAGTTCTCTGGTGGAGTTTTTTGGGTCACTTAGGTAAACTATCATATTGTCTGCAAATAATGTTAGTTTGACTTCTTCCTTTCCAATTTGAATCCCTTTGACTTCCTTATGTTTTCTAATTGCTGTCACTAGAACTTCAAATACTATATTGAAAAGATATGGAAAGAGGGTGCAGCCTTGTCTAGTCCCTGATTTTAGTGGGATTGCTTCAAGTTTCTCTCCATTTATATTGATGTTGGCTACTGGTTTGCTGTAGATTGCTTTTACTATGTTAAAGTATGGGTCTTGAATTCCTGCTCTTTCCAAGACTTTCAGCATGAAAGGATGAAAAGTTTTATATATATATATATATATTAAATCCAATTGGTCCAAAGTTTCAATTAGTTTCACTGTGTCCCTGTTTAGTTTCTGCTTTCCTGATTGGTTCACTGAGGAGATTGGAGTGTTGAAGTCACCCACAATTATTGTGTTAGGTGTAATGTGTGCTTTAAGCTTTAGTAAGGTTTCTTTCTCTATCTTTAGCAGACAGGTAATGCATTCAAATTAGTGGATTATAGTGCTACTGAAGATGAACCTACTCCTTATCTGATATCACTCCTTTAAAACTCTTTAAATACATCATTTTTCTAAAACAAAAAGTACTTCAGTGATAATTTTAGTTTATTAGGATCTGAATGCATATTGTTTCCTTTTTCATCTTGATTTCCCAACATGTTTAAAGGATCATATACCTGCTAGTAGGAATAAAAAAAAGGTACTGTTCTAATTTATGATTTGGTAATTAATCACTAATTACAAGAATTAAATGTATCTTTTAGAAGTGATAGAGTCATTGAAATGACAAGTGATATTATTATTGGCGAATAGTCTTGGTTAAGGGGCTTATAATAGAAAGAACAGCTACCTATATTCCACAAGCATAAAGAAACTTCTTTTTTAAGTTTTCAAGATAATATGTGATAAATAAATACATCAAACTATCACCAGATATTAATTGGTAGTATTTGTGAAATTTGAGGGTCACGTGGAAAGTCTATGTCAGACCCAAGTTAAAAACAAAATTAAAATAAAAGCTGGGGGTTAGGTAAGAATGCTATGACAAAATATATTTAAAAATAACAAGGAAATAGCAAATATACTTGCATAATATGAATCCTTCTGTAGGGTCATAAGTTCTGAACTTTGCTTTCAACAATTTTATCTTTACAAAATCTGGCTCAAGAAATACTATAACCAGCCAGGCAGTGGTGGTTCACACCTTTAATCCCAGCACTTGGAGGCAGAAGCAGGCGGATTACTGAGTTCAAGGCCAGCCTGGTCTACAAAGTGAATTTCAGAACAGCCAGGGCTATACAGAGAAACCTCGTCTTGAAAAAAATGAAAAGAAAAGAAATACTAGAACCTTCAAGTGGCTTAGATAGTCCCTTTTATTATTGTGTTCTCAGGTTCTCTCTACATTGGCTTATCACCATTTTAACCCACCCTAAATGATTCACATATGTAGAGCTTCCTTTATCTCACACACACACAAAAATAATCATGTCACATCATGTTTCTCAGCAAAGCCACTAAAGTCACACAGAGTCTCACACAGTCTTCTTATATGTGATCAAAGTCCTATCTGGCCTAGTGAATGAGTTATTGACATTTCCCTTCTCAAAGCCGATACCTCAAATATCAGTTGGTGATATTCTTGATATCAGGTGATAAATAATGGTTCCTCATGTTTACTGTGAACTGTCTAATATGGATACATTTCCCCTGCTTGTACCAGATTATGAAGCCTTTGCCTTAGTGAGGGAGGGATAGTTATTTTTTATTAGATATAGTGTTTATTTTATTTCAAATGATTCCCCCTTTCTGCATCTCACTCCCCTGAAAGTCCCATAAGCCATCTCCCCTCCCACTGTTGCCCAATCATTCCCTTCCTGCTTCCCTGTCCTGGTACTCCCTTACAATGCTGTATCAAGCCTTTCCAGGATCAATGGCCGCTCCTCCCTTTGATGTCCAACAAGGCCATCCTCTGCTGCATATACAGATGGAGCCATGTGTCCCTCCATATGGTTGATTTTTCCCCCTGGGAGCTCTGGGAGTACTGGGTGACTCATACAATTTTTCCTCCTATGGAACTGCAAACCCCTTGTGTCCTTTCTCTAGCTCCCCCACTGGGGACCCTGTGCTAAGTCCAATGGCTGGCTGAGAGTGTCCCCCTCTGTATTTTTCATTCACTAGCAGATCATCCCATGTGACAGCTATATCCTGCTACAGTCAGCAAGCAGTTCAGGGCATCAATAATAGTGTCTCAGTTTTGTAACTCTATATGGGATGGATCACTAGATGGTGTAGTCTCTGGATAGTATTTCCCTAAGTCTCTGCTCCAGAATTTGTTTCTGTATCTCCTTTTGTGAGTATTTTGTTCCCCCTTCTTAGAAGGACCAGAGTATCCGTACTTTGTTCTTCCTACTTCTTGGGCATCATTTGATATGTGAATTATGTCTTAGGTATCCCGAGCTTCTGGTCTAATATCCACTTATCCGTGAATGCATATGATGCATTCTTTTGTGATTGGGTTACCTCAGGATGACATATTACATTTCTAACCATTTACCTAAGAATTTCATGAATTCATTGTTTTTAATAGCTGAGTAATATTCTATTGTATAAATATACCACAATTCCTGTAACCATTCTTCCGTTGAGGGACATCTGGGTTCTATCAAGCTTCTGGCTATTACAAATAGGGCTGCTATAAACATAGTGGAGCATGAGTCCTTATTACATGCTGGGGAATCCTCTGGGTATATGCCCAGGAGTGGTATAACAGGGTCCTCTGGTAGTATCATGTCTAGCTTTGAGAGCAACTGCCAGACTGATTTCCAGAGTGGTTGTACCAGCTCGTAATCCCAACAACAGTAGAGGAGTGTTCCTCTTTCTCCAAATCCTCAATCCTCGGCAGCACTTTCTATCTCCTGAGTTTTTGATCTTAGCCATTCCAACTGGTGTGAGGATAATTATCGGGGATGTTTTGATTTGCATTTCCCTGATGACTAAGGATGTTGAACATTTCTTTAGGTGTTTCTCAGCCATTCAATATTCCTCAGGTGAAAATTCTTTTTTTAGCTCTGTACCCAAATTTTTATTAGGGTTATGTGGCTCTCTGGAGTCTAACTTCTTGAGTTCTTTGTCGATATTGGATGTTAGCCTTTATCAGATGGACGGTTAGTAAATATGTTTTCCCAAATTGTTGGTTGTGGTATTGTCCTATTAAAAGTATCCTTTGCCTTACACAAACTTTGCAATTTTATGAGGGCCCATTTGTCAATTCTTCATCTTAGAGCATAAGCTATTGGAAAATTTCCCCTCTGCCCATTTGCTCAAGGGTCTTCCCCAGTTTCTTTTCTATTAGTTTCACTGTGTCTGGTTTTACCTTGTGGTCCTTGATCCACTTGGACTTGAGCTTAGTACAAGTAGATAATAATGCATCAATTTACATTCTTTGTTGTGCTAGCTGACAGTTGAACTAGCACCATTTGTTGAAAAGGCTATCTTTTCTCCACTGGGTGGTTTAAGCTCATTTGTCAAAGATCAAGTGACCATACGTGTGTGGATCATTTCTTGGTCTTCAATTATATTCCATTTATCTACCTGACGGTCACTGTACCATTATCATGCAATTTTTAACACTATTGCTCTGTAGTACTGCTTGAGGTCTGGGATACTGATTCCCACAGAAGTTCTTTTAAAGTTGAAATTAGTTTTAGCTATCAAGGGTTTTTTTGTTATTCCAGATGAATTTGAGAATTGCTCTTTCTAATTCAATGAAGAATTGAGTTGGGATTTGTAGAGAGCCTTTTTTGGGGTACTGTGCCACCTGGCAGGACTTAACCTTGATCAGTGTAAAGTTCCTCTCCCAGCCTTAGCAGGAATTCCTGTGCTAGCCATAATTCCCTTCACCTAGGGTGGGGCTGCTCAGACCAAGGTGAAGCCCATTGGTCTCCAAGGATAGACACTTCCTGAGAGACATTAACTGCCACTTGATGCCAGTCTCCTGCAGAGCAAGCAGAACCAGATCTAAAAACCTGTTTCCAGGTTTGGGAGGGGTCTTGCCCCCCATACATATATATATATATATATATATATATATATATATATATATGGAGACTTTCACTAAACTTTGAGCCTTGAACAGGAAATTCTTCTCGGCTCCATGTTTCTCTCACCACTTTGTTCCTATCCCCAGCTTTCTTTCCAGGTGAGACAATAAACTGTTTGAATGCAGCTGCTGGCAGCTAAACAGATTTTGATGGGAAATGCAATGAATCTGTATATTGGCAAGATGGCCATTTTTACAATATTAATCCTGCCAATCCACAGTCATGGGAGATCCTTCCACCTTCTGAGGTCTTCTTCCATATCTTTCTTCAGAGACTTGAAGTTTTGTAATACTGATCTTTCACTTGTTAGTTTAGAGTCACACCAATATACTTTATATTGTATGGGTCTATTGTGAAGGGTGTCATTTCACTAATTTCTTTCTCAGCCTGTTTATCTTTTGAGTATAGGAAGCCTAATGATGTGTTTGAATTAATTTTTTATCTGGCAATTTTGTAGGAGTTCTCTGGTGGAGTTTTTTTGTGTTGCTTAAGTATATAATCGATTCATCTGCAAATAGTGATAATTTAACTTCTTCCTTTCCAAATTGTATCCCTTTGACATCCTTTTGTTGTCTAATTGCTCTACTTAGAATGTCAAGTACTATATTGAATAAATATAAAGAGGGCAGCCTTGTCTAGTCCCAGATTTTAGTTTGATTGCTTCAAGTTTCCCTCCTTTTAGTTTGATGTTGGCTACTGGTTCACTGTATATTAATTTTACTATGTGTAGAGATGGACCTTGATTTCCTGTTCTTTCCAAGACTTAGCATGAAATGATGCTGAATTATATCAAATGATTTTTCAGAATTTAATGAAATTACCCATGTGTTCTTTTCTTTGAGTTTATGTAGTGGATTACATTAATGGATTTCTGTATATTGAACCATCCCTATATCCCTGTGATAAAGCCCAATTGGTTGTGGTAAATGATTGTTTTGATGTGTTCTTGGATTTGGTTGGCAATAATTTTATTGAGTATTTTTGCATAGATAAGGGAAATTGGACTGAAATTCTCTTTCCTTGTTGTATCTTTGTGTGGTTTTTGTGTTAGTGTGATTGTGGCTTCATAGAATGAGTTGGGTTCTGTTTCTTGGAATAGTTTGAAGAGTTTTGGTACAATGTCTGATAGAATTCTGCACTAAAACCACCTGGTCCTGTGCTTTTTCTGGTTGGGAGAATTTCAATGACCACTTTTATTCTTTAGTGATTTTGGAACTATTTAGATGATGTGTTTAATCGTGATTTAACTATAGCATTTGGAATATGCCTATTGTCCATTTCATCCAGATTTTCCAGTTGTGTTGAATTTAGGCTTTTGTAATAGGACCTGATGATTACTTGAATTTTCTCAGTTTCTGTTGTTACTTCTTACTTTTCATTTCTAATTTTGTTAATTTGGAAAATGTCTCTGTACCCTCTAGTTAGTCTGGGTAAGGGTTTATCTATCTTATTGTTGTTGTTGTTGTTTTTTCAAAGAGCCAGATCCTGATTTTCTTGATTCTCTGTATAGTTCTTTTTGTTTCTGATTTTTTTATTTCAGCCCTGAGTTTGATTTTCTGCCTTCTACTCCTTTTGGATATATTACCTTCCTTCTGTTCTAAAGCTTTCAAGTGTGCTGTTAAGCTGCTAGTGTATGCTCTCTCCAGCTTCTTTGTGGAGGCACTCAGAGCTATGAGATTTCCTCTTAGCAATGCTTTCATAGTGTCCCATGAATATGGGTATGTTGTGCCTTCATTTTCATTAAATTCTAAAAAGGTTTTGATTTCTTTCCTTATTTCTTCCTTGACCAAGTTAAAACTGAGTAGAGGAATGTTTAAATTTCATGTGTGTATGTGCTTTCTATTGTTTTTTGTTTGTTTGTTTGTTTGTTTTTGCTATTGAAGACCATCCTTACTCAATAGAGATCTGATAGCAGGCATAGGATTAGTTTGATCTTCTTATATCTCTTGAGGTCTGTTTTGTGACCAATTATATAGTCAATTTTGGAGAAGGAACCATGAGATGCTCAGAAGAAGTTTTTTTTATTATTATTATTTAGGATGACATGTTCTATAGATATCAATTAAATCCATTTGGTCCAAAACTTCTGCTAGTTTCACTGTGTTTCTGTTTAGTTTGTGTTTCCCTCATCTGTCCATTGAGGAGAGTGGGGAGTTAAAGACACCCACAATTATTGTGTAAAGTGCAATGTGTACTTTAAGCTTTAGTAAAGTTTCTTTTACGAATAAAGGTGCCCTTATATTTGGAGCATAGATGTCCAGAATTGAAAGTTCTTCTTGGTAGTTTTTCCTTCGATAAGCATAAAGATGAGTATTCTGTGTCTTTTTTGATGACTTTTAGTTGATAGTCTCTTTTATTGTATATTAGAATTGCTACTCCAGCTGGTTTCCTGGGATCATTTGCTTGGGAAAAAAATGTTCTCCAGCCTTTTAATCTGAGGTTGTGTTTGTCTTTGACACTGAGATGTGTTTCCTGTATGCAGCAACATGTGGGGTTCTGCTTATGTATCCAGTCTGTTAATCTAAGTCTTTTTATTGAAGGAATTGAGTCCATTGATGTTAAGAGTTATTAAGGACAAGTGATTGTTGCTCGCTGATATTTTTTATGTAATTTTTATGTTTGTGTGGTTATCGTCTTTTGGGGTTGTTGTAAGAAGGTTAATTTCTTGCTTTTTCTAGTGTGTAGTTTCCCTCTTTTTGTTGGTGTTTTACATTCACTATCCTTTGAAGGGCTCGATTTGTGGAAATATTTTGTGTAAATTTGTTTTTGCCATTGATTACCTTGGTTTCTTCCTTGGTAATTAAGAGAGTTGCTGGGTATAGTAGCCTGTGTTGGTATTTGTGTTCCCTTAGTATCTGTATGACATGGGCCTAGTATCTTCTGGCTTTCATAGTCACTGATGAAATGTCTGGTAAAATTCTGATACATCTAACTTTATATGTTACTTGACTTTTTCTCTTATTGCTTTTAATATTCTTTCTTTGTTTAATGCATTTGTCATTTTAATTATTATGTGTCAGGAATTTTTTTTTTTCTTGTCAACTCTATTCGGAATTCTGTAGGCTTCCTATATAGTCATGAGCATCTCTTTCTTTAGGTTAGGGAAGTTTTCTCTTTGACAGTTGTTTCAATGCTTTCTATAGTTTCTTCTCTATCAGAGATTCTTTCTTCTATCTCTTGTATTCTGTTGTTGATGACTGGATCCATGACTCCTGTCTTCTTTCCTAGGTTTTCTATGTTCAGAGTTGTTTCCCTTTGTGATTTCTTTTGTTTCTACTTCCCATTTTAGAACCTGGATGGTTTTGTTCAGTTCCTTCACCTGTTTTGTAGTGTTTTCCTGTATTCCTTTAAGGGCTTCTCCCTGTTTACTTGTGTTCTCCTGTATTTCTTTAAAAGAGTTATTTATGTCCTTCTTGAAGCCCTCTATCAGCATCATGAGCTGTGATTTTATATTCCATCTTGCTTTTCTGGTGTGTTGGGGTATCCAGGACATGTTGTTGTTGGAGAATTGGGTTCAGATGTTTCCATGTTGCCTTGATCTCTGTTAGTAGCATTCTTATGTTCGCTTTTTGTCATCTGGTTATCTCTGGTGTTAGATGATCCTGCTGCCTCTGTCTGGTGCTTATCTCTACTGTGTCCCGGCAAGCCTGTCTCAGCACCGCTGGGTGACTGGCTCTCCCTTGGCACAGTATGTTGTGGTACTGCCCAGTTCCTGGGTGTAGGTGGGGCCCTGGTGGTCCGTGTCCCAAATGATCTTACATTCGGGTGTTCCCTGGGTTTCTGGCTGTAACAACCTGCTGAGTTACAGGAGTAAAGATGGTGGCTTTATCTCTAACGGAAGGACTCCTTACAGAGCAGATGTCCCTTAGCAGGATAGGTGCACAAATTGCCGTGGCACTGCCCAGCTCCTTGGTGCAGGTGGGGCCCTGGAGGACCGTGTCCCAAGTTATTTTACACGCTAGGGTTCCCTGTGTTCCTGGGTGCACCTGTCTTTTCAGTCACAGGAGCAAAGATCAGATAGATAGTTATATTATTATGTTTCTCCATTCACTCTGATATACTCTGTTCTCATGTTATAGTCTCAGAAGCTACATTGTTAGAAGCTTACTTATTTCTTGTTTATTTTTTTATTATTCCCAACTTCAACAGTCTCTTGATTGTCACAAAGGACTAAAGGTAAGGTATCTCTCTCCATGTTGTTTTATAGATGTTC
Organism: Apodemus agrarius; assembly: GCA_964023405.1. NCBI lineage: Eukaryota > Metazoa > Chordata > Mammalia > Rodentia > Muridae > Apodemus > Apodemus agrarius. The sequence continues at coordinate 139,456,493 of OZ030011.1, forward strand.
TTTTTCTCTTAATTAAAGCTCATGTTGGGTAATGTATATCATTTATATCTTACTTTCTTTCTCCACCCTATTCAATTATTTCCACATATTCCAAATTAAATTATATCAGATAGGACCTCTTATCACAGATCTATTTTGTGTATCCCTATATCCCATTTAACTGTAGAAAATATCGTCTACTCTTCCATCGTATCCTTTCCCCCTCCCCAACCACCATGTCTTTGCAGAAATTCAGGGCCTAAAACATATAATATCATCTGGAAGTCATGTTTGGAGGACAGGATATTTTTAATTTTACCTTACTGAAAATTCTTGACAAATTTAGAAATGTAGCACTCCATCACCACAGCTGAAATCTCTCATTTTCATGATTTTGGTCAGAATAGTTAAAAAAAATGTAATATTGGCCTCTGTGATCTTTCTTAAGATATTTTAATGTAGAGGATATTTTAATGATGCTGGAAAGGATCAAAGCATCAGTGAAGGGGAATATAAGAACAGGGAAGAGGGAAGGGGTGGAAGAGGGAGCAGGGGGAGGGAAAAGGGCATGTGGGACCTTTAGGGGGTGGGGAACCAGAAAAAGGGAAATGAATTGTAAATATAGAATATATCCAATAAAAAAGGGGGGGAGATATGTTAATGTAGCCAGGCAGTGGTTGTTTACGCTTTAATCCCAGCACTTGGGAGGCAGAGGCAGGCAGATTTCTAGGATCAAGGCCAGCCTAGTCTACAGACTGAGTTTCAGGATAGCCAGGGCTAAAAGAGAAACCCTGTCAGGAAAAAAAAAGATATATTTATGTGGTAGACTTTTTGGTCACCCAAGTTATTTGACATTTCTGAGTTGTTATGTGCTCCAAAACTGATTTTTTTAAAGCTCACTTACCTTGTTGCTATCAATTGTGTATTTGATTAGAATAGTTTAGGTAAAATTCTGAAAATGAAACAAACATGATACTGTACCTATAACCATTATGTTTGTGTCTGTGGACAAGAACAAATATTCCAATCTGTATTTGGTTCTCATTCAGTAAATTTTTGTCTCATCTAGAAGTATAAGCTACTTTCTCCAAAACTTATACTTCATTTCTTCTCATCAAACAAAACTTACTTATTTATTAGTCTTATGTTCCATTGTATTAATATTTGCTATCATAACTGTAATAAAATTTGATTATATAGGAAATATAGAAACTGTAGTAAACTTTGAATATGTAATGATTGAATAAATTAGGTATGTATGTACCTGCCAAATACTTTGTTACTATTATTGTTGACTGTATTTTTGTTTTGTACATTAGGCTTTAAAATAAATCTAATTCTCTAGACCTTGAAAAAAACTTGCATCAACATACCTTATACTTGTAGTGAAATTTTCTACTTTGTACTTGTAAAATTATGATCTAGAATTTTATACACATTTTCATGAATGCAGAACTCTGTTCTACCTGATCTAATTTTCAAGTGTTACCTTACTGATCTCTTGTTGAGAGTAATTTTATCAACTGGCAAATTATTTAATGTTTAGAATACTAAACCTCCACACTTCTCAGAAAGATGACCATAGAGAAGAATGGGGTGGTGGGGGGTGGGGGTGGGTGGGGGGTGGGAAGGGGGGATCCGCCAGGTTCTTGCTACCAGGAAGGCCCAGTGCCACCGAGGCTCTGCAGGACTTCTCCACCCACACACTCCTGCCTTGCACCGAGGCAGCGGGTGGTGGCCAGCTCGCTGTCCCTTGGAGCGACAGTGGCAGTAGGCCTCCATATTGCTACCAGGACACAGCTAAGGAGGCCCAGGTAGACAGACTCCATCCAGGGCTACCTTTGCACAGGGGGATCGGCCAGGCTCTCTCTACCAGGCAGGCCCAGCACTGAGGCTCTGCAGGACTTCTCCACACACTCCGGCCTTGCACCAAGGCAGTGGGTGGCAGCCAGCTCGCGGTCACTTAGAGCAGCAGTCACACATAATCACCAGTAGAGAAACAACAGGTGAGCCCAGACTCGCGGGAGGTTCAAACACCAGCCAGTGACAACAAGGCCAACTAACTCCAGAAATAACCAGATGGCAAAAGGAAAATGAAGGAATATTACTAACAGAAATCAAGGCAACATGACAGCATCTGAACCCAGTTCGCCAACAACAGAAAGCCCTGGATACCCCAAAACACCAGGAAAACAAGAAAATGTCTGGAGGTAATAATTACTATTCCTTAATATCTCTTAACATCAGTGGACTCAATTCCCCAATAAAAAGACATAGATTAACAGACTGGATACGGAAACAGGACCCTACATTTTGCTGCATACAAGAAACACATTTCACTGTTAAAGACAAACACTGCCTTAGAGTAAAAGGCTGGAAGACAATTTTACAAGCAAATGGTCTCAGGAAACAAGCTTGAGTAGCCATTATAATATCAGATAAAATTGACTTCCAACCTAAAGTCATCAAAAGAGACTCAGAAGGTCACTTCTTGCTGGCCAAAGGGAAAATCCACCAAGAAGAGCTCTCAATACTGAAAATTTATGCTCCAAATGCAAGGACACCCTCATTCGTAAAAGAAACCTTACTAAAGCTTAAAGCACACATTACACCTAACACAATAACTGTGGGTTACTTCAACACTCCTCTCTCCTCAATGGACCGATCAGGAAAGCAGAAACTAAACCAGGACACAGTGAAACTAATTGAAACTTTGGACAAATTGGATTTAACATATATATATATATATATATATATATATATATATATATATATATAACATTTCATCCTAAAGCTAAAGAATATACCTTTTTCTCAGCACCACATGGTACCTTCTCCAAAATTGATCATATAATTGGTCACAAGACAGATGTCAACTAATACAAGAAGATTGAGCTAATCCCATGCCTCCTATCAGATCACCATGGAGTAAGAGTGGTCTTCAATAGCAACAAAAACAACAGAAAGCCCACATAAACATGGAAACTGAACAATACTATACTCAATGACACCTTGGTCAAGGAAGAAATAAAAAAAAGAAATCAATGACTTTTTAGAATTCAATGAAAATGAAGGTACAACCTACCCAAATCTATGGGACACAATGAAAGCAGTGCTAAGAGGAAAACTCATAGCTCTAAGTGCATCCAAAAAGAAACTGGAGAGAGCATACACTAGCAGCTTAACTGCACCTTAAAGCCCTGGAAGAAAAAGAAGTTATTTCACCCAGGAGGAGTAGAAGATAAGAAATCATCAAACTCAGGGCTGAAATCAATCAAGTAGAAACAAAGTAAACCATACAAAGAATTAACAAGACCAGGACCTGGTTCTTTGAGAAAATCAACCAGATAGATAAACCCTTAGCCAGACTAACCAAAGGACACAGAGACAGTATACAAATTAACTAAATTAGAAATGAAAAGGGAGACATAACAACAGAAACAGAGGAAATTCAAAAGATCATCAGATCCTACTACAAAGGTCTATACTCAAAACAACTGGAGAATCTGGAGAAAATAGACAATTTCCCAGACAGATAGCAAATACCAAAATTAAATCAGCATCAAGTAGATCAGCTAAATAGTCTCATAACCCCTAAAGAAATAGAAGGGGTTATAGAAAGCCTCCCAACCAAAAAAAGTACGGAACCAGATGGTTTTAGTGCAAAATTCTACCTTCAAAGAAGACTTAACACCAATACTTTTCGAACTATTCCACAAAATAGAGACATAAGGGACACTGCCCAACTCATTCTTTGAAGACACAATTACGCTAATACCTAAACCTCAAGAAGATCAAACAAAGAAAGAGAACTACAGGCCAATTTCTCTTATGAATATGATGCAAAATTAATAAATAAAATTCTTGCCAACCGAATCCAAGAGCACATCAAAACGATCTTTCACCATGATCAAGTAGGCTTCATCCCAGGGATGCAGGGATGGTTCAATATATGGAAATCCATCAATGTAATCCACTACATAAACAAACTAAAAGAAAAAAAAAACACATGGTCATCTCATTAGATGCTGAAAAAGCATTCGACCAAATTCAACATCCTTTCATGCTAAAAATATTGTAAAGAGCAGGAATTCAAGGTCCATACCTAAACATAGTAAAAGCAATCTACAGCAAACCAGTAGCCAACATCAAAATAAATGGAGAGAAAATTGAAACAATCCCACTAAAGTCAGGGACTAGACAAGACTGCCCTGTCTCTCCATGCCTTTTTATTGTAGTACTTGAAGTTCTATCGAGAGCAATTAGACAACATAAGGAAGTCAAAGGGATAGAAATTGGAATGGAGGAAGTCAAACTATCATTATTTGCAGATGATATGATAGTTTACCTAAGAGAGGCAAAGAACTCCACCAGAGAACTTCTACAGATGATAAACAACTTCAGCAAAGTGCCTGGTTATAAAATTGACTCAAGCAAGTCAGTAGCCTTCTTGTACTCAAAGGACAAGCAGGCTGAGAAAGAAGTTAGGGAAATAACACCCTTCACAATAGCCACAAACAACATAAAGTACCTTGGCTTAACTCTAACCAAACAAGCAAAAGATCTGTATGAAAGGAACTTCAGGTCCTTGAAGAAAGAAATCAAAGAAGACCTCAGAAGATGGAAAAATATTTCTTGCTCCTGGATTGGCAGGATCAATACAGTAAAAATGGCCATCTTGCCAAAAGCAATCTACAGATTCAATGCGATCCCCATCAAAATCCCAACTCAATTCTTCATAGATCTAGAAAGAGCAATTCTCAAATTCATCTGGAGCAACAAAAAACCCAGGATAGCTAAAACTATTCTCAACAATAAAAGGACTTCTGGGGAAATCAATATCCCTGACCTCAAGCAGTACTACAGAGCAATTGTGTTAAAAACTGCATGGTATTGGTACAGCAACAGGCAAGTAGATCAATGGAATAGGATTGAAGACCCAGAAATGAACCCACTGACTTATAGTCACTTGATCTTTGATAAAGGAGCCACAACCATCCAGTGGAAAAAAAAGATAGCCTTTTCAACAAATGGTGCTGTTTCAACTGGAAGTCAACATGCAGAAGAATGCGAAATGACCCACTCTTATCTCCTTGAACTAAGATCAACTCCAAGTGGATCAAGGACCTCCACATGAAACCAGACACACTGAAACTATTTGAAAAGAAACTTGGGAAGACCCTGGAGGACATGGGCACAGGGGGAAAGTTCCTGAACAGAACACCAATAGCTTATGCACTAAGATCAAGAATTGACAAATGGGACCTCATAAAATTACAAAGTTTCTGTAAGGCAAAGGACACTTTCAGAAGGACAAAATGGCACCCAACAAAGTGGGAAAAGATCTTCACCAACCCCACATTCGACAGAGGGCTATTATCCAATATATACAAATAACTCAAGAAGTTAGACTGCAAAGAACCAAATAACCCTATCAAAAATGGGGTACAGAGCTAAATAAAGAATTTTCACCAGAAGAATTTTGGATGGCGGAGAAACACCTTAAGAGATGTTCAACATCATTAGTCATCAGGGAAATGCAAATCAAAACAATCCTGAGATTCTACCTCACACCAGTTCAGAATGGCTAAGATTAAAAACTCAAGGGACAACAGGTTCTGGCAAGGATGTGGAGAAAGAGGAATACTCCTCCACTGTTGGTGGGATTGCAAAATAGTAAAACCGCTCTGGAAATCAGTTTGACGGTTCCTCAGAAAATTGGGCATGCCACTTCCAGAGGACCCTGGCATACCACTCCTGGGCATATACCCAGAGGATTCTCCTGCATACAATAAAGACGCATGCTCCACTATGTTTATAGCAGCCTTGTTTATAATAAACAGAAATTGGAAGGAACCCAAATATCCCTCAAAGAAGTAATGGATACAGAAAATATGGTATGTATGTATGTGTATATATATATATATACACATATACACACAATGGAATACTACTCAGCAATTAAAAATAATGAATTCATGCAATTTGTAGGTAAATGGTTAGATCTAGAAAATATCATTCTGAGTGAGTTAACCCAATCACAAAAGAATACACATGAAATGCCATCACTGATAAGTGGATATTAATGAGCCCAGAAGCCCTAAATATTCAAGGCACAATTAGCAAGTCAAATGATTCCCAAGAAGAAAATAGGAGAGGACCCTGGGCCTGTAAAGATTGGATTCAGTTTTATAGACCCAGAACACAGAAACTGTGGGGGTACGTGGAATGATTGGGGAATAGTTTGGGGGCAGAGGAATTATGTGACATATCGTGTGGGGAAACTGGGAAAGGGTAAAGCCTTTGGAATGTAAACATAGAATATAGAAAATAAAAATTAAACAAATAATGACTTCACAAAATTCATAAGCAAATGGATGAAACTTGAAAATATAATCCCGACTGTGGTAATCCAGTCACAAAACACACACAAACACACACACACACACACACACACACACACACACACACACACACATACACACATGGTATGTACTCACTTATAAGTAGATATTAGAAAAAAATAATGCTTGAAATGATCACTATACAATCCATAAGACCATATGTAACCCAAAAAGAAGAAAGACCAAACTTGATGCTTCAGTCCTATTCAGAATTTGCAAGAAAATAATCTCAGAAAGTAGAGGTAGAGAAGGATATGGAAGGGAGATATGGAAGGGGCTGGACCTGTTCTTTGGACCCAGTCCCCTAATGAATAAAGGAGCCAATCATGTGGTGAGTAGGTGGGACTTCTAGGTTGGATAGAAGAAGAGAGGAAGCAGGAGAGAGTGTGTGCCTTTTGGAACCAGGACAGCAGAGAGGTAAGATGGAGCTGCTAGAGTTTCTTGGTATCATGGCAAATCCACAAGGATTTTCCATGTGCAGATTATTCCAGAGGAATCAATTTTAATAAGGCTTACAAGATTAACTTTTAGTTGTCACACCCAAAGATTGAGCTACCATTGGTTCTGACCTACATTTGTGTGTGTTTTCTTTCATGCAGCAGCTCATCTGTGTTCAAGAGAGAAAAATGTGGCAGCCAAGGATGGATTTGCAAGATGTGAACCACATTCTCTGCCATATTCTGACCAATACAGAAGCAGAAGCATGCAGCCAAACATCAGATTGAATGCAGGGACCACAATGGAGAAGTTAAGACACAGACTGAAGGAGCTGAAGGAGTTTGAAACTCCATGGAAAGAACAACAATACCAGCCAACCATACTCCATCCCCCCCAACCCCAAAAACACACAGGGAATAACCCACAGATCAAATATATGCACATGTTCACACATGCATAAACTATACCAAAAAAGGATTAAAGATACATTAAATCTTTCCCTGCATATAGATAACAACGGTAAACATAATTAACCAAACAGCTCAAAAACTACTTCTATCCAGAGGCTTTGCAATATGTGTTATATATGATCCCTAATCTACTGTTTCCCTTTGTTCAGTAACTGTAACAAATTTACATGATATTTCAGGAATTTAAGTTTTTCAGGCTATCAGGCTATCAGAGTACTTTTTAAATTCAAATCCTCATGGTACTGGTATTTATATTACTTTTTGGATTTTTATGTAAGTAAATCCACATATTAATGAGCACAGTAAGCTGGTCAAAGTATTTGAATTAGTCCAGTATTGTATCTAGTAGACATTCTATAATCACTGCACTAATTTTTAGCTGTACATGGTAAAACTAATTTGTAAAAGCAGAAAATCAACCCTCTAGAAAAATGGAATGATGTTGACTCATAAGAAATGGGGGAAAAAAGGAAAAAATAGGATAAAAATAAATTTAAGAAGGCAAAATACCAATGCCAGGCTGAAAAACCACAGATAGAATCAATTCTGGTTTGTAGGGTAACTATTAGTTAGAAAGGCATGGCAAATTTCATAATGAATGGGAGAATATAAAATTTCCCAACTCACAAAAATTATTATGGGTCAAAGAAAAAACCTATTTATCTCATTTGATTCTTGCATATTTGAGAAAATTATCAAAATTTATAACACAGAACATAAAAATTAAAATAAAATTTAATTCTCAGAATTTAAAATAGATAATAAGCAAAAAATGCTGGGTCTGTATCTCTATTTCTCTCTTTCATATGTGTGTGTGTGTGTGTGTGTGTGTGTGTGTGTGTCAGTGTGTGCCTTAGTGTGTTTGTGTTTGCGTGTGTGTGCCTGTGTGTAAGTACTTAAAAGAAATTTGTATTTGACATTACCAAGTCTAGCTAGAAACACAAGAGATGACATAGTGTTCAATTCATATGAGGCTCTGGTTGTATGTAGTTCTATCTATGATAATTTATAATAAGCCATGCAAGTATGGGCACATAATCAGACTATGTGTGTATGTTCGTGTGTACAAGTGTCTCTCTGTGTATAATTTGTTCAGCTTTTCTAATTGGCTCAGAACTGATGTTACTGAGTCTACATGGTGAGTGATCCACATTTAAAATACATGTATCAATTTCACTACAAATATTAGAAATAAAGAGTTAAATTTTATTTTCAATGCTAGTAAACTTTTAATAAATTTGAATTCGACTTCCAGGCAACAGGATTTTGTGCAAGAACAATTTATGGATATCAGCAGTAAGAGAGGAACGGGTTTTAATTTGACCATTCATCATCTATTTTTGCTGATACTTTACTCATATATCCTATGATAGACTGGGATGTGTTACTAAGGACATAGAAACCATTAGCTTTCTTATTGCTAACATATATAACCCTTCTGGAAACAAATCCTGACAAGTTGAAGCTTAGTATGATACCAGCTATTCATTTCTTTGAAATGTTTCCTGTATATATTACTTACATCTTAATAGACATGTTAACAAATGCAATAAGATTTCATTGCTGCTGGCAAAACTCATTTGCTTTTGCATAAATCAAAAATAACTGAGGCAAAATATTTCTAGACCAATAGATTATGTATGGTTATAAAAGTATGAAAAGAAATAAAATATTAATATTTATGTTTTATGGTGAAGACTGATTCAGTATATTTTACTATTGAGTAAATGGGAAAATATATTTAGAACAGTTAGAATTTATTCAGTAGTACATTTTCTTTGTTTAGGTTTTGTAAAAAAGAAATTGTGAACAAATACAAGGTTTGACTGCAAATTTTTGAACTTGGTTTTATTCTAGTGAACTCAGTAATGAATGGCAACCCCACTTGTTGGTGGTGCATTCCTTTCTGAACATTTCCTTTTCTTTGACACTGTGAGAATCACAGGTGTTTAAATATAATCATTTAATAATTTGCTACTGCAAATATTTCCATGTTGGTAAGACAGTCAGAAATGTAAAGTTCATTGCACAGGTGTGGTTCTTCATTAGGTAGAACAGATGAACAATTGCATAAACTCTGTCCAGAATGAAACATTGGAAGCATTTGATTAATTCATTCCAAGATGACTATGTACTACAACAATCTACTTTTGAGATACAGTATAATTTTCAACCTCCAACAATGCATTTAATATTCATAAAGTCAGATAATTGTCTAACTGAAAGTTATCATATAATCTCTATATTTTACAAACAAACTGACAACCATCAAAACCAGTGGTAGCCAATTTTCCTAATGCAATCGTTTAACATAATTCCTCATGTTGTGGTATCCCTCAACTCTAATATTATTTTGTTGCTACTTAATAGCTATAGTTTTGTTATTCTGAAGAATCATATTTTTAATGTCCCACATGCAGATGCAGGGTATCTGATCTGTAACTCCCCAAAGGTATAGTATTATTTATTAATTAATAAATCTCTGTACAGTTTGCTACTAGCCTTAATGGTTTATGTTCTCAAATATAACACACACACATACACACACACACACACACACACACACACACATACACACACACACACACACTTTAGTTTTATATTTTAATATGTCTTAAGCAGCACAATAGCTTGGCAACTGCCTAGCCTGACAATGCTAGAATCTACCTCCTGCCAATAATTCTGAGTTATTATTTAGTAATATGTATGTTCCATCTTGACCACTCTGAACACATTTGTGCAGCTATCTATTAATTGAAACCCTGAACAATATTATTTTAGGAGTTCCTAATCATTGTATTTTTCTTCTCCCTCCTTTCTCTTCTTTATCTATTCCTTTCTCATTCTTTTCTCTTTTCCTTTCCTTTTGGACTCATAACTCATTTTTTCTATTTTCTCTCCTGTCCTTTTCATTTTTTCACTTGCACCTCTAAGGTGTACCAACATTGTTTGATAATGAAAAATGGCTCAGTACAAATTAACAATGCAGAATGGCACATAAAAAACCAGAGCAGGATTGGCTTAATGATTGCTTGGAGAATGCTATATTTTATTAGTGAGATGACAATATGTACAAGAGGAAAGAGCCAGGATTGTAGAGTGATATGGAAGTAAAAATGCCTGACAAAATAGAAAATTGTAAAGACATCAGCAAAGAGAATCTAAATGGTTGCTGTGTAACATTCACTGCACACATGATTCTTTTACATATTAGGCGCACACGTTTTGTTTCTTGGAAGTAGAATGTAGATTGAAGGATATAATTACATAAACTTATTTAATTTTAAGGTAACAACGAATGAGTTTTTAATATTTGTACCAATAAACTTTCCACTTTCCCCACACAACTTACCATTTCTATAAACAGAGGTACATTTATGCTGCTGATTGCTTCAATAGTCCTTACAACTCATCTAATCAGAGATTTAAGTATTTTCTCTACAAATCGCCCAAATACTTAACATATGCTCTATGATAATAACTATAGTGTTTCAGAAATAGAATTCATGGTCCAAATTATAGACCTACATATACCTTGGGCCAAATATTTTGCCTTGCGTAACTATATAATATTCTGCATAGCTTATACCTTATTATAGTGAGGCATGGGAAAATACACTAGCTTGACTGTGACAATGAAACTGCCTTAGTGATTCTTAATATTGTTGAGTATGAGATACTCAGATGAATATATGGAGGGGCATCATTGTAGCTTTACAAAAAGCTCACTGAAAGTGAATGTTAAAAAGAATCACATGAGATGAAATACCTATGCAAACATTTTGGTTATGTTTCTTACAATCATACTACATTTTATATGTGATTTTGTTTTATAGCCTATTGAAATGAAAACACACCTATGCCCACACACTAGAAAAATATATACCATTTCTTTCTTTATGTCTACAGACACATACACACACTATATTTTACAATATTAATTCTGAAAATAAGTTTTAAAAGGAAATCAAGAGATATTGGGGCAAAACTTAGTTCCATTATAAAATGAATTTATAAAACCCTACTCTTTAAACAACTGTTATTATTACTATAAAAAATATTAAGAATCCCTAAAATAAGAAATCATGCTTTTCAAACAAAAGTTCTAAAGATATGTATGTATATGTGTGTGAGTGTTTGTGTTTGAGAGGGGGGTTCTGGAATTACAATTGATATACCTCTCTTATTTGTATTTGCTGATTAGTATTTAATGATTATTAAATCTTTCATTTTTATTATAATGGATATTTGGAGTTTGACAATTATATTTTCTATCTCTATCTTGATTCCTACTCTTTTAGCCACACCTAAAAGCATATTGATACTTATATCTATGGGAGTCTGAAACATTAGTCTTTTTTTAATGAGTTAAGTATTTTCAAACATAAAAAGATTAAATGGCAGAATTATAAAGTTTCTGATTCCAGACCAATGAAAGTTATAAATGAAACATAGAAATAGAGTTTCTTTAAATATGAAAAATAAAAGGCATAAACTGGTGAGTTGAAAATAACAATATTCATAATGAGCATTCAAAAAGGAGTACCATATGTAGAGGCAAGGTCACCATTTTTGCTCCTATGATTGAGCAGACAGGTGTAGCCAGGAACACAGGGAACACTCTAGTGTAAAATCATGGTACATAGACCCCCAGGGACCTGCCAGCACCCAGGAGCTGGGCTGTACTACAGAACCCTGTGTCAGGGGAGGGCCAGTCACCCAGGAGGGCTGAGACAGGCTTGCAGACACACAGGAGGGACAAGCACCAGACAGAAACAGCAAGACCAACTAACACCAAAGATAGCCAGATGTCAGAAGGCAAATGTAGGAACATTACTAACAGAAATCAAGGCAAAATGGCACCATCCCAACCCAACTCTCTCACAATAACAAGTCCTGGATACCATCAACACATCAGAAAATGAAGATTTTGTTTTAAAATCATAGCTCATGATGCTATTAGAGGGATCCAAGAAGGACATAAATAGCTCCCTTAAAGAAATACAGGAGAACACAAGTAAATTGGGAGAAGCCCTGAAAGAACTATAGAACAAAACACACACACACACACACACACACACACACACACCAAACAAACAAACAAACAAACAAACAAAAACAGGTGAAGGAATTGAACAAAACCATCCAGGATCTAAAACTGAAACAAAAAAAAAGAAATCAACTCGGGACATAGAAAATCTAGGAAAGAAGTCAGCAGTCATGGATAAAAGCATCAACAACAGAATACAAGAAAGAAGAGAGAATCTCAGATACAGAAGATACCATAGAAAGCATTGACAAAAGAGTCAAAGAAAATGCAAAATGCAAAAAGCTCCTTACACAAAACATCTAGTACATGCAGGACAAAATGAGAAGACCAAATTTAATGATTATAGAAGAGAGCAATGATTTCCAACATAAATATCCAGTAAATATGTTCAACAAAATTATAGAAGAAAACTTCCCTAATGTAAAGAAAGAGATGCCCACAAGCATAAAAGAATCCAAAAGAACTCCTAGTAGAGTTGACCAAAAAAGAAATTCCTCCCACCACAAAAAATTAAGATGCCAAATGTATTAAATAAAAAAAAAGAATATTAAAAGCAGTAAGGGAAAATGTCAAGAAACATATAAATTTAGAGCTATCAGAATAATACCAGACTTCTCACCAGAGACTAGGAAAGCCAGAAGAGTCTAGGTAGATGTCATACAGACCCTAAGGGAAAACAAATGACAAAGAAAGCTGCTATACCCAGCAAATTTCTCAATTACTGTAGATGGAGAAACCAAGGAATTCCATGACAAAAAATGTACACAATCTGTTTCCATAAATTCAGCCCTTCAAAGTATAATAAATGGAAAACACCAACAAAAGAATGGTAACAACACACTAGAAAAAGCAAGAAAGTAACCTTCTTTCAACAAACCCAAAAGAAGATAGCCACACAAACATAAAAATTACATCAAAAATAGTAGGAAGCAACAATCACTATTCCTCAGTTCTTCATAGAGTTAGAAAGAGCAATTCTCAAATTCATCTGGAATAACAAAAAACCCAGGATAGCTAAAACTATCACCAACAGCAAAAGAACTTCTGGGGGAATCAATATCCCAGACCTCAAGCAATATTACAGAGCAGTAGTATTAAAAACTGCATGGTATTGGTTCAGTGACAGGGAGACGGATCAATGGAATAGGATCGAAGAACCAGAATTGAACCCGCACATCTATGGCCAATTGATCTTTGACAAAGGAGCTGAAAACATCCAGTGGAAAAAAGATAGCCTTTTCAACAGATGGTGCTGGCTCAACTGGAGGTCAACATGCAGAAGAATGAGAATTGATCCACTCTTATCTCCTTGCACTAAGCTCAACTCCAAGTGGATCAAGGACCTCCACATAAAACCAGACAAACTAAAACTAATAGAAAAGAAACTGGGGAAGACCCTTGAGGACATTGGCTCAGGGGAAAAATCCTGAACAGAACACCAATTGCTTATGCTCTAAGAGCAAGAATAGACAAATGGGACCTCATAAAATTACAAAGTTTTTGTAAGGCAAAAGACACTGTCAAAAGGATAAATTGGCAACCAAAAAATTGGAAAAGATCTTCACCAACCCCACATCCGACAGAGGGCTAATATCCAATGTATACAAAGAACTCAAGAGGTTAGACCCCAGAAAACCAAATAACCCTATCCAGAAATGGAGTACAGAGCTAAACAGAGACTTTTCACCTGAAGAAATTTGGATGGCTGAGAAACACCTTTAAAAAATGTTCAACATCATTAGTCATTAGAGAAATGCAAATCAAAACAACCCTGAGATTTCACCTCACACCAGTCAGAATGGCTGATTAAAAACTCAGAAGACGTCAGGTGTTGGCGAGGATGTGGAGAAAGAGGAACACTCCTCCACTGCTGGTGGGATTGCAAGCTGGTCCAACCACTCTGGATATCAGTATGGCGGTTCCTCAGAAAACTGGACATGATACTTCCGGAGGACCCAGCCATACCACTCCTGGGAATATACCCAGAAGATTCCCCCATCATGCAATAAGGATACATGCTCCACTATGTTCATAGCAGCCTTATATATAATAGCCAGAAGCTGGAAAAAACCCAGATGTTCCTCAACAGAGGAATGGATACAAAAAATGTGGTATATGTACACAATGGAGTACTATTCAGCCATTAGAAACAATGAATTCACGAAATTCTTAGAGAAATGGATGGAGCTGGAGAACGTCACACTAAGTGAGGTGACCCAGTCTCAAAAGAATACCCATGGTATACAGTCACTGATAAGTGGATATTAGCCTAGAAGCTTGGAACACCAAAGACATAAATCACATGCCAAGTGAGGTCTGACAAGAAGAAAGGAGTGGACACTGGAGCTAGAATGGACCAAAGCATCATTGTGGGGGAGTAAAAGAACAGTGAGGTGGGAGGGGGTGGATGAGGGAGCAGGGGGAGGGAAAAGGGCATGTGGTACCCTTGGGGGTGGGGAACCAGAAAAAGGGAAATGAATTGTAAATATAGAATATATCCAAAAAAAATAATTAAAAAAATAAATGGACTCAATTCCCTAATAAAAAGACATAGACTAACAAACTGGATACATAAATAGGACAAAATATTTTCCTGCACAGAATAAATGCATCTCAATATCAAAGACAAACACTACCTCAGAGGAAAATGCTAGAAAAGAATTTTCCAAGGAAAAGGTCCCAAGAAACAAGCTTGAGTAGCCATTCTAATATCTAATGAAATAAACTTTCAAGCAAATGTCATCAAAAAAGATACAGAAGGACACTTTATACTCATCAAAGGAAAAATCTACCAAGAAGAACTCTCAATTCTGAACATCTATGCTCCAAATACAAATATAACCTCATTCATAAAAGAACCCTTACTAAAACTTAAAGCACACATGGCACCTTATACCATACTTGTGGGTGATTTCAATACCCCACTCTCCTCAATGGAAAGATTAGGGAAAAACATACTAAACAGAGACACAGTGATACTAACAGAATTTTTGGACCAAATGGATTTAAAGATATCTATACAACATTTCATCCTAAATCAAATGAATATACCTTCTTCTCAGCACCTCATAGTACCAATTGACCATATATTGGTTACAAAACAGACCTCAACAGATATAAGTGGATCAAACTAATCCCATGCCTCCTATCAGATTACTAGGGAGCAACGGTGGTCTTCAATAGCAACAAAAACAACAGAAAGTCCACATACACATGAAAGCTGAACAATGCTCTACTTCATGATACCTTGGTCAAGGAAGAAATAAGGAAAGCAATCAAAACCTTTTTAGAATTTAATGAAAATGAAGCCACAACATACCCATATTTATGGGACTCAATGAAAGCATTGCTAAGAGAAAATCTCATAGCTCTGAGTGCTTTCATACAGAAGATGAAAAGAGCATACACTAGCAGCTTAATAGAACACCAGAAAGCTTTGGAACAGAAAGGTGGTACTACACCCCAGAGGAGTAAGAGGCAGAAAAATCATCAAACATACAGCTGAAATCAAACAAGAAAAAACAAAGAAAATTATACAAATATTCAACAACAACAACAACAAAACCTGAATCTGGTTCTTTGAGAATATCAACAAGATAGACAAACCCTTACCCAGACTAACCAGACAGCACATAGACAGTATCCAAATTAACAGAATCATAAATGAAAGGGGAGGTATAACAACAGAAATTGACAGAATAAAAAAATCATCAGATACTAATACAAAAGCCTATATTCAACACAACTGGAAAATCTGGATGAAATGAACAATCACCTAGAGAGATACCAAATACCAAAGTTCAATGAGAATCATATAGACCATCTAAACACTTCCATAACCCCTAAATAAATAGAAGTAGTCATTGAATATATACCACCCCTCCACACACACACAAAAAAAAGCACAGAAGCAGAAGGTTTTAGTACAAAATTCTATCAGACCTTCAAAAGAAAATGGAACACCAATGCTCTTAAATTATTCCAGAAAATAGAAACAGAAAAAACAGTACCCTACTCGTTCTATGAAGCCACAATTATGCTGATACCAAAACCGCACAAAGATCCAACAATGAAAGAAAACTTTAGACCAATTTCCCTTATGAATGTCTATGCAAAAAATACTCAATAAAATTCTTGCCAACTGAATCCAAAACACATCAAAGTGATCATTAACCAGGATTAAGTAGGATTCATGCCAGCGATGCAGGGATCATTCAATATGCAGAAATCTATCAATGTAATCCACTACATAAACAAACTCAAAGGAAGAAAAACACATGGTCTTTTCATTATATGCTGAAAAAAACATTTGACAAAATTCAGCATTCTTTCATGTTAAAAGTCTTGGAAAGAACAGGAATTCAAAGCCCATATTTAAACATAGTAAAATCAGTATACAGCAAACTAGTAGCCAACATCAAACTAAATGGAAAGAAACTTGAAACAATCCCACTAAAATCAGGACTAAGGAAGACTGCCTTCTCTTTCCATGTTTATTAAATACAGTACTTGAAGTTCTAGCTAGAACAATTAGACAAGAAAAGGAGGTCAATGGGATAAAAATTGGAAAGGAAGAAGTCAAGTTATCACTATTTGCAGATGATATGATAGTATACTTAAGCTACCCCCCAAAGAAAAACTTCCACCACCGACCTCCTACACCTCATAAACAACTTCACATTCTGGCCAGTTATAAAATTAACTCAAACAAACCAGTAACCTTCCTGTACACAAAGGATAAACAGGCTGAGAAAGAAATTACTGAAATGACACCTTTGACAATAGTCACAAACAATATAAAGTTCCTTGGTGTGACTCTAACCAAACTAGTAAAAGATCTGTGTGCAAGAACTTCAAGTCTCTGAAGAAAGAAATCAAAGAAAACCTCAGAAAATGGAAAGATCTCCCATGATTGTGGACTGGCAGGATTAATAGAGTAAAAATGGCCATCTTGCTAAAAGCAATAAACAGATTCAAAGAAATCTCCATCAAAATCCCAACCAAATTCTTCATAGAGTTAGAAAGCAATTCTAAATTCATCTAGAATAACAAAAATCCCTTGATACCTTAAACTATTCTCAACAGTAAAAGAACTGCTGGTAGAATCAGTATCTAGGACCTCAAGCAGTACTACAGAGCAAAAGTGTTAAAACCTGTGTGTTATTGTTACAATGACAGGCAGGTGGATCAATAGAATAGAATTGAAGACCCAGAAATGAATCCATATACCTCTGGACACTTGATCTTTGACAAGGGACATAAAACCATCCAGTTAAAAAAAGATAAGTCTTTTCAACAAATGGTGCAGGTTCACATGGCAGCTAGCATTGAGAAGAATGCAAATTGATCCTTTTACTAAGTTCCTTGTACTAAGCTCAAGTCCAAGCAGATTAAGGACCTCCACACAAAACCAGACACACTGAAACTAATAGAAAAAATACTGGCAAGGATCCTTGAGCACATGGACACAAGGGAAGATTTCCTGAAGGGAATACCAATTGCTTATGCTCTAAGATCAAAAATTGACTAATGGGACCTTATAAAATTACAAAGATTCTGTAATTCAAAGGACACTGTCAATAGGACAAAACCTCAATCAACAAATTGGGAAAACATTTTTACCCACCCTACATCCAAAAGGGGGCTAACATCAAATATATACAAAAAAAAACCTCAAGAATTCAGAGTCCAGAGAGCCAAATAACACTACTAAAAATGGGCTACAGAGGTAAACAAAGAATAGTCACCTGAGGAATATCAAATGGCTGAAAAGCATCTAAGGAAATGTTCAACAACTTTAGTCATTAGGAAAATGCAAATCAAAACAACACTCAGATTTTAACTTTTTCCAGTCAGAATGGCTAAGATCAAATACTCAGGAGACAGCTGGTGCTAGCAAGGATGTGGAAAAAGAGGAACACTCCTCCACTGCTAGTACAATCCTTCCAAGCTGGTACAATCACTCTAGAAATCAGTCTGGCTGTTCTCAGAAAACTGTATGTGATACTACTGTAGGACCCTCTTATACTACTCCTGAGCATTTACCCAGAGAATTCCCCAGCATGTAATAAGGACACATGCCCCACTACATTCATAGCAGCCCTATTCATTATAGCCAGAAGCTGGAAAGAACCCTGATGTCCCTCAATTGAGGAATGGAACAGAAAATATGGTATACTACACAATGGAATACTACTCAGCAATTAAAATAATGAATTCATGAAATTCTTACATTAATGGGTAGAATGATAAATATCATCCTGAGATAACCCAATCAAAAAGAACACACATGGTATGCATTCACTGATCATTTGATATTAGTCCTGGAGCTAGAAATACCTAAGACAAAATTCACATATGAAATGATGCCCAAGAATTAGAAAGAACAAAGTATGGATACTCTGGTCCTTCTTAGAAGGTGGAATAAAATACCCACAGAAAGAGATACAGAAACAAAGTGTGGAGCAGAGACTGAAGGAAAGACCAACCAGAGTGATCAATCCCATATATAGTTACAAAACCCAGACACAAGTACTTGCTAAGTGGAGACAGATATAACTGTCACCTGCGATGCTTTGCTAGTGGATGACAAATAAAGAGGGGAACACTCTCAGAGAGCCATTGAACTGAGCACAGGGTCCCCAGTGAGGAAGCTAGAGAAAGGACCCATGGAGCTGAAGGGGTTTGTAGTGCCATAGGATTAATAATGATAAAAGCCACCTACTCCCCCCAATGATCCCAGGGACAAAGATATTAACCATATAGTACACATGGGGTTACCCATGGCTCCCAATACATATTCAGCAGAGGATGACCTTGTTGGACATCAAAAGAAGAAAAGTCCCCTGGTTCTGGAAAGGCTCAATGCAGCAGTGTAGAGAAATACCAGGACAGGGAAGCATGAGGGGGTTGATTGGGGAACGGGGGTGGAGGGGCTGGGGAGGTAGGGAAGATGGTTTATGGGACTTTTAGTAGGGGGAGCAGGAAAGGGGAAATAATTTGTAATGTAAATGAAGAATATATCTAATAAATAGTATGTAAAAACAATAATCATAATGAATCTAAGTACTGCTAAAGGCCAATTAATATTTTTAAACATTAATTTCTTCAGAACCTATCACAAAAAAGGAGAAAAAGAAAACACATACATGTAAAGAGACAGAAATATCCATCAGGGCCTCTTGGGACAGGAATGAAGGGGATACTTGTTTGTAGGCAGTGGTACAAACAATTTTCTGATAACACTGTACCATTTTTGCTATTGTCTCATATTTCTTACATAATATTTTTTTTCTGTGTGGTGAGGAAAGTCCTTTTTCCATTTGAATGTGTTTTTTTTGTTTTGTTTTGTTTTGTTTTGTTTTTGTTTTGTTTTTTTTTTACTTATATTTCAAATGTTATCCTCTTTCCTGGTTTACTCTGCCCCCTGGAAAATTCCTGTCCCCTCCTTCCCTCTCCTGCTTCTATGAGGGTATTCTTTCATCCCATCCACCTACTCCTGCTTCCCTACCCTGGCATTCCCTAAACTGGGGCATCAAGCCTTAACAGGAACAAGAGCACCTTCTCCTATTGATGCCTGACAAGGCCATCTTCCTCTACATGTACAACTGGAGCTATGAGTCTCTCCCAGTGTCTTCTTTGGTTGATGATTTAATCCATGGGAGCTTTGAAGTTCTGGTTGGTTAATTTTGTTGTTCTTACTATGGAATTGCAAACACTTCAACTCCTTCAGTCATTTCTCTAACTCCATTGGGGACACAATGCTCAATCTGATGAGGATGCAGGGAGGAAAAATGAACATTCCTCCATTGTTGCTGGGACTGCAAGCTGGTACAATCCCTCTGGAAATCAGTCTGGGGTTACATCAGATATTTGGACATAGTATTACCTAAGGGTCCAGCTATATCACTCCTGTGGATATACCCAAAATATCCTCCAACATATAAGAAGGACACATGTGTCACTATGTTCATAGCGGCCTTATTTATAATACTCAGAAGCTGGAAAGTAGCAAGATGTCCTTCAATAGAGGAATGGATACAGAAAATGTGGTATATTTACACAATGGAGTACTACTCACCTCTTAAAACAATGACTTCATGAAATACTTAGGCAAGTGGGTAAAACTGGAAAATGTCCTGAGTGAGTCAACCCATTCACAAAAGAACATGCATGGTATGCAATCACTGATAAGTGGATATTAGCCTAAAAACTCAGAACACTCAAAATGCAATTCACAGACCACATGAAGCTCAAGAAGAAGGAAGACCAAAGTGAATGTTTTTGTCCTTCTTAAAAGGGGGAAGAAAATATTCACAGGAGAAAATATGGAATCAACGTGTGAAATAGAGACTGAAGAAAAGGCCATCCAGAGATTGCCACAACTGGAGATCCATCCCATATGCAGTCACCAAACACAGATACTATTGTATAAGCCAAGAAGTGCTTGCTGACAGGAGTCTGATATAGC
The DNA here is from genome assembly GCA_964023405.1 of Apodemus agrarius. Taxonomy (NCBI): domain Eukaryota; kingdom Metazoa; phylum Chordata; class Mammalia; order Rodentia; family Muridae; genus Apodemus; species Apodemus agrarius. Next base: position 139,477,304 of record OZ030011.1, read on the forward strand.
TGACTCCTGAGAGGATCTACCAAAGCCTGACAAGTAGAGTGGTATATACTAGCATCCAACCATTGGACTCAAACTTTAGTATTTTCATTATGTTTAATGTGGATAAGAATGATTGCAAGTTTGTACAACCAGTCTGGAAATCAGTCTGGTGGTTCCTCAGAAAATTGGGTATGTCACATCCAGAGGACCCTGGCATACCAATCCTGGGCATATATCCAGAGGATTCTCCTGCATACATAAAAGACACATGCTCCACTATGTTCATAGCAGCCTTGTTTATAATAGCCAGAAGTTGGAAGGAGCCCAGATATTCCTCAAAGGAGGAATGGATACAGAAAATGTGGTATATTTATACAATGGAATACTACTCAGCAATGAAAAATAATGAATTCATGCAATTTGTAGGCAAATGGTTAGATCTGGAAAATATCATCCTAAGTGAGTTAACCCAATCACAAAAGAATACACATGAAATGCAATCACTGATAAGTGGATATTAATGAGCCCAGAAGCCCTAAATACTCAAGGCACAATTAGCAAGTCAAATGATTCCCAAGAAGAAAGGAGAGGACCCTGGGCATGAAAAGATTGGATCCAGTTTTGTATGAGAGTACCAGAACAGAGAAATCAAAGGGGGGTGATTGGGGAATAGTTGGGGGGAGAGGACTTATGGGACATATGGTGGGGGGGGAGGGACTGGGAAAGGGGAAAGCCTTTGGAATGTAAACAAAGAATATAGAATAAAAATTTCCTAGCATATCTCATTTCATACATAAAACCAGAACATCTATTATTTCTGCTTTAAACCATGACACTTTTCCCACATGCAAAATTAAATTACCCTTCACTACTTGTCTGGATTATTTATTTAAGCTGATTGTTTTGTACTAGGAGTTCCATTCTTTCCCCTACAACATTTTAATAATTTTATATGTATTTAATTCTTTTTTCATCACTATCCATAGCACATTCTCAATACCTTCAGAGAGTGATGTGGAATAGCCATTAAAATGATTTTATAATGAATGGAAGACATGATATATTTTCATTTTTTAAAATTTATTTTCTATATTCTTTGTTTACATTCCAAAGGCTTTCCCATTTCCCAGTTCCCCCCTCACTATATGTTCTTTAAGTCCTCTTCTCCCCCCACCCCGACCCATTCCCCAACCACAACCCCCACCATTTCTCTGTTCTGGTACTCTCCTACAAAAATGGATCCAGTCTATCAGGACCAGTGTGCTCAACTTCCTTCTTCTTGGGAATCATTTGATTTTCTAATTGTGCCTCTGTATTCAGAGCTTCACTTATCAGTGATTGCATTTCATGTGTATTCTTTTGTGATTGGGTTAGCTCACTTAGGATGATAATTTCCAGATCCAACCATTTGCCTACAAATTGCATGAATTCATTATTTTTGATTGCTGAGTAGTATTCCATTGTATAAATATACCACATTTTCTTTATCCATTCCTCCTTTGAGGGACATCTGGGCTCCTTCCAACTTCTGGCTATTATAAACAAGGCTGCTACGAACATAGTGGAACATGTGTCTTTATTGCATGCAGTGGAATCAACTGGGTATATGACCAGTAGTGGTATGACAGGGTCCTCTGGAAGTGTCATGCCCAATTTTCCGAGGAACCACCAGACTGATTTCCAGAGCAGTTGTACCATCTTGCAATCCCACCAACAGTGAAGGAGTGTTCCTCTTTCTCCATATCCTCGCCAGCACCTGTTGTCCCTTGAGATTTTAATCTTAGCCATTCTGACTGGTGTGAGATGGAATCTCAGGGTTGTTTTGATTTGCATTTCCCTGATGATTAATGATGTTGAACATCTCTTAAAGTGCTTCTCAGCCATCTGAATTTTTTCAGGTGAAAATCCTTTGTTTAGCTCTGTACCCCATTTTTAAATAGGGTTATTTGGTTCTTTGTGGTCAAACCTTTTGAGTTCATTGTATATATTGGATATTAGTCTTCTATCGGATGTGGGGTTGGTGAAGATCTTTTCCCAATTTGTTGGTTGCCATTTTGTCCTTCTGACAGTGTACTTTGCCTTACAGAAACTTTGTAATTTTATGAGTTACCATTTGTCAATTCTTGATCTTAGAGTATAAGCTATTTGTGTTCTGTTCAGGAACGTTCCCCCTGTGCCCATATCCTCCAGGATCTTCCCCAGTTTCTTTTCTATTAGTTTCAGTGTGTCAGGTTTTATGTGGAGGTCCTTGATCCACTTGGAGTTGATCTTAGAACAAGGAGATAAGTGTGGGTTAATTTGCATTCTTCTGCATGTTGACCTCTATTTGAACCAGCATAATTTGTTGAAAAGGCTAACTTCTTCCACTGAGTGGTTGTAGATCCTCCATCAAAGATCAAGTGACCATAACTCTGTGGGTTCATTTCTGTGTTTTAAATTCTATTCCATTGATTTACTTCCCTATCACTGTACCAATACTATGCAGTTTTAGACACATTTGCTCTGTGGTGCTACTTGAGGTCAGGGATATTGATTTCCCAAGAAGTCCTTCTTTTTTTTCCAAGTCAGGGTTTCTCTGTGTAGCCCTGGCTGTCCTGGAACTCACTCTATAGACCAGGCTGGCCTTGAACTCCAAGATCCGCCTGCCTCTGCCTCCCAAGTGCTGGGATTACAGGCATGTGCCATGGAGTACAGCTCCATGAAGTCCTTTTATTGCTGAGAATAATTTTAGCTATCCTATTTTTTTTGTTATTCTAGATTAATTTGAGAATTTCTCTTTCTAGATCTATGAAGAATTGATTTGGGATTTTGATGGGGATTGCATTGAATCTTTAGATTGCTTTTGGCAAGATGGCCATTTTAACTATATTGATACTGCAAATCCAAGAGTATGAAATGATTTTCCATCTTCTGAGGTATTCTTCGATTTCTTTCTTCAAGGACTTGAAGTTCCTGTCATACAGATCTTTCACTTGTTTAGTTAGAGTCATGCCAAGATACTTTATATTGTTTGTAGCTTTTGTGAAGGGTGTAAATTCCCTAACTTCTTTCTCAGACTGCTTGTCCTTTGAGTACAGGAAGGCTACTGATTTGCTTGAGTTGATTTTATAACCAGCCAATTTGCTGAAGTTGTTTATCAGCTGTAGGATTTCTCTGGTAGAGTTTTTTGGGTCGCTTAAGTATACTATCATATCATCTTCTAATAATGATAGTTTGATTTCAACCTTTCCAATTTGTATCCCTTTGACTTCCTTATGCTGTCTAATTGCTCTCACTAGATCTTCAAGTACTACAATAAAAAGGTATGGGGAGACAGGGCAGCCTTGTCTAGTCCCTGATTTTAGTGGGATTGCTTCAAGTTTCTCTCCATTTATTTTGATGTTGGCTACTGGTTTGCTGTATATTGCTTTTACCATGTTCGGGTATGTGCCTTGAATTCCTGTTCTTTCCAAGACCTTTAGCATGAAAGGATGATGAATTTTGTCAAATGCTTTTTCAGAATCTAATAAGATGACCATGTGTTTTTTTTTCTTTTAGTTTGTTTATGTACTGGATTACATTGATGGATTTCCATATATTGAACCATCCTTGCATCCCTGGGATGAAGCCTAATTTTCCATGGTGAATGATCGTTTTGATGTGCTATTGGATACGGTTGCCAAGAATTTTATTTAGTATTTTTGCATAAATATTCATAAGAGAAATTGGCCTGTAGTTCTTTTTCTTTGTTGGATCTTTGTGTGATTTTGGTATCATTGTAATTGTGGCTCTGTAGAATGAGATGGGCAATGTTCCTTCTGCTTCTATTTTCAGGAATAATTTGAAGAGTATTGGTGTTAGGTCTTCTTTGAAGATCTGATATAATTCTGCACTAAAGCCATCTGGTCCTGTACTTTTTTTGGTTGGAAGACTTTCTATAAACTCTTCTATTTCTCTAGGGGTTATGGGACTGTTTAGCGGATCTAATTGATCCTGATTTAATTTTGGTATTTGGTATCTGTTTAGGAAATTATCCATTTCCTCAAGATTCTGTAGTTGTGTTGAGTAAAGTCTTTTGTAGTAGGATCTGATGAATTATTGAATTTTCCCAATTTCTGTTGTAATATCCACCTTTTCATTTCTACTTTTGTTAATTTGAATACTGTCTCTTTGCCCATTGGTTAGTCTGGCTAAGGGTTTATCTATCTTCTTGATTTTCTCAAAGAACCAGCTCCTGGTTTTGTTGATTCTTTGGTTCTCTTTGTTTCTACTTGATTGATTTCAGCACTTAGTTTGATGATTTCCTGTTCACTACTCCTCATGGGTGAATTAGCTTCTTTTTGTTATAGGGCTTTCAGGTGTGCTATTAAAATGCTAGTATATGATCTCTCCAGTTTCTTTTTAGAGGCACTCAGGACTATGAGTTTTCCTCTTAGCACTACTTTCATTGTGTCCCATAGATTTGGGTAGGTTGTACCTTCATTTTCATTGAATTCTAAAAAGTCTTTGATTTCTTTCTTTATTTTTTTACTTGAACAATGTGCCATTGAGTCAAGTATTGTTCAGTTTCCATGTGTATGTGGGTGTTCTGTTGTTTTTCTTGCTATTGAAGACCACTTTTACTCCATGCTGATCTGATAGGAGGCATGGGATGAGTTTGATCTTCCTGTATTTGTCAACATCTGTCTTATGACCAATAATATGATTGATTTTGGAGAAGGTACCACGCGGTGCTGAGAAAAAGGTATATTCTTTTACTTTAGGATGAAATGTTCTATATATATATCTGTTAAATCCAATTGATCCAAAGTTTCAATTAGTTTCATTGTGTCCCCGTTTAGTTTCTGGTTTCCTGATCGGTCCATTGAGGAGAGTGGAGTGTTGAAGTCACCCAAAATTATTGTGTTAGGTGCAATGTGTGTTTTAAGCTTTAGTAAAGTTTCTTTTATGAATGAGGGTACCCTTGCAGTTAGAGCATAGATGTTCAGTATTGAGAGCTCTTCTTGGTGGATTTTCCCTTTGACCAGCAAGATGTGACCTTCTGTGTTTCTTTTGATGACTTTAGGTTGAAAGTCAATTTTATCTGATATTAGAATGGCTGTTCCAGCTTGTTTCCTGAGATTATTTTCTTGGAAAATTGTCTTCCAGCCTTTTACTCTAAGTTAGTGTTTGTCTTTGACACTGAGATGTGTTACCTGTATGCAGCAAAATGTAGGGTCCTGTTTCCATATCCAGTCTATTTGTCTTTGTCTTTTTATTGGGGAATTGAGTCCATTGATGTTAAGAGATATTACGGAATAGTAATTATTACTTCCTGACAATTTCGAAATTATTTTTTACATTTGAGTTGTTATCTTATTTTGGGGTTAATGAGAGGAGGTTTCTGTCTTGCTTCTTCTGGGGTATAATTTCCCTCCTTGTGTTGATGTTTTCCCCCTATTATCCTTTGTAGGGCTGGGCTTGTGGAAAGATATCATGCAAATTTGGTTTTGACATAGAATATCTTGGTTTCTCCATCTATGGCGATTGAGAGTTTTGCTGGGTATAGAAGTTTTAGCTGAAATTTGTGTTCTCTTAGAGTCTGCATGATATCTGCCCAGGATCTTCTAGCTTTCATGGTCTCAGGTGAGAAGTCTGGTATAATTCTGATAGGTCTTCCTTTCTGTGTTACTTGGCCTTTTTCTCTTACCGCCTTTAATATTCTGTCTTTGTGTAGTACATTTGGGGTTTTGATTATTATGTGATGGGAAGGATTTCTGTTCTGATCCAGTCTGTTTGGAGTTCTGTAGAGTTTTTGTATATTCATGGGCATCTCTCTCTTTAGGTTGGGGAAGTTTTCTTCCATAATTTTGTAGAAGATTTTTGCTGGCCCTTTAAGTTGTAAATCTTCACTCTCATTTATACTTATAATCCTTATGTTTTGTCTTCTCATTGTGTCCTGGATTTCCTGGATGTTCTGGGTTACAGGCTTTTTGCATTTTGCATTTTCTTTGACTGTTGAATCAATGGTTTCTATGGTGTCTTTGGCATCTGAAATTCTTTCTTCTATCTCCTGTATTCTATTGTTGATATTTGCATCTATGGCCCCTGATTTCTTCCCAAGGTTTTCTATCCTCAAAGTTGTCTCTCTTTCTGATTTCTTAGTTGTTTCTACTTCTGTTTTTAGATCCTGGGTGGTTTTGCTCAGATCTTTTGCTAGCTTGTTTTTGTTTTTATGTAATTCTGTAAGAGATTTTTGTATTTCTTCTTTCATGACTTCTGCTTGTTGACCCACATTCTCTTGTATTTCTTTAAGTTATTTTTGCATTTCATCCTTATTGGCTTTAATTTTTTATCCATATTCTCCTGAATTTCTTTAAGTGATTTTTGTGTTTGCCTTGTGCTTCTAACTTTTGATCCATTTTCTCCTGTATTTCTTTAAGAGATTTGTCTATGTGTTCCTCTATCAGCAACCTGACCAGTGATTTTAGATCTGAATCTTGGTTATCTTGTGTTTTGGGTATCCAGGGCTTACTGCTGTCAGTGAACTGGGTTCAGATGCTGCCATAATGCCTTGATTTCTGTTAATAAGGTTCCTACATTTGCCTTTTGCCATCTGGTTATCTCTGGCATTAGTTGGTCATGTAGTCACTAGCTATTGCTTGAACCTCCTGTGGTCTCCTAAGGCCATTTTCCCACCACTGGATGACTGGATTTCCCCTGGCACAGATTGCTAATATGTTGCCCTCCTCTTGGGTGCTGCTGGTTCCTTCGTGTATCTTGCTCCAAGTAATGTTATATTCGGTTGTCTCTGTGGACCTGATGGTGCTTGTCTGCTCTGTCAGGAAGCAAAGATGTTGTCTGAGAGCCCCTCCAAGTGCTGACCACCCTGCCCAGCACAAGACCCAGCCCTGGCTGGCACACAGATGAACCACCTCTCTGCTCAGATCCTGTGTGCAGATCGATGCCTGCCTGCATGAGTCCCCAGAGATCTTAAACTTGGGATATCTCAGGTACCAGGTTCTGCTTGCTCAGTCCAAGCAGCAGCAAAGATGGCGGTGGCTGATGTGAGTGCAGGGTCTCCTATGGGGCACAGAACCCATGCCTGGCTGGGACACAGGAACTGCTTCTCTGCCTAGCTCCTGTTTACAGATCACTTCCTGGTGGCCTGAGTCCCCAGAGCTCTTAAATTCAGGATATCTGAGGTACCTGGGTCTGCTTGCTTGGTCCAAGCAGCAGCAAAGATGATGGTGGCTCCAGGGATTGCAGCGTCCCCCACAGGGCAAAGAAACCACACCTGGCTGGGACACAGGAACCTCTGCTCTGCCTAGCTCCTGTTCACAGATTGCAGATCGCTGCCTGGTGGCCTGAGCCCCCAAAGATCTTAAACTGAGGATATCATGGGTACCTGGTTCTGCTTGTTCAGTCCAAGCAGTAGCAGCGATGAGTGCAGGGTCTCCCACAGGGCTTCGAACCCATGCCTGGCTGGGACACTGGAACCCCTGCTCTGCCTAGCTACTGTTCGCAGATCGCTGCTTGGTGGCTTGAGTCCACAGAGCTCTTAAACTATGGATATCCCGGGTAACTGGTTCTCCTTGCTCAGTCCAAGCAGCAGCAAAAAAGCCATGATATATTTTTATTGAAATGTATTTCATAAGTTTTGTATGCTTATAACATGGCTTATACTGTATTCTAGCTGCTTTTCCAGAAGACAACTATTCATTAAGCACTTTGAAGCATATTTTATTTTCAAAAATCACCACAAGTCATATCTATGGTTGTTTCTTCCGTTTCCCCCATATACTACCTTCTGAAAGTAACAGAGAGCTATATCTCAAAGTCCTCTTGTAAATACAACCACATGGTAAGATATTGAGAGTTTAAGGTTAATAATTTCCCCTTTCCTTTATCTCCTGACACTCACATCCAGGGAATTTTATTAGCTTATTAGTAGGTAGCCCCCATGATATTGAACACTTCTTTGTTCTACACTATGCTGAACATCTCTTGAAATCATCTTTTCAACCATTATTGTTTCCTTCTCTTGATCAACATTGTCATGCTCTGGGACTGTGTCTTCCAGTAAAGTAATGACTAATAGCCATATGGTTGTTATTTTGCAAGAAAAAATCATGAAGACACTCTAATATTAGTTAGTATCTAATTATTCTTATGAGTGTTTTAATTATATTTTCTAAGACTGACAATCAATGTCTTATAAACGAAACCCCAAAGAAAGTCTCCAGCAAATTTGCTAACAAATTGCTCTTCATGAACTACATATCTACTCTCTCCCTCCCTCTCACAAATATATCTTCTACCCTGTTATATTTTTGTATTCATCTTTTTTCTGGTGAGATTTAGAGCATACTATCTAAAGCACACTACTGCTTTTTCAATAGCTATCATCTCATTTCTGCCATCATCAATAGTTAATATGAAATACTAATAGTTTGAATTCACACTAATTCTCTACACAACTTTCTATCATAATTAATAAAAGTTTGTGCTGCCATTTCTGGGTTCATCATCATTTTTAAAATTGTTATAATAGTTGAATAAAAAAGGTTACAAAAGATTCACCATGATTTCAACTTGAAATTTAATAAAGTCAAGTTAACCTTGAAGGAAAGGTGTAAAAATAGTGCTGTGGGAGGAAGTATTCTCTTGTACTTACTTTTTAGATACTTATTTCTTTGGGAAATGGAAAAAGATCTCTTCTTGGAAGAGTTTAAGTCTTTATATTTTGGCATTAAGCCATATTGGTAAAAATGTCCTAAAGAAGGATTTTTATTAATGAAAAGGGAAGTAAAACATTTTATCTTAAAATTAAAGATTTACATGGAAAATATTTCAGATAAAATAGAAGAGATACATAGAAAACACTTTAAAATTGACAATTTTCATGGAAAATTAGAGTAAAGTGGTAGACATGTAAAACAATGCTAAATTAATTGAAATATGTAATAGAAACATTTTATGATAGAATTGAAGATTTATTTGTAAAATATTTCCGATAAAATTGTAGAAAATGTAGAAAAACATGTTAGAATTGAAGATTATCTTGGAAAATTTTATATAGATATAATAATGGTAGGCACAAAATTATCCCTTAGTTGATTGAAATTGGAAATATAAACACTTTCTGATAAATGTAAAGATTTACATGGAAAATATTTCTGATAAAATTGAAGAAATGTATAGAAAAACTTGTTAAAATTAAATATCATGAAATGCATGTTTCTGTTTCAGCTTCTTTCACTTGGGAATTATAGTAATTATAGCTAGTTAGAAAATCATTGAAATAAACAAATAAAACATGGTTGAGCTTTAAGTTTAAAAAGATTCAAAATTTATGACTTATCAGAATGAGTAGAGATATACTGAAATTGTACTGAGGGCCTAGGTAGTGATAATTATTACTATCATTGTTGTTGATGTCAAAGCATTAGACTGCTGAATTTTATGCTTTTAGATTAGGGATTATTGTGGTCATGAACAATTTTAAATGTTCAGAATAAAATCGTGATTTATCAGGCTGCTTGCACATAGAAAGATCAGAATACAGATCATTTATTAATAAATTTAACTATTCACATAAATGTACTGAATAATGACTTTGGATAACATTCAGTAATAAATTTTTGGAATTCACTGCTGAAGTAGAGACCTACCGCTTTTATTGAAGGCTACTGGCACACTAAAAGGAATGTTAAACCAATAATAAATCAAATATCAATGCAATTAAAGACTAAACATTTGTTCTAAATTAAATTTTGACTAAACCACAGTTTAAATAAGAGTTCTAGGAAGAGCATTATATGTAATGTCTAAAGAGCCCTGTGTAGGTATATATGTTTATGCAAATTGTTATGTTGTCGTGCAGTAATTTAAATCTTATTAGCTGATTAGAGTGCTGATGTATAGAAACAACTTTAACATATATTAGGCAGATTTACATAATTGAAGAGATGATATTTAGAGATGCTTCCATATGCTAACTAAGGCTGGAAACACAAACTAACTCTATTGTAACAATTGGTCAAGATGGTATAAAAATTAATGTTAATCTTATACTTAGAAATATTTATAACAAGTGCTACTACAGAAACCTACATGATTTAAAATCCAGAGTTGTAGAGCCAAAACCACATAGATACATCCACAAAACTCTCCTGCACCTAAAGTTCAGTGATTGTTGCAGAAGAGTGTGCAGATATCTTTTAAAATCCAGATTAGAGAGTTTGCTGTAAAGGTGATAGGGACAGGGGAAACAGGATTGAAGTCATGAAGGGATAGAGAAATCAAATTCTATATTTTTAATACATATACCAAAATGTTCCAGTAATGAAGTGAACAAAGTATAAAAATTTTAAAAGTAAAACTCAAAGAATATTCCCTTTAATTTTTTGTTTTTTGTTTTTGTCAATTGTCACAAGGGAAGTTATACCAATCCACATGCAAAGGTGTCAAAGAGAGGTAGTGATATTTGAAAATGCCAGTAAAAAAAGAAAAAAGACAAACAATACTAAAGAGTTCATGAAGCCTGAACTACATTAAGATAAGAAATATATTAGTTCAGAATAAAAATTCTTTACCAACTGATGAAAGAACTAAATAGGGAGCTATCTTCAAAAATGAGAGAAAAAATTTTGAAAACTGAATTGTTAATTATCAAAAATAATACTTATACTATTAAAATGAAGATGCAAGTAAAATTTAGAAAAATGTACAAAATTTACTCTACTTTTGAGGTTTAAAAGTCATTATATATATGTGATATTATCATTAAAAATGTAGATATATCTTATGTTATGCATATGAGGTGCAATTGCCAAATAGAGAGAATAAAAGTTTCCAGGGTTTGGGAATGTTAGAAAAAACAGACTCTTTGTCAGTACATCAGGTTAAGTCATTTTTAAAATAATTTAATAAACTCTATTAAATTTAGGAAATACATCCTCTATGGCAAATAAATACATCTTGTATTCCTTTAGTCTCATTGTTTTAAGGCTCAAATTAGAGACCATTTAAATACAGCATACCATAATCACATGTAAAATTATCATGTAGTTAGCAGTTTGCCTACAGTATGGAGAATCCAATTATACCACATACATGAAGCTATTAATGGGAATTATTTCTTCCAACAAAAGTAAAATTAAAGAAGAAAAATTTCTATGTATATTAATATAATATTTTTCTCTGAACCTTTACGTAATCAAATGTTGACATTTACTACAAAATTAACCAAAAGACAATAATAATGTATCAAAACATATTAAAAAGTTACAGGAAAAGTAGAAAATCACAGCCATTTGTATTCATAATACTAGGAAATCCAATCAAATCATTTAAAGCTACCTTTGAATTTTAGATAACTTTAATCATTAATTAGCACTACAGTTTTATGTAAAATTTATGTATTTAATGTACACCTTTTGTGATGATTAATATACACACTAAATCATACATATAACATGCTAAATATATTTAATATTTTTGTGGGTATATATGTTTGACCATTTCAGAGTAGTTACCTCTCAGGGAGTCAGTCCATGAAAAAAATTTCCCTATCTAAGTAGCCACTAGTTGTCTTTTTCTCTTGTTCTATAAATAGGGCCTCATGGGAATTCCCCCATCTATACTACATGTTCACAGGTAGTATTGTGTTGGTTTTCATAACATTCAAAATATGTAATCCTTACACAGAATAATTTCATTATGCTTTATGCCAGTAGTTAATTAAGATATTATGTGCTCTGCTATTATCTATATGTTTTAATAACTTCTTTTCTAATTTAAATTTAATATTTTTAAAAAATCAAGTCTACTACCCATTTCCTTTTCCAACTACCCCAGTTCCACCACTCTATCACAACTTCAAGTCTTTTTGTTTTATTTTTCTTATTTCATCCACTCAGAGCTGCCTGTATATAAATGAATGTTGGACCACATACTGGGAAATTGGTGGCCAGATTCAAAATAAAATTTTAAAAACATCTATTTCTTTTCAGCTAGTGATGACACTTTTTGACCACCTTCCCAATTCACACTGGGAACCTGTTACTATTTTGATCATGCAATGGTTTCATACAGATTCTTACAACTACTGTGAGCTTATATGTGTCCTATTGTATTAAAAATGGTTGTTGGAATTATGTATTGCTTCTGGCTATTTCTTTGCAATTCCTCTTCCACAATAATCTTTGAGCCTTCAGTGGAAGAATACTATGTAGATAACACATTTAGATTGGACACTCTGCGGGCATTTATTCTATGTATGTGACCAATTATCAGTTCCTCTTTCACTACTGTCTACTACTGTGAGAAGCTTCTCTGATGAGTATTGAAAGTCTTACTTAGCTATATGTATAACAATTAGTAGTTAGAAGTCTCTTTAATATTATCTTTATTTAGTAGTATAAGTAGTAGGAGATTCTCCTATGGCTTATGATCTGTTTTCACACAGGATCTTGGACTTATAAAGGTGTAAGACATGGCTTCTATTTTGTAGCGATAGCCTTATTATTTGCATTAATATTAGAAAAGTGCACACCCATTTTAAAGTCAGAGTTTAATTATAAACATATTGAGTTCCAGTTGTATAGCAGGCAAATGTAAGGCTCAGATTGACCAAGTTACAATCAAGGTTAATCATAAAGTATATTACTTTTTTACCCAAAATAGTGTTTATTACCATGGATCTAGGGTGTGTCTAGAGCATAATATAATAATGTGAGCAGCATTTAATAGGCACTCAATAACATGATGAAAGCCTGGCTTCCACACTTCAGGAAGATGTATCTTTTGTCCTTCATCAACTCTTCATCCTAATTGTTTAATGGGGAAAGTTCACTCCAGTTGTGTTCACCAAGATTTCATGCTCTTTTAATATTTTGCCCAAAGTTCCATCCATCATTCAAATACAAATTTAAGAGAGGATTATTCCCTCATCCAAATGTGCACTCTTCATCTGTTTCCTCTTTAAAGCAATCAGCCCACTGGGAACACGGAGCTCCTCTGTTGGATATGAGGACAAGTTCCGGAGTGTATTAATGTTGTCTCCTGAAGCAATAATAATCATTAAGCTCTGAAAACAGTTAAAGCTTTAGGTTAAAATGAAGTCATAATAATGTGTTGCTGGTGACAGAGTCTAATGATAATGTTAATCGTGAGGACAGTAATAATGACAAATTACAATGTGACAAAAAGTTGAAAATGGAAGGTGATGGTGTTGATGCAAAAATGAGACAGTTTACAGCATTGTAAGAATTGAGAACATTGTTGATGCTCCTTTCTCTTTCCTTGGCCTGAGTATATGCATCAAATAGAGTGATAGAATATGCATCTTTCCTGCTGCTCCAGAAAAATTTTTTTTTCTTCTATTTCAGAATAAAACCATCTTAAGCTAAATGAATGTAACCCTTCTGTCAAACTTTGGTAATTTAAAATCCTAGAAAAGTCACTGCCACTGTGGCTCTAGGCCATTATCATTTGTTGCCCTTCAGGTACATTCTTTTACTTCTTGGAAAGTTTTCAAAAGCTCTTTGGAGCCTAGTGATTTGCTTGCTGGTAAATTTAGTTTTCCCACTTTTCATATGTCCAACAGTATTTTTGCTGTTAAACCAACAAATATAAATCTCTTGTTCACTTCATTTTGAATGACTCTATTGAGATAGTTTCTGTTTCACTTCATATCCATTTTAATGGTAGTTTCTTCTTTTTCTTTCTTTCTTTCTTTCTTTCTTTCTTTCGTTCTTTCTTTCTTCCTTTCTTCCTTTCTTTCATTCTTTGTTTGCTTTTGGTAACCTCAGTGAAAATGGGAGGCTGGCCTTATGTTTTCATTTTACCATCATTTACCTTGTGTACAGATGAAGATTTCCAGTCATGCAACATTCACATAAATTATTTTCAATGGCCCAGCCTCCTGACTCATTGTTGCAAAATGTTAAATAGAAATGGACTTGGGACAGATCAGTAACTTACCTAAAATAGCAAGGTTAAGGTAATGACTATGAAAGGATTATGACTCACAAAAATATATTTCAGTTCTCAAAGAGTGTGCATCCATTGTTCAGAAAGATACATATATTTACACTAAAATCTATATAGCAGAGAAATAAATTATTTAAAGATACTGAAAAGAAAAAGCTCATAATATTCACCAATAAATGATCTAGAAGGTAATAATATCTGTAACAGACAATGTGACTTTTTTTTATTTTTTATTTTTTTATTTAAATTTTTATTTTCTATATTCTATGTTTACATTCCAAAGGCTTTCCCCTTTCCCAGTTCCCCCCCACCATACGTCCCATAATTCCTCTCCCCCCAACTATTCCCCAATCATCCCCCCCCATGATTTCTCTGTTCTGGGTCTACAAAACTTGATCCAATGTCTGTGACTTAAGGATATGTCCTGAAGGTCCAACTTCATTTCAAATGGTCACAAGAAAACTCCATTATTCAGTAAGAAATAAGCAAATGGTATTAAAAGGAAGTGAATGGTGAAAGAAAGGTTCCTTTTCAATGGCATTTATTCATGAGGAAGAAAACAATAACAAACTAAAATGGCAATCACAGGAAAAGAAAAACAAAAATATTTTGGAAGTCCCATCTGATGTTAAAACTAATAAGCAGAAATGAATGCATTTCTAAAAAGCACCAGTTTCATACTACAAATGTTTTAAGCTATATGGGAATGAAATAGAAAGACTTTTTTAATGTCAGAATCATATTTGATTGAAATTTATTATCTGAAATATATAAATGAGACAGTAATAGAAGGACAAGTGAAATTTCAGAGTATGCTTGCCTTATTTTCTATTGTAGTTCTTTTCCTCCTATGTTTTTGGTCCTGTGTATTCAACCTAGGGACAAACATCAAGCAAGCAATCAAACTTGTACTGCACCAATCCTATATTAGGTTTTAATGAAACAATTACTATGTAAATTCAGTATTTTCATTCTTATATGTTAAATATTTGTGTCTAAGCAAATACGCAAAGATTGAATTATAAATTTGTTCATCATAGATGTTTTCAGTATACAAATAAATCTGAGAATTAAATGATCTTTCTTCCTATATTCAAATGTAATAAGATGAACATAACTAATCTCAATAATAATAATTTAAAAGCTAAAAAAGCAAACGATTATTTTCAGATAGATTTCTATTTTAGGCAAGTTGTTGAGTTACATAACAGTAAGATTTACCATTGTGAAAAGCAGCAGAAACTAGTATATTTTCTTTAGGTTTTGTGAAACATATTCTAACAGATAATTTTTCTTTACTTTGTCAATAGATACTCACAATCAGGCTCACTGAAATTTAAATGAAAATTAAGTTATATTTGTTATAATATATAAAGAGAATGATATGTATGGACAAAATGATATAGCTGAATAAAGAGTAGAGATTGTTCAACCCAGTGGAAAGGTATTAATTTCAATAAATTCATTTGATAATGTATCATCAGTATATGTGGTCATGTAGCCCATTAGATATTTTACCGTTTAAGATAGCAATGTATGTTTGAATGTTTGGCAAATGAAACTCCCCATCTTTATAATATTTTTTTATTTACTACAATCCTAAAATGCATTCATGTGTCTTAACATTACAAAATATCTAACGATACTATGCATATAAAATCAGCTGAGCATGAGTATAAATTGATAATTCAGAGTAACAGCCTTAAAAAGCTTGTGGGATTCTTCAGTATACCATCACTTTTTTTTTTGGTGTTTTTTCTTTTCTTTTCTATTTCTTTTTTTTGAACAAAAAAAATTATTGGATATATTCTATATTTACATTTCATTTCCCTTCTTTTTTGTTCCCCATACCCCTAAAGTCCCACATGCCCTTTTCCCTCCCCCTGCTCCCTCATCCACCCCTTCCCACTTCCCTGTTCTGGCATTCCACTACACTGATGCAATTGATCCTTTCCAGCACCAGGGTCTATTCCTTTCTTCTTGTCAGACATCATTTGGTATGTGAATTGTGTCTTTGGTGTCCCAAGATTCTAGGCTAATATCCACTTATCAGTGACTACATACCATGGGTATTCTTTTGAGACTGGGTTACCTCACTTAGTATGATGTTCTCCAGCTCCATCCATTTCTCTAAGAATTTCATGAATTCATTCTTTCTAATGGCTGAATAGTATTCCATTGTGTATATATACCACATTTTTTTAATCCATTCCTCCGTTGAGGGACATCTGGGTTCTATCCAGCTTCTGGCTATTATAAATAAGGCTGCTATGAACATAGTGGAGCATGTATCCTTATTGCATGCTGGGGAATCATCTGGGTATATTCCCAGGAGTGGTATGGCTGGGTCCTCCAGAAGTATCAAGTCCAGTTTTCTGAGGAACTACCAGACTGATTACCAGAGTGGTTGTACCAGCTTGCATTCCCACCAGCAGTAGAGGAGTGTTCCTCTTTCTCCACATCCTCACCGACACCTGTTGGCTTCTGAGTTTTTAATCTTAGCCATTCTGACTGGTGTGAGGTGAAATCTCAGGGTTGTTTTGATTTGCATTTCTCTAATGACTAATGATGTTGAAAATTTTTTAAGGTGTTTCTCATCCATACGAATTTCTTCAGGTGAAAAGTCTTTGTTTAGCTCTGTACCCCATTTTTAGAAAGGGATATTTGGTTTTCTGGGGTCTAACTTCTTGAGTTCTTTGTATACATTGGATATTAGCCCTCTGTCGGATGTGGGGTTGGTGAAGATCTTTTCTCAACTTGCTGGTTACTGATTTGTCCTTTTGACAGTGTCTTTTGCCTTTCAGAAACTTTGTAATTTTATGAGGTCCCATTTGACTATTCTTGATCTTAGAGCATAAGCTATTGGTGTTCTGCTCAGAAACTTTCCCCCTGAGCCAATGTCCTCAAGGGTCTTCACCAGTTTCTTTCCTATTAGTTTTAGTGTGTCTGGTTTTATGTGGTGGTCCTAGATCTACTTGGAGTTGAGTTTAGTGCAAGGAGATAAGAGTGGATCAATTCTCATTCTTCTGCATGTTGACCTCCAGTTGAGCCAGCACCATTTGTTGAAAAGACTATCTTTTTTCGACTGGATGTTTTCAGCTCCTCTGTCAAAGATCAATTGGCCATATATGTGTGGGTTCAATTTTGGGTCTTCAATCCTATTCCATTTATCCACTTCCCTGTCACTGTACCAATACCATGCAGTTTTTAACACTACTGCTCTGTATTATTACTTGAGGTCCAGGATATTGATTCCCCCAGAAGTTCGTTTACTGTTGATGATAGTTTTAGCTATCCTGGGTTTTTTGTTATTCCAGATGAATTTGAGAATTGCTCTTTCTAACTCTGTGAAGAACTGAGTTGGAATTTTGATGGGGATTGCATTTAATCTGTATATTGCTTTTGGCAAGATTGCCATTTTACCTATATTAATCCTGCCAACCCACAAGCATGGAAGATTTTTTCCATTTTCTGAGGACTTCTTCAATTTCCTTCTTCAGAGACCTGAAGTTTTTGTCATATAAATCTTTCACTTGTTTGGTTAGAGTCACACCAAGATACTTTATATTGTTTGTGGGTATTGTGAAGGGTGTCATTTCCCTAATTTCTTTCTTTGCCTGCTTATCATTTGAGTATAGGAAGGATACTGATTTGCTTGAGTTGACTTTATAACCAGCCCCTTTGCTGAAGTTTTCAAGACAGGCTTTCTCTGTGTATCCCTGGCTGTCCTGGAACTCACTCTATAGACCAGGCTGGCTTTGAACTCAGAAATCCACTTCCCTCTGCCTCACTAGTGCTGGGATTAAAGGTGTGCATCACCACTGCCCAGCTTACAATCACATTTTCTAAGAATTTCTTCTATGGGGTGCATATTATAATGTAATTAACAAATAAAAGCAGTTTCCAATGAGGGTAACTGAAAGATAATAGCTAAAAGCAAACTAAAACTCTAACAAGAAATGCATACAAATAATAAATATATTAATATATCATAATATGCAGACTTTCTCAGACTGAAGTGTGACCATGATGGGCAGAAAACTCTAAGCACAAGGGCTGGTTAGTTGTTATATGTGAAATTACAGACTTTGTATCTTACATAAATTGTAGAAATTTTATATTCTCAGATCTACAGTTTTTAACTCAATGAAAAATGGAATAATATTTTCCCCTCAGGAAATGTGAAAATTATCAAACTACTTTGTCCTCTCTGACAAAATGATCATCCTACGTTGTGGATGGCCCTGGTACTATTGTATTTTGATGTTACTTTTACTTTCCCAGGAGCAGTTGTCTCGAAGGAGGAATGAGTCATATTCTCAGATGACTTCTTATGAAATATGCCCTAACAAATAAAGGAACTAATCACTGGGTGAATAGGCAGGACTTCTGGGTTGGACTGGGAAGAGAGTAGGCAAGAGAGAGCTAGGAGCTTTAGGACAGTGAGAGTAAGAGGACAAGATGTAGCTATCGGTGTCTCCTGGGTTAGATGACAAATCCACCAGGATTGGCACCAAAGGATTTAGAATAATATGGCTTACAAAATTAGCGTTCTAGTTGCTGCTCCCAGTGATTCCATTACCATTGTTAGTGAACTAAGTTTGTGTGGTGTATTCCTTCACGCAGAGGCTTGACTGGGTTCTAGAAAGCAAGGTATGGTGGCAAAGTTTGGGTTTGCCAGAAGTACACTACTAAAGGCCATAGGAGATTGAAAGCATGGGGCTGGCATTATAGAAACCCACTGGGGGGAATTTAGCAAGCTGGGTGGAGATATTTCAGAACTCTAAGTCAGAGTCTCCATGAGATGAGAACAGGTTGTAACTTAACCTTTAAATCTTTAGTGAACAAATGAAAGAAAGTATAATTGGCAATTTATCTACCCCAGATTAGTGAGGATTCATATTCTGAGTTAATGATGTGTATCAATGAATCCATATCACTTAGCTTACTACATCTACTACTAATACAACAGAGGTTATGCAGTTTATCCCTAAATTTAAAAGAAAATGAACCACAAATATTTATTGTAATAAAATGCACCTACCAAAAATAGGAATCATAACATGGTACTTTCTGCTCAAAACATGAGCAGTGTCGTGATATATTTTCTTTCCATTCTGTCATTAGTGAAGAGTTTTTCAGATAGTGAGGGGTCAAGAATTTTATTCCTTTTAAATTCAAAATATCTTAGTTCTGCTCATGTAGGATCATTCATTGGTCGGGTAAAATATCTGCAAAAATGAATAGAACATTATCTCCTGTCGAAACAGTGGATTGAATCTTCATCACATCAATGTGAAGACACATGGAAATTCTCAGCAACATTTAATAATGAAATTACAAGAAACCAGTGGCAACGCAGCAATCAGTCATCTGTGGTGGAATGTCCAGGCTCCATAACTTATAAGTAGTCAGGGAAATGCACTTTCATCTCTGCTCAGAGAAAAGTTACAAAGTGGCTGAGCTTGATCTCATATATATCACAAGATCAGAGTAACCCTTTCAGACACCAGGATGTCTAATGCTTTGTCTAATAGAGAATAACATCATCTCACCTTGAATGTCAGGCAGCATCTGAAGGCCAAGAATTGCTTTTTTGTTCTTTCCTTTTAAGTCTATCATTTTAAAGTTGATATAATTGTAACAAATTTTTATCTGACAAATCAAGTTCTAAATTAATAAGCCAATAAAAATAGGCTAAATTGTTGGATAATATAAAATATAAAATAATATATTTTTGTACTAAATTATGGCTTAAACAATTTTAAATTTAAAAATGTAATATCATTAACAAAGGGGGGGTAAATGAAAAAGTACATGCTTGACTTACATATCTCCTTAGATGCATTTTTCATGGAATGAACTTTCAATAGGAAAGGTGCTTAAGAAAACACTCAATATAATTTTATATTACCTCTTTAGAAGGCTTTTCTTCATTATTTCACAAATATCTTACTGGATATTTGTGGAAAATTATTGGGATATAGCAGGTATAGTACTTAACGTAGTTTTAGAACCTGACAAATTCCCAGAGATCGTCCTTATGTTGCAGTGGACTCACAAGTCTTAAATTATACCTTTTTTGAGGCCCCTATCAGTTCTTCAGTGTGTAGGAGCACCATCTACAATGTCCCTTATTCTACTTATGATTCTCACTGTGTCTTTGTATTCTCTATCTTTTATTTCCCATAATCCAGATGAATTATTGTAGTCTTCATTCATTTAACATAGGCCAGAGAGATATGTTGGTGTTATGCTTAAAGAAGAAGCACCAGCTATTTGTCATCTCTCCAAAATATGTAATGATGAATGAATTAATTAAATATTGAACTCCTCAAAAATTCCAATTTAATATAACCATTCAGAAATTTAGTCTATCATTGTTTTCTTCCTTTAATTAATATTTGTTATTCTGAGCACTTTGTATCCAAGCATTGTATTGCATACAATGTGCTCTTCCCATATTACATATTACCCCACTGGCTTTTCCTTATCACTGCCTCCTGTTACTTCAAGGCTGTCATCTTATTATCTTCATCCTTTATGGTTTTATTTTGTGTATTTTGTCTTTCATTTGCATCAGGGGATGTCTGTTCCTTCTACTGAAAGTCCATAGCCCTTTGTCTTATTAATTTTAGGTGTTTCAAATTTATTTGCTTTTTTCTTTTCTAACCTTTGATAAGGAACCATCCTGAACAAATTTCATTAATACTTACTACATCATTTATAATTTTAGGTATAGCATAGATAAACTTTATTCAAAACAGTATTATTTACAAGAATAAAATTATGAAAATTTCAGAATAAATTATGGAAGATATAGAAGGATTTTAAAGTTAGTATTTATAAATAAAAAAATATTGAGTAAACCTATTAATCCAACTACAATATTGGTGGTTTTAACATCATTTCGTAGGAAATATTATTTCTAGGT
The DNA here is from genome assembly GCA_964023405.1 of Apodemus agrarius. Lineage (NCBI taxonomy): Eukaryota > Metazoa > Chordata > Mammalia > Rodentia > Muridae > Apodemus > Apodemus agrarius. The sequence continues at coordinate 139,498,173 of OZ030011.1, forward strand.
TAATACAAAAGTACTTCAGATTTTCTCTTTTACTTTATATTAGGGAATTTGAATAACTTTTTTCTAAGAGTAACTATATGACATTTAAGGCAGGAACTTTATGTGCCCTGATCAGAAAGCTTTAGAGAGATCTCTACAGTTCCAAAGCCCACAACATTTACACAAAAACCCACATTTACTTGATATGTTATACTTATGACAATGAAAATCAATTTTGAAGAATAATCACATCAGTTTATATGCTAATTACAAAAGTAAATCAAGCATAAATTAAATGTTTAGTTACATACAGAAAAGCAAGATATGTACATAACTAGCAGCCTATGTGATGGTTACGCTGGGTATCAAGGCAATTCCATGAAATATATATTTTGATGTAGAGTAGTTGACATCTAAATATCTGGGATAAATTAATCTAGCCATACTTAATTGAATATGTTGACTTATCATAAAATAAATTGCAAAACTGAAAAATATCCTATATGAATAAAAATATACCTGCATAACATAAATGAAACAATTTCCCTACTTATATTCAGTGTTATTATCCAATGGTCACTATTCTTTGATTAGATACTTGCTATCCATTCAAACAAACATAGTCCTGGCAAAAATCTAATAAAATTATTTTAGCTCTCCTAATCAAACCAAAGAAAATATATTGACAGTTTAATCATGAAAACATACCCACAAAATCAAAGACATGTGTTTATCTAGTTTTGAGTCATTGTTAAAGGAGTTGATTTTCATGAACTTTTTTTATTCCAAAAGCAATTTTGATCTACCATGTTTTCTGAATTCCCTGTTTTCTAAATTCACTTTTATTTCTTCCTTCATGTTCTTTTTTATTAGAAATCACTGCTTTTTCAAAACAGAAAAAGTCACATAATTATTGTTCCATCAATACCTTGAACTTAGAAGCAAGTATGTTAGGTCAAGCAAAGGTATAACAAAATCTTACATTAAAAAAAAATCTCATTCCCATGTTATTACTTAAATGTTTATTTATATTAATTTTAGAATATTTTGTTATATTATAAGACTGTTGTATGTCTTCGCATGTTCTATTGTATTATAAATCATTTTTACTGCCCCTTCTAAGCCCTCAGGCATTAAATTAAAGTCTAACAAGAGTTAGAGAAACTGTGGTATATGTAACAAGTTGTTAAAACAGTGGCAGCTTGAAACAGTGCATTTTCTCTAAATGTCTGTGCCTTGGAGGTGGGATATTCTCTGTTCCATTTGTTATCTTAGTTCTTTTGGCAGGATCTCTGGATGCTGCCAGAATTCATGTCTTTAAAATGAGGGAAAGAGGTCAACAGTTTTGCATTTGTTCGCTGGTTTTCTGGTTGTTGGGGGGAAGTTATTCCAATCCTCTATACTAGCAGGTCACATGTATGTGGCCGTTTCACCATAGTTGCATCTGTTTCCTTACCATTAATCACCCCTTCTAATTTTCCCCAATTCTCTTGTTTTCCCTCTCCCAGCTATCAGAGAATGCCTGGATTCTGAAGTTATTATATGATTTAGTCAAACTCCATGAGACTAATTTCAGTTTTGACTACCACACCATCAGAGTAACAAGAACCTAAATTTATTCCTGAAATTTTTAACACTCCTCCCCTTTTCATTGAGTAAAGCCAAAGTGCATTTGTAAGTCCTAGATGTGTTGAAGAATCCTGCTCCCTTCACTAACACATGGTTCTAAAAGAAATATAACAACACACAGCCTACCTTATCTTTTGTTCTTTCCTGTCCTATATCCTATAGGGAACACACTTTTCCCTCATGTAACCTTCTAGGAGAATGTTCCTTTTCTTGTAGTAAAGTTGCTTTTGTTTCCTTTTTTATATTTTATTATAGGTGGATTTTGTCAATTGGTGTTTTATTTATTATAAAACCAATATCTCTTAGTAATACTATTTATCATGACTTTCTTTTTGACAGGATATTCTAAGAAGCAGATTATATATATATATATATATATATATATATATATATATATACATACATACATATACATATAACCGAATTTTCTCTTGGAGTCAATGCTTATAACAGTAAATATGGAAGGAACAGAAAAATGGTATAGCACTTTCAAATGCATGGAAGAACTTAGGAACATGAAAAGGATGGAAATGAGAGGGTAGGTTGGAAATAACTTGTATATCATGTATGCCTTTTAGAATCTAAAAGTGTATGACGTAGACATGAAGTATCAGCATTCATCAGGGGGATCTCCAGACACTTAATAATGGTGATGCTTTAATGCAGCATGACCTGAGAAGTAGCCTTCATGATGAATGAAATTTGAGAGCACAGAAGCCAGTATTCCTGTACTTTCTGATGGCTGCAATTTAAGTGGAGCAGTCTATGGAAGTCATATTTGATCAGGTTTTGTTTTTATTTCTTTTTGTAGTTGCTGTTTAGGAACACTATCTGTATGTCTTTTTCTACCGATGTTTGTCTAGAAGTCCACTCACTCTAATTGTTGTTGGGGAAAAAGTAAAACTGTAATTTTGTTCTTGAATATTTGTTTAATGTATAGGAGGTTTATTATAAAAAGACAAAATGTTATTTTTCTTATATTTGTGATGTTACTATCTTAAAGAGCAGAAAACTGTGGCAAGAAACATTAAGCTCTTCAATTTTTAGTACACGATTTAAAATGCAAGGTTATCCACTTCTTTCCATTAGCCTTCATCAGTCTCTCAAGTCAATAGTGGAGTTGACCACTTTGAGTATGAACTCGAAATATGCAACTTTGTACTCCACACAAACGTCATGACCAAGGGATTTTGATTTGAGGATCTTGGTTGTTTGAATTCTTGGGATATTTCTAATTTTAGGGTGAATGATTTGTTATTGCCATGTTCTTTTCAATTTAGTTAGTCTTAGTGTGAGACCTGGTGCAAAAATATTACCTAATAGAATCTTTTAAAAAAACTACATTGTGGTATTTTTAGAGTTTTAAGTAGAAAAGTATACATAAGGATGGTTTTATATAATTAAATTATTTTATTTTCATTCTAAATTTGGACTTCTTCCAGGTCCCATCTTCCAGAGTCTTTCACCCTGACTCCCCTCCCATTTTCCTTTAAGAGGGGGCTTCCCTACCCACCCACACATGATCACCTTATCTTCCCCAGCATCCCCCTTTCCTGCGCATACAGGCTCTGCAGGATTAGGTTCATCCTCTCCCATGAGGCTAGACAAGGTAGTCCTCTGCTACATCAGTGCCAGAAGCTGCAGTCAAGCCTCTATCTACACTTTCTTTGGTTTGTGGCTTAGTCTCTGGAAGCTGAGGGGGTCTGGATTATTATTATTATTATTATATTATTATTATTATTATTATTATTACTGTTTTTGTTATGGGATTGCCATCCCCTTCATCCTCTTCAGTCCTTTCCCTAACTCTTCTATAGAAGTCTCCTAAGTCAGTCCAATCATTGGCTAAAAGTATCTGCATCTATCTCAGTCAGATTTTGGTAGAGCTTCTCAGAGAATTGTCATGCTAAGCTCCAGTTATCAAGTACAACATGCCATCAATAGGAGTGTCAGGGTTTGGTGCCTGCCCATGTGGGTCCACTGGGCTCGGCCCTTTGGGGAGACAGAACATTGGGAGATTGATTGTTTCTCCCCGACCACCCACGGGGTGGGTGCTGGGTTGTACGGAAGTACTAAAACACCACTCAGGGGTGAGAAATATAGTCTGAGATGAGGGAGAACCAGAGCTGGTTTGACGTCCCTGGGTCTGAGATTAGGTCGGGCCATGAGGTTCTCTGACTCTTGAACATCCAGGCACAACTTCAAGTAGCAGAAGAGCCAAGAATTGAGTCAGGACCTGAAGGATGGATCTCAAGTTGGGTTGGTCACTGGATCTCTTGTTCTTAAGTCTCTGCCCCACTTTTGTCACTGCATTTCAATCAGACAGAAACAACTCTTGTTCATAAATTTTGATGGTAAGTAGATGGCTGCATCTCTCCACTGGTGGTGCTCTTCTCATCAGGCTCCAGCTCCCCATTGTTAGGCATTTCAGCTAAGATCATCCTTTTAGAGTCCTGAAAGCCTCTTACATCCCAGGTCTCTGGGACATTCTAAATGTTCTCACTACTCTCCAGCACCATCCCACAGCTGCGTATTTCCCTGCATTCTCTGGATATCTGATGTTTTTTTCTGTATCCACCCCATACCCATACCTGACCCAGCTCACATTCCACTTCTTCCTTCCTTCTCGCACTCCAAATACCTCCTTCCATTTTCCCCCTAAGATTATTTTGTTCCCCCTTCTAAGTGGGAGCACTACATTGCTGCTGGGATTGTAAGCTGGTAAAAGAACTCTGCAAATCAATCTGGCAGTTCCTTTAAAAATGAGAAATAGAAGATCCAGTTACACCACTCATATATATACATATATATATATATATATATATATATATATACATATATATATATATATTCATGCTCAAATATATATATATATATATATATATATATATATATATATATATATATATATATATATATATAATATATATATAATCATGCTCAAACATACTATAAGGATATGTGCTATGTTAATAGTGGCCCTATTGGTAATAACCAGAGGGTGGAAACAACCCAGATGTCCCTCAACTAAAAAGTGGATACAGAAAGTGTGGTTCATTTACACAATGGAATACTATTAAAAATGAGGACATCGGCTGGGCGGTGGTGGTGCACGCCTGTAATCCCAGCACTTGGGAGGCAGAGGCAGGCGGATTTCTGAGTTCGAGGCCAGCCTGGTCTACCGAGTGAGTTCCAGGACAGCCAGGGCTATACAGAGAAACCCTGTCTCGAAAAAAACCAAAAAAAAAAAATGAGGACATCATAAATTTTGCAGGCAAAGTGATGGGACTAGAAAATATCATCCTGAGTGAGATAACCCAGACCCAAAGGGACATGCATGTTATGTACTCACTGATAAGAGGATATTAGCTGAACAGTGCAGAATATTCAGGATTCAACTCACAGATTATGTGGAGTTTAACACTGATGGCTTTTTTTGCCAGCTATTCTAATACAGTTCAATGAGTGAAACTATTATGGAGATGAATACATACTGGATATCATTTCTCATCTAAATTGGATAATTCACTGAACTTTTACTACTACTTATTAATTCAACTAACTTGAATATGTACTATAAGCCCTCTTAACATTTGTTTTTTAGCAAATAAAGATATACTTGAACTGATTTATATCCACATGCACATAATCAGTTTCTCCTTAAACTCCATTCACTCTCCTCCCTTCACCTAGTTCCCACTTGTCCAGGTTCCCCTTCTGTTTCTCTATTTCTGATCTCCTTTATTCTCTTCTTCCATTTTTAGGTAAACTAAAAAAAATATGTTAGTTTTATCAGCCATTATAAGTAATCATTCTTTTTTGTCTTTCATTTTCATTCATGTTTCTTCATGTTCTACTCTCCTGTTTCTTTTTACTTTATTATCAGCAGTCTTAAAAGGACCTATGATTAATTTAGATAGTTCTCTCTTGTGCATTTAAAATAACAAATTTTCTCTGAGAATTGTCTTAGTAGCATCTTATTAATCTTGGCATTTTGCATTTTATTTCCCTAGTTTTTATCTTTACCCCGGTTTGTACATTTATATTTAAACATTCAGAGCTCATATCCAAAATAAGGAATGATATGAAGTATTTGTATTTCTGAAAGTAGAATATCACTGTAGGTATAATATTTTCTGTTTCCTAATGTAAAGATTTTGTTTTTCTTTACAGCTGAAAATACTTTTTTTTTATACAACATTTTCATTATCTATTCATCTATTGCAGAATACTTAGGTTTTTTCCATTTAGATGGTATTGAGAATGAAGTGATAGGGAATAGGGCCGAATATTCTTAATAATAAATAATATCTGTTCATCTATACAATTTAAACATCATGATTTTTTTCATAAAAAGACTACATTTTGCAATTCTCATGTCAATGAAGTTACTTCTTTGACAGTTTGGTTTTATAGTCACTCTTGAGAAAGGGATTTTACAATCTTCATAACATCATCCTACTAGTTACCTCTGAAGAAACATGGCTATACTAGTAAGGCTTGTGAAACTAATGAATTTCTTTTATTTTTGTTACTTAATATGGTGGCTCATACACAAAGATGAAGCAATGGATACTGCATTCCATTTGTTTTTCAAGTAAATTTACAAATATTAATTATGCTTAGATAATATACAGTTTAACTTATACCCAGGAAATTACATTGTGACTAAAATATCCTATATGCTAAAGACTGCATTTTAATTCTCAAATTGGACATTTATTAGATTTACATTTAAGAGCTATACTTAGGTTAAAAAAGCTCAGTGTGGCCTAAAGTCTGATCATGAAACTGAATTTTCACTATCTAATCAACTAAAATTTGCTACTTAGTATACAAGTATAAAAGTAAAATACTTGTGTATTATTAATTTTCCTTCATATATTTGAACTATTGTCATCTGTGTTGAATTCTAAAAGAAAAAAAATAAATCATATTTATTTTAAGAATTACCTAATCATTGTGTGTAGGTTCATCATTTTGCATAATAAAACATCCCAGAAAATATATCAATGTAATGTGTTTAATTATGAGAATACTGAATATATAGTAATTGTGATAGATTATGGGATACCTAAGTGCCAAAATATTCAGTAACTGTCTTCTAATTCAAATTTTATTTGAAATTAAGAATCTGAAATATTTCAAAAAATGACTTTGCTGATTGTTTCCACAGATCTTTGGTTAAAAATATTATTATTTCTTTACTTTTTAAATAAGATGAAAAAATTGATTTAGAGAATTCAATTAAGTTTACTAGAGTCATATATCTGAAAAATGAGAGATCAACAAAACACAATCAGGATCAATCAACAGCATACTTTAAATGTTATCATTAATTTATTTTGTGTGTGTGTCAATGCATATGTATATTTTTAGAGGGAAGTGCTTATGTATGTGGATGTCAGAGGACATATATTGAAGCTCAGTCAATTGATCAATATGTAGAGAGATAGATGTGTCTATCTATAGAAGTAGATATCTGTCTCTATGTTTTTATCTATATCTACATAGAAATCTATACAGATAGGTACATAAGTACAGATAAATAGATAATTCACAATAGAGATAGAGTATATACAGAGAGAAACTGAGACATACCAGAGAGATGGAAGCAGGAAGTAAACATTAGACATTGTCAGCAAAATTGCTGATATTAAGTCATTATAACAGAATACTATGAGCAGCTATAAAAACATAAATTAGATAATAGAAAACAAAATGAGCAACATGCAGTGAAGACAGGATTATGCTACATTGAGTCTGAATAAGCAAGAACAAACCAAATAAAAGAGCTTCCTTATTTACAAGTCCCAGAAGAATTACGAGTAAGCTTAAGAGAAACACAGGACAAAAATTCTAGAGATTTCATGGTGGGAAGAATCTCAACAGGTGGGGAAAAGAAGGGAGAGCATAAAAACAAAACAAAACAAAACAAAACAAAACAAAACAAAACAAAACAAATGAATGTCAAACATACCTGAGATTCAGATTTCATGACCTCTTGGGAGGCCATGAATTGGTTGTTTTAAAAGAAATGTGGAAATGGAGGAGATGTATTTATATAAGTCTTTGATACTGAGCATCAAATTTTATTGTGGTTAGCCATTATTTATGCATTGGATTTGGAGTCTGTATCTGAAAACATACATTTAAAAATAAAAAAATAAAAATATTAAGCTTTCCAATCAAGCTCATTCACAAGGGTACAGTTAGATTTCCAACAATACAGATCAGTCCTTAAGTTGAAAGCAAAGGCAAAATTCTGACAAAATAGATTTCTCTCTATTCTGAGTTATATCCTAATCTCTTTTGAGGGACACAACCTAATTTATTGCTGTTCATTATTCACAAGTATCATCTACTAAGTTTTACATGAATCAACAATTAATAAAATTCTTAAGTCTTTCAGAGAGGTTATGAAGCTGAGAATTCTATTATTCTATTGTTTTTCTCTTATTTTCCCTTTTGTTGAATACAGGTAACTTGGAAAATGCTGTTCATATCTATCTTTCTGCTATTTTAATTTAATGAACTTTTATTTAGCATAATCAGGGAAACGAGATGTATTTGTGAAAAGTACATCATTATTACTGAAGCACTGTATAGAATATTTAAAATTAGAAGAAAAAAGACCATAAAATGATCCTTTGTTATCATGTAATCTGTTGAAAGAAAAAAAGTGTTGATTTTATTGTCTCTGAAGTCTATAAATTGGAAGCGATAAGTTTTCCATGACATCTGAATTGACATAGACAGGATGAAACTAAGGTATAATGGTATTTCAAAAAAAGGGAATCTGAAAGCAGAATACAAAGGTGGAAGTGAAATCAGAGGCATTCAAATTTTATTTTTCTTTTCTATTAATTTATTTATTTACATTTCTAACAATATCCCCTTTCCTGGTGACCCCTCCACAAATTCTCATACCACTCCCCCTCTCCCCACACCACTTTGCTCCTATGAGGATTTTCCTCCACTCATACATTTCTGCTTCATCTCTTTAGCATACCCCTATGCTGGGGCATCAAACCTCCACAAGACCAAGGGCCTCACCTTGCATTGATATTAGATAAGTCCATTCTCTGCTACATATGTATCTGGAACCATGAGTCCCTCCACATATATCCTTTGGTTGGTGGTTTAGTCTCTGGGTGTGCTGGATGGTCCAGATAGTTGATATTGATCTTCCTATGGTGTTGCAATTCCTTTTGGCTCCTTCAGTTCTTCCCCTAGCTCTTCAATTGGGGTCTCCAAGCTCAATGACTGGCTGTGCATATCTGCATCTTTATTGGTCAGGTCCTGGTAGAGCCTCTCGGAATACCAGCCATACCAGTTTCCTGTCAACAAGCTCTTCTTCATAATAGCAATAGTGTTGCGTTTTGGTGTCTACAGATGGGATGTTTCCCTAGGTTGGGCAGTCTCTGGATGGCCTTTTCTTCAGACTCTTTTCCAACTTATGTTATCCTTGTCTTTCCATTGGACAGGAACATTTCTGTGTTAAGTATGGATGCTTCAATTCTCCATAGAAGGGAGATAAAGTAATCACAGGGTCAGAGGGAGAGAGGGACCTGAGAGGGAGAGAAGAGGGGGAGGATAAAAAAAAGAGATGGCAGGATCAGATATTAGAAGGGACAGGAGAGAAGTACAGAGAGTCATGAAGTCAAAAATATGTGGCTATAGGCATGAGAAATTTTGTGTAGCCATTAGAAAGTCTCAGACACCAGGAAAGGAAGAGTTTCTCAGAATGTTAGCCAAACTATGCAATAAGCAGAGATAGAACCTGTAGAGAAAAATGATAGTAGATAGGTATGGCCCCAGTTGAGGGATGGGGCCACTCAAACAATAGTATTCAAATTATTTAAGAGACATAATCTGCTAAAATTGGCTTAGTAATGAAAGAAGAAATACATGCAGAAAATGAGAGAAAATGGATTCTAAACCCAGTGCTTTTAACATAGTACACAAGCCTCCAGTTAAGAATGATAAATGTGGTTGACACATCGATGTCAACCATGAGATATTCTTTACATAACCATGATAAATGCTTAACTATAAAAACCTAGTTGTAACTGGATTTTGTTGTAGGTAATACATTCATAGTAATTTTTTGTAAAATATTGAAAATGATGATGAATTTATGATATAATTTTTGCTGTATGTTGTATGAGTGAAATATCTTCTCATATTTTACAATAACCTATATTATAAAGGCATGAAAGGGAAGAAAACTTTATATATAGCATCCTGTTTAGATAATGAAGAGATTCATGAAATCTGGTCAAGAAAATAGGAATGAGCTTTAAAACCTGGCTTAAAGTTCTGATTGGTCAGCTATTTGTTTTGTAAACTTAATAAAGACTATTTTTTATTTCCTTTGTTTTGCATTTTATATTTCACAAAATAAGAAAATAAGCACTTAATATTTCAGATAAGAGCATGTAAGCAGCAAAGTACTTATGAGATGAAAACTATATTACATCTGAATTAAAAAAATTCTAAATGCAGAATGTGGAAACAGGAAAAAGAAATGGCAAGCTAAATTTATCTTTGTACTAGCAACCTTGCCAGAATCTTGACACGAATAGCAAGATAGGATCCTTCCTGCTGCAGAAATCTGTATAAAGCATTTTTTTGAAAACTCAGGTTTTACTATCAAAAAGATATATATTGGCCCATTCGTACTGACTATGAAAGTTGTATTTATAATCTATATTCTATTTTTACATAATCTAATAAATTTTAAACACATTTCCTCTGGTATTATGGTCCACTGCTTTATAATATGGAAGTAGTATAAGGTTAAGTATCCACAAATGGCATAGAAACCCCAATTCTTCTCATTTAATTTAAATGTTTTCTTCTGTCGGTAAGATGTTTTGACAGGGGTTTTATGGGTATATACAGGACAATTTCTATTTCTGGCAATTTTATAAATTTATAGAGATTATATTGTTTCAACTCTATAAAGTAAGATAAGACTGTCAAAAACAGAAGTTAACCAGAGATTAGAGTTGTTTTGTTTTGGTTTTTTGAGGGTTTTTTTTGTTGTTGTTGTTGTTTTGGTTTGGTTTTTTTGTAAAGGAATTTGATTGTATACAATTGGTCACAAACCCAATTTTGGTTAACAGTATCCTGGGGACCTTGATGACTGTAAACAATGATTGTTTCAAATAGAGAATTTAAGTATTTAAGTAGAGCTCCTATAGGAAAACAATTTGCCAAAAGAGCAACACAATGAGCCTGTTTCAAAGGTAAATATGTTAACTATTCATGTCAATAGCTCATAAATATTTCTTTTTTGTTTCATACAGTAGCAGAAAAATGTCTAGGTAACATCATAGTAAACTGTTTTCCATATTAACAAGTCTTCACTATCATTACATTTATTACCTTTAGGATATACATGGACTAGATTTTGACATTTTTACCATATCTGTTGTCTAAAATTATATATGAAACATGGTAACTCTTTAAAATAACTTACATTGTTTTATATTACTACTTTCTATCTTAAATAAGGTCATTTATAAGTGAAATTTGTAAATCACAGCTTTCAAGCAATACACAGCAGAACCTCCTTAACCTGGCATCTGTTTTCTGCCCCATATTACATTCTGATTTCCAAAATTCTGCAGCTATACTGGCTGACACAGACATGAATTTGCCTTTGCTGAGATAGATGGTGAAGATATTGTCCCTATTTTAGAATAATTTGGGAGATAGTATCTACCATTTTCAGGAAGTCTGGTGGTGTAGAGCTATGCATTAGATAAAATGTACCTGGGATAATTTCACTATTACCTTTGGCTTTTTCCTTGTGGTCCTTTCTGTCTTTTCAACCCCACTTCTTGGTATATCACCCCCAACCACTAAGTTCATAACAATATGAGAACTTCAGGTTCTATCATATATGAAAATCAAACCATGATGGCATCTATCTATAACCTTATATCTCTCATTTTTCATCACTGTTTTTGACACGATTTTATGAGCTTCAGCACATATACTTATAAGTGAATGCTTCCATTCACACATGCTGCTTTCTACACACTCATCCTAACTACTTCCACTGATTTCAACAAGGCCTGGATTCTACTCAATTTGGCTGCTCTTCAAGTTATAGCTTAGCAATCCCCTTTTCTATTATGTTTCTTCAGATAATATATGAGTTCTTGCTTAACAGCTTTTGCATATTTATTTACATTTCCATGTTCTGATCTAATTGAATAACAAGGAAATATTTACTTTCATAATATTTTGAAATCTTACAAGTTGTGATGTGTGGTACTCCTTTAATAAAGTCAGGGAAAATATGTTTCTCAAGTACAAAGAAATGAGATTAGCATATGGGGGATAGTAGTGAGCACCTGCCCATCTAAGCAAACACTCTTACATATTTACCATCAGTTACTCCTTCCACTAGTTATATTCCTCAGAGTCATTTATCTTCATTTACTCTGCAGATAATCTGCATGTAGAGATATGGTTGTAGATCTCACTAAGCAACGTAGGACAGTATATAATTAAACTCATTCTTTCAACATGAAGGGAAATTTGTTTTTTTTCTGAAAGGCTTAGTAATAACAATTGGGGATTCATGAGTTAAATACAACTTTGTTTATTCCAGAAATAGCCCATTAGGAAGGTCCAGATGCTAAGTAAGTTTTCATCATTGCTCTTCAAAAGCAGAAGGGAACTTTGACTCTAAGTGTAAATTAGCATCAGGTATCATAATGAGGCTTAAGATTTATTGAGAGTTTATTTCTTCTACAACACAGAGAAAATTGCCATAACTACCATACATAACAACACTCTGACCTAAATAAATCATTGTCTTCAATGTAATAAAATATTCTTTCACTAAAAGTAACTTTGTAGAAAAGATAAAATCAAACATATTCTCGAAGTAGACCAATGAAGATACAGTAAGTTTTAAAAAAAATGATGAGTCATGTGGGGAACCCATTTAAGAATATGATAACTGTAGTATTTTGTGCAAACTGTACACTTTTTGGTAATTCTCCAAATGTCAATTTTATATAAAGATTCCTCAACAAATAATGAAGTTTACTTTTAATTATTTACTAACAAAAATATTTATATAGAGTAAACATGAAGCACATTTGAGTATTAGGTATTAAAAGGAAAAAAGGAAAAGAAGATGCTATGAGAATATATTACATAGTATCTGGACATTAGAGAATTAGTATATGTATGGTTGCTTGTCTTTGTTTTATGCCAGTTCTAAGCTATACTCTATATTATATAGTCTTTTAGATATTATCTTTATCTAGAACTAAGAATTTTATTAGAAGAATCCCAGGTCACTGGAAATATCGATGGCTTTAATTCTGCACAATTATATCCTGATATGTAACTACAAATGATGAGGAAGAATTAGAGATAAGGCATTAAAAGCTGACAGAATGTCCAGAAATAGAGCCTTATACTAAAGGCTGATTATAATTGATTTATTTTCTTTTTACAAAATTATACTGGAATAAATTTGTTTCATATAAAAGAACAAACATGAAACCCACCAAGATATAAAGTAGAGTAAAAAGCAATGCATTAAAATAACTTTAAACTGGAGAATAATATTTTTAAGGCAGATGGGAATGCATAGTAGAACAATGAAAAGGCCTTGAATCTAAGTGTAAAATTTTCAAGAAAATATATTGATCAATAATGTCAAGAGACCATACTCTTTCATTAAACTGAAAAGGCAACTTCCACTAACCTATCAATTTTTTAAAAGATTTATTTATTTTATTTATGTGCATATTGTTGCTGTCTTCAGACACATGGGAAGAGGGCATTGGATCCAATTACAGATGGTTGTAAGCCAGCATGTGGTTGCTGGGATTTAAACTCAGGACCTCTGGAACAGCAATCAGTGCTCTTAACCTCTGCCCATCTCTCCAGAACCCAACCTACCAATTTTTTAAACAATATGTGAATAATTTTAGAAGAGTACGGAAAATAGTTGTAACTATGTATAAAGTAGTTTGAAAAAGGAATAAATGAAAGTAAATCTTAATGAACAAGAACATTCTTGTTTCCATATGTGTCCCAGAGCTAAACCTATCACACAGCTTGACATACTTCAATCTTGCCCAGAGACAGCTGGTCTCACAGGAGACATGACACACCTAAGATCACAGATGAGATCACCACTATTATTCCAATACTAGGTATGACTGTAACTCGTCCAAAACCCACAGGAACCAGGAACCACAGATCAGACTGGGACATGATCCTTTCAGTTTCCATTTGTACCCCAGAGGTGAACCTATTCCACAGCTCCCTGGAACCCAATCCCACCCAGAAAGAGCTGGTATCCCAGGAGTGCTGACACACCTAAGATCACAGTCTCATATGCTCACAGGAGGGACAAGCTAAATCAGAGACAACAAAACCAGCTAACCCCAGAGATAACCAGATGGGGAGAAGAACAGCAAGAACATAAGAAACACAAATCAAGGCCATTTGTATCATCAGACAACAGTTCTTTCACCACAGCAAACCCTGAAAAATTCAACATATCTGAAAAGCAAGATTCTTCTTTAAAATCACATCTCATAATGATGATAAAGGACAACATTAAGAACATAGAACAAAAACAAACCAAAACGCCATAAAAGAAATACAGGAGAACACAGGTAAACAGGTAGGAGTCCTTAAAGAGGAAACACTTAAATCCCTGAATATAATACAAAAATCACAACCAAACAGGACAAGAAATAAAACATATCCATTCAGGATCTAAAAATGGAAATAAAAAACAAAAACAAATCATGAAGGGAGACAACCCTAGAGATGGAAAACCTAAAAGACAGATAAGAGTCATAGATGCAAGAATCACCAACAGAATACAAAAAGATAGAAGAGAGAATCTCAGGTGTAGAAGATACTACAGAAAACACTGATACAACAGTCAAAAAAATGCAAAATGTAAAAAGCTTCTAAACTAAAACACCCAGGAAATACAGAATAATGATCATAGAAGAGTATGAAGATTCTCAACAAAAAGGACCAGTAAATATCTTCAACAAAATAGAAGAAAGCTTCCCTAACCTAAAGAAAGAGATGCCCATAAACATAGAGGAAGCCTAGAGAAAACCAAATAGATTAAAGTAAAAAAGAAATTCTTTTTCCGACATGATAATCAACGCTCACCAATGGACAGATCATGGAAAGATAAACTAAACAGAGACAATGAAACCAACAGAAGTTATGAACCAAACCTATATTTGGAAGATATTCTTAGTGTGCCCATCTCCCAGCCTTGAGCAGGCTAAATAAACAATTTCCTAGAAGATTAGACTCCCTGCTGAGCTTGCTTTGCAACATAATCCACCTGAAACAAAGCAACATATTTCAGTTGAAACAAAGCTACATAATTCATTGGAAACAAACAAGGTTTGGGTCTGTGGTCTCTCCCTATATAAAAAGAAATATAGTGCTGAATATTAAATTTTGAGCCTTGATGAGAAACTTGTCTTGGTTCATCCTTCTCTTATGCCCTGTTACTTTTTCATTTCCAGCCCCCATTCTTTTTTCATTTCAAGCCCCCTTTCCGGTAATCCAGTTTGTCCTTGGTCACTGGACAGCTATGCTATAGAACATTTCATTGTAAACAAAAGGAATAAAACTTCTTCTCAGCACCTCACTCTACCTTCTACAAAACTGACCATAAAGTTGGTCACAAAACAATTCTCAACATATACAAAATGATTGAAATAGTCCCATCCATCATATCATGTCACCATGGACAAAGGCTGGTCTTCAATAACATCAAAAACAACAAAAAGTCTAAATACACATTGTAGCTGAAGAACTCTACTAAATGATAACATAGGAAAGAAAGAAAGAAATTAAAATCATTTGAGAACTTATTGAAAATGAATGTACAACATGTCGAAACTTATGGAGCACAATGAAATCAGTGCTAAGAGGAAAACTCATAGCTCTGAGTGCCTCTATAAAGAAACTGGAAAAATCACATACTAGGATCTCAACAGAATATCTGAAAGCTATAGAGCAAACAGAAGCAAGTATACCAAAAAGGAGTAGTGGCAGGAAATAATCAAACTCAGGGCTGAATTCAACCAAGTAGAATCAAAGAGAACTAGACCCAAAGAATCTACAAAACCAAGAGCTGTTTCTTTGAGAAAAATAACAAAATAGATAAACCCGTAGACATACTACCCAGAGGAAATAGGAACAAATTCAGAAATGAAACAGGAGAAATAAAGAAACTGAGAAAATTAAAATCATCAGATTCAAAAAGTCTATAATCAACAAAGCTGGAAAATCTGGGTGAAATGGGTAATTTTGTAGCAAAGCAAAATCAGGATCAGATAAACCATCTAAACAGTCTCATAACACCTTAAGAAATAGAAGCAGTCATTAAAATCTCTCAATCACACCCCCCAAAAAACCCCATGTCCAGATGGTATTAGTTTAGAATTTTTGAGACCTTTAATGAAGGTCTCAAATACTAATACTCTTCAAACTATTCCACAAAATAGCAACAGAAGGAACACTACCTAATTCGTTCTTTTTTTTTCACCTTCTTATTCATTTATTTATGTATTTATGTATTCATTCATTCATTCATTCATTATTCGATATTTTCTTTATTTACATTTCTTTTCTTTTTTTTTTTAGTCAACCTAATATTTTTTTATTTTATTTTATTTTCTATATTCTATGTTTACATTCCAAAGGCTTTCCCCTTTCCCAGTTCCCACCCACCATAGTTCCCATAGTTCCTCTCCCCCCCATCTGTTCCCCAATAATCCCCCCTCCCCCCTCGGTTTCTTTACTAAACTGGATGCAATCTTTACAGGCCCAGGGTCCTCTCCTTTCTTCTTCATGGGAATCATTTGACTTGCTATTTGTGTCTTGAGTATTTAGGGCTTCTGGGCTCATTAATATCCACTTATCAGTGATTGCATTTCATGTGCATTCTTTTGTGATTGGGTTAATTCACTCAGGATGATATTTTCCAGGTCTAACCATTTACCTACAAATTGCATGAATTCATTATTTTTAATTGCTGAGTAGTATTCCATTGTATAAATATACCACATTTTCTGTATCCATTCCTCCTTTGAGGGATATTTGGGCTCCTTCCAATTTCTGGCGATTATAAACAAGGCTGCTATAAACATAGTGGAGCATGTGTCCTTATTGCATGCAGGGGAATCCTCTGGGTATATGCCCAGGAGTGGTATGCCAGGATCCTCTGAAAGTGACATGCCCAATTTTCTGAGGAACCGCCAAACTGATTTCCAGAGCGGTTTTACCATTTTGCAATCCCACCAACAGTGGAGGAGTGTTCCTCTTCCTCCACATCCTCGCCAGCACTTGTTGTCTCTTGAGTTTTTAATCTTAGCCATTCTGACTGGTGTGAGGTGGAATCTCAGGGTTGTTTTGATTTGCATTTCCCTGATGACTAATGATGTTGAACATCTTTTAAGGTGTTTCTCGGCCATCCGAATTTCTTCTGGTGAAAATTCTTTGTTTAGCTCTGTGCCCCATTTTTTGATAGGGTTATTTGTTTCTTTGCGGTCTAACTTCTTGAGTTCTTTGTATATATTGGATATTAGCCCTCTGTCGGATGTGGAGTTGGTGAAGATCTTTTCCCACTTTGTTGGTTGCCGTTTTGTCCTTCTGACAGTGTCCTTTGCTTTGCAGAAACTTTGTAATTTTATGAGGTCCCATTTGTCGATTCTTGACCTAATTCGTTCTTGAAACCACAGTTACACTGACACTTAGGTCACACAAAGACCCAACAAAGAAAGAGAACTTCAGACAAATATCCATTATGAATATCAACACAAAAATTCTCAAAAATATTTGTGCAAACCAATTTGAGAAAAACACATCAAAATGATTATTCAACATGATCAAGGAGGTTTTCTTCCCAAGGATGAAGGGACAGTTCAATTATGAAAATTCATCAACGTAACACATTCTATAAAGAAACTCAAAGGAGAAAAACCACATGATCATTTCATTAGATGATGAAAAAGCATTAGACATGATTCTAACTAAACCCCTTTCATGTTAAAAATCTTAGAAAAATCAGGAATTCAAGGCACATACCTAAATATAGTAAAAATAATATAGAGCAAACCAGTAGCCAACTAAATAAAGAGAAACTTGAAACAAAATCAAAAAAAATCAGGGACAATACAAGACTGCCCTATCCTTCCCTATCTATTCAACATAGTACTCAAATTTCTAGGCAGAGCAATTAGAGAACCAAAGGAGGTTAAAGGGATACAAATAGCAAAGGAAGAAGTCAAAATATCACTATTTGCAGATGATATGATGGTATCAATGAACCCCAAAAATATGACCGGAGAATATCTACAATTCATAAACATCATCAGCAAATTGGCTGTATACAAAATTAATTTAAAAAAATGAGTAGGCTTCCTCCATTCAAAGAATAAATCGGATAAGAAAAAATTAGGGAAATGGCAGCCTTCACAATAGTCACAAATAATATAAACTATCTTGGTGTGATTTTAACTAAGCAAGTGAAAGAAGTATGACAAGAACATCAAGTCCCTGAAGAAAGAAATCACAGAAGACTTCAGAAGATGGAAAGATCCATGCTCAAGGATTGCTAGGATTAAAATAGTAAAAATGTCCATCTTGCTGAAAGCAATCTACAGATTCAACGTAACCCACCCTCAAAATTCCAGCTCAATTCTTATACAATTATAGCAATTGGTCATTTGGAATAACAAAAGCATAGGAGAGCAAAAACTATTCTCAACAATAAAATACTTCTAGGGAAATCACCATCCCAGAACCAAAGCTGTACTACAGAGCAAAAGTTATAAAAATGATTTTAGTACAGATGCAGGCAGGTAAATCAAGGGAATAGAATTGAAGTCACAGAAATGAATCCACAAAATCATGGCCACTTGATCATTGACAAAGAAGCTAAAACCATTCAGTGGAAAAATGACAGCATTTTCAACAAATGGTGCTGGTTCAACTGGTGGTCAGCATGTTGAAGATTGCAAATTGATTCATTCTTCTCTTCTTGCACAAAGCTCAAGCCCAAGTGGAGCAAAGACCTCTACATAAAAGCATATAAACTGAATCTAATAGAAGAGAAAGTGGGGAAAATCCTTGAGTACAACTGACCTCATGTTATTGAAAAGATTCTCTAATGCAAAGGACACTGTCAATAGGACAAAATATCAGTGAATGGACTGGAAGAAGATCATTAAGAATGCTATACATGATCTTTGCTCCTGTGACTGAGCAGACGAGTATACCCGAATATAAGATCACTTGGAACATGGACCCCCCAGGGCTCCACCTGCACCCAGGAGCTGGGCAGTGACACAGTCTTCTGTGCACCTACTCTACCAGGGGACATCTGCCTTACAGAGAGTCCCACAGTTACAGTGAGTCCCACGTTTAGAAGTGAGACTGCCATCATCTTTGCTCCTGTGACTGAATGGACAAGTACAACCAGCTAACCAGAGATCAGCCAAGTATAGGATCATTTGAGACAGGGCCTGCCAAGACTCCACCTATAGCCAGGAGCCAGGCAGAACCACAGCAATCTACACCAGGGGAAAGCCGGTTACCCAGGGGTACCAAGATAGACTTGCAGGCACACAGGAGGGACAAGCCCCAGCCAGTGACAGCAGGACCAACTAACACCATATATCTCTAGATGGCAAAAGGCAAATATAGGAACATTACTATCAGAAATCAAGGAAATATGGCATTATCTTAACCCAAATGTCCTACAATGTCAAGTCCTAGATACCACCAACACATAAGAAAACCAAGACTTGGATATAATATCACAGCTCATGATGCTGATGGAGGGCTTCAAGAAGGACATAAGTAACTCCCTTAAAGAAATACAGGAGAACACAAGTGAACAGGAAGATGCCCTTAAAGAACTAAAGGAAAACAAAAGAAAACAGGTATAGGAATTGAACAAAACTATTTTGAATCTAGAACAGGAGGTAGAAACAATAAAGAAATCACAAAGGGAAGCAACTCTGGACATAGAAAACCTAGGAAAGAAGTCAGGAGTCATGGATAAAAGCATCAACAAAAGAATACAAGAGATAGAAGAGAGAATCTCAGATGCAGAAGATACCATAGAAAGCATTGATATGAGTCAAAGAAAATGCAAAAATGCAAAAATCTCTTTAACTAAAACATCCAGGAAATACAAGACAAAATGAGAAGACCAACACTAAGGATTATAGGTATAGAAGAGAGTGAAGATTTCCAACTTAAAGGGTCAGTAAATGTATTCAACAAAATTATAGGAGAAAACTTGCTTAACCTTAAGAAAGAGATGCTCATGAACATACAAGAAGCATAAAGAAATTCAAACACATTGGAACAAAATAGAAATTTCTTCTGTCACATAATAATTAAAACACCAAATGTACTAAGCAAAGAATATTAATAATAAGGGGGAAAAGATCAAGTAACATAAAGATAGACCTATCAGAATTAAACCAGACTTCTCGCCAGAGACTATCAAAGCCAGAAGAGCCTGGGCAGATGTCATACAGACACTAAGGTAACACAAATGCCAACCCAGACTGCTTATATCCAGCAAATCTCCCAATTACCATAGATGGAGAAACAAAGGTATT
This sequence comes from Apodemus agrarius, assembly GCA_964023405.1. Taxonomy (NCBI): domain Eukaryota; kingdom Metazoa; phylum Chordata; class Mammalia; order Rodentia; family Muridae; genus Apodemus; species Apodemus agrarius. Next base: position 139,518,449 of record OZ030011.1, read on the forward strand.
CCATGACAAAAACCAATTTACACAGTATCTTTCCACAAATCCAGCCCTTCAAAGGATATTAAATGTAAAATACCAACAAAAGGAGGAAAAATTCACACTAGAAAAAGCAAGAGATTAATCTTCTTTCAACAAACCCAAAAGAAGATAACCACACAAACATAAAAAGTACATCAAAAATAGCAGCAAGCAACAATCACTATTCCTTAATATATCTTAACATCAATGGACTCAATTCCCCCAATTAAAAAAAAACCATAGAATAATAGCCTGGATACATAAACAGGGCCCAATATTTTGCTGCATACAGTAAACACATCTCAATGTCAAAGAAAAACACTACCTCTGAGTTAAATGCTAGAAAGGAGTTTTCCAAGAAAATGGTACCAGAAAACAAGCTGAAGTAGAAAGTCTAATATCTAATGAAATAGATTTTCAACCATAGGTCATCAAAAAAGACACAGAAGAGTACTTTCTACTCATCAAAGAAAAAAATCTACCAAAAAAGAATTCTCAATTCTGAACATCAGTGCTCCAAACACAGGGGCACCCTCATTTGTACAAGAAACTTTACTAAAGCTGAAAGCACTCATCACATCCTACACAAAAATTGTGGTTGACTTCAACACCCCACTCTCTCAATGGACAGATCAGGGAAATACAAACTAAACAGACACAGTGAAACAAATAGAAGTTTTTGCACCAAATGGATTTAATAGATATCTATAGAACATTTCATGCTAAATCAAAAGAATATACATTCCTCTTAGCACCTCATGGTACCTTCCCCAAAATTGGCCATATAATTGGTCACAAAACAGACCTCAACAGATATAAGAAGACCAAACTAATCCCATGTCTCAATATCAGATCACTATAGAGTAAGGGTGGTCTTCAATAGAAACAAATACAAAAGAAAGTCCACATACACATGAAAGCTAAACAGTGCTCTAGTCAATGATACTTGGGACAAGTAAGAAATAAGGAAAGAAATCAAACACGTTTATAATTTAATGAAATTGAATGCACAACATACCCAAATTTATGGCATACAATGAAAGCAGTGCTAAGAGGAAAACTCATAGCTCTGAGTGCCTCCAAATAGAAGCTAGAGTAAGCATACACTAGCAGCTTAACAGCACATCTGAAAGCTTTAGAATAGAAAGAAGCTAATACATCAAAGAGGATTAGAAGTCAGGAACTCATCAAACTCGGGGATGAAGTCAATCAAGTAGAAATAAAAAGAACTATACAAAGAAGCAACAAACCCAGGAGCTGTTTCTTTGAGAAAATCAACAAGGTAGATAAATCTTTAGGCAGACTAATCTGAGGTCACAGAGACAGTATCCAAATTAACAAAATAAGAACTGAAATGGGAGATATAAAAACATAATCTGAGGAAATTCAAAAATCATCACATTCTAACACAAAATACTCAACTATACTCAACAAAACTGGAGAATCTGGAAGAAATGGACAATTTCCTAGACAGATACCAAATACCAAAATTGAATCAGGATCAGATAAATCATCTAAACATCCCATAACCCCTAGAGAAATAGAAGTGGTCCTTGACAGTCTCACAATCAAAAAAAGCACAGTACCATATGGTTTTAGTGCATAATCAGACCTTCAAAGAAGACCTAAAACCAATACTCTTTATTTTAACAGCCTCATATCATTTATTATTATATATTATTTATTATATATTATTTATTATTATATGACAAGTACTTTGGCTAAATAGAAATAATGGTTCTCACATGGCAATTATATAAACCACATATTTTTCATTTTTTAATTAGAACCTTTAAATTTTAAATGAAAATTCTTTTTTTTTTCTGGTACTGTAGTTTTTTATTGGACATATTCATTATTTACATTTTATTTCCCTTTTCCTGGTTCCTGGCCCCCCAAAGGTCCCATATGCCCTTTTCCCTCTCCCTGTTCCCCCATCCTCCCCTTCCTACTTCTGTGTTCTGGTATTCTCCTACACTGATACATTGGCCATTCCAGAACCAGGATCCACTCCATCCTTTTTCTAAGACATCATTTGGTATGTGGATTGTGTCTTTGGTGTTCCGAGATTCTAGGCTAATATCCACTTATCAGTGAGTGCATACCATGGGTATTTTTTTGAGACTGGGTTACCTCACTTAGTATGATGTTCTCCAGCTCCATCCATTTGACTAAGAATTTCATAAATTCATTGCTTCTAATGGCTGAATAGTACTCCAATGTGTATATTTACCACATGTTTTGTATCCATTCCTCCATTGAGGGACATCTGGGTTCTTTCCAGCTTCTACCTATACGAAATAAGGATGGATTGAACATAGTGGAGCATGTATCCTTATTGCATGTTGTGGAATCTTCTGGGTATATGCCCAGGAGTGGTCTGGCTAGGTCCTCTGGAAGTATCATGTCCAGTTTTCTGAGGAACCACCAGACTGATTTCCAGAGTGGTTGTACCAGCTTGCAATCCCACCAGCAGCAGAGGAGTTCCTCTTTCTCCACATACTCGCCAACACCTGGTGTTTGCTGAGTTTTTAATCTTAGCCATTCTGACTGGTGTGAGATGAAATCTCAGGGTTGTTTTGATTTACATTTCCCTAATGATTAAGGATGTTGAACATTTCTTGAGGTGCTTCTCAGCCATCCGAAGTTCTTCAGGTGAAAAGTCTTTGTTTAGCTCTGTACCCCATTTTTGATAGGGTTATTTTGTTTTCTGATGTCTAACTTCTTGAGTTCTTTGTATAGATTGGATATTAGCCCTCTGTCAGATGTAGGGTTGGTGAAGATCTTTTCCCAATTTGTTGGTTGCCAGTTTGTCCTTTGGACAGTATCTTTTGCCTAACAGAAACTTTGTAATTTTATGAGGTCCCATTTATCAATTTTTGATCTTACAGCATAAGCTATTGGTGTTCTCTTCAGGAACTTTCCCCATGGGCTAGTGTCCTCAAGGGTCTTCCCAGTTTCTTTTCTATTAGTTTCAGTGTGTCTGGTTTTATGTGGAGGTCTTTTATCCACTTGGAGTTGAGCTTAGTACAAGGAGATAAGAGTGGGTCAATTCTCATTCTTCTGCATGCTGAGCCAGTACCATTTGTTGAAAAGGCTATTTTTTTCCAATGGATGTTTTCAACTCCTTTGTTGAAGATCAATTACCCATAGATGTGTGGGTTCAATTCTGGGACTTCAATCCTATTCCCCTGATCCACCTCCCTGTCACTGTACCAATACTATGCAGTTTTTAACACTACTGCTCTGTAGTATTGCTTGAGGTCTAGGATACTGATTCCCCCAGAAGTTCTTTTACTGTTGATAATGGATTTAGCTATCCTGGGTTTTTTCTTATTCCAGATGAATTTGAGAATTGCTCTTTCTAACTCTATGAAGAACTGAGTTGGGATTTTGATGGGGATTGTGCTGAATCTATACATTGCTTTTGGTGAGATTGCCATTTTAACTATATTAATCCTGCCAACCCACAAGCATGGAAGATTTTTTCCAATTTCTAAGTTCTTCTTTCATTTCCTTCTTCAGAGACGTGAAGTTCTTTTCATTCAAATCTTTCACTTGTTTTGTTAGAGTCACCCCAAGATACTTTATATTGTTTGTGGCTATTGTGAAGGGTGTCATTTCCATGATTTTCTTCCCATCCTGCTTATCATTTGAGTATAGGAAGGCTACTGATGTGCTTGAGTTGATTTTATAACCAGCCACTTTGCTGAAGTTGTTTATCAGCCGTAGTTGTTCTCTGGTTGAGTTTTTTGGGTCACTTAAGTATACTATCACATCATCAGAGAATAGTAATAGTTTGATTTCTTCCTTCCAATTTGTATCCCTTTGACTTCTTTATGTTGTTGAATTGCCTTAGCTAGTACCTCAAGTACTGTATTAAAAAAGATATGGTGAAGGGGGGCAGCCTTGTCTAGTCCCTGATTTTAGTGGGATTGCAATTTTCTCTCCATTTACTTTGATGTTGGCTACTGTATATTGCTTTAACTATGTTTAGTTATGGGCCTTGAAATCTTGTTCATTCCAAGACTTTTAGCATGAATTTTGTCACGTACTTTTTCAGCATCCAGTGAGATGAGCATGTGGTTTTTTTCTTTGAGTTTGTTTATGTAGTGGATTACATTGATGTATTTCCCTATATAGAACCATTCCTGCACCCCTGGGATGAAGCCAACTTGAACCTGGTGAATGATCATTTTGATGTGGTCTTGGATTTGGTTGGCAAGAATTTTATTTTGTATTTTTGCATCGATGAAGGTAAAGGAAATTGGTCTGAGTTCTCATTCTTAGTTGGATCTTTGTGTGGTTTTGGTATCAGCATAATTCTGGCTTCAGAGAATAAGTTGGGTAGTGTACCTTCTGTTTCTATTTTCTGGAATAGTTTGAAGAGTATTTGTATTAGGTCTTCTTTGAAGGTCTGATAGGATTCTGTGCTAAAACCATCTGGTCCTGTGCTTTATTTGGTTGGAAGACTTACTATGAACTCTTGTATTTCTTTGGGGTTATGAGACTGTTTAGATGATCTATTTGATCCTGATTTAATTTTGGCATTTGGTATCTGTCTAGGAAATTGTCCATTTCCTCCAGATTCTCCAGTTGTGTTGAATATAGGCTTTTGAAGTAGGATCTGGTAATTTTTTTGAATTTCCTCATTTTCTGTTGTTGTATTTCCCTTTTCATTTCTAATTTTGTTAATTTAGATACTGTCTCTGTTCCCTTTGGTTAGTCTGGCTAAAGGTTTATCTATCTCGCATAGTTTTTCAAAAACCAGCTCTTGGTTTTGTTGATTTTTTGTATGGTTCCCTTAGTTTCCACTTTATTGATTTCAGCCCTGAGTTTGATGATTTCCTGTCTACTCCTCCTGGGTAAATTAGCTTCATTTTGTTTCCAAATCTTTCAGGTGTGCCGTTAAGTTGCTAGTATATGTTCTCTCCTATTTCTTTTTGGAGGAACTCAGGGCTGTGAGTCTTCCTCTTAGCACTGCTTCCATTATGTCCCCTAGATTTGGATAGGTAATGCCTACAATTTCATTAAATTCTAAAAAGTCTTTAATTTCTTTCTTTATTTCTTCCTCGACTAAGGTATCATTGAGTAGAATATTGTTCAGCCCCCATGTGGTTGTGGACTTTCTGTTGTTGCTGTTTTGTTTGTTTATTTGTTTGTTTTTGGTATCAAAGTCCACGTTGGTCTGATAGGAGTCATTGGATTAGTTAGATCTTCTATTTGTTGAGGTCTGTCTTGTGACCAATTATATGGTTGATTTTGGAGAAGGTAAAATGAGGTGCTGAGAAAAAGGTATATTCTTTTGCTTTAGGAAGAAATGTTATATATATATATATATATATATATATATATATATATATACATATGTGTGTGTGTGTGTGTGTGTGTGTGTGTGTGTGTGTTAAATCCAATTGTTCCAAAGCTTCAATAAGTTTCACTGTGTCCGTGTTTAGTTTCTGAGTTCATTGAGGATAGTGGAGTATTGATGTCCCCCACAATTATTGTGTTAGGTGCAATGTGTGATTTAAGCTTTAGTAAAGTTTCTTTTATGAATGAGGGTGCCCTTGCATTTGGAGCATAGATGTTCAGAATTGTGAGTTCTTATTTGTGAAATTTCCCTTTACGAGCAAGAAGTGACCTTCTGTGTCTCCTTTGGAGTCTTTAGGTTGAAAGTCAATTTTATCTGATATTAGAACAGCTATTTCAGCTCATTTCCTGAGACCATTTGCTTGTAAAATTGTCTTCCAGCATTTTACTCTAAGGTAGTGTTTGTCTTTGACCCTGAGCTATGTTTCCTGTATGCAGCAAAATATAGGGTCCTGTTACCATATCCAGTCTGTTAGTCTACATCTTCTTATTTGGCAATTGAGTCCTTTGATGTTAAGAGATATTAAGGAATTGTGATTATTTCCTCCTGTCATTTTTTATGTTATTTTTGTTTTGTTGAGTAGTTATCATCTTTTGAGTTTGATGGGAGAAGGTTACTATCTTGATTTCTCCAGGGTGTAGTTTCCCTCCTTGTATTGGAGTTTTCCTTCTATTATCCTTTGTAGGGCTGTGTTTGTGGAAAGATATTGTGTAAACTTGGTCTTGTCATGGAATATTTTGTTTTCTCCATCTATGGTGATTGAGAGTTTTTCTGGGTATAGTAGTCTTGGCTGACATTTGTGTTCTCTTAGAGTCTGCACGAGATCCACCAAGGATCTGGCTTTCATGGTCTCTGGTGAGAAGTCTGGTGTGATTCTGATAGGTCTTCCTATATATGTTACTTGGCCTTTTCCTCTTACTGCCTTTAATATTCTGTCTTTGTTTAGTACGTTTGGGGTTTTAATTATTATGTGACAGGAGATGTTTCTGTTCTGGTCCAGTCCATTTGGAGTTCTGTAGGCTTCTTGTATATTCATGGGCATCTCTCTCTTTGGGTTAGGGAAGTTTGCTTCCATAATTTTGTTGAAAATATTTGCTGGACCTTTAAGTTTTAAATCTTTACTCTCATCTATACCTTTAATCCTTAGGTTTGGTCTATTCATTGTGTCCTGGATTTCCTGGATGTTTTGGGTTACATGCCTTTTGCATTTTGCATTTTCGTTCACTCTGGAGTCAATGGTTTCTATGGTATCTTCAGCATCTGAGATTCTTACTTCGATCTCTTGTATTCTGTTGTTGATATTTGCATCTACGACCCCTGATATCTTCCCAAGATTTTCTATCTCCAAAGTTGTCTCCCTTTGTGATTTCTTAGTTGTTTCTACCCCTGTATTTAGATCCTGGATGATTTTGCTCAGTTCCTTCACTTTTTTTTTTTTTTGTGCATGTGTGTTTTCCTGCAATTCTTTAAGAGATTTTTCTGTTTCCTCTTGAATGACTTCTGCCTGTTGACTCAATTTCGCCTGCATTTTAAGTGTTTTTTTTCATTTCCTCTTTATTGGCTTCTGTCTGCTGACCCATATTCTCCTGGAATTCTTTAAGTGATTTTTGTGTTTCCATTGTAAGGGCTTCTAACCTATTCATGTTCCCCTGCATTTCTTTAAGAGATTTGTTTATGTCTCTCTCTCTCTCTCTCTCTCTCTCTCTCTCTCTCTGTGTGTGTGTGTGTGTGTGTGTGTGTGTGTGTGTGTGTGTTCCTCTTGCAGCATCATGACCAGTGCTTTTAAATCCAATTCTTGTTTTTCTGGTGTGTTGGGGTATTCAGGACTTTCTGTGTTTGGAGAATTGGGTTCAGATATTGCCATATTGCCTTGATGCCTTGATTTCTGTTAGTAACATTCCTAGGTTCCACCTTTTGCCATCTGTTTATCTCTGGAGTTAGTTGGTCTTGTTGTTAGTGGTTGGTGTTTGAAGCTCCTGTGAGCCTGGCATTTGGCGCTGCTGTCGCCGATGGTGTCTGTGCTCCTGAGCTGGAAACCATAAGATTTCCTCCACAGGGCTCCAAATTACCTCCTCAGCTCTGCTGGGCTGGACTCAAGTCTCTTCTTGGCTTGCTGCTGGGTGTATAACTGGCCTCCTGTTTTGCCTGGCTAGGCTACCAGCTCCAAAATGGTGGCGAGTCTTGGCGGCTCTGTCAAACTTCAGGATTCCCTGCAGGACCGGAGCTTTCCTGGCTGGGCTCAGTCTGTTTGAGCTGCTCCTGCCAAGTTTGTGGTGGAATGCGAGGTTCTGTCTAACTGCTGGGCTCTCTGTATATCGTGAGCTTCCCTTGTTGAACTTTTTAGGCTACCAGCTCCACCACACCAATACTCTTAAAACTATTTCACAAAATAAAAACTGAAGGAACACTACCCAACTTGTTCTATAAAGACACATTTTTGCTGATACCAAAACCACACAAGGATCCAACAAAGAAAGAGAACTTTAAACCAATTTCCCTTATGAATATCAATGTAAAAATGTTCAACAAAATTCTTTCCAAACTAATTCAGAAATACATCAAAACAATCATTCACCAAGACCAAGTAGACTTCATCCCAGGGATGCAGGGATGTTTCAATATAAGGAAACCCAACAATGTAATCCACTATATAAACAAACTCAAAAAAAAAAAAAAACAACACGTGGTCATTTCATTAGATGCTGAAAATGCTTTGACAAAATTCTGCAACCTTTCATTTTGAAGGTTTTGGAAAAAACAGGAATTCAAGGCTTATAACTAAACATAATAAAAGCAATATACAGCAGAACAGTAGCCAACATCAAACTGAATGGAGCGAAACTTGAAGCAATCCCACTAAATCAGTGGTTAGACAAGGCTGCCCTGTTGCTCCATATTTATTCAATATAGTACTTGAAGTTCTAGCTTGAGCAACTAAACAACAAAAGGAGGTTAAAGGGATACAAATTGGAAAGGAAGAAGTCAAATTATCACTATATGCAGATGATATAATAGTATAGTTAAGCAACCCAAAAATCTCAACCAGAGATCTATATCTGAAAAACAACTTCAACAAGTCAGTTGGTTATAAAATTAACTCAAGCAAATACTATGTTCTAGCCTTCCTATACTCAAAGCATAAACATGCTGAGAAAGAAATTAGGTAAATGATACCCTTCACATTAGACCCAAATGATATATAGTATCTTGGTGATACTATATATCACCAAGTGAAATATCTGTATGATAAGAACTTCAAGTCTGTGAAGAATGAAATGGAAGAAGACCTCGAAAGATGAAAAAAAAATCTTCCTTGCTCATGGATTGGAAGGGTTGATATAGTAAAAGTGGCCATCTAGTCAAAAGCAATATACAGAGTCAATGCAATCCCCATCAAAATCCCAACTCAATACTTCATAGAATTAGAAAGAGCAATTCTCAAATTCATCTGGAATAACAGAAACAAAACAAACAAACAAACAAACAAACAAAAAATAGGAGAGCTAAAACTATTCTCAAGAGTAAAAGAACTTCTGGGGGAATCAGTATCCTGGACCTCAAACAGTACTACAGAGCAATAGGATTAAAAACTGCATGACATTGGTAGAGTGAAAGGCAGTAGATCAATGGAATAGAATTGAAGAACCAGAAATGAACCCACACACCTATGGTTACTTGATCTTTGACCAAGAAAATAAAACTATCTAGTGGAAAAAAAGATAGCCTTTTCAATAAATGCTGCTGGTTCAAGTGGAAATCAGCATGCAGAAGAATGCAGTTCGATCCACTTTACTCTCCTTGTACTAAGCTCAAGTCAAAGTTGATCAAGGAAATCAATATAAAACCAAACCCACGATTGCAACCAGGACACAGCTGGAAAGGTGCAGGTGCACAGATTCCATCTGGGGCTACCGCGCTGGGGGATGTGCTAGGCTCTCGCCCCCAGGCAGGCCCAGTTGTGCCCGCCTAGGCTCTGCTGCACTTCCCGGCGACCTTAGGCCATGCACCGAGGCAGCCTGAGGCACCCAGCTCCCAGGACCTTGGACCAGCGATAGCGGCAGGCCTCCATATTGCAACCAGGACACAGCTGGAAAGGTGCAGGTACACAGATTCCATCTGGGGCTACCGCATGGGGAGATCTGCTAGGCTCTTGCCCCCAGGCAGGGCCCAGTGGTGCCCGCCTAGGCTCTGCTGCACTTCCAGGTGACCTTAGGCTGTGCACCAAGGCAGCTTGAGGCACCCAGCTCCCAGGACCTTGGACCAGCAATAGAGGCAGGCTTCCATATTGCAACCAGGACACAGCTGGAAAGGTGCAGGTAGACAGATTCCATCTGGGGCTACTGCACTGAGGGATCTGCTAGGCTCTCGCCACCAGGCAGGCCCAGCAGCACCCGCCGAGGCTCTGCTGCATTTCCTGCACTTCCCCGCAACCTCAGGCCATGTACCGAGGCAGCGGGTGGCAGCCAGCTCGTGATCCTGGTGAGCAGCAATCATGCATAACCACCAGTAGAGAAACAACAGGTGAGCCCAGCCTCACGGGAGATTCAAACACCAGCCAGGGACAACAAGGCCAACTAACACCAGAAATAACCAGATGGCAAAAGGTAAACGAAGGAACGTCACTAACAAAAATCAAGGCAACATGACAGCATCTGAACCCAGTTCGCCTACAACAGGAAACCCTGGATACCCCAAAACACCAGAAAAACAAGACTTGGATATAAAATCACTGGTCAGAATGCTGGTAGCTGAACACATAGAAAAATCTCATGAAGAAATAGAGGAGAAAATGGATCAAAAGTTAGAAGCCTTTACAAGGCAAATACAAAAATCACTTCAAGAAATGCAGGAGAAGATGGATCAAAAAGTAGAAGACAATAAAGAGAAAGACAAAAATCATTTAAAGAAATACAGAAGAACGTGGGCCAACAGGTAGAAGCTATGAAAGAGGAAACACAAAAATCTATTAAATACATGAAAACACAATCAAGCAAGCGAAAGATCTTAGCATATCCATCCAGGTACGAAAAAGAGAAGTAGAAACAACTAAGAAATTGCAGAGGGAGACAACATTGGAGATAGAAAACCTTGGGAAGAAATCCATAGATGCAAATATCAACAATAGAATACAAGAGATTGAAGACAGAATATCAGAAGCCGAAGATACCATAGGAACCATTGATTCAACAGTCAAAGAAAATACTAAATGCAAAAAGGCTGTAACCCAAAACATCCAGGAAATCCAGGACACAATGAGAAGACCAAACCTAAGGATTATAGGTATAGACGAGAGTGAAGATTTACAAGTTAAAGGGCCAGCAAATATCTTCTACAAAATTATGGAAGAAAACTTTCCCAACCTAAAGAGAGAGATGCCCATGAATATACAAGAAGCATATAGAACCCCAAACAGACTGGATCAGAACAGAAATACATCCTTTCACATAACAATCAAAACTCCAAATGTACTAAACAATGAAAGAATATTAAAGGGAGCAAGAGAAAAAGGCCAAGTAACTTATAAAGGAAGACCTATCAGAATAACACCAGACTTCTCACCTGAGACCATGAAAGCTAGAAGATCCTGCGCAGATATCATGCAAACTCTAGGAGAACACAAACTTCAGCCAAAACTACTCTACCCAGCAAAGCTCTCAATCGCCATAGATGGATACATCAAGGTATTCCATGACAAAACCAAATTTGCACGATATCTTTCCACAAATCCAGCCCTACAAAGGATAATAGGGGGAAAACACCAAGACAAGGACTGAAACTACACCCGGGAAGAAGCAAAGTAGAAACGTCCTCTCATCAAACACAAAAGAAGATAACCTCTCGAATATAAAAAATAAATAAATAAAATAAATAAATATAATTTCAAAAATGTCTCGAGGTAATAATTACTATTCCTTAATATCTCTTAATGTCAGTGGATTCAATTCCCCCATAAAAAGACATAGATTAACAGACTGGATACGGAAACAGGACCCTACATTTTGCTGCATACAGGAAACACATCTCAGTGTTAAAGACAAACACTGCCTTAGAGTAAAAGGCTGGAAGAAAATTTTACCAGCAAATGGTCTCAGGAAACAAGCTGGAGGAGCCATTCTAATATCAGATAAAATTGACTTCCAACCTAATATCATCAAAAGAGACTCAGAAGGTCACTTCTTGCTGGCCAAAGGGAAAATCCACCAGGAAGAGCTCTCAATACTGAACATCTATGCTCCAAATGCAAGGGCACCCTCATTTGTAAAAGAAACCTTACTAAAGCTTAAAGCACACATTACACCTAACACAATAATTGTGGGTGACTTTACCACTCCACTCTCCTCAATGGACCGATCAGGAAAGCAGAAACTAAACAGGGACACAGTGAAACTAATTGAAACTCTGGACCAATTGGATTTAACAGATATATATAGAAAATTTCATCCTAAAGCTAAAGAATATACCTTTTTCTCAGCACCACATGGTACCTTCTCCAAAATAGACCATATAATTGGTCACAAGACAGATGTCAACAAAACAAGAAGATCGAGGTAATCCCATGCCTCCTATCAGATCACCATGGAGTAAGAGTGGTCTTTAATAGCAACAAAAACAACAGAAAGCCCACATACACATGGAAACTGAACAACACTCTACTCAATGACACCTTGGTCAAGGAAGAAATAAAAAAAGAAATCAAAGACTTTTTAGAATTCAATGAAAATGAAGGTACAACCTACCCAAATCTATGGGACACAATGAAAGCAGTGCTAAGAGGAAAACTCATAGCTCTAAGTGCATCCAAAAAGAAACTGGAGAGAGCATACACTAGCAGCTTAACGGCACACCTTAAAGCCCTGGAAGAAAAAGAAGTTAATTCACCCAGGAGGAGTAGAAGACAAGAAATCATCAAACTCAGGGCTGAAATCAATCATATAGAAACAAAGAGAACCATACAAAGAATCAACAAGACCAGGAGCTGGTTCTTTGAGAAAATCAACAAGATAGATAACCCTTAGCCAGACTAACCAAAGGACACAGAGACAGTATACAAATTAACAAAATTAGAAATGAAAAGGGAGACATAACAACAGAAACTGGAAATTTAAAAGATCATCAGATCCTACTACAAAGGTCTATACTCAAAACAACTGGAGAATCTAGAGGAAATGGACAATTTCCTAGACAGATACCAAATACCAAAATTAAATCAGCATCAAGTAGATCAGCTAAATATTCCCATAACCCCTAAAGAAATAGAAGGGGTTATAGAAAGCCTCCCAACCAAGAAAAGTAAGGGACCAGATGGTTTCAGTGCAGAATTCTACCAGACCTACAAAGAAGACTTAACACCAATACTTTTCAAACTATTCCATAAAATAGAGACAGAAGGGATACTGCCCAACTCATTCTTTGAAGCCACAATTATGCTAACACCTAAACCACAAAAAGATCCAACAAAGAAAGAGAACTACAGGCCAATTTCTCTTATGAATATCGATACAAAAATTCTAAATAAAATTCTTGCCAACTGAATCCAAGAGCACATCAAAACGAACATTCACCATGATCAAGTAGGCTTCATCCCAGGGATGCAGGGATGGTTCAGTATACGGAAATCCATCAATGTAATCTACTACATAAACAAAATGAAAGAAAAAAACACATGGTCATCTCATTAGATGCTGAAAAAGCATTCGACAAAATTCAGCATCATTTCATGCTAAAAGTCTTGGAAAGAGCAGGAATTCAAGGCCCATACCTAAACATAGTAAAAGCAAACCAGTAGCCAACATCAAAATAAATGGAGAGAAACTTTAAGCAATCCCACTAAAATCAGGGACTAGACAAGGCTGCCCTCTCTCTCCATATCTTTTCAATATAGTACTTGAAGTTCTAGCAAGAGCAATTAGACAACATAATGAAGTCAAAGGGATACAAATTGGAAAGGAAGAAGTCAAACTATCATTATTTGCAGATGATATGATAGTTTACTTAAGTGACCCAAAAACCTCCACCAGAAAACTTCTACAGCTGATAAACAACTTCAGCAAAGTGGCTGGTTATAAAAGTAACTCAAGCAAATCAGTAGCCTTCCTGTAATCAAAGGACAAGCAGGCTGAGAAAGAAGTTGGGGAAATAACACCCTTCACAATACCCACAAATAACATATAGTGCCTTGGCGTAACTCTCACCAAACAAGAGAAAGATCTGTACGACAGGAACTTCAAGTCCTTGAAGAAAGAAATTGAAGAAGACCTCAGAAGATGGAAAAATATTTCTTGCTCCTGGATTGTCAGGACCAATATAGTAAAAATGGCCATCTTACCAAAAGCAATATACAGATTCAATGCGATCCCCATCAAAATCCCAAATCAATTCTTTATAGATCTAGAAAGAGCAATTCTCAAATACATCTGGAGCAACAAAAAACCCAGGATAGCTAAAACTATTCTCAACAATAAAAGGACTTCTGGGGGAATCAATATCCCTGACCTTAAACAGTACTACAGAGCAATTGTGTTAAAAACTGCATTGTATTGGTACAGCAACAGGCAAGTGGATCAATGGAATAGGATTGAAGACCTAGAAATTAACCCACAGACTATGGTCACTTGATCTTTGATAAAGGAGCCACAACCATCCAGTGGAATAAAGATAGCCTCTTCAACAAATGGTGCTGGTTCAACTGGAGGTCAATATGCAGAAGAATGCAAATTGACCCACTCTTATCTCTTTGCACTAAGATCAACTCCAAGTGGATCAAGGACCTCCATATAAAACCAGACACACTGAAACTATTAGAAAAGAAACTTGGGAAGACCCTGAAGGACATAGGCACAGGGGTAAAGTTCCTGAACAGAACACCAATAGCTTATGCACTAAGATCAAGAATTGACAAATGGAACCTCATAAAATTACAAAGTTTCTGCAAGGCAAAGTACACTGTCAGAAGTACAAAACGACAACCAACAAAGTGGGAAAAGATCTTCACCAACCCCACATCCGACAGAGGGCTAATATCCAATATATACAAAGAACTCAAGAAGTTAGACCCCAAAGAACCAAATAAACCTATCAAAAAATGGGGTACAGAGCTAAACAAAGAATTTTCACCAGAAGAATTGCGGATGACCGAGAAACACCTTAAGAAATGTTCAACATCATTTGTCATCAGAGAAATGCAAATCAAAACAACCCTGAGATTCCACCTCACACAAGTCAGAATGGCTAAGATTAAAAATTCGAGAGACAACAAATGCTGGCGAGGATGTGGAGAAAGAGGAACACTCCTCCACTGTTGGTGGGATTGCAAAATGGTAAAAGCACTCTGGTAATCAGTGTGGCGGTTCCTCAGAAAATTGGGCATGTCCCTCCCAGAGGACCCTGGCATACCACTCCTGGGCATATACCCAGATGATTCCCCTGCATACAATAAAGACACATGCTCCATTATGTTTATAGCAGCCTTGTTCATAATAGCCAGAAATTGGAAGGAATCCAAATATCCCTCAAAGGAGAAATGGATACAGAAAATGTGGTATATTTATACAATGGAATACTACTCAGCAATTAAAAATAATGAATTCATGCAATTTGTAGGTAAATGGTTAGACATGGAAAATATCATCCTGAGTGAGCTAACCCAGTCACAAAAGAATACACATGAAATGCAATCACTGATAAGTGGATATTAATGATCCCAGAAGCCCTAAATCCTCAAGGCATAATTAGCAAGTCAAATGATTCCCAAGAAGAAAGGAGAGGACCCTGGACCTATAAAGATTGGATCCAGTTTTGTAGAGAAACTGTGGGGGGAGGGGGAATGAGGGGAAAGCCTTTGGAATGTAAACATAGAATATAGAAAATAAAAATTTAAATAAAAAACCAGACCCACTAAATCTATATATATATAGGTATATCGAATGACTGATACACATCTAAAGAAATGTTCAACATCCTTAGTCATCATGGAAGTGCAAATCAAAACAACCCTGAAATTTCACCTCACATCAATCAGAATGGCTAAGATCAAAAACTCAGGAGACAGCAGATGCTGGCCAAGATGTGAGAAAAATGAAAACTCCTCCACTGCTGGTGGGATTGCAAGCTGATACAACCATTCTGGAAATTAATCTGGCAGTTCCTCAGAAAACTGGGTGTGATACTACCAGTGGACCCTGTTATACCACTCCTGGGTACATACCCAGAGGATTGTCTTGCATGTAATAAGGACACATGCTCTACTATACTCATAGCAGCCCTATCTATAATAGTCGAAAGTTGGAAAGAAACCAGATGTCCCTGAATGGAAGAATAGATACAGAAAATGTGGTATATTTACTCTATGGAATACTCCTTGGCCATTAAAAGCAGTGAATTCATGAATTTTTTTAGGCAAATGTGTGGAACTGGAAAATATCATTCTACCTGTGATTCTACCAATCACAAAAGATCACACATGGTATGCACCCACTGATAAGTGGTTATTAGCCAAGAAGTTTGGAATACCCAAGACAAAATTCAAAGATAAAATGATATCCAAGAAGAATGAAGGAGAGACCCCTGGTCCTGGAAAGGCTTAATGAAACAGTGTAGGGGAATACCAGGACAGGGAAGCTGGAGGAGGTTGATTGGAGAACACGGGGATGCAAGTAGGCTTGTGCGACTTTTGTGGAGAGGGGAACCAGGAAATGGGAAATCACTTTAAATTTAAGTAAAGAATATATCTAGTAAAAAAAAATAGAAAGAATTCTATACCCAATAGAAGTTATAGATACCTTCTTGGTATATATTGTGTATGAACAGTCTATTGGGTATAGAAGTGGGGTACAGAGCTAAACAAATGATTCTTTACTGAGGGATATTGAATAGTAAAGAGGCCCATAAAAAAGTGTTCATCATACTTTGTCATCAGAAAAATGTAAACCAAAACCACCCTGAGGTTCTGTCACAAACCAGTCAGAATGGCTAAAGTCAAAACCTCACTTTACAGCAGATGGTGGCAAGGACATGCAGAAAGAGAAATACTCCTCTATTCCTGGCAGCTTTGCAAGCTTGTACAACCACTGGAAATCAATATGGTATTTCCTCAGAAAATTGGACATAGTACTTCCTGTAAAACCTGTCCTACATCTCTTGGGCATATACCTAAAAGATGCTCCAGTATATAACACGGTCACATGCTCCACTATGTTAATAGCAGCCTTATTTATAATAGACAGAGCATGGAAACAACCCAGATGTCCTTCAACAGGCAAATGCATACTGAAAATGTGGTACATTTATCCAATGGTGTACTACTCAGTTATTAAAAATAATCACTCATGAAATTCTAGGCAAATGGGTGGAACTAGAAAATAGCATTCTGAGTGATGTAACACAGTAACAAAGAACAGACATGGTATGTACTACATAAAAGTGGATATTAAGAAAAATCTTGGAATGCCTACCATATAACTCATAGATCCTATGAAGCCTATGAAGAAAGACCAAAGTCTGGATATTCCAGTCCAACTTAGAAGGGGAACCAAAATAATCACAGCAGGTAGAGGGTTTGAATGACTTGGGAGTAAGAGAGAAGATAGAGGAGGAAAAAGAGGGGCACAGGATCAGGTATGGAAGCAGAGGAGGAGATGAGGTCATGAAATTGAAGAGAAATGTGTAACAATGATCATTGGGGTACTGGGTTTAGCCACTAGAATGTCCCAAATGATAGGAAGTTAAGAGTCTCCCAGGACCCAACAGGGATGACATTAGCTGAAATATCCAACAAAGGGGATGGAGAACCTCTCGAGACCCTATTCAGAGGTTAGGCAAAGCTCCAGATTGAGGGATGGGACCAACCAACAATCTCCAAAATTTTAACCCAGAATTACTTCTGTCTAAAGAAAATACAGAGGCAAAAAATAGAGCAGAGACTGATAGAAATGCCTTCCAGAAACTGCCCCACCTGGGAATCCATCCCATCTGCAAACCCCAAACTCATAAAACATTGCTGATGCTAAAAAGTACTTGCTGACAGGAGCCTGATATAGCTGTCTCCTGAGAGGCTCTGCCAGTGTCTGTCTAATTCAGATGCAGATGCTTACAGCCAACCATTGGATTGAGCACTGAGACCCTGATACAAAAGTTAGAAATACTGAAGAGCTAAAGGGATTTCCAAATCCATAGGATGGACAGCAATATCAACAACTTAGATCTTCCAGATTTCCCAAGGACCAAGTCAGCAACTAAAGAGTACACATGGAGGGATTAAAGGCTCCAGCTGCATATGTAGCAAAGGATAGCCATATCTGGTATTAATGGGAGTGGAGGCTTTTTGTCCTGAAAAGACCTGATGCTCCAGTATAGGGGAATGGTAGTACAGTGAGGTGAGAGTGGGTGGGTTTGTGGAGGAGTACCCTCATAGATGCAGGGATAGCAAAGATTGGAAATTGATTTGAAGAGGGGAAACTGGGGAAGGGGATAACATTTAAAATGTAATTAAAATAACCAAAATCAAAAACAAATCTCGATAATAAACACAGTGACAAAGTAGTATTTATATTGTTTGATTATATGCTTGTGTAGGTGCCTAATGAGAGCACTATTGAAATATTCCATTTTCTGAATTGTGCTGACTATATAGTTATTAATCACCTCTTAGATATTAGGATTCTATTCTTTGGTTTGTTGTTTAGTTAATCTGACTACAAGCATTTTTGTATGGTCCAATGAAATTTTATCCTAATTATTCCCTCTTCTGCTTTTCAGAGTTTGGCTTAATGATTTATTCTTATTTACCTAAGTAAATTCAATTATCCTTATCCTATACATGAATTTGAATAATCACACAAAACAATTTTAGCATTTGCTTTATTTGTTTAGGTTTTTATTTAATAGAAGAAATATATTTAAAGTACAAGTGTGATTTAAAAGAATATGGTACAACCACAGTTAAATTCTTTCTTCATTTTGGAATTTAAGATACTCCATCTGTTCAAGACTATCATACTCCTCCAGTTCATTCACCTTACTTCTTGGCAAGATTTCTTTCAAATACATACATTGGAGCAGATAACTAAATTGTTCCACTGACTTTTCTTCTTTGCTAGTGAGTCAATACGTTATCAATCAGAAAATAATTATTTTATTGTAAGTTGCATACCCAAAAGAAAATTTACTTATTTTGTGGATAAAATCTTAATACATTTCTACATAGAAAGAATTATGTAGGAAAGATACAATCACTGTCATTAAGTATCCATGTTATTTAATTGGGAAAAGGTTTTGGCATTATATTTTTTTAGTTTGGTTTTGTGCGGTTTGGTTTGGTTTAGTCTCCCCCTCCCCTCCCCCAGGGAAGAAATCAAACTAATCAATGCCAGTTGCAGGAAATGTTTGGTCAAGTATTTCCCATTCAATGAAGCTGAATGATCAATTGGCAAGAATTCTGAAGATTCAAATCCTAGTCTATGCAGACATATGAGAATAATACACAATTATTAATCACTTTATACATAACCACATACAAACCTGCTATCCTCAATAAAAAGTCGAGCAAAGTGTCCAGTAGCATTTGCATTAATCATCTCTTCACCATGAATAAGATCAGAACATTCCACAGTGTTGTATATGTCTATGAGCAGGAAAGGAGTGAGAGGTTGGCTGATAATGTGTATTTCTACCCAAGGTTATTCAACTGGAAGTCTGCTATTGGATCATGTGAATGTGATTTTGTAAACCATTAACTTGCACAAGTTACATATTCACTGAAGTATAGTGTTAATGAGTTCACGTTTAAGAGTGAAATTCCTGTGCTTTTTTTAATCATTAAGTATGTTTTTTTTCATTTCCTTTGTAATAAATCTAAAACTTTTTCATTAAAAGTTCATTTTACACCTCTCTGAAATTTGGAGTTTACCCAGTGTTCAATTAAACTGGTTTAAGTGGTATATGGGGTCATAAAGATTTAGTTAGAAACATTCTTATGAAATATTGGAAACGAGAAAAACATCAGCCTCATCCAGACTAAAAGTTGAAGTCACCAATCTATACTTAGAAACAAGTAATGAGTGCATTAATTTGGATGCATGCCAAGTTTAATTTATGAAATGGATAATATATACACAATTATGATAAACTGCTTTATTCCTAACATTGACCCATGAATACTCTTTGAAAATATTAATTATAAGAATTCATTCAAGAAGTACATTCTAGTAAGCAAGACCCATGTTTGAAAGACAAAATATATACTACTGGTTTGCTAACTACATATTCAAAGAAACTATCACAAGTTGCATTGTAGATATACAATTCCTTTATGGTACAGATTACTTCTTTTGGTTCTATGGAGTCTGTTTCATAATGTAGCTTCTAATGAAACATGTCATTCATCATTGCCATTTGCCTTTTATCAATATTTTTTCTTATTTATTCATTAACTCTTAACATTTACAAAATGTAGTACCTCTAAACAGAAGCTTCTCAATTTAAAAGGGAAAACCAGTTTAGGGACATCTCATCAGTAATTAATCTTCTTTAAAAAAATCATAAAAAATGGTCTAGTTATTCATTCCAGTCATTCGCTGACAATTGCCTGATTGTAGTTTGGATCTTATTCTATCTGAAATCCTTTTGTGCTGAAGGCTTTCTCTATCTTCTGTTTCACAGAATTGTTCAGACCCTTGAGGACATAGAACTTAGAGGACACAAATGTGGTCATTAATTCTGTTTCTTTGAAGGAGAAAATAAATTTTATTTATTCCTCTTTCTCACTCTGCTTCCTGGCTTCTATGAAATAATGTTTCTCCTGAAAATAGTTCATGTTTCATTGTTGACCAAAAGTAACTGTAAAAAAAGCAGAAAACCAGAAAAAAAAAATATACCTCTATTCCTTTGAACTAACGTGTCTCTGTTTTATTATAAACCCTAACAAAACATATAGTGATGCAGAAAAAAACATATCTTTGTTATGACTAATGTATGCAGTATTTCAGAAGCTCTTAAAATTAGATAGTGGAAACTGTGGAAATTGTTGAATAAGAAGACATTGGAAACCTCTAAATACTGAAGTAGGTTAATTGAAATGTCTAGTGTAACTCTGTAGTATGATGATATAAATATTGGTTGTAAAAACAAACTGAGAACACTTCAGAATTTGGCAAGAACATAGCACATAGTATTTGACCTTCTGCTACTCATTGTCCTAGTTATCAAACACAGGGGATTTTTTGTTTTCCCAGCTTAGTTTCTGTTGCATTTGGAACTGTTTCTATATTTACATCACACCATTTTGAAGGAGGAATGTAAGTTTGATTCCTGCCACACCATTAGGCCATAGAAACATGAAATTTTCTTTTTCTACTTTTAGAGGGGATTGCATATACATAAGTATATATAGAACTAGGATTTTGAATAATGCTAAAAGTGGTAAGATTTTAAAAATCTTAACCATGAATTGAATACACCTTTTGTTGTAAGATTAATAGGAGTTATTTTTGTGGCAGAGAAAATATTTTCTTTCATATCTTGAATGCTTCCCAAAATAATTAATGTATTAAGTGACATCTTTGTGCTCAGCATGAGGAATTAATGAGGACTAGTGAAAATTTTAGACACCATGGTCTATGACAGTATTTTTCTCATATGCTTGAGAGAGAAAAAAAAAGAGATGTCAGTCTCTTTCCCATATTCTGCTCTTAGTGCACACTTAGGTGAACAGTTCTTTTGTATCACACTTTATTTGCCCACGAAAATAGAATCAATCAATTGTTTATGCCCCCAAACTAATTGACATTGACTCAAACATGAATATAGCCATCATTATCTTTGAGACAGCCCTGAGAACCCAAAATCTTAAGTTCACTCTTTTCTAACATCAATTGTTCATTTATTTTCACCCATATTTTCTCAGCCATGTGCTACATCTTTTTGTCTGCTGATAAAATATATGTTGGAATTTAGTGTACAAGCCATGAAAATCAGTATGAATAACTTAAAATATTAAAACCAAACAAATATGTGAACTGGTTATATCATTCACAGGAATATAATCAAAAAATGTGAATCTGCAAAGTACAAAATTACCTATATATGAATCTATTAAATCATTAATACTGAGAAGTTCAATCATTCTATACATCTATCAACAGACAAAGAGATAAATAAAATGTACCATATATACCCAATAGAGTTTAATTCAGCTGTAAGGAACCAAGAAAATATGCTATTTACAAGAAAATTGATAGACATGAAGATATTCATGCTAACCAAAGTAATTCAATTTAATATAAATATTAGATTTTCTTTTGTATATCAAAGTAATATATGATATGAAGATATAAGGCAGCCTATATAGGGGACAATAGGAGTAGAGAGAAAAAGAAGCAAAAAAGCAAAATTGATGTTAACATGAGGAAGGAAACACTATCATATGCATGTATTAAAATGTCATGATGAAATACATTGGTCTATATTCTCACTAAAATGTTCAGAAATAAAAAGTAATTCCTTTGTTGCATGAAAGCTGATCTATAGAAGGGTTCCCCCATCCATTTCAAATCAGTCATGTACATCTGCTCAGGAAAATTTCTAGAATCAAATTTATGTCAGTAAGTCCTTAATAACTAATACTCTGTAGAGTTCTGAATATAACACTGTAGTTTCATGTTTTCAATGAAGTATTTTTCAAATACTAAAAACAGTTTCCTCATAGTGAGAAATAATTATGAATTTAGTTATTTCTGAGGAATGGTGGTGATCTTTTCCCCCTAAAATAGGCAAGAGAGTAAATATGTTTACCATTGGCTATAATGTATAAATCATATTCAATTTGTGTATTGTTTACAGTAGTGTCTCTTTTTTGTTATTATACGAGTATTTAAATCTCTAAAAAACATTTTTTTCCAATTTGTTTCACAATAACATACCAAAAATCTCGCTTATGTTGATTGTTTTAAAATCCTTGTATTAGAATTCTGTGATACTTTTTAAATTTTCTACATTGTCTTTGTTTTATTTCTGAAATATTTAATTATCTGAAAAGAAAAACTAGCTCAGATTTCCAAATATATATTATTATGTATTCTAATGCACAGTTTAAGTATTGAAGTAGCAAGTGATATATAGTACTTCAAAAATTATAGAAATTTACATTTTAAAAACAATCTTTTACTTCCAAAATCAAATAAATAGTTGGAATATCTCACACAGCAGTTTGATTACTCTGAGAGCAATTCTATTTTTGATGAATAAACACACTTTGGGTACAACTCTGTTACTCTTTACTAAAGTTTCTATGTTTTATTTGCTCCACTTAATCTTTGGCAGAATTTGAAATGCAATGCTTATTCTTTAGTTGAGAATTTCTCAAAACTTGACAGCCCTTTCATTTTCTTTTAAAAATATTTATTTTGTTTCTTACTTTTCTTTTTTTAATTGAATATTTTATTTATTTACATTTCAAATGTTATCCACTTTCCTGGAGGTTTCCCCTCAGCAAACCCCCTGTCCCATCCCTCTTTACCCTACTTCTATTATGTTGTTTGCCCACCCCTGCCTCACCACCCTAACATTCCTCTACACTGGATATCAATGCTTCACCAAGATCAAGGCCCTTCCCTCCCATTGATGCCTAATAATACCGTCAGCTCCTTCAGTCCTTCTCCTAACTCCTCCATTGGGGTCCCTCTGCTCAGTCCAATGGTTGACTGAAGGCATCTGCATATGTGTTGGTCAGGATCTGGCTGAAACTCTCAGGAAACTGCCGTATCAGGCTCCTGCCAGCAAGCATTTCTTCACATCAACAATACTGTCTGGGTTTGATTCTTGCATGTGGGATGGATCCCCAGATGGGGCAGTCTGTGGATAACATTGTCTTCAGTCCATGTTCTACTTTTTGCCTCTGTATTTCCTTTAGATGGGAGCAGTTGTGGGTCAAAATTTTGGTGATGGGTGGGTTGCCCCATTCCTCAACTGGGAGAATTGTCTAACCTCTAGATATGTTCTCAACAGGTTCTCCCCCTCCACACACTTGTGGGGTATTTCAGCTAATGTCATCTCTGTGGGGTCCTGGAAGGCTCTTATTTTCCTGTCATGTGAAATTTTCTGGATTCTATTCCCATTTCCCTATCCCCCACTGCTAAATTCCTCTGTTGAATTATCTGGCCCTCTGTACATATCCTCCATCTCCTCCCATACCCGAATCTTCCCCTATTTTCCTCTCTCCCTCTTCTCTTCCTCTCAAGTCTCTCTCACAATCTACTTCACTTGATTATTTTGTTCTCTCATCTAAGTAGGACTTAAACATCAACACTCTGGCCTTCCATCCTCTTGAGCTTCATATAGTCCATGAGTTGAATCATGGTTATTCCACACTCTTTGCCTAATATCCACTTATCAGTAACAATATACCATGTGTGGTTCTTTGTGACTGAGTTACTTTAATAGGTACAATACTTTCTAGATCCATCTATTTGCCTCTGAAATTTCATGAAGTTACTTGAGTCTGACTTGAATGCTGAAAAGTAAGCTAAGGCCTTCTGGAAGAAGAGCAAGTGATTTTAATGACTCAGCCATCTCTCCACCTTCTCAGTTTTTGTTTTTTTCTTTCTTTCTTTTTTCTTAGTTTTTTTCTTGTATTTATACCATCATGCACAAAAAAAGTGTAACTAAAACAAAACAAAGAATACTATTTGTAATCTATACAATATACATGTAGTAAATAACCCTAAGATAGAACCTCAAGCTGAATATGGTGGATCCCTATAAATAAGGCACTCAGGGTTGAATTTGGGGCAGGAGGCTTATTCAACGTTCAAGGCTATCATTAGCTGCATAGTGAGATCTTGTCTCTAAAAGAAAAATAAAATTTTTAAAAGTACTGAAATGCATACTGCTCAATTGGTAGAATAGTGTAATTCACAAGGCCTGGCACAATAAGCCCAGTATAGTGTCATATGCTTTTAAGCTCAGCATAGTAGAGATGGAGACAGGCAGATTAGAAGTTCAAAGTCATGATTGGGCAAGCCTAGGCTAGAGCAATTTTGAAGGATGGGAAAAGATAAGGAAGTAGGAAAAAGAACAATAATTAGCATGTCCTATACCAAAATAATAAATAAAACCCATTGACACGCATAAAGAGTGCATATGGTGTTCAAACAGTTTAGGGGTGATGGTGGCGATTGGGAGAAAATAAACAGCTTTGGCCTAACTGTCCTCACAGTTAGAGTAAGTGCTGAACCACAGTTTCCTCTTCTTTGTTACTTTCCTTGTTTTAGTCAGACTAGATTCATGTCTGACTAATTCTAAATTTTAAATGATCATTTAGACACATTATTTCTGTGTAAAGTTACTTTTGATATTTTCATACATCTATACAATGTATTTTGGACATATCTTCCCCTGCTTCCCATCTCTCAAGATTTCCCAGATACTCTCTACATCCCCTGTCCCCTCCCAACTTTAAACTTTATGTCTTTTTTTTTCTTTTGAACTATAAACCTGAGTACACAATTAATGCTCATAAACTACACATGGGTGTGAAGTCATCCACTGGAATGCAGTTAAACTATTAGGAACTATGCCCATGAAGAAAGCTTCCTTAACAAACAACAGTAGCTCCTCACCTAGAGCTAGGACTTGTGAAGCCCATTTATCTTATTTATTTATTTATTTATTTATTTATTTATTTATTTATTTTACTTATTCACTTTAGATCCTGATCACTGCCCCCCTTCCTGTCACTTCCTCCTACAATTCTTTCCCCCATTTCCCCATTCCCCAATTCCCTTATCTTTGGCACATAAAGACTCTGCAATGTTAGACCCTTCCTCTCCCAGACTCCAGAAAAAGCAGCCCAGCTAGAATAATGTAATCTATGTACAGGCAACAGCTTTTAGGATAGCCTATCTGCCCTCTAGTAGTTCAGGAACCACATGAAAACCTAGGTCTTCATTTGCTACATATGATCACAAAACACTAGGTCAAATGTGAGTATGTTCTCTGGTTGGTGGTCACTCTCTGAAAGTGTCAAGGGCCAAGGTTAGTTCACACTGTTTATCTCTTTGTGGAGTTCCCATCCTCTCTAGTCTATAACGTTTTCCTCTTATTCTTGCATAAACATCCCCAAGCTCCATTCACTGTCTAGCTCTGAGTATCTGCAACAATCTGAGTCATCTGATAGGTGAAGATTCTCAGAGGACCATCATGCTAGACTTCTGTGTGTAAGCATAACAGAATATAATTAATAATATCATGGAGTCATTCTCCATCTGTACCCAGGAGATGGGCTGTTCCACAGTGTTCTGTGCCAGAGGAGAGCTGTTCACCCAGGGGTGCTGAGACAGGCTTACAGGCCCACAAGAGGACAAAGCTCCAGCCAGAGACAATGGGATAAGCTAACACCATAGATAAACAGATGACAAAAGGCAAACACAAGAATGTTACCATCAGAAACCAAGGCGACATGGCATTATTGGAGCCAAGTACTCACACAACAGCAAATCCTGGATAATCCAACTATTGGTATTCTGTCCAAGCTCCACCCCACAGATACCTGGAAATATCAAGGTATGCCCCGCCCCATATGCCTGGCCCACTATAAGACGGGCTGCCTGCCCCTCCTCTCTTTTTTTCCCTTCTCATCATCTTAATTCTCTGCACTCTCACCTCTCTGTCCCTCTTGGGCTCCCCCCCCCCTCTCTCCATGTGGTCATGGCCGGCCTCTACTCCTCTCTTCTCTTCTCTTCTCTTCTCTTCTCTTCTCTTCTCTTCTCTTCTCTTCTCTTCTCTTCTCTTCTCTTCTCTCTTCTCTTCTCTCTCTCTCTCTCTCTCTCTCTCTCTCTCTCTCTCTCTCTCTCTCTCTCCTATACCATTGACTCTCATCCTCTTCTCTAAATAAACTATTCTATACCATGTTGGTGTGTGTATGGCCCTTCAAGGGAAAGGAGATGCCTAGGCATGGGCCTGCTTAGGTACCCCCTCCCCCACGCCGCCATGCCATACTCACTAATACCCTTTCTCTCTTTTATATCCCATCATATGGTGCCGAAACCCGGGAACAACAACTACATTAATAAACAGCACTAAACCATCATTTGGTGCCGTGTGACTTGGATCGAGAAACTGCGAGGTTTGTGGTAAGGCCTTTCCCTTATCTGCAAACAGCTGCTTGCCTAAAGCTTTTGTGTTTGCCTGAAAAATCCTTCTTTCCCCTTTCCCTCATCTACAAATGGCTAATTAATTGCTGTTTGCCTGGCCTCTCCTAGTTCCCCCATCCTGTTTACTTTCACATCGGTTTTATTCCCGCTGGACTGTGGGTGCCCTACACCACAGATACCAAACAGTTGGTGGAGCCCCGAGCCCCGATCCTTTCCTTTCTAGCTGTTCTACCCTCCGGGACAGTCTAGCACACTCACTGCTTGTGAGTGCAGCCTGAAAAATCCTTCCTTTCCCCCCCCTAGTTCCATTCTGTTTGTACTTTCACAGCGGCCTCACCACTTGTGAGCCCGCACACATGCTGTTCTAGGCCCTCCCACTGTCTTATCTCCCGGCCCGGGCCCAGCTCAGCTGCTGAGCAGAGTTTGCCTCCCCACTGCGTCATTGCTAGGATAAGAAACAAGCTTCTTTGGTACTTCCTTCTTCCGCCCACAATTTCCGCAACAGGCAGAAAGTCCCGCACCAGCACAAACAAACAAAC
This sequence comes from Apodemus agrarius, assembly GCA_964023405.1. NCBI lineage: Eukaryota > Metazoa > Chordata > Mammalia > Rodentia > Muridae > Apodemus > Apodemus agrarius. The sequence goes on from OZ030011.1 coordinate 139,545,517, forward strand.
AAAAAAATCCTTCCTCTCTACAACTTTCCCTACTGTGCGCCATTCCAGCGCTGCACGTGGTCTCTACTCATTGGCCGCCATGGGCTCATGGTTTACCTCCCCCCTCTCACGTGCCACAGCCCATGCCCAGCTCGTGCAGTGCCCCTGCAGCGGCTGCCCCACACGCGGTCACCACCTCCTGCCCCGCCCTCTATAACTTTCTCAGCTCCGCGAGGGCACGCTTGGTTGCCCTGCAGTCCCTCGCAGTCGCCAGTGCCTGTTCCCCTGCAGTAGCTCCTGGTCACCAGTGCCCTGCCCCACACAGTTGCAAGGACCCCAAGGACCACAATGCAGGTCTCCTGTCATGCCTACCCATGCCCAGCTCACGCGGTGCTGGCATGTGCAGCTGCAGGCCGCTGTCCAGCACAAGTCTCACTAGGTGAGGCTACAGGCCACACAGCCAGCTCAACCTCACTCTCCTGCAGGCAGATGCCTGTCATTGCCTAGCTGTCCCACCTGTCACTTTACTCAGATGTCCAGTTTCCCAATCTTTAGTCTTCAAATAGTTTGGCCAGCTTTCTTTGGAGCTAAAGCTTGCTTCTCATACATGACTAACTCTCCAGCTATACAACAGCGAATTCCTTTGGGTGCCCCCTCACTCAGAAGTGATTCAATCTCCCTTAGCTTTTACAGCTGAAACCCTGGACCAGGTCTGGCCCTTCTTCTGATGTTCCGGGAACATCCCAGCTCCTAGAGGCCCTCGCGATGGCCTGAGTCTCTAGCCTAGCTGTGCAGTTTTTGCTAATATATTCTCCCAGGATGCTGGGTTTATATTTTAGCAATTCCCCCAACCACCCAATAGACTTGCTTGTCTTCGACCATAAATTAACAGTCTGGTAAATGATAAAGGACCTAAGCCGCACCTATCCGTGTTTCCACAACCTCTTAGCTTGTTCGTTCCCATAGCCTGCATAAAGCCTAAATCCGAGTAGACAAACTTATTTTCTGTCACCATGGCTTAATCCATTGCTACCAGATTTCTTTCTTATTCTGATCCTAGCCTCTTTACTAATAAAGCAACATACTTTCCTCTACCTATGCACCTATCAAAACTACTTAAGATTCTCTTTTCCTATCCTCTCTTGACTATTGCTCTCCTCTCATGCTCAATCTTGTCAGAAGTGTGCTATTAAGTTTAAGACAGACAGAATTCCCAAAGGCCTGACATCTTCTCCAAAAGGTCTCAGAAGACACCGCTACCAGATGCTGCCCACAAAAAGGAGTGCAGTGGACAAGACTGGATACCTTGAGTCAAATGACTTAGCTAAACAAAAGTAAGCGATTTCTCATGGCATGGGTATCCATTCCACAGAAGAAAGCCCTGCGTCTTCTGTGCTTCAAAGCAAGACTGACAGCCAAAGCCACCATGGAGACCGGAGACCACAAAGAACTGCTGGCTACAGGAATCTGTCACCTTTTAATAATATAACTGCTAAGTTATTGCTTATTCCTAAGACTTCTGACTAAATTGACCGCTAGACAATTATCTCCTTACTTAAACTCTATTTCTGTTAAATACTTCATATTTCCTCTTCTTGCTCTGTTGTTTATTCCTTAGACTTCTGACTGCATTGACCACTAGACAATTATCACCTTACCTAAACTCTATTCCCATTAAATACTTCATATTTCCTCTTCTTGCTCTGTCACTGTCCTAACATCTGAGTTCCTATAGATTTGCCTAACTCTAATAATAAATATTCCACTATATGATCCAACTTTCAATCCTATTCCTCCCTATTCCTTCTCCTCCACAAAAGGCTCATCTTAAAGACTGTTTATGTGGTTAACTCATGTTGTTATCTCTTTAATAAACTTGTTAGCTACAGAAAACCTACCCAGACCTACTACTCATGGACCAAATAGGCTCCATCCAGATAAGTACATCTGCCCAAGTTCCCACTTACTACCTATTCCAAAGGGTGGGATTCCTCTGGGTTTCAATTGTACATCTCAAGGAGAATTTTTCCTTTCTCCCAGTTGTACTTATTCCCCACTTATTCCCTACCTATACTAATGTGTTGCAACATCTTGTCAAGTCCAGGCCCTTGCCACATCCAGGCCCTTGCCACATCCAGGACAGCTCCAGAGAAGCAACCTTCAGATGCTCCAATCTCCTCAGCTTCTCTAGACACAGACAGCTTCTACTGGACCTGTTCTGACCTATCCTCATATGGCTCCACAAACCCTGGACAACAAGAAAACAGCCTAATATCCTGAGACTGGACAACCATTCCCCATACCCCTTTTCTCTAGGTTCCCCAGAGACACATCGCCCACAATGTCAGCATGAAGCAGTCAGATGTCACCATGATGACCCTATTCCTGCTTCGCTGTCACCACTTTTTCTTTTTTTCTTTTTTAATCAAACAAATACTGGGGAAAGTTGGTATTCTGTCCAAGCTCCACCCCACAGTTACCTGGCAATAGTCAGGTATGCCCTGCCCCATATGCCTGGCCCACTATAAGAGGGGCTGCCTGACCCTCCTCTCTTTTTTCCCCTCTCATCCTCTTACTTCTCTGCACTCTCACCTCTCTGCTCCACTCCTCCCTCTCTCCATGTGGTCATGGCCGGCCTCCACTTCTCCACTCCTCTCTCCTCTCTCCTCTCTCCTCTCTCTCTCTCTCTCTCTCTCTCTCTCTCTCTCTCTCTTTCTTTCTCTCTCTCTCTCTCTTATACCATTGACTCTCATCCTCTTCTCTAAATAAACTCTATTCTATACCATATTGGTGCGTGTGTGGTCCTTCAAGGGAAAGCAGATGCCTAGGCATGGGCCTGCTTAGGTACCCCCCTCCCCCATGCTGCCATGCCATACTCACTAATACCCTTTCTCTCCTTTTATATCCCATCATATGGTGCCGAAACCCGGGAACAAACCAGGGACCTTTAAGGTTTGGATTTAAAATAGCATCTCATGTTGCTGATAGAAGACTTCAAGAAGGACATAAATAACTCCCTTAAACAAATACAGGAGAAGACAAGTAAACAGGTAGGAGCCTTTAAAAAGGAAACATAAAAATCCCTTAAAGAATTAAAGTAAAAACAAACAAACAGGCAAAGGAACAGAACAAAATCTTCCAGGGTGTAAAAATGGCAGTAGAGACAATAAAGAAATCACAAAGGGAAAGAACTCTGAAGGCAGAAAACATTGGAAAGAAATCGGGAGTCATACATAGATGCAAGCATCACCAACTGAATAAAAGAGATAGAAGAAAGAGAATCTCAGGTGCAGAAAATACCATTAAAAACATTGAAACAACAGCCAAAGAAAACATAAAATGCAAAAATCTCCTATCCCACACACCCAGGAAATCCAGGACACAATGAAAAGACCAAACCTAGAGATTATAGGTATAGAAGAGAGTGAAGATTTCCATCTTACAGGGCAAGTAAATATCTTCAACAACATTACAGAAAATAATTCCCCTAATCTAAAGAAAGAGAAGTCCATGAACATACAAGAAGGCTACAGAACTCCAAATAGATTGGACCAGAAAAGAAATTTCTCCTGTCACATAATAATCAAAACGTCAAATGCACTAAACAAAGAAAGAATGTTAAAAGCAATAAAAGAAAAAGGTCGAGTAACATATAAAGGCAGTCCTATCAGAATTACACCACACTTCTCGCTGGTAACTATGAAAGCCAGAAGATCCTGGACAGATATGATACAAACTCTAAGAGAACAGAAAAACCCAATCGAGGTTACTATTCCCAGCAAAACTCTCAATTACCATAGATGGAGAAACCAAGGTATTACATGACACAACCAAATTTACACAACACCTTTCCACAAATCTAGCTCCTTCAAAGGATAATAAATGGAAAATACCAACAAAAGGAGGGAAACTACACCCTAGAAAAAGCAAGAAAACCATCCTCTGTTAACAAACCAAAAAGAAGATAGACTCATAAACACAATTCCACCTCTTATAACAAAAATAAAAGGAAGCAACAATCACTTTTCCTTAATATTTCTTAATATCAATAGACTCAAATCGCCAATAGAAAGATATAGACTAACAGACTGAATATATAAATAGAACCCAGAATTTTGCTGCATATAAGAAGCATACCTCAGTGACCAAGACAGACAACTACCTCATAGTAAAAGGCTGGAAAACAATTTTCCAAGCAAATGGTCCCAAGAAACAAGCTGGAATAGCCATTTTAATATTGAGTAAAATCTACATTCAACCTAAGGTTATCAAAAATGACAAGGAAGTACACTTCATACTCATCAAAGGAAGAATTGAGAGTTCATCTTGCTAGCAAGATGAACATTGCTACCAATATTCATCATTTCTCAATTCTGAACATCTATGCTCCAAATGCAGGGGCATACATTAATAAAAGACACTTTAGTAAAGCTCAAAGCACACATTTCTCCCCACACAATAATTGTGGGAGACTTCAACACCCCACTCTCATCAATAGATAGAGCAGGAAACACAAACTAAACAGAGATGCATGCAGTGAAATTAATAGAAGTTATGGATCTTATGGATTTAACAGATATCTATACAACATTTCATTGTAAATCAAATGAATATACCTTTTTTTTTAGATTTAGCAAGGTTTCACAATTTATTAAGAAAGTTCAAGTTTATTTTATTGTGTATATTAGAACTGGGGGGAAAAGACCAAGGTTGGCTTTTCATTAAGTGCTATTTTTATTAGTATTAATGATATTATGATAATGATAATACTGAGACTAGATTGATTTCTCTCTATTTACAGTGGAAAGGAGATTAGAAAGTGGTTTACATGGAATTGGCTACAGAGAGAGTTTTGGTCGTATTTTGAAGTCTATGATATGGAAATGATATGTAAATGTGGAAGAAAACTTCATGTAGTTGTACAAAAATGTGTTTTACCCTTTCTCTCTCCTACACTGGTTTTCATAAAAATGATTGTGTGGATTCTATTCAAAGACAATGTTTTAAGAGTGTGGCGTTTTCACTTGTTTCCAGTCTAATCTGTGCTGAGGCACACTGTGGCTTCTCATCCTTAACATCATTATCTGAGGTTCATTAGTGTAGAGACTTCAAATACTGAGCTGAACCCTTTCAATTGTGGCTTATAAATGGGAAAAATCACACAGCATGGAAAGACGTGCTGGCAGTTCTGATTTGTTTTCTAGAAGAAGGCTTATTCCAGACAGCATTTTATAACTCCACCACTGCTAAGAAATTTAGGATACATGTTTTTCCATGAATATAGTCTTCAAAATTTAATAGATACATTGATAATTTGTTTTAACAACTATCTGGATTGCACTCTTCCAATCCTCTCTCAAAAACAAACAAGAACCAAATAACTAACAAAAAAAAAAAAAAAACACCTTAAAGAACTTATCTTTGTACTTGTATCAAGCTATACTTCTTCAGATTATCGCAGAAGGGTATTCTTAATTTGAGTTTTTTATATTGTGGCCATGTAGTTGAACAAGTTGACAGGGAGTATGAAATAATAAATTTCCATAGGGTTTTCTATCAATTAGCTAGTCAGGACCAAGGATGCTTCTTCTGCTAGAGCCAAAGGTACAACTCCAAGCACTAGGTAAAATTACTCTTTCATAGGGTGCAGGCCATCTAGGATCTTGATACCTGTGGGCCACAGAAAACTTTTTTTTTTTTAGTGGAGCACGTGTCTTTATTGTATGCTGGGGAATCCTCTGGGTATATGCCCAGGAGTGGTATGCCAGGGTCTTCTGGAAGTGTCATGCCCAATTTTCTGAGGAACTGCCAGACTTATTTCCAGAATGGTTGTACCATCTTGCAATCCCACCAACAGTGGAGGAGTGTTCCTCTTTCTCCACATCCTCGCCAGCACCTGTTGTCTCTTGAGTTTTTAATCTTAGCCATTCTGACTGGTGTGAGGTGAAATCTCAGGATTGTGTTGATTTGCATTTCTCTAATGACTAATGATGTTGAACATCTCTTAAGGTGTTTCTCAGCCTTCCGAATTTCTTCTGGTGAAAATGCTTTGTTTAGCTCTGTACCCCATTTTTTATAGGGTTATTTGGTTCTTTGGGGTCTTTATTGGATATATTCTATATTTACATTTCATTTCCCTTCTTCTCAGAACCTCATGGTATATTCTCCAAAATTGACCAAACAGGCTTCAACAAATACAAGAAGATTGAAATAATCCCCTGCATCCCCCCCATTAGATCACCACAGACTAAGGCTGGTCCTCAATAACAACAACAACAAAAAAAAAACAATAGAAAGCCCACATACACATGCAAAATGAACAACAATATCCTCAGCAATAACTTGGTCAAGAGAGAAATAAATAAATAAATAAATAAATAAATAAATAAATAAAAGACATTTTAGAATTTTATGAAGATGAAGGCATAACATACCCAAACTTATGGGACACAATGAAACCAGTGCTAAGAAGAAAACTCATAGCTCTGAGTCCCTCCAAAAACAAACAAAACAAAAACAAAAACTGACAAACAAACAAACAAAAAATGGAAAGAGCATATACTAGTAGCTTGACAGAACATCTTAAGGCTCTAGCAGCAAATAAACCCAAGAGGAGTAGATGGTAGGAAATTATCAAACTCATGGCTGAAATCAACCAGGTAGAAACAAAAAAGAATCAATATGCTAAAAATCAATGGAACCAGGAGCTGATTCTTTGAAAAAAAAAAAAAACAAGATAGATAAACCATTGGTGAAGCTAACAAGAAGGCACAGAGATAGTATTCAAATCAATAAAATCAGAAATGAAAAGGGAGACATAACAACAGATTCTGAGGAAATCCCAAAAAATTTATCAGATCGTACTACAAAATCCTATACTGAATAAAATTGGAAAATCTTGATGAATAGGACAATTTTCTGGACAGATATCAGACACCAAAGTTGAATCAGGATAACATAAATGATCTAAGCAGCACCATAATCCCTAAAGAAATAGAAGTAATTATTAATAGTCTCACAACAACAACAACAACAACAACAACAACAACAGGACCAGATAGGCTTAATGCATAGTTTGGTCAGAATTTCAAAGAATTCCTATAACCAATATAAAGAGCTTGGCAGCTAGCTCCTTTCTGCACTCTCTCCTAGGCTCTCACTTCAGCAAGAAAATGAGGAGGAGTGCATATGCAGCTTGCTTGCATCTGCATTTGGCTCTCACAAGTCACTGTACTCTGTAGCAACTATGGGGAGTCCTCATCCCCTCACCTCTTTCCCAAGCTGCTCTGAGGAGACTCAAGGAGCCTCTGGTGCCAGCTCGGGGAAGATAATTGCCAGGTTCAGTGGTGCCTGGAAGACCAACTCTCCCACGTAACCCAGGTGCAGCTGGTGTCTGTCCTTAGGGTAGAAAGATTAGAGTCCTGTGCTTAAATCAGAGAGAGAGAGAGAGAGAGAGAGAGAGAGAGAGAGAGAGAGAGAGAGAGAGAGAGAGAGAAGAATAAAACAGGACAATTAGAGGCCACTTACAGTTACAGCCAGCCATACACCTACTACCCAATTATTCCACTAAAGATAATTTCTAGGTTAAAAGATTCCTTCTTTTAGCAAAATGATCTCTGCCCTGCCAAATGGAATCATGTTTGAATTATGTCTCACCTAACCTGCCTTCCCTCCTCCATCTCCCAAAGAATTCCTAACTATTCTAACTATTCTCTATATAAAGTGCCTAATGATCAAGCTTGGTCAAACTCCTGGCCTATGTTTGCAATCTGAGTTGAGACTCAAAATAAATAAAGACTCTTATGTTACAATACAGCACACTGTGAAGTTCTTGAGCTTTCCTGGGTTTCCAGCAGAATTGGGAAACTACAAATACTTTTCAAACTATTTCACAAAATAGAAACAGAAGGAACACTACCCTATTTGTTCTATGAAACCTACAAAGATCCTATAAAGCATGACAACTTCAGATCAATTTCCCTAATGAATATCAATGCAAAAATACTCAATATAATTCTTGCAAAGTGGTCTAAGTCAGATTTAGGGATGAAGCCAAGAGTGAAAGAGAATGCCTGTAACTCAGAGGATCAGGTTATACTATCATTTATGCATAAGCAATAATAAACAAATATAAAGTGAAAAGAGATCACATTCATTCACACATACACTCTCACCTCTGGTCTGGTAAGTGTTGTAGTCTAGTTCTGATGGACGTACATGCAAGGGCCATGGCATTTCATCACTGTGCTTGGATCCCCACTGGAGCCTTGGTCCAGAGTTGGGGTGTCTGGAATTGGTGGGCTGGCTCTAGGAATGAGTCTGTTTCAACACAGTCTCTGTTGTGGCTGCTGGAAATGACTCAACATTAGCTACCAGACCAAGGTTTTTAAGACTCTTTCAGCTCAGGTATTCATCACTACTTTATCTGACAATAAGCCTTATCATCTCCACACTACAGACTTGTTCGTCATGGTATCTTTTTAGCCAATCAAAATTGAGGTGTTCACTTAGGGCTTTACTTTATCATATTTCACATACACTCACACGCTTGAGCTGGGTTACATTTGTAATTTCTTTTATATTGCTTACATTAACTGAATTCAAGAACTCATCTAAACAATCATTCATCATGATCAATAAGCCTCATCCCAGGGAAGCAGGTATGGTTTCATATACAGAAATCTATCAATCCAATCCACTACATAAATAAACTCAAATATAAAAAAACCTACATGATCATTTTTCTAGATGACGAGAAAACATTTGACAAAATCTAATACCCCTTCATGATAAAAGCTGTGGAAAGATCAGGAATTTAAGGCCTGTGGAGAAAAAGGAACACTCCTACACTGTTGGTGGGATTGCAAGATGGTACAACCACTCTGGAAATCAGTCTGGCGGTTCTTCAGAAAATGGGCATGACACGTCCAGAGGACCCTGTCGTACCACTCCTGGGCATATACCCAGTGGAATCCCCTGCATACAATAAAGACATATGCTCCACTATGTTCATAGCAGCCTTATTTATAATAGCCAGAAGTTGGAAGGAGCACAGATGTCCCTCAAAGGAGGAATGGATACAGAAAATGTGGTATATTTATACAATGGAATACTACTCAGCAATTAAAAACAATGAATTCATGCAATTTGCAGGCAAATGATTGGATCTGGAAAATATCTTCATAAGTGATTTAACCCAATCACAAAAGAATACACATGAAATGCAATCACTGATAAGTGGATATTAATGAGCCCCAAATCTCTGAATACTCAAGACACATTAGCAAATCAAAAGATTCCCAAGAAAAAGGAAGGAAAGGACCCTGGTCCTGAAAAGACTGGATACAGATTTGTAGGAGAGCATCAGAACAGAGAAATGGGGGGGAGGGGTGATTGGAGAATAGTAAGGGGGGAGAGGACTTATGGGACATATGGTGGGGGGGAACTGGGAAAGGGGAAAGTCTTTGGAATGTAAACAAAGAATATAGAAAATAAAGAAAAAAATGAAAAAGAAAGGAATTTAAGGCCCATACCTAAACATAGTTAAAGAAATTTACAGCAAACCAGTAGCCAAAACCCAACTAAATATAGATAATCTTGAAGCAAAACCACTGATATCAGGGACTAGACAAGGCTGCCCACTCTCTCCCTACATGTTCAACATAGTACACAAAGTCATAGCCAGATCAATTAGAAAACAAATGGAGGTCAAAGGGATTCAAATTGGAAAGGATGAAGTAAAAAAAAAAAATCACTATTTGCAGATGATATGATAGTATACTAAAGTGACCCCAAAAATTCCATGGGAGAGCTCCTAAACCTGATAAACAACTTTCGCACAGTTTCTGGATAAAAAAGTAATTCAAACAAATCAGTAGCCTTCCTCTAACCAAAGGATAACCAGACTGAGAAAGAAATTAGGGAAACAACAACCTTCACAATAGTCACAAATAATATAAAATACCTTGGTGGGACTCTAAGCAAGTGAGAGATCAGTATAAGAACTTCAAGTTTCTGAAGAAAGAAATTGAAGTTATCAGAAGATGGAAAGCTATCCCACGCTCATGGATTGGCAGGGTTAATAAAGTAAAAATGATCATCCTGCCTAAAGCAATCTACACATTCAATGCAATCCCCATCAAATTTCCAAGTCAATTCTTCATAGAGTTAAAAGAGCAATCTCCAAATTCTTCTGGAATAACAAAAAACCCAGGTTAGTGAATTATTTTCTCAACAATAAAAGAATGTATAGAAGAATCACCATCTCTGACCTCAAGCTATATTACAGAGGAATCATGATAAAATCTGCATAGTATTGGTACAGTGACAGGCAGGCATATCAATGGAATAGAAGTAAAGACCCAGAAATAAACCCACATATCTATGGTGACTTGATCTTGCTTAAATGATCTAAAACCAACCAGTGCAAAAAAGACAGTATTTTCAAGGAATGGTGTTGGTTCAACTGACAGTCAACATGTAGAAGAATGCAAAGTGATCCGTTCTTATCTCCCTAAAGAAAGCTCAAGTTAAGTGGATCTAGAACCTTTACATAAAAGGAGATAAACTGAATCTAATAGAAAAGAAAGAGGGGAAGAGCCTCAAGCACATAGGCCCAGGGGAATTTCCTGAACAGGACAACAATAGCTTATGCTTGAAGATCAAGAATTGACAAATGGAACCTCATAAGAATGCACAGCTTCTGTAGGTCAAAGGAGACTGTCAATAGGATAAAACAGCAATCAACAGATTAGGAAAAGATTGTTACCCATCCTACATATGATAGAGGACTAGTATCCAATATAGACAAAGAACTCAAGAAGTTAGACTCCAGAGAAATAAATAACCCTATTAAAAATGGGGTACAGAGTTAAGCAAAGAATTCTCAATTGAGGAATACTAAATGACTGAGAATCACCTAAAGAAATGTTCAACATCCTTAATTATCAGGGGACTGCAAATCAAAACAACCCTGAGATTCCAACTCACACTAGTTATAATGGCTAAGATAAAAAACTCAGGTGATAGCAAATGCTGGCAGGGATGTGGAGAAAGAGAACACTCCTCCATTGCTGGTGGGATTGCAAGCTTGTAAAACAACTCTGGAAGTCAGTTTAGTGGTTCCTCAGAAAATGAGACACAATACAACCTGAGGATCCAGCTATACCACTCTTGGGCATATACCCAGAAGATGCTCCAACAGGTAATAATGACACATCCTCCACAATGTTCATAGCAATCTTATTTATAATAGCCAGAATCTTGAAAGAAACCAGATGTCCCTCAAAAGAGGAATGATACACAACATGTGGTACCTTTACAAGATGGAGGACTACTCAGCTCTTAAAAATAATGAATTCATGAATTTCTTAAGCAAATGCATGGGGCTAAAAAATATACTGAGTGTGGTAACCCAATCACAAAAGAACACACATGATATACACTCACTGATGAGTGGATATTAGCCCAAAAGCTCCTAATGGCCAAGAAAGAATTCACAGACCACATGAAGCTCAAGAAGATGGAAGACCTAAGTGTGGATACTTTGGTCCTTCTTAGAAGGGGGAACCAATATATCCATGGGAGAAGATTAAGAGTCAAAGGGTTGAACAGAGACTGGAGGAAAGGCCTTTCAGAGACTGCCCCACCTGGGCATCTATCCCATATACAGTCACCAAACCCAGACACTATTATGAATGCCAAGAAGTGCTAGCTGAGAGGAACCTGATATAGCTGTCTCCTGAGAGGCTCTGCCAGTGCCTGACAAATATAGAAGGAGATGCTGACAGCCAACCAATGGACTGAGCACAGGGTCTCCAATGTAGGAGCTAGAGAAAGGACTCAAGGAGTTGAAGGTTATTGCAGCCCCATAGAAGGAACAACAATATGAATGAACAAGTACCCTCAGAGCTCCCAGGGACTGAACCACCAACCAAAGAGTACAGGGACACATAGCTCCAGCTATATATGTAGCAAAAGATGACCTTTCCAGACATCAATGAGAGGAGAGGTCATTGTTCCTGTGAAGGCTTGATAACCCACTAGAAGGGAATGCTAGGTCTGGAAAGTGGGAGTGGGTGGGTGCTGAGTAGTGGGAGGGGCGATGGGATAGGGACTTTTCAGAGGGGAAACTAGGAAAGGGAATAACATTTGAAAAATAAATAAAGCAAATATCTAATAAAAAGACAGAAAAAAACAAGGATTGTTGCTTATCAATGGGATATGGGTCAAGTTGGGCCATGGAGTTGAATATACCATCAGTCTCTGATCTATTACTCATCCCTTCATTTATTGTAGACAGGATAAATTTTGGTTAGAAAGTTTCATGGATGTTTTGGTGTTCCTATTACTCCATTGGTGCTCCTGTCTGTCTATAGGAGGTGGCCCCTGTTTCAGGAAATAATAAAATAGTACAGCCAGTTCCCACACTACACCCAGCTACTCTCTCTGCTACAGTGAGCTGGCCAGCCATGCTTGTGGGGACAATGACTGTCCTGTTCTTATTTCATGGAGGCTATCTGATACAGAGCTGCAGAAATGTCTCTCTGCTGAGCATGCTAAGTTCCCTCTGGAGGGCTGCTACCAAGCTAGCCCCATGTTCAAAACCTCCCCGGCCTTTTGTGGTGAAAATCTGGCAAACCCATGCTTTCCACCATACCTTTTTCTCTAGAACGCTGTCAAACCACCATGTTAAGGAAAGTACCACACAAATGTAGATCAGAAAAAATGATAACTCAATCGCTGGGTATAACAACTAGAATCCTAATCTTGTGGGCCATATTAAATCTAAATCCTCTGGTGGCAAATCCTGGTGGATTAACCATAGAAACTGGGATACACTAGCAGCTACATCTTGTCCACATTATCTGAAGATATAGGAAACATAACACAGCTTTCAGAACTGAGACAAAATGTAGAGATAGCTGTGTACCTATAGAGCTCCAGTAAGTCAGGAAGTTAGAGCATCAGTTTTCAGCCTTCTGGCTCATGATTATCTGACAGACATTTCAAAAACAGGAATCATTAAGGAATAGCTAACAACTAGATAATGTTGATCATTCTAGGATTTCTGATGCCGTGGAAGACTACATATACTCTCATAGTCAATCTACACTATTTACATTTAAAGAACAGATTTGAGAGCATGGTTTTCAGATGGCATACAATCTAAAGCCGGCATATGAGTCAGGTGTAGAATTATAAGTCTGTTAAGTTAGGATAGTTGATAGTGTTCTATCTTATTGACAAAAATGATGGACTGGGTGTTAGTTCTATTTTGTACTTTATAAATTACAAAAGGGTAATAGTTGTGCTTAACTTATATTTGAAAGCAAAGTTTTGGTTTTTATTAGAACAGAAAGGGGAAAGTGTTGTAAATGGCCCTGGTGCTGAATGTACTTTGATGTTAATTCTGCTTTCTCCATGTTCCAGCTTTCTTCAGTACCCTATAAATCTTAAAGCCTCATAATGGATTTTTCATTGTAACAATTTGCATTTTGTTGGTATTTTCCTTGTTCCTTTCACATTTGGGCAATTATATTGGTAAGATATTATGCATATAGCTTATAATATTATGCTGTCTTAGTCACTGTTCTGTTGCTATGTAAATATGTAAAAAAATATAAACAGGAAAATGCCTAAAAAGTAAACATATAATTTGGGTTGGCTTATATTTTTCAGAGTTTAGAGGATTATCATAAAGGTGTAAAGGAATAGATCCATACATATCATCCTTTGTGAAATGCAAATAAAACTGAATCAAAGATATCAACATAAAATCAGAAACAATGAACCTATTAGAATGATGAGGGGGGATAACCCTGAACTCATTGATATAGGAAAAGACATTCTGAACAGCATACCATTAGCACATAAAATCAATAACTAATTAACAGAAGAGCATCATCATGTCAAAGGGGACCATCATTTGAACAAAGTACAACTACAAACCCAATCACTGCTTAATATATGAAATATATTTTTAAAGACCTCAAAATGCTAGATATTAAGCAACAAATAACTTCATTAAAAATGGGGTCGATATATAAACAGAATTCTCAAGGGAAAAATAAAAAAGAAAGAAAGAAACAGGGAAAGAAAGAAACTACAATAAATGAGAAACACTGAAAGAATTGTATAATTTACTTAGCCATAAAATATTTGAAAATCAAAAGTATTTTGTGATTTCATCATATACTCACCAGAATTAATACGATCAGTAACACAAATGAAAGTTGATGCTGGCTTGCTGATTTTGTAAATACGCATACACTTTTGATGGGAATGAAACTTCAACTGCTTCTATGGAAATCAGCGTGGTGAGTTCTCATGAAGATGGGAATAAAAATCAAGATCCAACTATACCACTCTTGGCATATACCTAAATTATACCTTTTCCTACAATAAGCAAAATTTTTCAACAATATTTACTCCTGCTGTATTCAGAAGTGACCAGAATGAGAAAATCTAGACAACTCTCAACAGAGGAATGTATAAAGAAAAAGGGATACATATACACATCAAGTATTACTTACATGTTAACAAAATATGTAACATCAGGAAATTTGCAAGTAAATGTATAGAACTAGAAAAAAATCAACTAGAGTGTGCTACCACTGACCAAGAAAAATAAATGTGGTATGCCTTCATTAATATTTGAATAATAGATGTTTAGTCAAAGATAATCAAAATACAAACCTTAGAACAGCAAAGGTTAGTAAAAGAGTAAGTGGTGAGAGACACAGATTATTCTTGTTGCAAAAGAGAATCAAAATCCATAGTTATACGTTGATGAGAGGGAGGTTGGCTCAACTGGGAGGCAGAAGAGAGAGTGGGATGAGATACACATGAAAAAAAGCAATTTGAGGTATTTGAAGGGTTGTAAGAAAACAAATGGAGATATATACATACACACACACATATATGTGTATATATATATACACACACATATATGTGTATTATGTATATATATATGTTTGTAAACACACACATATATATGTATATATATGTGTGTATGTATATATATATATGTGTGTGTGTATATATATATATATATATATATATATATATATATATATATAATTTTAGAAGACCAAAAGGAAATAATGAAATAATTGTGGAGACAGAGTCACAAATGGGCATCTCTTGTGACTGAATGAAGCTTCCAGTACTGCTATTGTCCTATAACTCATGTAGCCAAAAGAATTCTGCAGAAACCTTCAAGCAATCCATTCCATTTGTTTTCCAAAAACTGAGCACAAGTCCTCATTGGTGAAGAAAATATCTATACAAGACACTGTACAAAGAAATTTGAGTAGGGGCCAACATGAAAATTTCATTTTAACTATAAGAATCTTTTATAACCACAGAAACTGAGGAAATTCAAAAACTCATTAGATCCTACTACAAAACCCTATACTCAACTCCACTGGAAAATCTGGGTAAAAAGGAAAATTAATAGACAGATAACAAATACCAAAGTTAACTCAGGATCACATAGAACACCTAAAAGGTCCCATAACCTCTAAAGAAATAGAAGTGCTCATTGAAAGTCTTCCAACAACAACAACAACAACAACAACAACAACAACAGAACAGGAGCAGATGGTTTTAGAGCAGAATTCTATCAGACCTTCAAAGTAGCCTAATACCAATACTCTTCAAACTATTCCACAAAATAGAAACAGAAGGAACACTATGCAACTCATTCTATGAAGCCATAATTTCAGTGATACGAAAACCATATTAAGATCCTTATGAATATTGATGCAAAAAATGTTCAATAAAATTCTTGCCAAAGGAATCCAAGAACACATCAAAACATCCATTCACCATGATCAAGTTGGTTTCATCACAGGGATGCAGGGATCATTCAATATAAAGAAATATATCAATATACTCCACTACATGAACCAACTCAAAGAAAAAACACAAAGTTATTTCATTAGATGCTGAAAAGCATTTGACAAAATTCAGCAACCTTTTATGTTAAAGGTCTTAGAAAGTACAGGAATTTAAGGCCCATACCTAACATAGTAATAACTATATACAACAAAACAGTACCCAACATTAAAGAAAATGGAGAGATACTTGAAGTAATCCCACTAAAATAACGGTCAAGACAAAGCTCTCTTCTTACTCCATATTTATTCAATATAGTACTTGAAGTCCTAACTAGAGCAATTAGACAACAAAAGGAGTTCAATGGGATATAAGTTGGAAAGGAAGAAGTCAAATTATTACTATTTGCAGATGATGTGATAGTATACTTAAGTGACCCAAAAAACCCAACCAGAGAACTCCTACAGCTGAAAAACAACTTCAGCAAAGTGGCCAAATATAAAATTAAGTCAAACAAATCAATAGCCTTTCTATACTGAAAGGATAAACAGGTTAAGAAAGAAATTAGGGAAAGGACACCCTTCACAATAGTCACAAGCAATATAAAGTATCTTGGTGTGATTCTAACAAAACAAGTGAATGATCTGTACAACAAGAACTCCAAGTCTCTGAAGAAAGAAATCAAAGAAGACCTCAAAAGTGGGAAAGATCTTTCATGCTCGTTGATTGGCAGGATTAATATAGTAAAAATGGCCATCTTTCCAAAAGCAATATACTGAGTCAAAACAATTCCATTCAAAATTCCAATGCAATTCTTCATGGAATTTGAAAGAGCAATTCTCAAATTCATCTGGACTAACAAAAATTAAAAGATAGCTAAAACTATTCTCAACAGTAACAGAACTTCTGGAGGAAATAAATATCACGGACTTCAGGCAGTACTACAGAGTAATAGTGTTAAAAACTGCATGGTATTAAGCCAGGCGAGGTGGCACACGCCTGTAATTCCAGCACTTGGGAGGCAGAGGCAGGCAGATTTCTGAGTTCGAGGCCAGCCTGGTCTACCGAGTGAGTTCCAGGACAGCCAGGACTACACAGAGAATCCCTGTCTCGAAAAACCAACCAACCAACCAACCAAACAAACAAACAAACAAAACAAAACAAAACAAAACAAAACAAAACAAAAAACAAAAAACCCCTCCCGCAAAAACACTGCATGGTATTGGTACAGTGATATACCTTCCGGAGGACGGAATATATGGTATAACAATGGAATAGATTTGAAGACCCAGAATGATCCCACACACCTGTGTTCACTTGATGTTTGACAAAGGATCTAATACCATCCAGTGGGAAAAATGATAGACTTTTCTTTCTTTTTTATGTTTTTTTAATTTTTTGATATATTCTATATTTACATTTCATTTCCCCTTTCCTGATTCCCCACACCCCAAATGTCCCACATGCCCTTTTCTCTACCCCTCTTCCCCCATCAACCCCTTCCCACTTCCCTGCTCTGGTATACCCCTACTTTGAGCCTTTCCAGCACCAGGGTCCACTAGTTCCTTCTTGTCGGACATCATTTGGTATGTGAATTGTGTCTTTGGTGTCCCAAGATTCTAAGCTAATATCCACTTATCAGTGAGTGCATACTATGGGATACCTCACTTAGTATGTTCTCCAGCTCCATCCATTTGTCTAAGAATTTCATTAATTCATTGTTTCTAAGGGCTGAATAGTACTCCATTGTTTATATATACCACATTTTTTAGTATCCATTCCTCCTTTGAGGGACATCTGGGTTCTTTCCAGGTTCTGGCTATTATAATTAAGGCTGGTATGAACATAGTGAAGCATGTATCCTTATTGCATGCTGGGGAATCGCCTGGGTATATGCCCAGGAGTGGTATGGCTGGGTCCTCCGGAAGTATCATGTCCAGTTTTCTGAGGAACTGCCAGACTAATTTCCAAAGTGGTTGTACCAGGTGCTGGTTCAACTGGGAGGTAGCAGGCAGAATAATGTAAATTGATTCATTCTTATCTCCTTGTACTAAGTTCATGTACAAGTGGATCAACCTCCACATAAAAACAGACACACTGAAACTAATAGAAAAGAAATTGGGGAAGACCCTTGAGCATATTGTACAGGGGAAAACTTCCTGAGCAGAACACCAATAGCTTATGCTCTAGGATCAAGAACTGACAAATGGGACCTCATAAAATTTCAAAGTATTTGTAAGTCAAAGGGCTATATCAATAGGACAAAATGGCAACAAATAAATAAGAAAAAGATCTTTACCAACCCTACATCCAGTAGAGGGCTAATGTACAATATTTATAAAGAACACAGGAAGTTAGACTCCAGATTGCCAAACAACTCTATTAAAAATGGGGTAGAGTGCTAAACAATGAATTTTCACCTCAGGGATATAGAATGGCTGAGCAGGACCTAAAAGAATATTCAACATCCTTAGTCACCAGGGAAATGGAAATTAAAACAACCCTGAGATTTCATCTCACACAAGTCAGAATGGCTAATAGCACAAATTCAGGAGACAGAAGGTGCTGGTGAGGATGTGGAGAAAGAGGAATACTCCTCCACTGCTGGTGGGATTGTAAGCTGGCAAAACCCCTCTGGAAATCAGTCTGGCTGTTTCTCAGAAAATTGGGCATGATACTACTAGAGGACCCTATTATACCACTTCTGGGCATATACCCAGAGGATTCCCCATCATGTAATAATGTCACATGCTCCACTATGTTCATAGCAGCCCTATTCATTATAGTTAGAAGCTGGAAAGAATCCAGATGTCCCTCAATGGAGAAATGGATACAGAAAATGTGATATATTTACACAATTGAATACTACTCAGCTATTAAAAACAATGAATTCATAAAAGTCTAAGGTAAATAAGTGGAACTGGAAAATGTCATACTATGTGAGGTATCCCCATCACAAAAGAACACATATGGTATGCACTCACTGATAAGTGGATATTAGGTCAGAAATTTGGAATACCAAAGACATAATTTACATATCAAATGATGGCCAAGAAGAAGGAAAAACAAAGTATGGATACTCTGGTACTTCTTAGAAGGGGGAAATAAATATCCAAAGGAGATACAAAGTGTAGAGCAGATTCTGAAGGAAATACCATACAGAGACTATCCCACTTAGTGATTCCTCCCATATACACTTACAAAACCCAGACACTATTATCAATGCCCACAAGTACTTGCTGACTAAAGCAGGATACAACTGTTACCTGGGAGGCTTTCTTAGTGCATGACAAATACTGAGTGGGACACTCTCAGCCTGCCATTGAACTGAGCACAGGGTCCAGAATGGGAGAGCTAGAGAAAAGACACAATTTGCTGAAGGGGTTTGCAATGACTTAGCAGGAACAGTGATATGAGCCACTCAGTACTCCCAGAACTCCCAGGAAAAAAAAACTCAACCAGATAGTACACATGGTGTTACCCATGGCTCCAGATGCATAGGCAGCAGAGGATGACCTTGTTGAACATCAAAGGGAGGAGAGGCCCCTGGTCCTGGAAAGGCTCCTTGCAGCAGTGTAGAGGAATACCAGGACAAGGAAGCAGGAGGAGTTTGATTGGGTAATGGGGGAGGGGAGATGTTTTGTTGGACGCTTTTGGGGAGGAAACAGGATAGGGGAAATCATTTGAAATATAAATAAAGAATATACCTTATTAAAAAAAACTTTAAGCATCTTTAGTACAGGAAGGTAAAATTTTAAGTATGAAAAGAGAAATATAAAAACAAAGCCATACACATATATCCTTTGATATACAATGTTGTCTTGCCTACAGAATATACTAGAACATCAATGGCACAAAGTTTGGGGTAGTAATCATTCAATATCTAGTTTTATTTATGGTATACTATGCCAGTAGTAATCCATACTGAATACAGTGTGAGTAGCCAAAAACCAAAGACAGCTAAGCCAGGGACCTCATGTAAAACCAAATACTAAATATCTAAAGACAGACAAACAAATGAACAATATCGTGATAAAATGACTCCCAATGTCATTCCTTTTTATAATCACAGATCAGTGCCTTTTTTGGCCACCATCAGAGAAGTTGCTCCTCCATGAGATAGGAACAAATACAGAGGTCTATAGAGAGACAGTATGCATAAGAGTGAAAAAAAAAACTTGAAACACTCAGCCTTAAATCGGATATCTTGATCAAATTCCTCCCTCTCCAATCCCAGAAAACTCAATCAAGATATGAAGAGCTTATGGGCATATGGAAACTCAGGCCAACAGGCAATGATCTGCAAACAGGAGCTAGGCAGAGCAGCGGTTCCTGTGTCCCAGCCAGGCATGGGTTAGGTGCCCTGTGGGAGACCTTGTACTCATCATTGCTACTGCTTGGACTGAGCAAGCAAAACCAGGTACCTGTGATATCCCAAGTTTAAGAGCTCTGGGTGCTCAGGCCACCAGGCAGCAATCTGCGATCTGTGAACAGGAGCTAGGCAGAGCAGAGGTTCCTGTGTCCCAGTCAGGCATGGGTTCTCTGCCCTGTGGGTGACCCTGCACTCAATGCAGCTGCTGCCATCTTTGTTGCTGCTTGGACTGGGCACGTGGACCCAGGTACCCGAGATATCTCAAGTTTAAGATCTCTGGGGACACAGGCCGCCAGGCAGCAACCTATGCACAGGAGCTAGGGAGAGCAGCAGTTCCTGTGTCCCAGCCAGGCATAGGTTCTGTGCCCTGTGGGAGACACTGCACTCCCCGCCACTGCCATCTTTGCTGCTGCTTGGACTGGACAAGCAGACCCAGGTACCCGAGTTCTCCTGAGTTTAAGATCTCTGAGGACTCAGGCTGCCAAGCGGTGACCTGCACACAGGATCTGAGATGTGGTTGGCACCTAGGCCTGAGTCTTGTTCCGGGCAGGGTGGTCAGCACTTGGAGGGGCTCCCAGCTACCATCTTTGCTCCCTGACAGAGCAGACAAGCAGCATCAGGTCCACAGAGACAACCAAGTAAAACATTGCTTGAAGCAAGATACACCAGAAGTCCAACAGCACCCAAGAGGAGGGCAGCATATCAGCAATCTATGCCAGAGAAAACCCAGTCATCCAGTGGTAAGGAAATAGTCTTAGGAGCCCATAGGAGATTCAAGCACCACCTAGTGACTACAGGACCAACTAACGCGAGAGATAACCAAATGGCAAAAGTCAAATATAGGAAAGTTACTAACAGAAACCAAGGCAATATGGCAACATCCAAACCCAGTTCTCCAACAGCAGTAAGTCCTGGATACTCCAACACACCAGAAAAGCAAGATTCGATCTAAAATCACTGGTCAGGATGAAGTTGGAGGAACACATAGATAAATCTCTTAAAGAAATACAGGAGAAAATGGATAAAAAGATAGAAGCCATTACAAGGCAAACAAAAAAAAAATCACTTAAAGAAATTCAGGAGAATATGGATAAAAAAAATAGAAGCCAATAAGGAGGAAATGCAAGAATCACTTAAAGAAATACAGGAGAACATGGTTCAACAGGCAGAAGTCATGAAAGAGGAAACCCAAAAGACTCTTAAAGAATTACATGAAAACACAAACAAGCAAGCGAAAAATCTTAGCAAAACCATCCAGGATTTTAAAATGGAAGTAGAAACAACTAAGAAACTGCAAAGGGAGATAACTTTGGAGATAGAAAAACATGGGAAGAAATCAGAGGCCATATATGCAAATATCAGCAATAGAATACTAGAGATAGAAGAAAGAATCTCAGATACTCAAGATACCATAGGAACCATTGATTCAACAGTCAAAGTAAATGCTAAATGCAAAAAGCTTGTAACCCAAAAAATCCAGGAATACCAGGACACAATGAGGAGACCAGACCTAAGGATTATATGTATAGATGAGTGTGAAGATTTACAACTTAAAGGGCCAGCAAATGTCTTCAACAAAACTATGGAAGAAAATTTCCCCAATCTAAAGAAAGAGATGCCCATGAATATACAACAAGACTACATAACTCCAAACAGACTGTACAAGAACAGAAATACCTCCTGTCACATAATAATCAAAACCCCAAATGTAATAAACAAAGAAAGAATGTTAAAGGCAGTAAGAGAAAAATGCCAAGTAACTTATAAAGGTAGACCTATCAGAATTACACCAGACTTCTCACCTGAGACCATGAAAGCTAGAAGATCCTGGGCAGATATCATGCAGACTCTAAGAGAACATAAATTTCAGTCAAAACTTCAATACTCAGCAAAACTCTCAATCGCCATAGATGGAGAAACCAAGGTATTCCATTAAAAAAAAAAAACTAGATTTGCATGATATCTTTTCTCAATCCCAGCCTTACAAAGGATAATAGGGGGAAAACACGAACACAAGGAGGGAAACTACACCCAGGAAGAAGCAAGATAGAAATATCCTCTCATCAAACACAAAAGAAGATAACCTCTCAAATATAAAAAATAACTTCAAAAATGTCAGGAAGTAATAATTACTATTCCTTAATATCTCTTAACATCAATGGACTCACTTCCCCAATACAAAGACATAGACTAACAGATGGATATGAAAACAGGACCCTACATTTTGCTGCATACAGAAAACACATCTCAGTGTCAAAGAAAAACAGTACCTTAGAGTAAAAGGCTGGAAGACAATTTTACAAGCAAATGGTCTCAGGAACCAAGCCGGAGTAGCCATTCGAATATGAGATAAAATTGACTTTCAACCTAAAGTCATCAGAAGAGACTCAGAAGGTCACTTTTTGCTGGTCAAAGGGAAAATCCACCAAGAAGAACTCTCAAAACTGAACATCTATGCTCCAAATGCAAGAACACCCTCATTCATAAAAGAAACTTTACTAAAGCTTAATGCACGCATTGCACCTAACACAATAATTGTGGGTGACTTCACCACTCCACTATCCTCAAGGGAACAATCAGGAAACAAGAAACTAAACAGGAACACAGTGAAACTAATTGAAGCTTTGGACCAATTGGATTTAACAGGTATATATATATAACATTTCATCCTAAAGCAAAAGAATATACCTTTTTCTCAGCATCACATGGCACCTTCTCCAAAATCGATCATATTATTGGTCACAAGACAGATGTCAACAAATACAAGAAGATCAAACTAATCCCATGCTTCCTATCAGATCAACATGGAGTAAGAGTGGTCTTCAATAGCAACAAAAACAACAGAAAGCCCACATACACATGGAAACTGAACAATACTCTTCTTAATGACTCCTTGATCAAGGAAGAAATAAAGAAAGAAATCAAAGACTTTTTAGAATTCAATGAAAATGAAGGTACAACCTACCCAAATCTATGGGACACAATGAAAGGAGTGCTTTGAGGAAACTCTTAGCCCTGAGTGTCTACCAAAAGAAACTGAAGGAGCTCCCTGCAGGCAGCTGCCATATTGCCTGCAGCTTCCAGTCCAGCTGGTGGTGGGGAAGCCGGAGTGTCAGCCAGCATGCCAGGTGCTCAGACCCACCCGGCGGCAGCGGAACCAGGTACCCGAGACAGCCCGAGCTTAAGACCTTCGGGGACTCAGGCCTGGAGTGGGAGTTGGGCACAGAATAGCGGCTGCACTCTGCACTCGCAGGGCGGACCCCGAACTCCCTGCAGGCAGCTGCCATATTGCCTGCAGCTTCCAGTCTAGCTAGTGGTGGGGAAGCCGGAGTCAGCCAGTGTGCCAGGTGCCCAGACCCAGCTGGAGGCGGAACCAGCCTCCAATCCAGCCGGTGGCAGGGAAGCTGGAAACCGGACCCAGTCAGCTTCCCAGCAGCTTGGGACCAGCAGGCGGAACCAGATAACTGAGATATCCCAACTTTAAGACCCCTGGGGAAACAGGATATCAGACAGCAAACCCTGAGCAGGAGCAGTGCAGAGCAGCCACCCAACAGGCGGAACCAAGTACCTGGGATATCCTGAGTTTAAGACCTCGGGGGACTCAGGCCACCTGTCAGCAATCTGTGAGCAAGACCCCCGCAGGACAGTGATTCAGGTATCCCAGTCACTGGGAAATAGCCTTACAACCCCACAGGAGGGTCAAGCACAAGCTAGTATCTACAGGACCAACTAACACCAGAGTTAACCAGATGGCAAAAGGCAAACGTAAGATCGCTACTAACAAAAATCAAGGCAATATGGCGGCATCCGAACCCAGTTCCCCAACAGCAATAAATAGTGGATACCCCGAAACACCAGAAAAACAAGACTCAGATCTAAAATCACTGGTCAGGATGCTGATAGAGGAACAATTAGATAAATCTCTTAAAGTAATACATGAGAAAATAGATCAAAAGCTAGAAGCCATTGCAAGGCAAACACAATTAAATCCCAGATATCTCAACACACCAGAAAAACAAGACTCAGATCTAAAATCACTGGTAAAGATGCAGATTGAGGATCACTTAGATAAATTTCTTAAAGTAATAGAGGAGAAAATAGATCAAAAACTAGAAGCCCATACAAGGCAGACACAAAAATCACTTAAAGAAATCCAGGAGAATATAGAGCAAAAAATGAATCCCAATAAGGGGGAGAAACAAAAATCACCTAAAGAAATACAAGTGAACATGGGTCAACGAGTAGAAGTCATAAAAGAGGAAACACAAAAATCCCTTAAAGAATTACAGGAAAACACAAACAAGCAACTGAAAGATCTGAGCAAAAACATACAAAATCTAAAAACAGAAGTAGAAACAACTAAGCAATCGCAAAGGGAGACAATGTTGGAGAAAGAAAACCTTGGGAAGAAATCAGGAGTCATAGATGCAAATATCAACAATAGAATACAAGAGATAGAAGACAGAATCTCAGATGCTGAAGATACCATAGGAACCATGGATTCAACAATTAAAGAAAATGCAAAATGCAAAAAGCTGGTAACCCAAAACATTCAGGAAATCCAGGACACAATGAGAAGACCAAACCTAAGGATTATAGGGATAGATGAGAATGAAGATCTACAACTTAAAGGGCCAGCAAATATCTTCTACAAAATTATGGAAGAAAATTTCCCCAACCTAAAGAGAGAGATGCCCATGAATATACAAGAAGCCTATAGAACCCCAAATAGACTGGACAAGAGCAGAAATACTTCCCGTCACATAATAATCAAAACCCCAAATGTACTAAACAAAGAAAGAATATTAAAGGCAGTAAGAGAAAAAGGACAAGTAACATATAAAGGAAGACCTATCAGAATTACACCAGATTTCTCACCTGAGACCATGAAAGCTAGAAGATCCTGGGCAGACCTCATGCAGACCCTAAGAGAACACAAACTTCAGCCAAGACTACTATACCCAGCAAAACTCTCAATTGCCATAGATGGGGAAACCAAGATATTCCACGACAAAACCAAATTTGCAAGATACTTATCTACAAACCCAGCCCTACAAAGGATAATAGGGGAAAAATACCAACACAAGGGGGGAAACAACACCCCAGAAGAAACAAGATAGAAACCCCATCTCATCCAACCCCAAAGAAGAGAACCACTCAAATACAAATAATAATAACAATGCCCAAAATGTCAGGAAGTAATAATTACTATTCCTTAATATCTCTTAATATCAATGGACTCAATTCCCCAATCAAAAGACACAGACTAACAGACTGGATACGGAAACAGGACCCTACATTTTGCTGCATACAGGAAACACATCTCAGTGTCAAAGACAAACACCACCTTAGAGTAAAAGGCTGGAAGACAGTTTTACAAGCAAATGGTCCCAGGAAACAAGCTGAAGTAGCCATTCTTATATCAGATAAAATCGACTTTCAACCTAAAGTCATCAAAAGAGACACAGAAGGTCACTTCCTGCTTGTCAAAGGGAAAATCCACCAAGAAGAATTCTCAATACTGAACATCTATGCACCAAATGTAAGGGCACCCTCATTCGTAAAAGAAACTTTACTAAAGCTTAAAGCACACATCACACCTAACACAATGATTGTAGGTGACTTCAACACTCCACTCTCCTCAATGGACCGATCAGGAAGGCAGAAACTAAACAGGGACACAGTGAAACTAATTGAAGCTTTGGACCAATTGGATTTAACAGATATATATATATATATATATATATATATATATATATATATATATATATATATATATATCGAACATTCCATCCTAAAACAAAAGAGTATACCTTTTTCTCAGCACCGCACAGTACCTTCTCAAAAATTGATCATATAATTGGTCACAAGACAGACATCAACAAATACAAGAAGACCGAAATAATCCCATGTCTCCTATCGGATCACTATGGAGTAAAAGTGGTCTTCAATAGCAAGAAGAACAACAGAGAGCCCACATACACATGGAAACTGAACAATACTCTACTCAATGACACCCTGGTCAAGGAAGAAATAAAGAAAGAAATCAAAGACTTTTTAGACTTCAATGAAAATGAAAGTACGACCTACCCAAATCTCTGGGATACAATGAAAGCAGTGCTAAGAGGAAAACTCATAGCCCTGAGTGCCTCCAAAAAGAAACTGGAGAGAGCATACACTAGCAACTTAACAGCACACCTGAAGGCCCTGGAACAAAAAGAAGCTAACTCACCCAGGAGGAGTAGAAGAGAGGAAATCATCAAACTAAGGGCTGAAATCAATCAAGCAGAAACAAAGAGAACCATACAAAGAATCAACAAAACCAAGAGCTGGTTCTACGAGAAAATCAACAAGATAGATAAACCCTTAGCTAGACTAACCAAAGGGCACAGAGATAGTATCCAAATTAACAAAATTAAAAATGAAAAGGGGGATATAACAACAGAAACAGAGGAAATTCAAAAGATCATCAGATCCTACTACAAAGGCCTATACTCAAAACAACTGGAGAATCTGGAGGAAATGGACAATTTCCTAGACAGATACCAAATACCAAAATTAAATCAGCATCAAGTAGACCAGCTAAACAGTCCCATAACCCTTAAAGAAATAGAAGGGGTTATAGAAAGCCTCCCAACCAAAAAAAGTACGGGACCAGATGGTTTTAGTGCAGAATTCTACCAGACCTTCAAAGAAGACTTAACACCAATACTCTTCAAACTATTCCACAAAATAGAGACAGAAGGGACACTGCCCAACTCGTTCTTCGAAACCACAATTACGCTGATACCTAAACCACAAAAAGATCCAGCAAAGAAAGAGAACTACAGGCCAATTTCTCTTATGAATATTGATGCAAAAATACTAAATAAAATTCTTGCCAACCGAATCCAAGAGCATATCAAAATGATCATTCACCATGATCAAGTAGGCTTCATTCCAGGAATGCAGGGATGGTACAATATACGGAAATCCATCAATGTAATCCACTACATAAACAAACTAAAAGAAAAAAACCACATGGTCATCTCATTAGATGCTGAAAAAGCATTTAACAAAATTCAGCATCCTTTCATGCTAAAAGTCTTGGAAAGAGCAGGAATTCAAGGCCCATACCTAAACATGGTAAAAGCAATCTACAGCAAACCAGTAGCCAACATCAAAATAAATGGAGAGAAACTTGAAGCAATCCCACTAAAATCAGGGACTAGACAAGGCTCTCCTCTCTCTCCATATCTTTTCAATATAGTACTTGAAGTTCAAGCGAGAGCAATTAGACAACATAAGGACGTCAAAGGGATACAAATTGGAAAGGAAGAAGTCAAAGTATCATTATTTGCAGATGATATGATAGTCTACTTAAGCGATCCAAAAAACTCAACCAGAGAACATCTACAGCTGATAAACAACTTCAGCAACGTGGCTGGTTATAAAATTAACTCAAGCAAATCAGTAGCCTTCTTGTACTCAAAGGACAAGCAGGCTGAGAAAGAAGTTAGGGAAATAACACCCTTCACAATAGCCACAAACAACATAAAGTACCTTGGCATAACTCTAACCGAACAAGTGAAAGATATGTATGACAGGAACTTCAAGTCCCTGAAGAAAGAAATTGAAGAAGACCTCAGAAGATGCAAAAATATTTCTTGTTCCTGGATTGGCAGGATCAATATAGTAAAAATGGCCATCTTGCCAAAAGCAATCTACAGATTCAATGCAATCCCCATCAAAATCCCAAATCAATTCTTCATAGATCTAGAAAGAGCAATTCTCAAATTCATCTGGAGCAACAAAAAACCCAGGATAGCTAAAACTATTCTCAACAATAAAAGGACTTCTGGGGGAATCAGTATCCCTGACCTCAAGCAGTACTACAGAGCAATTGTGTTAAAAACTGCATGGTATTGGTACAGCAACAGGCAGGTAGATCAATGGAATAGGATTGAAGACCCAGAAATGAACCCACAGACTTATGGTCACTTAATCTTTGATAAAGGAGCCACAACCATCCAGTGGAAAAAAGATAGCCTTTTCAACAAATGGTGCTGGTTCAACTGAAGGTCAACATGCAGAAGAATGCGAATTGACCCACTCTTATCTCCTTGTACTAAGATCAACTCCAAGTGGATCAAGGACCTCCACATAAAACCAGACACACTGAAACTATTAGAAAAGAAACTTGGGAAGACCCTGGAGGACATGGGCACAGGGGTAAAGTTCCTGAACAGAACACCAATAGCTTATGCTCTAAGATCAAGAATTGACAAATGGGACCTCATAAAATTACAAAGTTTCTGTAAGGCAAAGGACACTGTCAGAAGGACAAAACGGCAACCAACAACGTGGGAAATGATCTTCACCAACCCCACATCCGACAGAGGGCTAATATCCAATATATACAAAGAACTCAAGAAGTTAGACCGCAAAGAACCAAATAACCCTACCAAAAAATGGGGTACAGAGCTAAACAAAGAATTTTCACCAGAAGAAATTCGGATGGCCGAGAAACACCTTAAGAGATGTTCAACATCATTAGTCATCAGGGAAATGCAAATCAAAACAACCCTGAGATTCCACCTCACTCCAGTCAGAATGGCTAAGATTAAAAACTCGAGAGACAACAAGTGCTGGAGAGGATGTGGAGAAAGAGGAACACTCCTCCACTGTTGGTGGGATTGCAAAATGGTAAAACCACTCTGGAAATCAGTGTGGCAGTTCCTCAGAAAATTGGGCATGCCACTCCCAGAGGACCCTGGCATACCACTCCTGGGCATATACCCAGAGGATTCCTCTGCATACAACAAAGACGCATGCTCCACTATGTTTATAGCAGCCTTGTTTATAATAGCCAGAAATTGGAAGGAGCCCAGATATCCATCAAAAGAGGAATGGATACAGAAAATGTGGTATATTTATACAATGGAGTACTACTCAGCAATTAAAAATAATGAATTCATGCAATTTGTAGGTACATGGTTAGATCTGGAAACTATCATCCTAAGTGAGCTAACCCAATCACAAAGAATACACACGAAATGCAATCCCTGATAAGTGGATATTAATGAGCCCAGAAGCCCTAAATACTCAAGGCACAATTAGCAAGTCAAATGACTCTCAAGAAGAAAAAAGGGAGAGGACCCTCGGTCTGTAAAGATTGGATCCAGTATTATAGACCCAGAACAGAGAAATCGTGGGGGAGGGGGAAGAATGGGGAATAGCATGGGGGGGGGAGAGGAATTATGGGACATATGGTGGGGGGTAACTGGGAAAGGGGAAAGCCTTTGGAATGTAAGCAAAGAATATAGAAAATAAAAAAAAAAAGAAAGCTGTAGGAAAAAAAAAAAGAAACTGAAGAGAGCATACACTAGCAGCTTAAAAGCACACCTGAAAACCCTCGACAAAATAGAAGCTAATTCACCCAGGAGGAGTAGAAGACAGGAAATCATCAAAATCAGGGCTGAAATCAATCAAGTAGAAACAAAGAGAACCATACAAGAATCAACAAAACCAGGACCTGGTTCTTTGAGAAAATCAACAAATAGATAAACACTTAGCTAGACTAACCAATGGGCACAGAGACAGTATCCAAATTAACAAAATTAGAAATGAAAAGGGGGATATTACAACAGAAACTGAAAAAATTAAAAAAATCCTCAGATCCTATTATAAAAGCCTTTACTCAACACATCTGGTGAATCTGGAGGAAATGGACAATTCTTAGACAGATACCAAATACCAAAATTAAATCAGGATCAATTAGATCAGCTAAATAGTCCCATCACCCCTAGAGAAATAGAAGGGGTTATAGAAAACCTTCCAGCCAAAAAAAGTACAGGATCATTTGGTTTTTGTGCAGAATTCTATCAGACCTTCAAAGAAGACCTAACACCAATACTCTTCAAACGATTCTACAACAACAAAAACAAAAACAAAACCAGAAAGAACACTGCCAAACTCCTTCTACGTAGCCACAATTACGCTGATAAAAAAACACACACACACACAAAGATCCAACATAGAGAGAGAACTACAGGGCAATTTCCCTTATGTGTGTCGTTGCAAATCTAATAAATAAAATTATTGCCATCCAAGAGCACATCAAAATGATCATTCACTATGATCAAGTAGGCCTCATCCCAGGGATGCAGGGATGGTCCACCATATGGAAATCCATCAATGTAATCCACTACATAAACAAACGGAAAGAAAAAAACACATGGTCATCTCATTAGATGCTGAAAAAGCATTTGACAAAATTCAGCACCCTTTCATGCTAAAAGCCAAGGAAAGAACAGGAATTCAAGGCCTATACCTAAGCATAGTAAAAGCAATATGCAGCAAATAAGTAGCCAATATCAAAATAAATGGAGAGAAACTTCAAGCAATCACACTGAAATCAGTGACTAGACAAGGCTGCCCTCTCTCTCCATATCCTCTCAATATAGTATGTGAAGTTCTAGATAGAGCTATTAGACAACATAAGGAAGTTAAAGGGATACAAGTTGGAAAGGAAGAAGTCAAACTATCACTATTTTCAGATGATATGATAGTATACTTAAGCGACCAAAAATAAATAAATAAATAAATTAAAAAAAAAAAACTCCACCAGATAACTCCTACAGCTGATAGACAACTTCAGCAAAGTGGCTGGTTATAAAATCAACTCAAGCTAATCGGTAGCCTTCTTGTACTAAAAGGAAAAGTAGGTGGAGAAAGAAGTTAGGGAAATAACACCCTTCACAATAGCCACAAACAATAAAATGTATCTTGGCGTGACTCTAACCAAACAATTGAGAGATTTGCATGACAGGAACTTCAAGACCTTAAAGAAAGAAATTGAAGAAGACCTCAGAAGATGGAAAAATATTTCATGCTCTTGCAGGATCAATATAGTAAAAATTGCCACATTGCCAAAAGCAATCTACAGATTCAATGCATTCCCCATCAAAATCCCAAATCAATTCTTCATAGATCTAGAAAGAGCAATTATCAAATTCATCTGGAGTAACAAAAAACTCAGGATAGCTAAAACTATTCTCAACAATAAAAGGACTTCTGGTGGAATCAATATCCCTGACCTCAAGCAGTGCTACAGAGGAATTGTGTTAAAAAATGCATGGTATTGGTACAGCAACAGACAAATAGATGAACGGAATAGAATTGAAGACCCAGAAATGAACTCATAGAGTTATGGTTACTTGATCTTTGATAAAGGAGCTACAACCATCCAGTTGAAAAAAGATAGCCTTTTCAATAAATGGTGCTGGTTCAACTGGAGGTCAACATGCAGAAGAATGCGAATTGACCCACTCTTATCTCCTTGTACTAAGATCAACTCCAAGTGGATCAAGGACCTCCACATAAAACCTGACACATTGAAACTATTAGAAAAGAAACTTGGGAAGACCCTGGAGGACATGGGCACAGGGGAAAAGTTCCTGAACAGAATACCAATAGCTTACACACTAAGATCAAGAATTGACAAATGTTTCCTGAGTTTTTAATCTTAGCCATTCTGACTTGTGTGAGGTGGAATCTCAGGGTTGTTTTGATTTGCATTTCCCTGATGACTAATGATGTTGAACATCTCTTAAGGTGCTTCTCAGCCATATGAATTTCTTCTGGTGAAAATTCTTTGTTTAGGTCTGTAGCCCATTTTTTGATAGGGTTATTTGGTTCTTTGGGGTCTAACTACTTGAGTTCTTTGTGTATATTGGATATTAGGCTCTGTCAGATGTGGTGTTGATGAAGATCTTTTCCCAGTTTGCTGGTTGCTGTTTTGTCCTTCTGACAGTGTCCTTTGCCTTACAGAAACTTTGTAATTTTATGAGGTCCCATTTGTCAATTCTTGATCTTAGAGCATAAACTACTGGTGTTCTATTCAGGAACTTTCCCCCTGTGCCCATGTCCTCCAGGATCTTCCCCAGTTCCTTTTCTATTAGTTTCAGTGTGTCTGGTTTTATGTGGAGGTCCTTGATCCACTTGGAGTTGATCATAGTACAAGGAGATAAGTGTGGGTCAATTCGCATTCTTCTGCATGTTGACCTCCATTTGAACCAGCACCATTTGTTGAAAAGGCTATCTTTTTTCCACTGGATGGTTGTAGCTCCTTTATCAAAGATCAAGTGACCATAAGTCTGTGGGTTCATTTCTCGGTCTTCAATTCTATTCCATTGATCTACTTGCCTGTTGCTGTAACAATACCATGCAGATTTTATCACAATTGCTCTGTAGTACTGCTTGAGGTTAGGGATATGGATTCCCCAGAAGTCTTTTTATTGTTGAGAATAGATTTAGCTATCTTGGGTTTTTTGTTACTCCAGATGAATTTGATAATTACTCTTTCTAAATCTATGAAGAATTGATTTGGGATTTTGATGGGGATTGCATCGAATATGTAGATTGCTTTTGGCAAGATGGCTATTTTTACTATATTGATCCTGCCAATCCAAGAGCATGAACTATTTTTCCATCTCCTGAGGTCTTCTTTGATTTCTTTCTTCAAGATCTTGAAGTTCCTGTCATACAGTCCTTTCAATTGTTTGGTTAATGTCATGCCAAGATATTTTATATTGTTTGTGGCTCTTGTGAAGGGTGTTATTTCCCTAATTTCTTTCGCAGCCTGCTTGTCCTTTGAGTACAAGAAGGCTACTGATTTGCTTGACTTGATTTTATAACCAGCCACTTTGCTGAAGTTGTTTATCAGCTGTAGAAGTTCTCTGGTGGAGTTTTTTGGGTCACTTACGTATACTATCATATCATCTCAAAAAGTGCTGTTTGACTTCTTTCTTTCCAATTTGTATTCCTTTGACTTCCTTATGTTGTCTAATTGCTCTTGTATTCTATTGTTGATATTTGCATCTATGACTCCTGATTTCTTCCCAAGATTTTCTATCTCCAACGTTGTCTCCCTTCATGATTTCTTAGTTGTTTCTACTTATGTTTTTAGACTCTGGATAGTTTTGCTCAGATCTTTCACTTGCTTGCTGTAATTCTTTAAGTGATTTTTCTGTTTCCCCCTTATTGGCATCCATTTTTTGATCCATATTCTCCTGAATTTCTTTAAGTGATTTTTGTGTTTGCCTTGTAAGGGCTTCTAGCTTTTGATCCATTTTCTCCTGTATTACTTTAAGAGATTCATCGAAGTGTTCTTCTATCAGCATCCTGACCAGTGATTTTAGATCTGAGTCTTCTTTTTCTGGTGTGTTGGGGTATCTGAGACTTATTTGTGTTTGCCTTGTAAGGGCTTCTAGCTTTTGATCTATTTTCTCCTGTATTACTTTAAGAGATTTATCTAAGTGTTCCTCTATCAGCATCTTGACCAGTAATTTTAGATCTGTGTCTTGTTTTTCTTGTGTGTTGGGATATCCGAGATTTATTGCTGTCAGGGATCTGGGTTCAGATGCTGCCATATTGCCTGGATTTCTGTTAGTAACAATCTTACATTTGCCTTTTGCCATCAGGTTATCTCTGGTGTTAGTTGGTCCTGTAGTTATTAGCTGGTGCTTGCACCTCCTGTGGGCTTGTAAGGCTATTTCCCCATGACTGGGACACCTGAGCCACTGCACTGCAGGGCTCCTACTCACAGATTGCTGACAGGTGTCCTGAGTCCCCCGAGGTCTTAAACTCGGGATATCTCAGGTACATGGTTCTGCCTGCTGGGCCGCTGCTCTACACTGCTCCTGCTCAGGCATTGCTGTCTGGTGTCCTGAGTCCCCAGAGGTCTTAAACTCAGGATATTTCAGGTACGTGGTTCTGCTTGCTTGTTCAAAGCAGCTTGGAAGATGGTGGCGGCTACAGGGAATGTGGGGTCCGCCTTCAGGTCATAGAGCCCACGCTTGACTGGGATCCCCCAAACCGCTGCCCTGTGTGCAGCTCCTGCTCAAGGCCTGAGTCCCCAAAGTTTTTAAACTCGGAATATCTCCTGTACCTGGTTCCGCTGACTGGATCGAAACAACTGGGAAGATGGCAGAGGCTACAGTGAGTGTGGGGTCCACTTTCAGGGCACAGATCCCAGGCTTGACTAGGGCCCCCACACTGCTGCTCTGTGCACTGCTCCTGCTCAAGACCTGAGTCCCCAAAGTTCTTAAACTCGGGATATCTTGGGTACCTGGTCTGTAGGCTGGATCAAACATCTGGGAAGATGGTGGGAGCTGCAGGGAGTGCGGGGTCCGCCTTCAGGGCACAGAGCCCAGGCTTGACTGGGCCCCCCCAAACTGCTGCTCTGTGCGCAGCTCCTGCTCAAGGCCTGAGTCCCCAAAGGTCTTAAACTTGGGATATCTCGGGTACCTGGTTCCACGGGCTGGATCAAAACAGCTGGGAAGATGGCAGAAGCTGGTTCCGCTGGCTGGAACGAAACAGCTGGGAAGATGGCGGAGGCAGCAGGGAGTGCAGGGTCCACCTTCAGGGCACAGAGCCCAGGCTTGGCTGGGGCCCCCCAAACCGCTGCCCTGTGCGCAGCTCCTGCTCAAGGCCTGAGTCCCCAAAGGTCTTAAACTCGGGATATCTTGAGTACCTGGTTCAGCAGGCTGGATCTAAACAGCTGGGAAGATGGAGGAGGCCATCCTTGTTTCATATGGAGAAGAAAATCTATGAATTCACTAAAATTAATAAAGATTTCTAGTGGAAAATTGATAGCCTTTTCAACAAATAGTGATGGCTCAACTGGAGGTCAGCATGGAGAAGAATGCGAATTGACCCATTCTTATCTCCTTGTAGTAAGCTCCCAGTGGAACAAGGATCTCCACATAAAACCAGACAAAATGAAACTAATAGGAAAGATACTGGGTAAGACCCTTAAGTACATAGGCACAGGGGAAAAGTTCCTGAAGAGAACACCCATAGCTTAAGCTCTAAGATCAAGAATTAGCAAATGGGATCTCAAAATTTCAAAGTTTTTGTAAGGCAAAGGACACTGTTAATTGGACAATACTGCAACCAACAAATTGGGAAAAGATCTTCACCAACCCTATATCCACCAGAGGGCTAATATCAAATGTATACAAAGAACACAAGAAGTTAGACTCCAGAGAGTCAAATAACCCTATTAAAAAATGGGAACAGAACTAGAAAAAGAATTTTCACCTGAAGAATTTCGAATGGCTGAGAAGCACCTTAAGAAATATTCAGCATCATTAGTCATTAGGGAAATGCAAATCAAAACAACCCTGAGATTTCACCTCAAACCAGTCAGAATGGCTAAGATTAAGAACTCAGGAAACAGCAGGTATTGGTGAGGATGTGGAGAAAGGGGAACACTCCTCTGCTGCTGGGGGGAATGCAAGTTGCTACACTCACTCTGGAAATGAGTCTGGCGGTTCTTCAGAAAATCTGGCATGACACTTGCAGAGGATCCTGCTATACCCCTCCTGGGCATATTCCAAGAGGATTCCCCAGCATGCAATAAGGACATATGGTCCACTATCTTCATAGCAGCCTTATTTATAATATCTAGAAGCTAGAAAGAACCCAGATGTCTCTCAATGGAGGAATGGATACAGAAAAGGTGGTATATTTGTACAATGGAGTACTAATCAGCAATCAAAAACAATGTATTCATGAAATTCGTAGGTAAATGTTTGGATCTGGAAAATATCCTCCTAAGTGAGGTGTCCCAATCACAAAAGAACACACATGGAATGCTGTCACTGATAAGTGGATATTAGCCTAGAAGCTCTGAATGCCCAAGACACAATTCACATATCAAATCCTTCCCAAGAAGAAGGAAGGAGAGGACCCTGATCCTGGAAAGGCTTGAAGCAGCATTGTAGGGATTACCAGGACAGAGAAGAGGGAGGGGGTTGATTGGAGAATGGACAGAGGGCAGAGGGCTTGTGGGACTTATGGGGAGGGGGCATCCAGGAAAGGGAAAATCATTTGGAATGTAAATAAAGAATATAGAAAACTTTAAAAAAAAAAGGATAAAAAAAGATATTCCATGAAAAAAAAAAAGAATTTAAACGATATTGCTCAACAAATACAGCCATTCAAAGGATAATAAATGAAAACCTCCAACACAAGGAGCGAAACTACACCCAAGAAAATAATCATCTTTCAAAAAGCCAAAAGGAAGTTAGTCACATAAACATATTTCCTCCTCTAACAACAAAAATAACAGAAAGCAACAATCACTTTCCCTTAATATCTCTTAAAATTAATGGACTCAATTCCCTCAACAAAAAGACAGACTAAACATTTTGCTGAAATCTATAACAGTGACAAAGACAGACACTACCTCAAAGTTAAAGCCTGGAAAACTATTTTCCATGCAAATGGTCCCAAGAAACAAGCTGAAGTAGCCATTCTAATATTGAAAAAAATCACCTTTCAACCTAAAGTTATCAAAAGTGATAAGGAACTACATTCCATCCCCATCAAAGGAAAAATCTACAAAGAAGAATTTTCATCCTGAACATCTATGCTCCAAATGTCAGTGCATCCATACTCATAAAAGAAACTTTACTAAAGCAAAAAGCACACATCGCTTCTCACACAATAATTGGGAAGTCTTCAACACCCCCTCTCATCAATGGACAGTTCATGGAAGCAGAAACAAAACAGAAAAACAGTGAAACTAACAGAATTATGAAACAAATGGATTTAACAGATATCTACAGAACATTTTATCATAAAGCAAAAGAATATACCTGCTTCACAGGACCTTCTCCAAAATTGATCTTGTACTTGATCAAAAAACAAACCTCAAGAGATATAAGAAAATTGAAACAATCTCATACATCCTATCTAACACCACAGGTTAAGGCTGGTCTTCAATAACAACCAAAACAACAGAAAGCCCACATACACCTGGAAGCTGAACAATAACCTGCTCTATGTTAACACTGTCAAGGAATAAATACAGAAAGAAATAAAAGACTTTTCAGAATTTAATGAAAATAAAAGCACAGCATACCAAAACTTATGGGATACAAGGAAAGCAGTGCTAAGAGGAAAACTTATAGCTCTAAGTGCCTGTAAAAAATAAACTGGAGGAAGCATACACTTGCAACTTGACAGCACATCTGAAAGCTCTAGTAAAAAAAGAAGCAAATATACCCAAGAGGAGTAGATGGCAGGAAATAATAAAACTCAAGTCTTTTCAGTAGAAACAAAAAGATGCATTCAAAGAATCAACCAAACCAGGAGCTTGTTCTTTGTGAAAATGAAAAAGATAGATAAACCTTTTGTTCAACTAACCAGAGTGCACAGAGACAGTATCCAAATAATTAAAATTGGAAATGAAAAAGGAGACATAACAACAGAATCTGAGGAAATCCAAAAAACAATCAGATTCTACTACAAAAGCCTATAATCAACAAATTGGAAAATCTGGATGAAATGGACAATTTTCTAGACAGATACCAGATACCAAAGTTCAATCAAGATGAGATAAACAATCTAAACAATCCATAACCCCTAGAAAATAGAAGCAGTCATTAATAGTCTCCCAGCCAAAAAAAAAAAAAATTCAGGACCAAATAGGATTAGTGCAGAGTTCTATCAGACTTTCAAAGAAGACCTAAAACCAATACTCTGCAGACTATCCCATAAAATAGAAACAGAGGGAAATCTACCTAATTCATTCTATAAAGCCACAATTACTCTGATACCTAAACCACAGAAAGACCCAAAGGAGAACATCAGACCATTTTCCCTTATGAATATGGATACAAAAATACTCAATAAAGTTCTCAAAAACCAAAACCAACAATGCATCAAAATGATCATCCATCAGCATCAAGTGGGCTTCATTCCAAGGTTGCAGGGATGGTTCAATACACAAAATTCCATTAACATAATTGGCTATACAAACCAACACCAAAAAACAAACAAACAAACAAAAACCACATGAATATTTCACTAATATATGGGAAAGAATTTGAAAACATCCAAGATGTCTTCATAATAAAAGACTGGGAAACATAAGGAATTCAAGGCCCATACATAAACATACAAAAGCAATATGCAGCAAATTAGTAGCCAACATCAAACTAAATGGTCAGAAACATAAAGCAATCACACTATAATCAGGAACTAGACAAGGCTGCCCACTCTCTCCTAATCTATTCAGTATAATACTTTATGTCCTTGCCAGAACAATTTGACAACAAAAGTTCAAAGGGATACAAATTGAATAGGAAAAAGTCATAATATCACTATTTGCAGATGATATGATAGTATATATAAGCGACTCCAAAAGTTTCACCAGAGAACTCCTAAATCTGACTAACAATTTCAGCCAAGTGTATGGTTATAAAAGTAACTTGAGCAAATCAGTGGCCTTCCTCTACTAAAAATATAAAGAGGCTGAGAGAGAATTTAGGGAAATAATACCCTTCATGATAGCCACAAATAATATAAAATACCTTGGTGTTACTCTAACCAAGCAAGTGAAATATCTGTATGACAAGAACTTCAAGTCTCTGAAGAAAAAAAATTGAAGAAAATGTCAGAAGATGGGAATATCTTCTTGCTCATGGATTGGCAGTACTGGTATATTACAAAGGACATCTTTTCAAAAGAAATCTACAAATTCAATGCAATCCCCACCAAATTCAAACTCAATGTTTCATAGAGTTACAAAGAGCAGTTTGTAAATTCATCTCAAATAGTGAAAAACCCAGGATAGCAAAAATCATACTTCTGGTAGAATCACAATCCCTGACCTCAAGCTGTACTACAGAGAAATCATGGTAAAAATTGCATAGTATTGGTACAGTGACAGGAATGTAGATCAATGAAATAGAGTTGAAGATCCAGAAATGAACCCACACACCTATGGTCACCTGATCCTTGACAAAGGAGCTAAAAACATCCAGAGGAAAAAAAATATAGCATTTTCAACAAATGGTGCTGGCTCAACTGTCAGTTAACATGTAGAAGAATCCAAATTGATCCTTTCTTAACTCCTTGTACAAAGCTCAAGTCCAAGTAGATCAAGGAACTCCATATAAAACCAGATACACTAAAACCAAGAGAAAGTAAAGTGTCTTGAGAACATGGGAAAAGGGACAAATTTCCTGAACAGAACACCAATACATTATGCTCTATACTCAAGTATTGACAAATAGGATCTCCTAAAATTGCAAAACTTCTGTAAGGCAAAGGACACTCTCAATAGGACAAAATAGCACCCAACAAATTGTGAAAAGAGCTTTACCAATCCTACATCCAACAAGAGGATTAATATCCAATATATACAAAGAACTCAAGAAGTGACACTCTAGAGAACCAAATAACCCTACGAACACAAAGGAATACAGAGGTAAACAAAGAATTCTCAACTGAGGAATGGCTGAGAAGCACCTAAAGAAATGTTCAACATCCTTAGTCACCAGAGAAATGCAAATCAAAACAATCCTGAAATTCTACCTTATACCAGCAGAATGGCTAATATCAAAAACTCTGGAGGCAGAAGATGCTGTCAAGGATGTGGAGAAAAAGGAACACTCCTGCATTGCTGATGGGATTGCAAGCTGGTACAACCACTCTGGAAATTAGTTTGGCAATTCCCCAGAGATTGGACATATTTGTACTTGAGGATCCAGCTATAACACTCTTGGGCATAAACCCAGAAGACACTCCAACACGTAATAAGGATACATGCTCCACTATATTCTTAGCATCTCTATTTATAATACCCTGAATCTGGAAAGAATCCAGATGTCCCTCAACAGAGGAATGGATATAGAAATGTAGTATACTTATATAATGGAGTACTACTCAGCTATAACAAACAATGAATACAAGAAATTATTTGGCAAATGGATATAACTAGAAAATGTCATCCTAAGTGACGTAATCCAATCATAACAGAACACTCATGATATGTACACACTGACAAGTGGTTATTATTAGTACAAAAGCTTAGAATACCCAAGATATAATTCACAGACCACATGGAGTCAAGAAGAAGGAAGATCAAAGTATGGGTTTCAGTTCTTAAAACAAGAACAAAATACCCATGAGAGGAGATACAGGGACAAAATGTGGAGCAGAGACTGAAGGAAAGGCCATACAGAGACTGCTCTATCTGTAAATCCATTCCACAAACTGTTACCAAACCCAAACACTGTTAGGGATGCCAACAAGTGCTTGCTGTCAGGAGCCTGGAATAGCTATTTCCTCAGAGGTTATGCCAGTGCCTGACAAATACAGAGGGCGATGCTCTCAGTCAACCTCTGAATATGGTCCCAGGAAGGACCCAAGGAGCTGAAGGGGTTTACAGCCCCATAGGAGGAACAACAATATGAATTAACTTGTATCCACTGATCTCCCAGGACTAAACAACCAACCAAAGAGTACATATGGAGGGACAAATGGCTCCAGCTGCTAAAGTATCAGAGGATGGCCTTGTAGGACATCAATGAGAGTAAAGATCCTGTGAAGGCTCACTGCCCCAATGGAGGGGAATGTCAGGAGTGGGGAATAGGTAGGTTAGTGAGCAGGGGAAGGAGGGATGGGATAGGGGGATCTTAGAGGGGAAATGAGAAAAGGGTATAACACTTGAAATGTAAATAAAAAATATATAATTTAACACACATACACATGCAAGATATAGAATTATTGCTGGTACTACAGAAGGCCTTCAGACCCAAATTTTGATATTAATGAGCATCTGGACTCATCATTTGCAGGTAGAATAAAACATCTTTCTCAGAGTATTTATGATCAGTAAAATTTTACTTATCATACTTCTGGGATTCCAAGATTGAGATGAGGTACTAATTTTCATCTTGTTGTTGCCTCCTTTCATAGAAGTGGAGTGTAAAACCCAAGTGGACATAATCATTTTCTCCCTCATATTTATATATGAGAGAGAAAATCGAAGACACAGACAATTCTCTGAAACAAGAGTCCTTAATAACTTTCATCACATCTGTTAAGTCAGAAGCTTCAATCCCTTGTCAATAGGTTACTCTGCTCAGGATAGCTAAATGTAAAGGACTAAGTTGTGGCATGAATTTAGGGGAATAGAAATAAAAAAAATAAAAGAACACTGCCCAAAAATATTAGTATAGGATATAACATGAAGATGTTGGAGGAAACAAAAAGAGAGAGGGTTAAATATAGATTCTCAATACAAAATTAATAACATTAAAGACAATTTTCTAATCAAGAAAAAAGCTGTAAGAAGATGATTTTATGATTAGGGTTTTTAAAATGGTACTACTGTGACTATTTTTCTTGATTTTTTTCCTATTCTCCAGTGAAATTCAACCTCTTTTTATGGTTTGCTTAAAAACAGTTATGCAATAGGGCATATGGCAATATAAATATAGACTATTTTACAACAGATATACAAAACAAAAGTAAAAGAACTATATGAATGTTGCTTCACAGCCTCCTAAAAACGTTGCTTATACAGGGAAGTATAGATTTCTGAAGGTTTAGATATTCTGCCATGAAAATCCTACTTGTTATCCATCAAAAAATGAAGTGTGGTAAATGAAGGTGAAAGTTCTTTTTTTATATGGTAATGCTGGCATTGTGTCAGAGATTCTGATGAATGCATCTCAGTAATGTTTTTAACTAATTTACCTGTTATTATTGGCTTAAATTTCTATGAAAATAGTTAATAGGGAGTTTTCAAAGACTCTGGATTGCTACAATATTTGTACAGCCATGAAATTGTTTTTTTTTTTTACTCTGTCTTTACCAGTGCAACTTTTATTAATCTATGGTTCCATGTGTATCTAATGGGAAGGAAATGGGAAAATTCCATTACCTCAACTTTTTTCTCTGAGGAAAAGGTGATACTCATGTTAATGTTGACATTACGTTACAAATCTAAGGTAGAACACATCTAAATGCTCACAGAAACAAAATAGGACAAAGAAAATAAAAAAAAAATTCTGTAGAGTTCAGAATGTAATACACACTAGATCAGTAAGGGAGGGTAGGATATAATATGAAATTGAGTCTACTTTCATGTAAAAGTAAAACTGTGTGAATATTACAAACCAGGAAAGTTTTAAAGTGTTTAATATATTTGTTTGGCTGCAGTATCAAGATTAGAGACAAAAGAAGTAATAAGAGGAAGCAGTATACATGACAGTGGAAAATAATTAAGTCTTTGTCTATAATAACTTTGGTAAAGATAGGCAAAATTGGAAGAAACAGACGAAGAGTGTCCTAAAGTTAAATTTCAAAGATATTGAAAATTATTTGAATATTGAACTGTGAAAACAAGCACAGAAATTGGCTTCTGTTATCACTGAAGGTACTGAGAATAATTACCGATGACAATCAGATAGCAGGACCAGTTAGAGAATAAAAGGACACAGTATGGATAGGATTCAGGGTGAGGGCTGTCATTGGGAAAGTGATAGGATGGTTACTGTGAAAAATACCAGGACTTTGAGAGGAAAAAAATGTGTTTTTTGCTACTTGATATGTCTATTTTTAAAGCAATATAATAAAAATACAGTTAAAGATGACCAGAAAGCATGTAATAATTATACATTGGGCATAAAGTGGATTTTCATAATGTAAAAATGCATTAACAAATTTATAATTAAATTTATACATTTTTCTATTAATTAATTTAAATCCTTTCAAAAATGTTTCTGTATTCTATGCAAATGTTTTGCTTTTCCTATGTCATAACCAGTACTTAAGATTCTCAATTTTGGGACACAATCCTTGTCTGGAAATAATAATGATGATATCTGGATTGCAGATTTTTCATCGTAAACTAGTAAAAACATTCCTTGAAAGAGATTTTGGGTTTATGACACAATTCCTTGACACATGCACTCATGGTATGCTTGGGGTTACCTTCAGGCACAGCAGAAACAGAGTTGTATGTATGCCTTGAAAGTTTTTTTTAAAAAAATAGTAAGATAAACATATATTTCAGTTTCATTAAATTTTCATTCAATTAATAATAATCTTACAAATAATCACAAGAAAATAAAATCATTTAATGTCATTATCTAATAAATTACTTGATTTTTTTTAAACATTCTAAGTCATAATTCTTTTGTTTCAAATATTTACTTGTATATAATGGTGCTATTAGTCACTAATACATTTAGATGGATTGAGATAATATGTTTCTCTATTAGAGGAGTCTAAGCCTAGATTACACTTAAGCTATTCTTGCTTGGCAGTAATAGATGAGCCTTTATTCACAGCACTCAAGAGGCAGAGACTAGCAGATCTCTGAGTTGGAGAACTGTCTGGACTGCAGAGGAAGCTCTGTTATAAGTACTTGTCCATGAGAAAATATTCAAGTGACATTAAAATATCAAACATTTGTCTATCAATATAGACTTTGGATATACATATCCAATACAGATCAAGGCATGGGGATGACAAAAATAATGAGCACAAAGAAGAACTTTGCGATCAAATAACTTGTTTTTTTTTTTATGAAA
This sequence comes from Apodemus agrarius, assembly GCA_964023405.1. Taxonomy (NCBI): domain Eukaryota; kingdom Metazoa; phylum Chordata; class Mammalia; order Rodentia; family Muridae; genus Apodemus; species Apodemus agrarius. Next base: position 139,589,089 of record OZ030011.1, read on the forward strand.
TAGTAGATAGTACACAAACAAATGTATATAGTTAGTAGCCATTATAGAGTTAAGAATGACCTAAAACTAGCAGAAGGAATGATGAAGCTGGGGAAAAAAAAGCATGTTATTATTTCATGAGTCACTATGAAATGCTTCATTGATAAAATGGATAAATTTATGGAAATATTTGAAAAAATATGCCCAGGTAAAATTTAGTGTAATGCATTCAATTTTTATAGGGATTGATATATTTGGGAAATATACATAATGCTTTTAGTGAAGATGGGAGGTAAAACAATTGGTGGGAGAAAGTGTTATTTATGATTAAGGTATGATGTGCTCACATATAGATTTTCACAGAATACATTTTTTAAAGAAAATTAATATGTGGTAATATAACATTCAGAGAAATCTGAAGGTTCCCAATAATGTACTTAACATTTGTAATTTCAAACAATGTAAGACTTGCTGTAAGTAAAATTATTAGACTTATCTAGTTTTTAAAGTTGTAACTACAAAAGCAGATTAATGTTGCAAAAAATTTGCTTGACCTTTTGATGTAGATTAAGAGTACACAAGGGCCGCCGGGCGTGGTGGTGTACGCCTGTAATCCCAGCACCTGGGAGGCAGAGGCAGGTGGATTTCTGAGTTCGAGGCCAGCCTGGTCTACAGAGTGAGTTCCAGGACAGCCAGGACTACACAGAGAAACCCTGTCTCAAAAAACCAAAAAAAAAAAAAAATAATAATAATAAAATAAAAAATAAAGGAAACAAAACAAACAAACAAACAAACAAAAAACCTCAAATATGTTTTTCCTGATATGTTTTAGGAATTATTATTAGGGCTATATGTAAACGTAGAAGCAGCAAAAGAGTTCATGACCATTGCATTCTAAGCAGGCTTACACACTGTAGGTATACATTTGAAAACTGCCAAACTATAAAACTCAGATGATATATAGTGCTTAGAAATGTGAAATTGTGTTAGAATTTTGATGGGAATAGTGTTCAATTTATATATTGCTTTTTGTAAGATGGTTGTTTTTCCACTATGTTAATCCTACCTATCTATGAGCATGAGAGACATTTCCATCTTCAAATGTTTATATATTGCTTTTGGTAAGATGGTTGTTTTTCCACTATGTTAATTTTACCTATCTGTGAGCATGAAAGACATTCCATCTTCAAATGGAAACTCCAATTTATCTTCAGACACTTGAAGATCATAATATATAGGTCTTTTACTTGCTTGCCAAATATTGGGGTGTTGAGACTTGAAGTGATGATGATCCAAACTAGCAAATAGATTAATAACATACCTTGTTTACTACTCCTGAAATATACAAGCAGAAGAACATTAGACAATTAAATTTTACAGAGGAAAGAATACCTCAAGTTCTCATTTAGCTATGTTCACACTGCAAGGCATTTCATATCAGTGTTGGGGCATTTGCCCATACACATAAAAGAAGTAATGTCAAGTACCTACAGGTTCTATAACTGTCCATAGTCTATGTTGCTTGGCATTACCTTGGTTAAGTAGGGGAAATTTTCTTATATCTTATCAGCAGGAATTACAGGCAGTATCCAATATAGTCTAGCTCCCAATACAACATCAATTACACACAATGTCTCCCAGATAAAGTAAGATGAGAATCCTCTCTCATTTTATAGCATATATGATGCACATGACTGGTGATTATCCAGTAGTACTGAAAGTTTGGAAAAGAATATTTTTGAGATAATACATTAGCTACTATAATTCTCTTTTCTATTTCCTCCCACCAAGACCTCCTATACTCCTGCTTGCTTTCCTTCAGATTATTAGCCTCTTTTTGAAATTGTTGATGCATGCATATAAGCATTTGTATATACAGATATATTCTCAAATATGTTGAATGCATATAATGTTGCTCTTTTTGTGCAATTTGGGATGTTTATTGGTATTCTTAATGTTCAGTTAATGTTTGAGCAATCATGTTGGTGGTATGTTGTTATACCCATATCTAATGGGTATAGCAAGGAGACAAAATTGCACAGTAAACTTCTCTTCTGGAATGTTACTCAAGTCCTGGGTGTGGGGATGTTTGGGGGATATATTCATTGACACTTGACATCTTTAGTTCTGTTTTTCTGTTTGAACTCTGTTCCATAAAAAAGTTTCTTTGATGATGGTATATTTTATACTTAACTGAGTAAATTACAAATGTTTATTAATTGTTTTGAAGGATTATGAGGATATAGAAAATTAGTGGTTGATGATTCTCTAATAATAATGACTTCAATAGCACTCAGGACATAGCTAGGTTTCTAGTATCTCTTTGGTTGAATAGGTACAAGTTCAATTAGAGAACCATTGTTTCCTGATAAGTTATGCATGACACTAATCACTGAGATGATTACCTTGCCGTACTGGTCAGTAATGTGGTTCATATGTGTCATATCTGGGTGGTTGTGTTGGTTATATTGTTTCTTTGGATGCTTGCTTGTCTCCTTCTATGACAATTATACCTAGTTCTTAATGTTAAAGCAAAATCTAGTCATTAATGTTTAAAATATTACCTTGGTACTCTGCTGCTAGAAGTCACCAAACTACAAGAAAGAATACAGCAACATATAAGTGTGAAAATATGATAAAATGAAATTCCAATCTTTGGCCATTACACACACACACACACACACACACACACACACACACACACACTACATAATACATGATCTTCATGATTGATGAAGAAAAGAAGTTAAAAAGATTAACAGCAACATAGGGGGAAAAACTCCTTAAAACTTAGAAATATATTGACACATTCTAACCACTGACAGTGAAATAAATCTCCTGGACCAAGAAATAGACAACATGCAAACTCATCTCACTTATGTTAATTGTCTACTTGAAGTTCTAACCAATGCTATAAAACTGTATTAATTAACTTTGTCATTGCCATGACCAAATGCTGAAAAAATATAATTAGGGAAGAAATAGATTATTTTGATGTAAAGTTAAGGAAAGTTGGTAATTTAAAGTGGCATAATTGCAGGAAAGTATGACATTCCCATTTGAACCAAAGCCAAGAAGGAAGCAAAGAGCAATGAATGCTATTGCTTAGCTGCTTTTCTCTATATAGTCTAACAGGGTAGATATTCACAGTTCTACTGACATAGTCTATAAAATGACTTGCATACATGTCTAGGGAATCGTCTCACAAAGTGACTTTAAATGTAATCAAGTTGAAAACATAACCCCCCAAAAAATTCATCAGCAGAAATAAAATGAGAGATGAAACTTCTTTATTGTCATATGCAAATATTTAGTTCATAAAATATAACCTAATGAGTGATTTTATGAAGTCCTAAAGATTTCATCTATCTCTTTGTAAAAGTAAAATAGAAAATAATTAGAAAGTAAAAACTAAATTTTATCAATATGCCCAATTATAAGTAAGGTGATCCAAGCAAGCCCTACATGACTTTCAATATTGATGGAGTTAAGCTGTTGAATTTCCAAGGTTACAAGATTAATTGAACATTGTTACCTTCATATGTTGTTGTAAACAAATGAAAAGATAGTATGGAAACCCACAGATGATAATTAGCCATTATTTGGGGAAAATGCCAAAATACACGCAAGCCATTTTTAGCTTTTTCTGTTTATTCTGTAGATAAAAAGGTTATGTCCTGTGCAGGTCATTGATATTTGAAGCCATAAGAGTGTATATATTCCCTGATACAGAGGGAAAGATTTCACAAACAAGAATTACCAGGGCTTTTGGGATATCTAAAGATAAAAAATGATGTATAATAATAATTCCAGGTCAAAACTAGGAAGAAAAAGTCAGAATTATAAGAGACAGCAACTGTAAAGTCACTTTGACTGACAGAGCAGTGATTGCTTGACTCAAAAATTCTCTATGTCCTCTGCAATGAGGAAGAAAAGTTCAGCTAAGACATAACCTCAGAATCAGGTCAAGCAAAAACTTATGACAGGTGTTGGGTATAACTACCAGTATAGCAAAGTGCATGTCAGTTTCTACATTTTCATGTAGAAAAGACCTTTCACCTGCATCAACAATGAAATCTGCACATAATCATAGTTCAAGACAAAGAGAAATGACAATAAATTCTGAAATCATGTAGTGTACTTAGTCTTACAGCACCAGGCTATGCTTAACTCTGTTAGTTGTGGAGAAGGCATGGAAAAAGACACTATGAGATCTTTTACTATTATTGACAGAACCACATGTGTTTAAAGCTGTGTATCAAATCCAAAATCAGTTTTTAAACTTCACTATAGTAATTTAACAAATATATACTAGATGAAAACAATATTTGATAAATATCATTGTAAATATTGGATATTTGAAAATTAATCTCAAAATAATTATCTTATAATTTAAAAATTATTCAGACATCCAATGATTGACTAGTGTTCTACATTTCTTTCTATAATAATGAACTATATTAAAGAAAAACAATAAAAATATATGGTCTTTGTATTTAAATGTACCACAAAGTTATCAGAAACACTTTTAGATTTCAAACCTGCTAACTGCTGAAGTATTCAGGCAGGTAGGTGTAGGAAGGATGTGAAAGAAGTGGATTGTTGTGGTAATTAATAAATCTGCTTGAAAATGTTATAATGCAACTTAATACTTCAAATTAGAATATTATATATGAAGAAATGTTTTAAAAGAAAAACAGGCCATACTGCATCTACTATCCTATTGTTCCCAGAGATCTAAATCTTTGACTAAGATAATGGAAAGGGGACATAGATATATTGTCCTCTAAATATGAGGACTTGAGTTCAAATTGCAGGCAACCTCAAGAAATGTGTATATTGCTTTGTGACCAGCATTAGTGTTCAGAAATAAAAGATCCTGGAAGCTCATTGGCTTGGCAACTTACATTCAGATTCACTGAGACACCCTGTCTCATCTCTAAGGAAAAGCATAACAGAGAGAGTTCATAAATGCCTTCCTCTGGCATTCACATGGATATACATATACATATATATAACACACAATATTCTCCATAAATAATTATACCACACATATACTAATCAGCACCAAAACTGCAAAAAAATCATTTTTAATATTGCTAGTGAATTCTCTAATTTGGAAAAATTAGTAGGCTTTTAGAATTCTTTGTATAAATAAAAGGTTTTCTTGAAAATAGAATAATCAGATTTTGGTTGCTTTTTGCAAAGTATGTTCTAATTTTATAGTTTTTTTAATTTACTTATCAATTAAAATTCTAATCATAAATAAATGAGCATGTTAAAATCAAAGTGTATCACTTTATAATTGCAGAAAATTATATTTTAATTTAATGGGTACATACATACTCATTGGAAAAATAAAACAAGAGAAATAGAACAGAATATGTTAGAATATGCCTATAATCTAGTACTATTGGAAACTATGACAAGACTTTCCCAAAATTAATGAGGTAAGCATAGAACACATAATAAGTTTGGGAAAGCCTTGTTAACACAGTAACTTTATGTTTAAATATCAAGTATTAGTGAATATGCAGAAATGTAAATCCAATATTAATCATATAAAACAATCCCCAAACCAACAGCAACAAAATCTGGTATATATGGTGACTTTAACATTTAATAACTCTTCATCTACTTATACTTATTTAATACTTGTTGTATGCCTTTAATTAGTCTGTGTTATAAGAGAGTTTATTCTTATAATTTAGTTTTATTTTTACATGAACATATATCATTATTCATTTTATCAGGTTATAAAGACTGATTTAATAGAACACAGCCTCATCATGATACTTATTTTAAGAAAGCCAGAGTAAGATTTTTATTAAAATAAAGCCATCTGTGTTTGGTAAGAAAATTAGGACATATCACCAAGATCAAATACTTCTAAGTACTTTAGATGGACAAATATGGTAATATAATAACTATCTTTCAAATACTAGAATATCAACTTTTAAAATTATTATTTATTTTTGAGATTATAATTTAATTACATCATTACTGACTTGACTTCTTTCTTATACACCCCTCAAAGGACTCTAAAAAAATCATGACTTTTCTCATCACACACACACATGAACACACACACACATATGTATATATATGTACAGATACATATATATATATACATATATATGTATACATATAACATACATATACATTCCTAAATATAATCTTCACATTCTGTATAATGTTATTTGTATGAATGAATTTAAGGGTCGATCATTTGACACTGATTTAGTGTGTATTTCTCTTAAAGCTCAAGGGTAAGAAAAATCTAAAGAGACAACATGTCAGACAAGAGAAAATATGTTGGTTAATATTTCATCCTTAATTTTTTTGAGATTTTAAAACAATGTCCTAAGCTGTTAGCTACATTGAACACTATTTTTTATGGTAGAAGGCAACACATGAATTCTTTTCTTTCATTCTCCAAAATCTTCCACTTCTGTATCATTGGGATATTTTCAAAAGAACTTGTACATAAGAAATCTTTCCTCTGCTTTTCCTGTTACAGATGCTGTTACAGAAACTTAAGATAACAAAACTCTAGTAAACAGAAAACTTGTTTTACATTCTGGTAGAAATGTAAGCAAGTAAATGTGGATTACATATATAAAATATAGAATAATAAAAATAATCTTATATGAGACTGAATGAGAATCTTGATGCCATGAATCTGAAAAAAAAGCTATAAAGTGAAATATACATACAGTCAGATTTACCTATATAAAATCAGAGATACCATGTTTATACTTGCATGGTTTTATAACCAATAAAATAGCCTACAAACAGGATTCTATAACACTATTAATGATGATCTGTTATCCTTAAAGGGAGTAGTATAACATGGTTCTCCTTTGAGTGGCTCCACTAAGCACCTGATTCAGGCAGATTGAGACACCCACAGACAAACTGACAATGGAGCTTGGGGACTCTTATTGAAGAAGAGGAGCAATTATTACAGCCTAAATGTGATAAGAACTCCAAAGGCAGACTAACAAATTCATCTGGACATTACAGGCTATCAGAGACCTGGATCACCAGCCAAAGAATATACACACGATGGAACTAGACCACCTCACACATATATACAGATTTGTAGGTTGGTCTTCTGGTGGCTTCCAAACAACTGGAGTGATGATTATCCCCAAAGCTTTTGCATATGTTTGAGATAAGTTCTTCTAGCTGCGCTGCTTTGTCTGGTATCAGTGGAAGAGGATACAACTACCTTGGCAGAGCCTTGTTCTGGCATAATAAGGGAAATCCAGAGGTACCACCCACTCAGAGGAGAAGGGGAAGGGGTATGGGGGAAAAGGATTATGAGACTTAGTGACCATGTAGGCAGGCAGTGAGCAGGATGTAAAGTAAATTAAAAAAAAAATACTAACTCCTATCAAAAACAGAAGGTCAGCAGCCTTAGTATATAACATTTTTGGAACTTTCCTCAAGTGAAAGCAGCACAAAGTTCTCACTATAGGAGCAGAATTGGCAGGATATTTAGAAACTTTAGGTTTAATTTTGTAACCCACAACCAAAATATCTTTATTTTTTTAAACTTATGAATATAGTATAATCATAGCTTTCTTTTTTCTTTTTCTTCTAGATATATTCTTTATTTACATTTCAAATGATTTCCATTTCACTAGTTTCCCCCTCAAAAGTCCCATATACCATCTCCCCTCTCTTTGTTCCCCAAACAACCCCTCCTGCTTCCCTGCGCTGGTATTCCCCACAATGAATTGAGCCTTTCTAGAACCAGGCACCTCTCGGCCATTTGATGATCAAAAAGGACATCTTCTGCTGCCTACACTTCTGCAGCCATGTGTAACACCATGTACAGAATCTGGTTGATGTTTTTGTCCCTGGGACTACTGGTGATATGTGGTGGCTCATATCGTGGTTCCTCCTATGGAACTGCAAATCACTTCAGCTCCTTGGGTTCTTTCTCTAGCTCCCCCATTGGGGACCCTGTGCTCAGTTCAATGTCAGGTTGAGAGTGTCCCCCTCTGTGTTTGTCATGCACTACTAGAACCTCCCAGGTGACAGTTATATCCAGCTACAGTCAACAAGTACTTGTAGCATCCATAATAGTGTCTGCATTTTTTAACTGAGTATAGGATGGATCACCAGATGGAGTAGTCCCTGGATGGTCTGTTCCTCAGATTCTGCTCCATCCTTTGTCTCTGTATCTCCTTCTGTGGGTATTTTGTTCCACCTTATAAGAAGGACCAGAGTATCCATACTTTGTTCATCTTTCTTCTTGGGCATTATTTAACATGTGAATTGTGTCTTGGGTATTCCAAGCTTCTGGGCTAATATCCATTTATCAGTGAATGCATACCATGTGCATTCTTTTGTGATAGGGTTACCTCACTTGGGATGATATATTCCAGTTCCAAACATTTGCCTAAGAATTTCATGAATTCATTGTTTTTAATAGCTGAGTAGTATTCCATTTTGTAAATATAAAATATTCTCTGTATTCATTCTGCCATTGAGGGATATCTGGGTTCTTTCAAGCTTTTGGCTATTATAAATAGTGCTACTATGAACATAGTGGAGGAAGTGTCCTTATTACATGCTGTGGAATCCTCTGGATATATGTCCAGGAGTGGTATAACAGCGTCCTCCAGGAGTATAATGCCCAGGTTTCTGAGCAAATGCCAGAATGATTTTCAGAGTGCTTGTACCAGTTAGGAATCCCACAGCAATTGAGGAGTATTCCTCTTTCTCCACATCCTCACCAGCACCTGCTGTCTCCTGAGTTTTTTATCTTAACCATTCTGATTGGTGTGAGGTGACATCTCAGGGTTATTTTGATTTGTATTTTCCTGGTGACTAAGGATGTTGAACATTTTTTTAGGTGCTTCTCAGCCATTCTATATTCCTCAGGTGAAAATTCTTTAACTCTATTCCCCATTTTTTAGTAATGTTATTTGACTCTCTGGAGTCTTAACTTGAGTTCTTTGTATATATTGGACATTAGTCCTATGTCAGATGTAGTATTGGTAAAGATCTTTTCCCAATTTTTTGGTTGCTGTTTTTGTCCTATTGACAGTGTCCTTTGCCTAACAGAAACTTTGAAATATTATGAGGTCCCATTTGTCAATTATTGTTCTTAAGTCATAAGCTATTTGTGCTATATTCAGGAAATTTACCCCTGTGCACATGTGCACAATGATCTTCCCAAGTTCTTTTTTATTAGTTTCAGTGCATATAGTTTTATGTGGATCCACTTGGACATGAACTTAGTACAAGGAGTTAAGAATGTATTGATTTACATTCTTCTGCATGCTAGCTGCCAGTTGAACCAGCACCATTTGTTGAAAAGGCTATCTTTTTTCCACTGGATGGTTTTAGCTCCTTTGTCAAAGTTCAAGTGACCATAAGTGTGTAGGTTAATTTCTTGGTCTTTAATTCTATTCCATTTATCTACCTGCCTGTCACTGCACCATTACAATGCATTCTTTTTTATTTAAATTTTTATTTTCTATATTCTGTTTACATTCCAAAGGCTTTCCCCTTTCCCAGTCCCCCCCATACGTCCCATAATTCCTCTCCCCCCCGACTACTCCCCAATCATCCACCCCATGGGATTTCTCTGTTCTGGGTCTACAAAATTGGATCCAATCTTATCAGGCCAGGGTCCTCTCCTTTCTTCTTCTTGGGAATCATTTGACTTGCTAATTGTGCCTTGAGTATTTAGGGCTTCTGGGCTCATTAATATCCACTTAGCAGTGATTGCATTTCATGTGTATTCTTTTGTGATTGGGTTAACTCACTTAGGATGATATTTTCCAGATCTAACCATTTACCTACAAATTGCATGAATTCATTATTTTTCATTGCTGAGTAGTATTCCATTGTATAAATATACCACATTTTCTGTATCCATTCCTCCTTTGAGGGATATTTGGGCTCCTTCCAATTTCTGGCTATTATAAACAAGGCTGCTATAAAAATAGTAAAGCATGTGTCTTTATTGTATGCAGGGGAATCCTCTGTGTATATGCCCAGGAGTGGTATGCCAGGTTCCTCTGGAAGTGACATGCCCAATTTTCTGAGGAACCTCCATTCTTTAACACTATTGTTATGTAGTACAGCTTGATGTCTGGGATACTGATTTCCCCAGAAGTTCTTTTACTGTTGAGAATAGTTTTAGCTATCCTGGAATTTATTTTTGGCATCCCTAATGAATTTGAGAATTGATCTTTCTACCTCTATGAAGAATTGAGTTGAGATTTTGATGGGGATTACACTGAATCTGTATATTGCTTTTGGCAAGACGGCCATTTTTACTATATTAATCCTGCCAATCTATAATCATGGGAGATCTTTCCATCTTCTGAGGTCTTTTTAAATTTCTTTCTTCAGAGACTTGATGTTCTTGTCTTATAGATATTTCACTAGTTTGGTTAGAGTTACACCAAGATAGTTTATATTGTTTGTGACTCTTGTAAAGGGTGTCATTTCCCTAATTTCTTTTTCAACCTGTTTATCCTTTGAGTATAGGAAGGTTACTGACTTTTTTGAGTAAATTTTTATACCTGGCCACTTTGCTGAAGTTGTTTTACAGCTGTAGAAGTTCTCTGGTGAAGTTTTTTGGGTCACTAAAGTATGTTGTCATATCGTCTGCATATAGTGATAATTTGACTTCTTCCTTTTCAATTTGTAACCCCTTATCCTCCATTTCTTGGCTGATTGCTCTAGCTAGAAATTCAAGGACTGTGTTGAAGAGATATGGAGAGAGAAGGTAACCTTGTCTAGTTCCTCATTTTAGTGGGATTGCTTCAAGTTTCTCTCCATTTAGTTTGATGTTAGGTACTGGCTTGCTGTATATTACTTTTACTATATTTAGGTATGGGCCTTGAATTCCTGTTCTGTCCAAGACTTTTAACATGAAAGGATTCTGAATTTTGTTAAATGCTTTTCCAGCATCTAATGAGATGAACATGTGATTTTTCTTTTATTTAGTTTATGTAGTCAATTACATTGATAATATTTCCTTATATTGAACCGTTCCCTCATCCTTGGTATGAAGCCTACTTGATCATGGTGAATGATCGTTTTGATGTCTTCTTCAGTTTGATGGGCAAGAATTTTATTGAGTATTTTTGCAGAGATATTCAAAAGGAAATTGGTGTGAAGTTTTCTTTTTTGTTGGATCTTCATGTGATTTTGGTGTCAGCATAATTGTGGATTCATAGAATGAGTTTGGTAGTGTTTCTTCTGTTTCTGTTTTGTGGAATAGAGAAATGGCTCAGATATTAAACACTAGACTCACATCCAAAGTATCTTTAGAGAAGCCTCACCATTTTCCATTCTGATTGACAATATGGAAGAGATACAGTTTGGACTCATTTTATACCAATATCTATAATTTCCTATTGGAATGGGCCAAATGATTTTGACACTGACAAAATCACAGAGGTATTTAACCTTTCAAAGTCTAGGAATTGCTAAAGTGGTAGTTTAAACAGCCAGAGATTTTTTTCTTTCTTTTTTTTTAGTCAATATATTCTTTATTTACATTTCAAATGATTTCCCCTTTCCTGGATCCCCCTCCCTGAAAGTCACATAAGCCCTCTTCCTTCCCCTTTTCCCCCATCCATTACTTCCCACTTCCCACTTCCCCTACACTGCTGCACTGAGCATTTCCAGAACCAGGAGCCACTCCTTCCTTCTTCTAGGACATCATTTGATATATGGATTGTGCCTTGGGTATTCCTAGCTTCTAGGCTAATATCCGCTTAACAGTGAGTGCATTGTATGAGTGTGCTTTTGAGACTTGGTTACATCACTTAGGATGATATTCTCCAGCTCCATCCATTTGTCTAAGAATTCCATGAATTCATTGTTTCTAATGGCTAAATAGTACTCCATTGTGTATATATACCACATTTTCTCTATCCATTCCTCCATTGAGGGACATCTGGGTTCTTTACAGCTTCTGGCTATTATAAATAGGGCTGCTATGAGCATAGTGGAGCATGTATCCTTATTACATGATGGAGAATCCTCTGGGTATATGCCCAGGAGTGGTATAGCAAGGTCCTCTGCAAGTGTTGTGCCCAGTTTTCTGAGGAACCACCTGTCAGATTGCCAGAGTGGTTGTACCAGGTTGCAATCCCACCAACAGTGGAGGAGTGTTCCTCTTTCTCCACATCCTGGCCAACACCTGCTGTCTCCTGTGTTTTTAATTTTAGCCATTCCAACTGGTGTGAGTTGAAATCTCAGAGATGTTATGATTTGCATTTCCCTAATGAATAATGATGTTGAACATTTCTTAAGGTGCTTCTCAACCATCTGAAGTTCTTCATGTGAAAATTCTTTGTTTAACTCTGTATCCCATTTTTAATAGGGTTATTTGTTTTTCTGGGATCGAACTTCTTGAGTTATTTGTATATATTGGATATCAATCCTCTGTCAGAAGTAGGGTTAGTGAAGATCTTTTCCTAATTTGTTGGTTGCCATTTTGTCCTTTTGACTATGTCTTTTGCTTTCAAGAAACTTTGTAATTTTATGAGGTCCCATTTGTCAATTATTGATCTTAGAGCATAAGCTATAGGTGTTCTGTTCAGGAACATTCCCCTGTGCCCATGTCCTCAAGGGTATTCCCCAGTTTCTTTTCTATTAGCTTCAGGGTGTCTGGCTTTATTTGGAGGTCCTTGCTCCATTTGCAGTTGAGCTAAGTATAAGGAGATAAGAATGGATCAATTCGCGTACTTCTGCATGCTGACCTCTAATTGAACCAGCACCATTTGTTGAAAAGACTGTCTTTTTTCCACTGGATGTTTTGAGCTCCTTTGTCAAAGATCAAGTGACCACAGGTGTGTGGGTTCATTTCTGGGTCTTCAATCCTATTCTATTGATCCACCTGCCTGCCACTGTACTAATACAATGCAGTTTTTAACACTATTGCTCTGTAGTATTGCTTGAGGTCTGGGATACCGATTCCCCCAGAATTTCTTTTACTGTTGAACATAGTTTTAGCTCTCCTTGTTTTTTATTTGTTTGTTTGTTTTGTTTTGTTTTTCCAGACGAATTTGAGAATTGCTCTTTCTACCTCTATGAAGAACTGTGTTAGGATTTTGATGGGGATTGTGTAGTAAAAGCAATATACAGCAAACTGGTAGCCAACATCAAACTAAATGGAGAGAACCTTGAAGCAATCCCAGTAAATCAGGGCCTAGACAAGGCTGCCCCCTCTCACCTGAGGTACTAGTGAGAACAATTAAACAACATAAGGAGGTCAAAGGGATACAAATTGGAAAGGAAGAAGTCAAACTATCACTATTTGCAGATGATATGATAGTATACTTAAGTGACACAAAAGACTCCACCAGAGAACTCCTACAGCTGATACACAACTTCAGCAAAGTGGCTGGTTATAAAATAAACTCAAACAAATCAGTAGCCTTCCTATACTCAAAGGATAAGCAGGCTGAGAAAGAAATTAGGGAAATGATACCCTTCACAATAGCCACAAACAATATAAAGTATCTTGGTGTGACTCTAACCAAACAAGTGAAAGATCTGTATGAGAACTTCAGGTCTCCGAAGAAGGAAAGGGAAGACCTCAGAAAATGGAAACATCTTCCATGCTCGTGGATTGACAGGAATAATATAGTTAAAATGACCATCTTGCCAAAAGCAATATACATCCAGAGATTTTAAGAGGTAGCCTTCCAATAAAAGTATTCTTTTCATTGCTAACCTGGAGCTTTCCAAACAGTTTTATCTGACCAAACTGTCACATTGTCCTTCTGCTTTCTGCCATAAAGTCACTCAAAAGAGTTCTCACCAGATCAAAGTCCAACATTCTTCCTATGAAGATCAATATCTATATAACCATGGAAAAGTAATCTGTTATTTATAAAGAACTCAGTCAGAGTAATCTAAAATTGCCAGCACAGAATCCAGTAATGCACAGATTATTGTGTTTTCAGTATCATCATTTTAATGGATAAGAAATAGTTTATTATTATACTTTCAATTTGAATTCCTTAAAGACAAAATTTCTTAAATATAAGACTTCCCTTCTCCCCAACTTTCTTTGGACATTTCTGAGTTGACATATTACCTTGAACCTATATCCTGTGGTGTAGACTTTTGGAAATAGTAGATATTTTCAAGCACCTGTCTAACACTGGTTACTGATTCTAAGGTTTCTCTGTGCCTTTGAGACAAAGCCTAACTATTTTTCATTTTGACAGCTCAAGGTTTTGCTGGCAGTATGATGAGCCCCTACATGGCCATAGTCGGAGAGGGCAAATAGAACAAACAACAGGTATGTGTTTGGCGGGAGTATTGTAGATTGAAATGCCGCAATCCTCTAAGTAATAACATAACTGATGAATGACATGTAACATAGAAATACGGAAATTATTTTATCATGTTGCTGTTATTGATTGTCATGTTTTTCAAGAGAGTATTGCTGTGTATCCACAACTGACTTGTTTCTGTAGCCCAAGATGATGAAATTCATAAAAGTCCCCTGCTTAGAATCTAAATTTCTAAGATTATTAGTATACATATCAATTTTGAGTTAATATGTATTCATTTTTATTATTGCCTCAAAAGTATAAAAGGTTATCAGAACTCACATATTTTGCAAGATTGGTTGCAAAAATTAAATTATGAATGAATAAAAGTATATTTGATATTGCACTAAGTAGTTTTTATCTACTTTCCATGGGAATTTTCAATTTTTGTCTGCTCAAATACTCTGAAAAACTAGAATTTAACTGCCAGTAAGAACTCATAGCCTCTGTGAGCTGCTGAGGAACCAACACCTGAAGAGTCTTTCTTCTGAGTGGGAATTCTTGGAAAAAATATCATATGATGTTGCAGCAGAGAATCCAGAGTTGGAGGTTAAAGATGTATCTAAGCCAAAGCAAGCTTCTGTATGGTGTATGTCTGATGCTAAGGTCCTGTTCCCCAATTGGTTCTTGGTCTATCAGTAAAGATACCAGGTACCAATTGCTAGGTATAACAAAGAAGGCAAGATTCAAGATCCCAACAGAGGGACACAAAGGAGGAAGGTTTTTCGCCATGATTCAGAGGGACAAAAGGAGGTCAGACATGTAAGATCTCAGGCAGAGCAGCACAGATCTGTCTCCAAGTTGGAGGTTAGTGTATTGATCTGGGACTAAAGTTAACTAGGAAAATGACATTTGGGGAAGGTTGAGAGGTGCTGATCTAAGAGTATTGGGAAGGGCACACTAGCCTAGGAAGGCTTAGAAGAGCCCAGAAATTGAGTCAATAATGCAGGTTAAATTCAGTAATCTCTCTCTCTCTCTCTCTCTCTCTCTCTCTCTCTCTCTCTGTGTGTGTGTATGTGTGTGTTTCTGAGACAGGGTTTCTCTCTGTAGTCCTGGCTATCCTGGAACTCACTCTGTAAACCAGGCTGGTGTCGAACTCAGAAATTCACCTGCCTCCGCCTCCCAAGTGCAGAGAATAAAGGTGTGTGCCACGACCTCCTGGTTTGTGTTTTTTAATTCATGGATACATTATTTTCTGGGTGGGGCTGGTATTGCTGTCCTCGCAGAGCTAAAAGTATGGTGGCAAAAGCTACATGCTGCATGTTTCATATAAATTCAGTAAAAAAAAAAGAATTAAGTAGTATCTTCTTTTATGTAATAATATCTTGAAAATAAGCTATTTGCTCAAAATAAAATGTAAGATATTAAAGTAGTTTTTATTATAAAGAGTTCACAAACTATACCATGTCCACTCTTCTATGCAGAAATAAATGCATGAGTTAAGATTAAATGACTTTTAAGTGACTAAGTTCAGTTTGTCAAGATGAGGCACCAGGCATGCTCAAGCCGTATATGTTCACATTTTGGAATAACTTAAAATTATCAACCTAAATGACTTCATTGTGAAAATAATAAAAGTGAGGCTTTTAAAGGTCAAATATTTTCTAAGAAAGGATGTTTGATTAGTATCCTTCAACACATGAACCCTGTGTTATTTTCTCTATTTCAAACTATTTTTATATTAGTTATTTTCTTTATCTATGTTCTCTTTCACTCAAAGTTTGTAATGCTTTTTTTTTGTTGTTGCTTCTTTGTTGTTTAAGATAAGGCAAAATATTCTATATCTTGTGTAATATTTTATATCATGAATATTTAAGCTTTTATTTGTTCTTTTATCTTATTTTAATGCAGAAGAAACTAGATCAGAACACTATTATAAGAAAAACCTAAACACCTTGACATCTACAAACTCTTTGATCTATCACTGTGTCTTAACTGTAAGGTATGACTAAGCAATGGAGTCACAAAACTTGTGGGAGTGAGAGTAGCCAAACAATTTCTGATCTGAAAAGGCCCACTCCATTAGATGGAAGCCATGTGTAACACAACTTGATAGACAAAGAATCAGAAAATAGATAGCCAAGAGAGCTAAAGTAAAACCAGATATTACTGGTCTAAAATTAAAAACAAAGTATCACTAAATGACTCCTCATGATATTCTGCTACACTCATAGATCATTGCCTTATTGAGTCGTCATCAGAAGAGATTCCTCTTGCAGCAGATGGAAGAATATGCAAAGACCCAGATCAGAAATTATATAAGCAGAGATTGACCTTGAAACATTCAGCTCTAAATGTGATGTCTCCAACAAATTCTTTCTCTCAAGACTCAAGAGGAAGCACAATATTACAAATTTAAAAGCCAGAAGGGATAGAACTAATCAAGAAAACAAATGCCATTAAATTAACCTCATCAAAGCTCATATAAACTCAGAATGGTGGCAGCATGCACAGGGATTCTAGAGGTCCACTGGGTATATATTAGTGTTCTAAATTCAGTGTTTTTAAGGGATTCCTAAGAGTAAGATACTCATAGAAGCAGGACAAAGGGGGATGCAATGGGGGGTTACAGAGCAGAAATGGGATAACATTTGAAATGTAAACTAATAAAATATCCAATTAAAAATAAACAAAAAAATTAATAAAATAAAACGTGCACTGGAAAAAAAGAGAATCTGACTCTTACTTTCTCTTTCTCATTGTGTTACTTCACTGTCCAACTTCCATGTGACTGTTTTGTTTTCAACTTATTGTATTTTAATTTTGTTGTATATGAAAACTCTCTGAATGAAAGAGTATAAACCTAAATCTGTGAAAAACATTATCAACTAAACTGTCACTTTCACCTGCTGGGAAAGTGAAAAACAGGTTTTTCCAATGGAATGACACTGCATATATCAACTTTTGCAGTGCTAGCATCATGCCCAGTAATAGTTAACTAACAAACATGTAATTGTTGGTCACCATTGTGTGTGTGTGTGTGTGTGTGTGTGTGTGTGTGTTTATGCACATGCTATCATTTGGTTACAGTTTTATTATTATTTTTGTTGTTGCTTTGTTTCAAGGTTTGAGAGACTTTTGTTATTCATTTTATAAAGAAGGTTGTTAAAGTTGGGTAGATGGGAGGACATTCTGGAAGAATATTATTGAGGAGAAGAATATGGTAAAAATACATTTAAAATTTAATTTTTAACTTAAAAATATAGAAAACAAAGAAAAAGAAAAATGAAACTCTCCCCAATCTTAGGTATTGTCTTTCCTGGAAAATATCAAATATATTGTTTTGCTTTTTTAAGAAATTTATTTGAAGTTGAGTATGGCTATTTTTCCCTCTGAAATAATTTCAAATTAATCTTTTAAAATAAAAATAGAACATAAAGGTCATCATCTCCAGTTACCAAGAAAATACAAATCAAAACTACCTTAGAATTTCCTCTTATACATGATAGAGCGTCTATCATCAGTAAAGTAAGAGACAGCTCATTCTGCTGAAAACTACAGCTACTATGAAAACCAGTGTGAAAGTTCCTCAGAATGATGAAAATATATTTCCCTTAAGACCCAGCCATACTACCTTGGGGACATACGCAAAGGATTCTTTATCCTACCAGGAGTCACTTGCTCAACCAATGAAAAATGTAATCATCATACCACGTACATACCTTCAGGCTAACAATGCCCACAATATATGCCAGGGTAGTGATGCTTATATAAAACAGGTCAGTAGCCAAAGTTTGGTTTCACTTAAGGCCCACTCCATGGTGTGGAATCCATATACAATACTGGTTAGCTGACCATGAACCTAAGATTGGATTATGCAAGGTCCTAGGGTAAAACCAAATACTATTATTTTTAAAAAGTCAGTAGCAATAAAATATCTCCTAATGATATTCTTTACTGATAAATATGTGCTTGTTTAGCCATCATGTGAAGAGAGTCCTGCTGTAAATTGGAAGAATACAAACAACAATAAGACAACATGCAGAGAGTAGAGACCTTGGAGACACCATATTGTTGCTGGGAATTGACCTCAGGACCTCTGGAAGAACAGTCATGAGCCATCATCACTCCAGGTTACATGTAGAGACCTTGGAACACTTTACCTTTAAATAATTCTACTTAGGGTTTAAAGAACCATGCAGAAGAGGAAGTAGAGACAGTCTAAAAGATACTGAGTATTGAGGATATCAATAAAATAAAACCCTCTTAGGCAACATTATGAAAGCATGTATGGACTCACAGAGACTGAGAAGTGGCACTGAGCTTAAACAGGTCTCTCCCACATCATTTGGGTATATATTGTGTTTGCCAATTTAGTATATTTTTGGGATCCCCAAGTGTGTGAATGAATGGATCATGTTTCTTGGTCTTTCTCTTAGGCCCCTTTCCTTTTGTTTTGACACTTAGCAGAAAACTGAATGAAATGAAACAAAATAAAATGCATGTAACTTTTTGCACAGTGTATGATATCATGGGGCAAAGTTCTTTCTCAGAATGTAGATATTGGTACCCTATTAAGCTAAAGTTTTCTCTCTGATTTTTTTGTGATTTCCTTATGTAATTAATTTCCAGTTTAGTCCTATTTTCATGGACCAAACAGGGTATCTGGTTGGCCAGTTAATAACAGTCATGAAGAAATATTAGCATCAAATTTGACTTAAGTAACATTAATTGAAAATATGGTTTTGATAGTTTTGGGAAAGATGCAAGTTAGTCATGAATGTCTTCTCTGTATGCCTTGGCTAGTTATAAAGTTTAAATTCCTAGTCATTTGAAGCATACCTACATTATATATAATGAAATTTACCTTAATGGTTTCAATTTTTCTTCCACTACATCCACAAACGAGCTCCTCCTGCAATATGGGTACAGTGCACATCACTAAAGCATCAAGTGAGAGCATTCAAAACAAACTGTCTTTTGACATTTTTAACAAACAAATAAAGCAATTTCTTGTTAAGATTACCTCATGGTTACTTCTTTTATTAATAGGAGTCTGTATTTTGAGAACCAAATGCAAATCTTAGGCTGAAATTCCATTATTATTCAAGGATTTCAATCGTGACATGTTCTTCATTTTTGTTGACACTTTCCTAGTTTGCGGGGGAAAAAACAAAAGCTAATATTTATACCATAACGGTTGTCTGCAATTATTTTTTTAAATGTTTGCCTTATTTTATGTGTAAGAGTAAGAACCTTTATAGATGCATCACATGTTTGCCTGCAGTGCTCACAGAAGCCAGTGGATGGCATCAGATCCAGTGGAAACTACACTGCAGACAGTAAGTTATGAGCCATGATGTGACTACTGAAAACTAAACACAATGCTCTTAACCATGAGCAATCACTCGAGTTTCTATTCATAAATTATTTCAGACATGATCTAATTTAATCTCAGCATCTGAAATTCTACT
Source organism: Apodemus agrarius (assembly GCA_964023405.1). Classification (NCBI taxonomy): domain Eukaryota; kingdom Metazoa; phylum Chordata; class Mammalia; order Rodentia; family Muridae; genus Apodemus; species Apodemus agrarius. Next base: position 139,608,812 of record OZ030011.1, read on the forward strand.
TCACCCAACACATGCACAGACTGTGATTTTTATAGAATGACTTATACCAGAATTACTCAGTAAGTTATCTGAATCTGTTTTCTTAATTCAGTCTCAGAGACATCTGTCATTATCCACATTGTGCTGTGTCCTTGCCAGAAAGCGTCTTTGTTATGCTTTGTTTACTGCATGTTGACTTGAAGGAATTAAATATCAAATCCCTTAATTATCAGCATGGTAAAAATCCAAAACTTTTTAACTGGGTGCTATTCATGAATATTTACAAGTTGAATTCTTCCACCAAAACATGCTGGGTTGTATTAAGCACTGAAGAAGTGAGAGTTGAGATATGAATGGGTAACTGACACTTTGTAAGTGATACAAGTAGTTGACCCCACTTCTATAGTATTCACTTGTAGATTTATCTAGGGTAACTTCATCATGCCAGAGTAATCACATTATCATAAAAAGAAAAATCCTAAAATTTTAGGAAAACAGGGAATAATTTTTAAACTAGTAAGTTGGTTATAACTCCATAGAAAATGAAATTACCCCTGAGAAAAAATTTGATGGAAAATAGCTCAGATTTATCTCAGTGACTCTCACAATTAGCTCTTTTTTCTAAATGGGCCCATTAATCTCAACATTTCTAGGATAATTGCTTATGGCTCAGTGATAAATAGCAAGGCACCATCTGCACCTAAAACCTCTTTGTATTCCTTTCCTCTCATTATTGTATCTGGAAGTTTATGGTGTTTTAAGAGTATGAATGTATTAGATGATGAACTAGATACACTAGTTCTCTACTGAATCTAAGATAAGTAATTTTACATCTCTGGGTATGCATTTTTTAATACTATGTCTTGTAAAGAATGCATTTTCATAATTAAAACATGGATCAGTAAAAGTAGTCCACTTTAAAGGCTGACACTGGTTGTTTTCCTTTTTGCAATATGTACAATATTATAGGGAAATATACATAATAGCTGAGATAGGTGACAGAATATGAAAGACGTGATATTTGAAAGTTATAGTTACATAACTTTGTAAGACACTTAAGTAATGACTAAATTTGTGAAACAAACACAAAGAAAAAATTCATTTTGTGAATGTGTTTGTGCCTGAGACTTATAATCAAATGGGAAATATCACCAATTTCTGGATTTTGTTTACTACTGTGTGCTTTCTTTCTTTCTTTCTTCCTTCCTTCCTTCCTTTCTTTCTTTCTTTCTTTCTTCCTTCCTTCCTTCCTTCCTTCCTTTCTTTCTTTCTTTCTTTCTTTCTTCTTCTTTTCTTCTTCTTCCTCTTCATCCTCTTCCTCCTCTTCCTCTTCTTCCTCTTCCTCCTCTTCCTCTTCTTCTTCCTCTTCCTCTTCTTTTCTTTTCTTTTCTTTTCTTTTCTTTTCTTCTTCTTCTTCTTCTTCTTCTTCTTCTTCTTCTTCTTCTTCTTCTTCCTTTTCCTCCTCTTCCTCCTCTTCCTCCTCCTCTTCTTCCTCTTCTTCCTCTTCCTCATCCTCTTCCTCTTCCTCTTCTTCTTCTTCCTCTTCCTCCTCTTCCTCTTCTTCCTCTTCTTCCTCTTCCTCGTCTCCTTCTTCTTCTTCTTTTTCTTCTTCTTCTACTCCTCTGCTTCTTCTGCTTCTCGTGTTGCTTCTTCTGCTTCTCCTTCTCCCCCTTCTTCTCTTCCCTCCTCCTCCTCTAGCTCCTTCTCTTTCTCCTTCTCATCTTTTTTGTTTTCATTTTTAATGAAGCAAGAACACCTTATATGATATTAATATTTAAATCCTGAGTTCCTTTAATGAAACATAGTTTTCATATAAACTGATGTAGGATGGTTTGCAATATATTGTTATAAATATTGGATAATTTATTAAAGTGTCTCATTTTAATTTTCATTTCCTCAGCAATACATTGGTTAATTTCTTGAATGCTTTTTCAATGTACAATGACTTTTCTTTCCTGTTATGCATAAACGTTTCTATCCCACAAGCTATAGGTTCTGTGAAAACAGGTTTTTCTTCCTTCCTACCTCTAGTGTTTCCTTCTTTGAGAATTTGTCAACCAGAAGATATGGGCATTATCTTTATAAATTATGTTTTCATTTGCCATTAGGATTTAGAATCGTTAATATATTAATAAATATACTTATTCAGTACATGTGGTATTATATTACTTCATAATCAGGAATATCTATCTCCAAATGTCCCCAAGACCACACATTATTTCCAACTTTTAAAAACCCTTATTGGATAGCTATTTGACAACTTCATATACTTTCAAACTATGCTCTGATTATTCAACCCTTTTACTTTTTCTAATATCCCTTCTACCAGAATTATCCTCCTGATCCCTTTACCATATTCATCTCTGATCATATATGTTGTTGTTTAGAAATACTCTGTCTAACCCAGTGTGTCAATAGGTTGGAACTATACATTAGAGCCTGGGCACTCTTCAGTGAGTTCAAAACTAAAACCAATGACTGCCCCTCATCCAAATCCATGAGTAGCCAATAATTCATCAGGAAGGGATAGGGCTCCCTTAGGATACAGCTGGCTCAAGGATGACTACTGATAGTTTTTGTCTTGGATAGGCCCACTGCAAGCAGCCATAGTTTTTCTGAGGTCAGGAATACACTGTCTGGGCATGCTCAGAAGACAACATTTTATTACTTTTCTCCATGCCTTATACTTGCATTTTGGTAGTTCCTCTTCTCTGATGATTACTGAGCCTTGGAAAGGTTGGCATAAATGCATATATATGGATGAGCCATCAAATGCCAAATATGATAAAGAATATGCGATGTTTATTTTTGGGTCCTGAGATACATACTTCAGGATATTTATCAGTTCCATTTTACTTTTCAACTGAAAAAAAATCTGCTTAGGATGTTGACCACATTTTAGTCTTCCATTATTATATTAATGATGTTCAGAGTGGTTTCTATTAGCTAGTTACTTTCAAGAGGGCAGGAATAAACATGGATAAGCTTATAATTTTTTTTAGTAGAACACTGAATAGTTTTAAATTATGCTTAGAAGTAATATAATTAGGTCATGTGGAAATCCTATTTTTAGGTTTCTTTCAACTCACCAAGCATACATAGAATTTTCCCATCAATAAGGTCAGTGTATACTTTTTTCTCAAAAGTAGACAATATTATCCAGAAGAACTGTACTTGCAAAACAACAATGAATCTTCTTTTCCCTTTTTCTATTCTTTTATTTTCCTTTTTTATTTTTTTATTTTTTAATGGATATATACTATATTTACGTTTCATCTCCCTTTTTATGGTTCCCTGCCCGCCAAAGGTCCCACATGTCCTTTTCCCTCCCAGTGTTCCCCCATCCACCCCTTCCCATTTCCCTGTTCTGGTATTCCCCTACACAGATGCTTTGAGCCTTTCCAGCACCAGGGTCCACTCCTTCTTTCTTGTCGGACATCATTTGGTATGTGGATTGTGTCTTTGGTGTCCCAAGATTCTAGGCTAATATCCACTTATCAGTGAGTGCATACCATGGATATTCTTTTGGGAATGGGTAACCTCACTTAGAATGATGTTCTCCAGCTCCATCCATTCCTCTAAGAATTTCATGAATTCATTGTTTCTAATAGTGGAATAGTACTCCATTGTGTGTGTGTGTGTGTGTGTGTGTGTGTGTATCACTTTTTGTATCCATTCTTCCATTGAGGGACATCTAGGTTCTTTCCAGCTTCTGGCTATTATACTTAAGGCTGCTATAAACATAGTGGAGCATGTACTCTTATTGCATGCTGGGGAATCTTCTGGCTATATGCGCAGGAGTAGTAGCACTGGATAGTCCGGAAGTATCATGTCCAGTTTTCTAAGGAGCCACCAGACTGATTTCTAGAGTGGTTGTACCAGCTTGCAGTCCCACCAGCAGTGGAGGAGTGTTCCTCTTTCTCCACATCCTCCCCAACACCTGCTGTTTCCTGAGTTTTTAATCTTAGCCAATCTGACTGGTGTGAGGTGAAATCTCAGGGTAGTTTTGATTTGCATTTCTCTAATGACTAATGATGTTGAACATTTTTTAAGGTGTTTCTTAGCCATATGAATTTCTACAGGTGAAAAGTCTTTGCTTAGCTCTGTACTCCATTTTTGGATAGGGTTATTTGCTTTTTGGGGGTCTAACCTCTTGAGTTCATTGTATACATTGGATATTAGCTCTCTGTCAGATGTGGGGTTGGTGAAGATCTTTTCCCAATTTGTTGGTTGCCGTTTTGTCCTTCTGACAGTGTCTTTTGCCTTACAGAAACTTTGTAATTTTATGAGGTCCCATTAGTCTATTGTTGATATTAGATCATAAGCTATTGGTGTTCTGTTCAGGAACTTTCCCTCTGAGCCAATGTCCTCAAGGGTCTTCCCCAGTTTCTTTTCTTTTAATTTTAGTGTGTCTGGTTTTATGTGGAGGTCCTTGATCCACTTGGAGTTGATCTTAGTACAAGGAGATAAGAGTGGTTCAATTCTCATTCTTCTGCATGTTGACCTCCAGTTGAGCCAGCACCATCTGTTGAAAAGGCTATCTTTTTTCCACTGTATGTTTTCAGCGCCTTTGTCGAAGATCAATTGGCCATAAATGTGCGGGTTCAATTCTGGGTCTTCGATCCTATTCCATTGATCCGCCTCCCTGTCACTGAAACAATACCATGCAGTTTTTAATACTACTGCTCTGTAATATTGCTTGAGGTCCGGGATATTGATTCCCCCAGAAGTTCTTTTGCTGTTGATGATAGTTTTAGCTGTCCTGGGTTTTTTGTTATTCCAGATGAATTTGAGAATTGCTCTTTCTAACTGTATGAAGAACTGAGTTGGGATTTTGATGGGGATTTCTTTAAATCTGTATATTGCTTTGGGCAAGATTGCCATTTTGACTATATTAGTCCTGCCAACCCACGAGCATGGAAGATTTTCCCATTTTCTGATGTCTTCTTCAATTTCCCTCTTCAGAGACCTGAAGTTTTTGTCATATAAATCTTTCACATGTTTGGTTAGCATCACTCCAAGATACTTCATATCATTTGTGGCTATTGTGAAGGGTGTCATTTCCCTAATTTCTTTCTCGGCCTGCTTATCCTGATTTGCTTGAGTTGATTTTATAGCCAGCCACTTTGTGAAGTTGTTTATCAGTTGCAGGAGTTCTCTGGTGGAGGTTTTTGGGTCACTTAAGTATACTATCATATCATCTGCGAATAGTGATAGTTTGACTTCTTCCTTTCCGATTTGCATCCCTTTGACTTCCCTCTGCTGTCGAATTGCTCTAGCTAGTACCTCAAGTACTCTATTGAAGAGATATGGTTAGAGGGGGCAGCCTTGTCTAGTCCCTGATTTTAGTGGGATTGCTTCAAGTTTTTTCTCCGTTTACCTTGATGTTACCAGCAGGCTACTGGTCTGCTATGTATTGCTTTTACTATTTTTAGATATGGGCCTTGAATTCCTGCTCTTTCTAAGACCTTTAGCATGAAAGGATGCTGAATTTTATCAAATGCTTTTTCAGCATCCAATGAGATGACCATGTGGTTTTTTTCTTTGAGTTTGTTTATGTAGTGGATTATGTTGATGGATTTCCGTATATTGAACCATCCCTGCATCCCTGGGATGAAGCCAACTTGATCATGGTGAATGATCGTTTTGATGTGTTCTTGGATTCGGTTGGCAAGTATTTTGTTTAGTATTTTTGCATCGATATTCATAAGAGAAATTGGCCTGTAGTTCTTTTTCTTAGTTGGATCTTTGTGTGGTTTTGGTATCAGGGTACTTGTGGCTTCATAGAATGAGTTGGGTAGTGTTCCTTCTGTTTCTATTTTGTGGAATAGTTTGAAGAGTATCGGCATCAGGACTTCTTTGAAGGTCTGATAGAATTCTGCACTAAAACCATCTGGTCCTGTGCTCTTTTTTGTTGGAAGACTGTCTATGTCCCCTTCTATTTCTTTGGGGGTTATGGGTCTGTTTAGACGATCTATTTGATCCTGGTTTAATTTTGCTATTTGGTAACTGTCTAGGAAATTGTCCATTTCCTCCAGATTCTTTAGTTGTATTGAGTATAGGTTTTTGTAGTAGGATCTGATGATTTTTTTAATTTCCTCAGTTTCTATTGTTATATCTCCCTTTTCATTTCTAATTTTGTTAATTTGAATACTGTCTCGGTGCCCTTTGGTAAGTCTGGCTAGGGGTTTATCTATCTTGTTGATTTTCTCAAAGAACCAGCTCCTGGTTTTGTTGATTCTTTGTATGGTTCTCTTTGTTTCAACTTGATTGATTTCGGCCCTGAGTTTGATGATTTTCTGTCTTCTACTCCTCCTGGGTGAAATTGCTTCTTTTTGTTCCAGAGCTTTCAAGTGCACCATTAAGTTGCTAGTATATGCTCTCTCCTGTTTCTTTTTGGAGACACTCAGAGCTAAGAGTTTTCCTCTTAGCACTGCTTTCATTGTGTCCCATAGATTTGGGTATGGTGTGCCTTCATTTTCATTAAATTCTAAGAAATCTGATTTCTCTCTTTATTTCTTCCTGGACTAAGGTATCATTGAGTAGAATATTGTTCAGCCTCCACGTGTATGAGGATTTTCTGTTGTTTTTGTTGCTATTGAAGAACACTCTTAGTCCATGGTGATCTGATAAGAGGCATGGGATTAGTTCGTTCTTTTTATATTTGTTGAGATCTGTCTTGTGTCCAATTATATGGTCGATTTTGGAGAAGGTACCATGAGGGGCTGAGAAAAAGGTATAGTCTTTTGCTTTAGGGTGAAATGTCCTATATATATATCTGTTAAATCCAATTGGTTCAAAGTTTCAATGAGTTTCCTTGTGTCCCTGTTTAGTTTCTGTTTTCCTGGTCGGTCCACTGTGTCTAGTGGAGTATTGAGGTCCCCCACAATCATTGTGTTAGGTGCAATGTGTGCTTTGAGCTTTAGTAAAGTTTCTTTTATGAATGAGGGTGCCTCATTTGGAGCATAGGTGTTTAGAATTGTGAGTTCTTCTTGGTGGATTCTTCCTTTGACTAGCAAGAAGTGACCTTCTGTGTCTCTTGGTGAGAATGAATTTTCAATAAATTAAGTATCTAAACACCTTGCTACTTTTTTATATAACAGAAATGAAAGACAAATCAGGCTTAATAACAGAAAAAAAACAGGGAAATCAGTAGTTTTGAAGTGATTAAATAACACTTCTAGGAAAGCTGAGTTATGCTCTTGTCATATTGCCCTGGCTGTTGTGGATAGTATTCTTATGTCAGCTTCTAGACATCTGGGTTTGAAGTAATTATAGAAAGGTCAATATTAGAGTTTATTATTGTTGGATGGATCCTCTTCTTAGTTTTTGTTTCCTTTTGGGTCCTCTAACCTGAATGGCCTGTGTTAATGCTGACCTGTGAAACCTCTGTTCCAATATTGAGTATCAGAGCTGCCATTGAGTGGCAGCCTCTGCAACTTCTGGGGACGTGTCTGTTTGTGTTGCCTGGTGGTTATGAGTTTCTGACAGGCACTTTGGTCTCTAGGTTTCTGGGTAACTGAGTGGCCTGGAGTAGAGCAATCATTTCTCATGTTTGGGCAATTGGCATAGCCTATAGGTTTCCAGATACTGTCATGGCTTAAGGAATTCTGGTACCTGTCTGGGCTCTTGTAGAGCACTGGGATTCTGCCAGAGTTGTGGGCTGAGGGGTTGAGGCAAGGGTTAAAGGTGTTCTTGGGGATGCTAAGCAGGCTCTGAGGAAAGACTGAATATTTTGTGTTACTGTTTTACATGTATTTGTGGGTACAGTGTGCTTTCACTGGCACTTTGGTATTTGTGGCATTGTGGCACTGAATGTGGAGATTCATTGTGATATTTCCTAAGATGTTATTTTATTTTAAAATAGCATTAGGTGGTCCACAACTAATATCCATATTCTCTAGTAAAAAAATATATATATCTCAATGCTTTATAAGATAAAGCTATACATTTATTAATGGGTAAAATATACCTATATTTATTATATAAACCAACAAAATCTTATCACCTACATGATTCTTGTTGATATAAATATCAATTAAAAATAAAACAAAAAGCAGAAAAAAAGGAAATCAACCAAAAAGTCAGGAAAACTGGAGGAAGTTGTAAGGGAGAAAGCAGTGGGGAAGGAAAGAGAGACAGCAAAGACTGGGTAGAGTTGTGGGTTAAGACTGGAGATAGCTAGATGCATTTGTCAGATTTTCCTTTTAATTGCTTGACCAGAAAAACACACTTAATTTTATGGACTTCCAGCAGTTTTCACTTTAGCTGTGTGACTAGTTTTGAGTCCCATGCTATTTTTCCTCTTCCTTTTTAATTAAGCATTTAAAAATATTTTAGTAGTATATTTGTAGTCTGAACACTTTACCCCTTGCCTTTCAAACATTCATCATCTTCTAATCTCCTTTTTAAGCTCCTGTCTTAACCCCAAGATGGTTTTTAGTAGTGTATGTTGATTTGTTTTAAAGTAACCAACTGGAACAAATTTAAATTTCAACCAAATTTTCCCTAAACATGACTTTAAACTGGATTATATGTCCCCTTTGCTGATCATTTTATGGGGAAAAGACTGTTATTAGTTGTGTTTGGCATTATGTATCTCTTTAAAATATTTGTGGTAAAATTATTATTTTTATTTAACATAATTAAATGTATTAATGTATGTGTTTGCTTTGCCAAAGACTTATTTCTTATTTTCCTATGAACTACAGGACAATTTTGACTTCTATTTTTTTTAATTTGGTCTATCTTAATGTCATTAATACAACAGTGTTAAAGCTGTATCAAGAGCTTTAAAATGCTAATATATTATTAATCTTTCATTTCTAATACCACAACTCTTTATTGCAGAGTTGATGACTGGCTCACACTTAGTGGATTGTTCTTTTTCTATCTTTGAACTACGTGTTCAATGCTTTTATGAATTTTATGTCTGCCATTTATCACACATCGTTTTCAATTCCTTAATATTCTAGAAATTCTCCTTTAACCCTATAACTACTGATGAAATGGAAGCATATCTATAACCAAAACCACAGCAAATGTTCAAAGAATAATGGTTTTGGTGTATCTTGACTTCCTACAAATACAATTTACAAACAGTCCTTCCTTGAAACACATTAGAATTCTCACTGCTTTCTCAACCATAACAAAAAAATATCAATTCTCTAACTGCAACTTATACAACCATTGTAAACTTTTAAAATCCATTATTTTACAAAAACCATTCAAAATATTCCCATAAGTTAGTAACCATTTCTATATTTATTATTATATTTGCATGGTAGGAGCTTTGTTACAGAGCATTAGAATGGCACACCCAATATTCTCACATTAAAATCTGACTTCATACCTTGTATTATATCATACTTTCAAGACACAATTCACATGCAGCTTCCGACTTAGTGCTTTCAATTTCAATTCAATTCTTGTTTTATATTTTCATGTCTTGTTATACTTTTCCTTTTTTAAATTAACATTATATTGTGAATATTTTTATTTTTACAAAGGTAGGACATCTACTTTGTATATTTTGGTTTTTTCTCCATGATGAACTTATGTGATTTAGATAGTTTTATTGGATATTTTCTTTATTTACATTTAAATTGTCATCCCCTTTCCTGGTTTCCACCCAGAACCTACTTCTCCCACACCCTTCCCACTGTTTCTATGATGGTGATACTCTACCCACCCTCTCTCACCTCCATGCCCTTTCATTTCCCTAAACTGAATCTAGTCTTCACAGGACAAAGGGTCTCTTCTCACATAGATGCTTGACAAGACCATATTCTGGTACATATGCAGCTGGAGCCATGGGTTTCTCCATGTGTTTTCCTTGGTTGGTGGTTTGGTCCTTGGGAGTTCTAGGAGGTAGGGTGCTAGTTGGTTAATATTGTGGTTCTTCCTATATGGCTGCAAACCCCTTCAGCTCCTTCAGTTTTTTTTTCTAACTACTCTATTTGCAACACCTTGCTCAATCCAATGGTTGGCTGTGAGCATCCACCTAAATATTTGTCAGGTTCTGGTAAAGCGTCTTCGGAGAAAGATCTATCAGGCTTCTGTCAGCATGTACTTTTTGTCATCCACAATAGTGTCTGTATTTGTGACTGTATATGGGATAGATGACCAGGTGAGGCAATCTCTGGATGGCCTTTCCTGCATTCTCTGCTCCATGCTTTATCTTCATAATTGATCTGGTGAGACTTTTATTCCCCTTCTTAAAAGAACTGAAGCACACATATTTTAGTCTTCCTTCTTCTTGAGCTTCATGTGGTCTGTGAATTGTATCTTGGGTATTCCAGGCTTTTGGGGGTAAATCCACTTATCAGTGAATGCAAACCATGTGTGACCTTTTGTGCTTGGGTCACTTTACTCAAGATGGCATTTTCTAGTTCCATCCATATGTCTAAGAATTTCAAGAATTCACTTTTTTAAAACTTGTAAAGTACTCCATTGTGAAAATGTACCACATATTCTGTATCCATTCTACTATTGAGGGTCATGTGGGTTTTTTTCCAGCTTCTGGGTATTATCAATAAGGCTGCTATGAACATAGTGGAGCATGCATCCTTGTTATATGTTAGAGCATCTTTTCGGCATATGTCCAGGAATGGAACAGCTGGGTAATACTGTGTCAAATTTTCTGAGGAACTGCTAGACTTTATTTCCAGAGTTGTTGTACCAGCTTGCCATTCCAGCTACAGTGGAAAACTGTTCCTCTTTCTCTACATCCTCACTAGGATCTGCTGTCATCTGAGTATTTGATTTTAGCTTTTCTAACTGGTGTGAGGAAGAATCTCAGAGTTCTTTTGATTTGCATTTCCCTGAAGACTAAGGATGTTGAACATTTCTTTAGGTGCTTCTCAGCCATTCCTCAGTTGAGAATTCTTTTTTTTTTTAATTTTTATTTTCTATATTCAATGTTTACATTCCAAAAGCTTTCCCCTTTCCCAGTTCCCCCCTCCCTATGTCCCATAGTTCCTCTCCCCCCCAACCATTCCCCAATCATCCCACCTCCCCTCTGGACCCCATTTTTTCACAGAGTTATTTGAGTCTCTGCAGTCTAACTTTTTGAGTTCTTTGTATATACTAGATATAAGCTCTCTATTGGATGTAGTATTGACAAAGATCTTTTCCCAAACTGTTGGATGCTGTATTGTCATATTAAGTGTCCTCTGCCTTACAAAAGCTTTATAATTTTAAGAGGTCCCACTTGTCAATTTTTGATCTGAAAACATAAGACATTGGTTTTCTTTTAAAGAAATTTTCCACTATTCCCATGTGTTTGAGGCACTTTCCCAAGTTCTCTTCTATTAGTTTCAGTGTATCTGATTTTATGTGGAAGCCTTTCATCTACTTGGACTTGAGCTTTGTAAAAGCAATACAAAACAAACCAGTAGCCAATATCAAACTAAATGGGGAGAGACTCTAAGCAATTCCACTAAAATCAGGGACTAGACAAGGCTGCCCACTCTCTCCCTGTATATTCAATACAGTGCTGCAGCATTCTGGGAATTAGACTATTTATGAATTTTGAATCAAAAAATCAATATGTCACAACAGAAAACAGTTTTCTTTTCATTTACTTTTAAATTATTTTTATTTTCATTAAATATTTGCTTTATTTACATTTCAAATTGTATCCCCATTCCACATTACCCCTCCAAAACCCCCCAACTTCATCCCCGCCCTCCTGCTCCCCCTCCCCCAAATTCCTGACTTGCATTCCCCTATTCTGGGGAATTGAGCCTTCACAGAACCAAGGACCTCTCCTCTCATTGATGTCTGTAATCATCATCTTCTGTGACATATGTAGCTGGAGCTGTGGGTCCCTCCATTTGTATTCTTTGGTTGGTGGCTTAGTTCCTTGGAGATCTGGGGATACTGTTTGGTACATATTATTGTTCCTCCTGCAGGGATGCCAACCTCTTCAAATCCTTGGGTCCTCTCTAGCTGCTCCATTGTGGACCCAATGTTCATTCTATTGATTGGGGTACAGAGGTAAACAAAGAATTATCAACTGAGGAATGCCAGATGGCTGAGAAAGACTTAAAAAATGCTCAGCATCCTTCATCGTTAGGGAAATGCAAATCAAAACAACCCTGAGATTCTACCTCACAACAGTCAGAATGGACAAGATCAAAAAAAATCAGAGGACAGAAAATGCTGGAGAGGATGTAGAGAAAGAGTAACACTCCTCCATTGCTAGTGGGATTGCAAGCTGTTAAAAACACTATGGAAATTAGTTTGGAGGTTCCTCAGAAAACTGGACATAGTATTACCTGAGGAGCCAGTTATACCATTCCTGGAAATATACCAAAAAGATATTCCAATATGTAATAAGGACACATTCTCCACTATTTTTATAGCAGCCCTAATTATAATAGCCAGAACCTAGAAAGGATCCAGATGTCCTTCAATGGAGGAATGGATACAGAACATGTGGTATATTTACACAGTGGAGTAGTACTCAACTATTAAAAACAGTGAATTCATGAAATTCTTAGGCATATGGATGGAGTTAGAAAATATCATCGTGAGTGAAGTAACCCAGTCATAAAAGAACACACAATATGCAGTCAATATTAGCCCAAAAGCTTGGAATACTCAAGATCCAACTCATAGACGACATGAAGCTCAACATCAAGGAAGACCAAAGTGTGGATATATTGATCCTTATTGCAAAGTGGATGGAAAACAGTTTTCTTAAACCACTTGTTTGTAATGTTTAAAAATTTTATTTGCTAACTAGGACATTATAAAAATGGTTACATGAAATTTGCCTCATATCATTTTGTGTATTAGCTCTCATCACTTTAAGCAATAGTGAACAAATAATCCTTGACTTTTTTTTTTTTTTTTTTTGGTTTTTGGAGACAGGGTTTCTCTGTGTAGCCCTGGCTGTCCTGGAGCTCACTCTGTAGACCAGGCTGGCCTTGAACTCAGAAATCCACCTGCCTCTGCCTCCCAAGTGTTGGGACTACAGGTGTGCACCACCACGCCCGGCTCACAAATAATCCTATATGGAGGAAAAAGATAGTTTTGGTCTTATGACTTCAGAGTCTTTAATGCATGATCAATTGTCCCTATTGCTTTGGAGATGCGCTGAAAAAATGTCTCATATCAGCAGAGAAAGCATCCAGGGAGCAGATTATAGCCCCATATGATTCAACCAGTACCTCCAGAGCTCCCAGGTACTAGATCACAGAACAAAGAGTACACTTGGAGGGAACCATGACTCTAGCTGCATATGTAGCAGAGGATGGCCTTGTTGGACATCAAAGGGCGGAGAGGCTTTTGGTCTTGAGAAGGCTAGATACCCAGGTATAGGGGAATGCCAGGACAGGGATACAGGAGTGGGTTGTTTGGAGAGCAGAGGGAGGGCGGATGGGTTAAGAAGTTTTTGGAGGGGAACCCAAGAGAGTGGATAACATTTGAAATGTAAATAAATAATATTTCTAATAAAAATTAAAAAAAATTCTATTATAAATTTAATAGTAATTTATTTAAAAATAAATATGGCGCGCAGACAGTTGTTTATGTGCTCAACAAGGAATTTGAAACAAATCATAATGGAGCCAGAAAAGTCTTAAATGAACACCACTGTTCCCAAAACATGGTTCTGTCTTCTGATTTGAATGACAGTTCTATTGCTTTAAGTGGAGACATTCATCAAAACCTCACAATGTACTACTTCTTAATATAGTAGATTTTTTTTTTACATGTAGCAGTTCTCACAGGACTTAAATGACTTCTAAATCCTTTTGGCTTTCTTCAATCTCATACTCTTTATTCTTCTATCTATATAATATTAGGACCTATTCCACTAACTAGAGTATTTAGAAGTTTCAATTGGTAAAGTGTTTGCTGCTCAAATGTGAGGACCTAAATTTATAGCCCAAGAAACCACATAAAACCTGCATGTTGGAACTTACATGCAAACCCAGCATTGAGAACTACAAAGAAGCGCATCTCAGGAATTTCCTGGCCATATGTTTCAGGTTCAGTGAGAGAGCCTATCTCATTAAAATGCAGTATAGAAATAATTGAAGAAGAGAACAGACATTGATCTTTGCCCTCAGAATGCATTAAAAGAGAGCATACACCTATACAGTCATGGACAAACTTACACTTGCAGACATATACATACATAAATACTACTAGGACATGCATACATCAAAATCATTAAAACTTGTAAACACCTGAAAAGCAAACCACACGTGTAGACAATTTATAAAGATACAGGTAATAATTACTTGAAAGGTATCACCCTAAAAGCATCTAGATTCATCACAACTTTTCATCATAGATTAATTTATCACTAGAAAATTTGTCCCAACAGGGACAAGCAAAGACAAACAACAGTAGACACTGCCAAAGGTGCATCAAAATATAAACAAGAGTAGACAGAGGCAATAGCAACAAACCAAGTCAAAGAATAGTCAGACAAATTGGAAAGGATAAACTCTAATTTCAAGTATGAGTATATCAAATCTACTTTACAAAATTTAAAGTCTCGTTTGTAACTTTAAAAGCACATAATGTTCAAAGAAATTAGAAATTCTGATGATCCAAAGCAAAATTAATTATTAAAGGAATTGACCCTGAATAACAAAGAAAAATATGTCATGTTTACTAATTAAAAATATTAAAATAATTTTCATAAGGTTATTCAAGGAACTAAGTGTATCCATAAAATAAATACATTCAAACACACCACCACCACTACCACCACAATCATTTTCAAGTCAGGCATGGTGACAAATCCCTGTATTTCTGGCTGTTGAGAGAATGAGACAGGAGGGTTGCTATTACTTTCAGGCAGTATACAATGCATAGTTAGTTCAAATTTAGCCAGGGTCACAAAAAGAGTATGCTGCTACATTAGCTAGAAAGGGAGAGCCCAATGTATGAATAAAATAGGATTATATTAACAACAGATACAATATCTTTAAAATGAACAATGATATAAGAAGAATAACTACAGAAGTATTAAGTGACAGTAGAAGCATTCAGGCACTGACCAGAGGAAGAAGAACAAGAATCGACAAATGGGACCTCATAAAATTACAAAGTTTCTGCAAAGCAAAGGACACTGTCAGAAGGACAAAACGGCAACCAACAAAGTGGGAAAAGATCTTCACCAACTCCACATCCGACAGAGGGCTAATATCCAATATATACAAAGAACTCAAGAAGTTAGACCGCAAAGAAACAAATAACCCTATCAAAAAATGGGGCACAGAGCTAAACAAAGAATTTTCACCAGAAGAAATTCGGATGGCCGAGAAACACCTTAAAAGATGTTCAACATCATTAGTCATCAGGGAAATGCAAATCAAAACAACCCTGAGATTCCACCTCACACCAGTCAGAATGGCTAAGATTAAAAACTCAAGAGACAACAAGTGCTGGCGAGGATGTGGAGAAAGAGGAACACTCCTCCACTCTTGGTGGGATTGCAAAATGGTAAAACCGCTCTGGAAATCAGTTTGGCGGTTCCTCAGAAAATTGGGCATGTCACTTCCAGAGGACCCTGGCATACCACTCCTGGGCATATACCCAGAGGATTCCCCTGCATGCAATAAGGACACATGCTCCACTATGTTTATAGCAGCCTTGTTTATAATCGCCAGAAATTGGAAGGAGCCCAAATATCCCTCAAAGGAGGAATGGATACAGAAAATGTGGTATATTTATACAATGGAATACTACTCAGCAATTAAAAATAATGAATTCATGCAATTTGTAGGTAAATGGTTAGACCTGGAAAATATCATCCTGAGTGAATTAACCCAATCACAAAAGAATGCACATGAAATGCAATCACTGATAAGTGGATATTAATGAGCCCAGAAGCCCTAAATACTCAAGACACAAATAGCAAGTCAAATGATTCCCAAGAAGAAGAAAGGAGAGGACCCTGGGCCTGTAAAGATTGCATCCAGTTTAGTAAAGAAACTGAGGGGGGAGGGGGAATTATTGGGGAACAGATGGGGGGGAGAGGAACTATGGGAACTATGGTGGGTGGGAACTGGGAAAGGGGAAAGCCTTTGGAATGTAAACATAGAATATAGAAAATAAAAAAAAAGAAAGAAAAAAAAGAAAGAAAAAAAAGTAAGAAATAGAAATATTTGAATATATGGAACAGAAAAAAGAAAAAAAATGACTAAAGACACATCAGCAAAAGGAAAGCATCTGAGGATTTTAAAGATTCCTGCTCTAACAGTGAGTGATGTGGGTCTCATTTCTCAGTAGAACAATTGTATGTCACAAGGTAATTGTATGATATACTCAGACCAGTAGTAAGAAGGAAAACAATTATCAGTCAACAATGCTAAACTGTTAAAAATTAAATATCAAAACTACAAAAGGAATGTATTCATTTTAAGAAAGAGAAGAAAGATGCCTCAAAATGTATTATAAACATTCTGCAGTTTGAGGTTAAGTATTTTATTAAACAGAAGAAAGTTGTACAAGAAATGAAAACCTTTGAATGAGCAGCTATAAAAACTAAAACCAATTTATTTTTGCATGCTATTTCTGTTTTTATATTAAATGCCTTTGAAAAGATTAGTTGTTTTATCTTTTCATGTTTTTATTAGTACTTTGATAATTTCATGCAATGTATCTTTATCACTTTTTCTCTCTTCCCCAACTTTTCCCGGATTCACTCGCAACTTCTCTACAAATTCACATATGTCTTCTCTTTGTTTTTCTAAGACCTGTTAAATATAATATGCATCCCCATATATTCCTGGATGTGTCCTCTTCCACTGGACTGTGACTGGCACACAAGACCATGTATTTTTGGAAACAATTATTAGTATAAAGCATATTTTAAGATTTTTGAGGTTTGGGGGTTTGTGGTTTTATTTCTTAGTTCTATTTTCTTGGTTGATGTGTTTATATGACATAATTCAAGTCTTTCTATTTTGGAACAAAAAAGTTAATAATAACAAATAATTTTAACACAGATTTTTAAGCAAAATTAGTATTAAATTAATAGATAATATTACTCGAATTTACAGTAAAACATTACATTATGTTTACCACATATTCTGAGAGATTAATCTATGAATATATTGGTCTATAATTTGGAGATCGAATCCTAAAATACTTAATTCTGAGGACAAAATCATTAAAAACCATGACACAAGTGAATAGGATCTTTTTTTATTGGCCATTGACCTTAACCTAATGTCATTTAGAACAGAATTCAAATCAAGTCTCCATGGAAAAAATATGAAAAAAAAAACATTGCTAGACAATATATACATATAAAAATGGAAGTGAGTAGGTAATTTAATTATTTCACTATGCTTTGTATCTCATTATTTAAGTCCATGTTTCATTTATTTCTGTAATTTCCTATTGTCTTTAGAATAACACTAGGTGCAAACTAAGTGTCCCAGAGATATTTTATAAATGAAAGTTCCTAGACATTTATATACATAGCCACTTTTGGACATATTGAAAGCTTACTTTCTCTTTTGATTAGTGCCTTTTCTGTTCTTACTTAATTTTTCTTTTTTTTAATGTATCAATGTGAAACAAAGTCACACCTGAATCTGGAAAAATAAAATACCACCAATGTCTCAAAGCTATTCTCAGAAAGAACAGTGGTACTTTCAAACTGAGCAGAAAATGTCTGAAGTAGAATATATATTCCATGAGACTGCAAAATCAACATTTGTATCTATTTCAAAATTATTTCAGGCAATTCTGGTTAATCTAAAAAAATACCTTGGATGAGTAGGTGTAGCCATATTGAGTCACACACATATTCTGACTAGTAGGCTGAGTAACTGCAGGTCTGTATATTTACACATATCTCCTGACAATAAAACTGATTTCAATAAAAATTTAGAAGCAGACACTAAAAGTTTAGAATCTAATACCATTATATTAATAAAGTTTAGCATCTGATATCATTATATATTAATTTATCACATTATAGAATCATATTTACAATTAATTATACATGTATTGTTGTCTAACAACTTTAAAAAATCCTCAGATCTGACTGAGTGGGCTGTTACAGCCAAGAAGATAGGGAACATGGGAGTGTAAGACCACTTGGAACACGGTCTACCAGGGCCACACCTGCTCCCAGGAGCTGGGCAGTGCCACAGCCTTCTGTGCACATATCCTGCCAGGGGTCATCTGCCCTGAAGGGAGTCCCGCATTTAAAGGTGAGGCAACCATCTTTGTGACTGAGGAGACAGGTGCAGACAGGAACACAGAAAACACTGGAGTGTAAAATCACATGGGACACAGTCTACCATGGTACCAAAAGCATCCAGGAGCTGGGCAGCACCATAGCCTTTAGTGTACCTATCCTGCTAGGCGACATCTGCCCTACAGGGAATCCTGCAGTTAGTGGTGAGGCCGCCATCTTTACTCCTGGAACTGAGCAGGCTGTTACAGACAGGAATGCAGGGAACACACAAGTGTAAGATCACTTGGTACTTGGTCTACCAGAGCCCCACCTGTAACCAGGAGCTGGGCAGCACCACAACACTCGGTGCCAAGGGAAAGCAGGTCACCCAGGGGTGCAGAAACAGGCTTGCAGGCACACAGGAGGGACAAGCACCAGGGTCCAGCCAGAGACAGCAGGACCAACTAACAACAAAGATAAGCAGATGGTCAAAGACAAATGCACAAATAAAATTAATAGAAATCAAGGAAACATGGCACCATCTGATCCCAATTCACCCACAAAGGCCAGTCCTGGATTCCCCAACACACCAAAAAAGCAAGATATGCATTTAAAAATCACAGGTCATGATGCTGATAGAGGGCTTCAAGAAGAACATAATAACTCCCTTAAAGAAATACACAAGAACACAAGCAATCATGGAGAAGCCCTAAAAGAACTACAGGCAAGCACAATAAAAATGCTGAAGGAACTGAACAACACCATCGAGGTTCTGAAAATGGAGGTAGAAAAAATAAAGGAATCACAAAGGGAAACAACTCTAGACATAAAAATCCTAGGAAAGAAGTCAGGAGTCATGGATTCAAGCATTAACAACAGAATACAAGAGATAGAAGAGAGAATCTCAGATGCAGAAGATTCCATAGAAAGCATTTACACAACAGTCAAAGAAAAGGCAAAATGAAAAAAGCTCCTGGCACAAAATATTCAAGAAATCCAGGACAAAATGAGAAGACCGAACCTAAGGATTATAGGTCTAGAAGAGAGCAAAGATTTCCAACTTAAAGGCCCAGTAAATATCTTCAACAAAATTATAGAACAAACCTTGACTAACCTAAAGAGATGCTCATGAACATAAAAGAAGCCCATAGAACTCCAAATAGATTTGACCAGAATAGAAATTCCTCCTGTCACACAATAATTAAAATACCAAATGAACTAAATAAAGAAAGAATATTAAAAGCAGTAAGGGAAAATGGTAAAGTAACATATAAAGGTAGAACTAACAGACTTATACCTGACTTCTCACCAGAGACTATGAAAGCCAGAAGAGCCTGGGAAGATTTCATACAGACCCTAAGGAACACAAATGTCAATGCAGGCTGCTATACCCAGCAAATTTCTCAATTATCCTAGATAGAGAAACCAAGGTATTCTATAAGAAAAACAAATTTACACAATATGTTTCCGCAAATTCAGCCCTTCAAAGGATAATGAATGGAAAATACCAACAAAAGGAGGGAAACTAGACACTAGAAAAAGCAAGAAATCTTTCACCCAATCCAAAAGAAGATAAACAAACAAACTTGAAAATTGCATAAAAAATAACAGGAAGCAACAATGACTATTCCTTAATGTCTCTTAACATCAACTGACCCAATTTCCCAAACAGAAAGACATAGACTAATAGACTGGATACATAAGCAGGACCCAACATTTTGCTGCATACGAGAAATGCATCTCTGTGTCAAAAACAAACACAAAATCAGTGTAAAAGAATGGAAAACAATTTTCCAAACAAATAGACTCAAGAGACAAGCTTGAGTAGTCATTCTAATATCCAGTAAAATAGACTTTCACCCAAAAGTAATCAAAAAAGACATAGAAGAAAATTTTATACTCATCAAAGGAAAATCTACCGAGAAGAACTCTCAATTCTTAACATCTATGCTCCAAACAGAAGAGCACCCTCATTCATTAAAGGAACTTTACTAAAGCTTAAAGCACATATCACATCCCACACAATAATTGGGGGTGACTTCAACACCCCACTCTCCTCAATGGACAGATCAGGTAAACACATACTAAATAGACACAGTGAAACTAACAGAAGTTTTGGACCAAATGTATTTAATAGATATCTATGGAATATTTCATCCTAAATCCAAAGAATATACCTTCTTCTTAGCACCTTATGGTACCTTCCCCAAAATTGACCATAAAATTAGTCACAAAACAGAACTCAACAAATATAAGAAGATAGAATTAATCCCATGCCTCTTATCAGATGGAGTAAGGTTGGTCTTCTATAGCAACAAAAACAAGAGAAAGTCCACATACATATTGAAGTTGAACAATTCTCTACCCAATGATAGCGTGGTCAAGGAAAACATAAGGAAAGATATCAAAGAATTTTTAGAATTTAATGAAAATGATGGCACAACATACCCAAATTTATGGAACACAATGAAAGTAGAGCTAAGAGGAAAACTCATAGCTCTGAGTGCATCCAAAAATAAGCTGGAGAGAGCACACACTAGCTGCTTAACAGCACACATGAAAGTTTTAGAACAGAAAGAAGTTAATACACCCAAATGTTGTAAAAGTAAGGAACTCATCAAACTCAGGGCTGAAATCACCAAGTAGAAACAAAACATATATACAAACAATCAACAAAACAAGGAGCTGGTTCATTGTAAAAATCAACGAGATAGATAAACCCTTAGCTAGACTAACCATAGTGCACAGAGACAGTATCCAAATAATCAAAATCAGAAAAGAAAAGAAAAGAAAAGAAAAGAAAAGAAAAGAAAAGAAAAGAAAAGAAAAGAAAAGAAAAGGGAGATATAACAATAGAAATTGAGGAAATTCAAAAAACCATTAGATCCTACAAAATAAGTGAGTACTCAACACAGCTGGAAAATCTGGATGAAATGGACTATTTCCTAGAGAGATACCAAATACCAAAGTTAAATCAGGATCAGATAGACCATCTATATGTTTGCATAAATCCTAAAGAAATAGAAGCAGTCATTGAAAATCTCGCAAACAAAAAAAGCAAAGGACCACATAGTTTAAGTGCAGAATTCTATCAGACTTTCAAAGAATACCTAACCACAGTACTCTTCAAAATATTCCACAAAATATAAACAATAGGAACACTACCAAACTTTTTCTATGAAGCCACAATTACACTGATAACAAAACCACACAAAGATCCAACAAAGAGAACTTCAGACAAATTTCCTTTATGAATATCAATCTAAAATACTCAATGAAATTCTTGCCAACTGAATCCACGAATACATCTCAATGATTATTCACCAAGATCAAGTAGGCTTCATCCCAGTGATGCAGGGATGTTTCAATATAAGGAAATCCATCAATGTAATCCACTACATAAACAAACTCAAAGAAAAAAAAACACATGGTCATTTCATTAGATGCTGAAAAACCATTTGTCAAAATTCAGTATCCTTTCATGTTAACAGTCTTGGAAAGAACAGGAATTCAAGTCTCATACTTAATCATAGTAAAAGCTATATACAGCAAAACAGTAGCCAACATCAAACTAAATGGAGAGAAACTTGAAGCAATCCCACTAAAATCAATGCTGTCCTCTCTCTCCATATTTATTCAAGATAGTATTTGAAGTTTTAGCTAGAGCAATCAGACAACAAATGGAGGACAAGGGGATAAAATTGAGAAGTAAGAAGTCAAATTATCACTATATGCAGATGATATGATAATATACTTTAGTGACCAAAAAAACTTCACCAGAGAACTCCTAGAGCTGAAAAACAACTTCAGCAAAGTGGCCAGCAAAATGGCCAGGTATAAAATTAACTCAAACAAGTCAGTAGTCATTCTATAGTCAAAGGATTAACAGGCTGAGAAAGAAATTATGGAAAAGACACCCTTCAAAATAGTCGCAAAGAATATAAAATAATTTGGTGTGACTCTAACCTAACAAGTGAAAGATTTGTATGACAAGAACGTCATGTCTCTGAAGAAAGAAATCTAGAAAGGCCTGGGAAAATGGGAAAATCTTCCATGTTCGTGGATTGGCAGGATTATTATATTAAAAATGGCCATCTTGCCAAAAGCAATATTCGGATTCAATGCAATTCCCATAAAAACACCAAATCAATTCTTCGGAGTTAGAGCAATTCTCAAATTAATCTGGGATAATAAAAAAACCCAGGATAGCTAAAACAACTCTGAGCTTTAAAAGAACTTCTGGGGAAATCAGTATCCTGGCTCTCAAGCAGTACCACAGAGCAATAGTGTTAAAAACTGCATGGTATTGGTACAGTGACAGACAAGTTGAACAATGGAATAGAATTTCTGATCCAGAAATGAACCCACATATGGGCACTTGATCTTTGACAAAGGAGCTAAAACCATCCAGTGGAAAAAAAATAGCCTTTTCCACAAATGGTGCTGGTTAAACTGGCAGCTAGCATGCAGAAGAAATCAATCCATTCTTATCTCCTTTAACTAAGCTCAAGTCCAAGTGGATCAAGGACCTCCATATAAAACCTGACACACTGAAACTATTAGAAAAGAAACTGGGAAAGACTCTTGAGCACATGGGTATGGGGAAAAATGCTGAAGGGGAACACCAATAGCTTAAGCACTAAGATCAAGAATTGAGAAAAATAGAACCTCAAAAATTACAAAGTTTCTGTAAGGCAAATGACACTGTCAATAAGACAAAACAGCAACCAATAAATTGAGAAAAGATTTTTACCTACTCTACATGCAACAGAGGACTAATATACTATATATATATATATATATATATATATATATATATATATATATATATATATATAAAGAACTCCAGAAGTTAGACTCCAGAGAGCCAGATAACCCTACTAAAAATGAGGTATAGAGTTAAATAAAGAATTTTCATTGGAGGCATATCAAATGGCTGAGAAACACCTAAAGAAAAGTTCAACAACCTTAGTGATCAGAGAAACAAATCTAAACAGCCCTGAGATTTCACCTCACAAAAGTCAGAATGGCTAAGATTAAAAACTCACAAAACAGCAGGTGCTTGCAAAGATGTTGAGAAAGAGGTACACTCTTCCACTACTGTTGGTATTGCAAGCTGGTACAATCACTCTGAAAATCACTCTGGTGGTTCCTCAGCAAACTGGGCATGATACTACCAGAGGACCCCATTATACTACTCCTGGGAATATACCCAGAGAATTCCCCAGCATGTAATAAGGACACATGCTCCATCCACTATGTTCATAGCAGTCCTATTTATTATAGCCAGAAGCTGGGAAGAACCGAGATGTCCCTCAATGGAGGAATGGATACAGAAAAAGTGGTATATTTACACAAAGAAATTCTATTCAGCTATTAAAAACAACGAATTCATGAAATTCTTAGGCAAATGGATGGAACTGGAAAATATCCTGCATGAGGTAATCCAATCACAAAAGAACCCACATTGCACGTACTTACTGATAAGTGAATATTAGCCCAGAAGCTTGGAATACACAAGAAACAATTCACATATCAAATGATGCCTAGTAAGAAGGAAGAACAAAGTATGAATACTCTGGTCCTTCTTATAAGGGGGAACAAAATACCCACAGAAGGAGAAACAGAGTCAAAATGTGGAGCAAATTCTGAGGGAAATATCATCCAGAGACTACCCCACGTAGTGTTCCATCCCATATAGAGTTCCAAAACCCAGACACTATTATTGATGCCCACAAGTACTTTCTGACTGGAGTTGGATATTGCTTTCACCTGGGAGGTTCTGCCAGTGCATGGCAATTATGAGGAGGACACTCTCAGTCAGCCATTGAACTGAGCACAGAATGGTGTAGCTACAGAAAGGAGTCAAGGAGCTGAAGGGGTTTGCAGAGCTATAGGAGGAGCAATGATATGAGCCACCCAGGACTCCCAGAGCTTCTAGGGACAAAAACATCAACCAGATAGTACATATGGTGTTACCCATGGCTCCAGAAGCATAGGCAGCAGAGGACTGCCTTGTTGGTCATCAAAGGGAGGAGAGGCCCCTGGTCATGGAAAGACTTAATGCTGCAGTGTAAAGGAATACCAGGACAGGGAAGTGGGAGGGGAGATGGCTTATGGGACTTTCAGGGGAGAGGGGGATCAGGAAATGGGAAGCCATTTGAAATGTAAATAAATAATATATCTAATAAAAACATCCTCAGAATGCTTGACAGTGTCTAATATATTTTCAATTCAGGAAACACTTCACATAAGAAGAATGCCTTCTTATACTAAATATGAAATATTTAAAACTTTTTTTTTAATTTGCTTAAATGCACTGGCAATTTTAACTTTATAAGACAGCTTCACATATTTCTTAGCATGTCTTTGTTTAGTTTTGGTTTGGTCTGGGTATTTTAAAACATGGATTTACCTAGTAACCCAAGCATGGCCAAAACCCACTATGTATTCAAATCTGGCCTCAAATTCATGGTAATCCTACTTCAGTTTAATACTATGATAGCAGTTCTGAGTAACTATAGTGGGCTTATTTGGTTTTTTATTTGATAGAATTTCATTTCTTTAAGATCAGTTTCTGGCAAAAATAACAAACTGCCTTTATATATATTAGTAATTCATTGAATTCAGTATGGATATAGTGATAATTGTTTGTAGTGCAAAATGATTTAAAATATAGTACCACCCCACCAGGCCTCTCTGCTCCAAGTCCCAGCAGGTTTTGATCTCCTGCCTAGAACCCACTCCTTCCAAATATCAAGCAAAGCATGACTCTTAAACTTGAGTAGTTAACCAAATATATTCCTGTATATGAAAGTCCCAATTACATAATGCTAAATTACAGTGATAAAGTTTTATCCCAATATTTCTAACCTCTCAGCACATCAGAAACACATCTGATGCCATCTGGATCTGTGACTCCCCTCTTCAGCTCCCTTGTGCTGTTCCCAGGCTCCCTCTCTCTCAACCCATCCTTCTCTCAGCTCTTCCTCCTCTCTTCCCTCCAATCACTGGCCTCTCTCTGCCTCAATGTGATTGAATAAGAAATATCTTGCATCAATTGATATCATTTCTACAAATGAATTTCAACCATGCAAAACTCCAGTTTCATTAGCCTATAATGAATTCATTATGTCATTAGCCTATAAATAAAGCATGGATACCTCAACTTTGTTAGCCTCTATATTATCCTGAAAATTTAAATGTTAAATGATTATGTTTTCCTAACTTGTGCTCAATTAGCAATTATATGTGACCATAAAGTTGCTAAATTATATCATAAAAACATGAATTTATTGGGAGAAATGGAATGGTAAGGCATATGTGATAAAATGAGATTCTCCAGGGCAGAATCAATGATTCCACAGTTAAGAACACTAACTGTTCTTGAATAGGTCCTGGTTCAGGTTCCAAAATCCATAGAGTGAATCACAACATTCTGTATCTCCAGTTCTATGGGATCTGATACTTCACTATTGAGCTCCATGAGTGTAAGGCAAACTCATAGTGTACATACATATAGACATGTAGGCAAACATTCATACACATAAAATAAATACACCAAAAAATTAAAAATTAGTTTCCCAAATTGAAATGAAAAGTCTAGTCAAATAATGTGAGTTTATTTATCAGAAAATGAAACAATTTATCTCTAATATCTAGGTAATATATTCTGTATTGTTTCAAATCCAAATTGCATTTACACAATGATGAACACAACAAATATTAATGTAGAGAATATTTTCATGGCACAGGTCACATCTTGACTGTTATTTGAACTATCTCTAAGCAGAGATTTTATTAAAAATACATTATTCATGCTAGATATTGTTTAGTTCTTTGGAAGAGGTGAAAGGTTTATGGAAACTAGATTTGTTATAAAGGTTTATAATGCATATTTTCTACATATATTTGTATATGCATACATATATATATATATATATACATATCAGAAACTATATTTAGTAATAAAATTTTATTAAAATGAATAATTCACTAAAGCATAAGGTCACTCTATTATTTTAAAATCAATGAGAATGCAAAAATTGTCAAATTTTAGTAGATGATTTAGATAAAAATAATTACCATTTTTTGTGACATTCAGAGATTATTTGAACAAAGATATTTATCTGCACCATGTTCAATTAATGTCCATTAATGAATAGAGGATGATCCATCCTATGCTAATCTCTTTCTTCATGCCAATTATTATATGCGTAATGGTCAAGAAAACTTGAGATACTTAAGTTCTGGTCTTGGAACAGACTTTGTGGATCAAAAAATGATGCAGTTTCCTTTGCCCAGAACTCTGTTTTCTGATCACTTATACTGTCTTCTTGATTAGGACAAAATTCCTAACCTTCCCAAAGACTGTTATGGGCTTGGAAAAAGAGTTTCACAAGCAGGGAGGTGTATTATGTAAAGGCTCTAATTGGTTAGAAAATTTGTCGTTTCATCATAGCTTAAGTATATCTGTACTCATGGTGATCTTTCATCTATAAGAAATGTACTTACTTACATAGTAAAACAATTTGACAACTGTGCATTCAAAGAATATTTATGTACAGGCGATTCATAAGTGCAGAGGAGCCTGCATTAAAGCTGGTATAAACAAAGAGATGACATCTGAGCAAATCATTACTAATACTGGAAGAAATAAAACAGTGACTATGTTTAAATAAAACATTAAAAACACTATGACTAAGAAAGTCTTATGTACACACTTTCCTCATTTGTAGGAAACCCAGTGATTATGTTCCAAGTCCACAAAAAGATTATGCTGTCAGAGTTATCAATGTTTTCATTGAGGAATTTTCCCATTGCCAACAAATCTTTATTGATTTCTCATCCTATTGATTCTGCATGAGCATGAGCAATTGTTGAGATACATCTGTGTTATCTTTAAATATACATGTATATATGAATATATGTATGCCTGTGTATGTATGTAGGTATGTATGTATATATGTCTGTATGTATGTGGTCCCAGATTGTCAGTTTAGTCTCTGTGAACCCCTATTAGCCCTGGTTAGTAGATTCTGTAGACTGTTTTGCTTTTTTGTTTGTTTTTGTTTTCATTATGTCTTTGACCCTTTTGACTCTTACAATTTTCCTCTCCCTCTTTCAGGAGATTCATGAGCTCTGACTAATGTTTGACTGTGGTTCTTTTCATCTGTTCTAACCTGCTGGATGTAGCCTCTTTAATGATTATACTAGGCTCCACTCTACAAATATTGCAGAGTATTATTAGGGATAATATGATTCATTTCTTTTTCAGCTATTTGTGTTTGGTTTTATTCTAGGTGTCTGAGCTATCTGCACTCTGTTTTCTGGCCCTCTACTGGCATGGGCATCTATCTCTTCCACAATGACTAACTCACTTCCTCCCAAGGTGAGAGAGGTATTAAAGTTCAACAAGAAAAGAAGGCCTTCCCTACAGAGAATTTCTATCTCCAAACACATATATCTACTGTGCAGAAAATGATGACTCAATCCTTGGTTTTAATAAATAAATAAATAAATAAATAAATAAACAAACAAACAAACTATAATTCTCTGTGTGATTCCTCAGTCTTCTGCAGTAAATTTCCAGTTTCTTGGTAAAAGACCAAACAACATGTAACAGTATAATTAAGATAGTGATTTTATGAACATGAAATCATTCCCTTGGGACAGAGAGAAATGGTGGTGGTGGGGGGTGATTCGGGAATATTTGGGGGGAGAGGACTTATGGGACATATGGTGGGGGGGTAACTGGGAAAGGGGAAAGTCTTTGCAATGTAAACAAGGAATGTAGAATAAATAATAAAAAGAAATAAAAAAAGAGCACTGACTGCTTTTCCAGAGGTCCTGAGTTCAAATCCCAGCAACAAATGGTGACTCATAATCATATGTAATGAGATTTCTTCTAGTGTGTTTATATATAAGTAAATCTTCTTTTAAAAAGGAAAAAGTAAATTATTCCCTTGATATATCTAATTTTGAACTAACAATACGGCCTAAAGTATCTGAAATTTGAGTGGCACAGCATGATTGTCACTTGTAGATGCTTTTTTTTTTCTGTTTTTGTTTTTGTTTTTGTTTTTATGAGACAGGGTTTTTCTGTATAGCCCTGGCTCTCCTGGAACTCACTCTGTAGACCAGGCTGGCCTCTAACTCAGAAATCCACATGCCTCTGCCTCCCAATTGCTGGGATTAAAGGCATGAGCCACTACTGCCTGGCTGCCTGGCAGTTTCAAGACAAATTATGTGACAATCTACTATAAATTGAAGCCTGAGATATTTTATGTTATGAACTTTGGTTTATTTTTCTACTTCCTACATGCTCCTTTTATCCAAATGTTAATTTATTCATTTAGTTATGAGGAATTTTTCGCTATATTTTTAGTTGGCTTTTTTATTTCTATGTGAGTATCTGTATGACTTCTGTCTATAACTAGATGATAAACATCTCATGGTTCATAGCTATAAATTAATGTTTTTAATTCCCTGCCCTCATAGTATATTGATGACCATATGATACTCAATGACAAACAAATTCATGGTCAAGAAAACAACGTTTCTAATTTAAACATAGTTAGTGATTTAAGTAGAATTCATATAACATTTCTCTTACACATTTATCATTTTACAAATAAAAATAGATTTCCTGGTATAATAAGAACTGAGTCTAAATGAAAAAAAATAAGTTATGAGTGGTCAATATGTATATTCAATTGGTAACTGGTCAGTTTCCACTTAACCTCTAATTTATGTCAAGTTTCCTCACAACTCATTTTTGATAATAAACAATATGTCAAGTATTTGTTTCTAGTTCTATCTACAGTATACCATAATAACTTTGCTCTTTCAACTTTGCCTGTTGGATCACTGCTTTTGCAATCTCATCAAAATTAGCCAAAACTATTTTTTCTACTTCTTAGACATCATGAACCCCTCATTTATTTTATTATTAATTAATTCTTATAAAATGCATCATTCTATGATACTGGTAATAAAAAGACTATACAGCAATTTTTAAAATTCAAATAAAATAATTAATATTTTCTTAATTGCAATAATAAACAAATATGCAGGTACACAATACTGGCATTATTTTAGTCTGCATAAACATGCTAAACATTCTAACAAGTTTTATAAATTCAAAGACAAATTATTTATACAATTTATTGAATAAACTTTTTCTTCCCCTACTTGCTTCTTGGTCATGATGCTTGTGGAAGAATAGAAACCCTGACTAAGACACTATCACTTTGGGGCTTCTAGTCTTAGCTCAACAGGGAACCAGGCCACCATTCATGTGCTCATCTATATAATATGTGTATGAATATGTATTATGGATATACAGTCAGAAATATATAAATAAAAATTTCTGAGTCTATTTTTATTTTTATAAATATATGGTTTTGAAATTAATACATTATATTGGACAAAAAATTATTTGGCTTATTCCTGTCAAAACCTAATTCTTCTCTCAACAGTTATCATTTGCTTATAGATCCTTGTCCAAAGTGTTATTCCATGAGATTTTCCTTCTTCCACATTAGTATGTATGTTCATGCTGTCATTGATTATATTGTTTTTATTCAGCCATTTATGAGACTCTAACATAGCAGATGTTCTGATATTCTGGTTCTTACAACCTTTCTGCTTCCTCTTTTGTAGTGTTTACTGAGCCAGAAATGTCAGAACTTTTAAGTAGATATATCCATTGGGGCTAGAAACCAGCAGTCCCGTGTTCTCTTTCACCTGAAATTTCTGGCACCAAATTTTTAGATGTGAATATACAACATGGAGTTAACAAACAATCAAGAAAGTAGAAAGGAATTATTTGAGAATTTCTTACACTACATAATGGCAAATATTCAAGGTCATAATATTATGGGCATATCTTACTTCTTGTAACACAATTTCCCAATTGAATCTGGCTGATATAAAAAAAAAATCTCAGTTTTCTTCATATTGTCATTTCCTTAATTGTGTCCTATACAACCATATTAAGCATTTAAAATCCATTATTTCTCATCAATTTCAAAATATTCCTACCATTTAGGCCCTATTTATACATTTGTTTCTATATCCATATGATAAGAACTCTATAACAGGGTAGTGGGATATCATATCCAAGATTTTCACATTGCATCTTTCTATTTTTACCAGGTCTTCAAGACCCAATTCAAATGCACCTTCTGACTTGATGCCCTGAGTTTTAATCCAAGACTTGTTTTATGTTGTCATGTTTCTTTATGCTTATTTAACTGACCTTATACACTGTTCTGTGTGGTTTCAGACATGAAAATGACTACTTTCATAATGGAAACAATATTTGAATTCCTATTAATATCTAGATTCCAAATACAATCTTTACAATCCTTAAAATAACTCACTTAACATCCAGAGTAAGAAAATGTTAAAGACAAAAGAATTTGAATGTTTCAGTGATACTTTCTATCACCAGTCAAAGACCATACACATGCTGAAATTAGGCCTCCCCACATATATGTCACAGATGTGCAGCTTGGATTTCATGTGGGTTCCAAACCACTGGAATGAAGCCTATGCCAAAAGCTTTTGCCTTTATGTGGGATATGTTCTTCTAGCTGTAGTGCATTGTCTGACCTCAGTAGGTGAGTAAGCACTTGAAGTGCCAGCATGGGGAGGATGCCAAGGGGGTTGTGACCTACCAAGAAAGGTTGGTGGAGAGGATGGGAAAGGATTGTAGTGGAGTGTAACCAGGAAGGGGACAGTAAGCATGTTATAAAGTAACAAATGATGTTGGTTCAACTCACTTTCAGCATGCAGAAAAAAGCAAATTGACCTATTCTTCTCTCCTTGTACAAAGCCCAAGTCCAAGTGGACCATTGACCTCCACATAATACAAAGAACTGAAGAAGTTAGGCTCCAGATACTCAAATAATCCTATTAATATGTGGTATAAAGTGAAACAGAGATTTTTCAACACATGCTCCACTATGATCATAAGTAGCCTTATTTATAATCGCCATAAGCTAAAAAGAACCCAGGTGTCCTTCAACAGAGGAATATATACAAAAAATTGGTACATTTACTCAATGGAGTACTACTCAACTATTAAATACAATGAATTTATGAAATTCATAGGTAAATGGGTGAAACTAGAAAATATCAACCTGAGTTAGGTAACCTAAGCACAAAAGAACACACAGGGTATACACTCACTGATAAGTGGATATTAGACCAGAAGCTCAGAATACCAAAAAATATAATTCATAGAACACATGAAGCTCAAGAAGGAGTACCAAAGTGTGGATACTTTGGTCCTTCTTAGAAGGGGGAGCAAAATACCCTTGGGATGAGATACTGAGACAAAGACTGGAGCATAGACTGAAGGAAAGGCCATCGAGAGACTACACCACATGGGTATCGATCTCATATACAATTATCAAATGGCAACACTATTGTGAATGACAAGAAATGCTTACTGAAAGGAGCCTGACACAGTTATCTCCTGAGAGGCCCTACATTCCTTCATTGTTTGACATTAAAGATGTGTACTAAGGACATGCTTATACTCTAATAAGAGGGATTAAATGTGTGTCATTCTAACCATATCACACACATCTAGAAGGTCATCTAGAAGACCTACCTTATCCTTAAAAATACAGAGGTGGAGGCTCCCAGCCATCCACTGGACTGAGTACAGGATCACCAACAGAGGAGCCAGAGAAAGTACTGAAGGAGCTGGAAGTGTTTGCTACCCCATAGGAAGAACAACAATATAAACAAGAGCCTTCAGAGCTCCCTGTGACTAAAGTCTACCAACCAAGGAGCATATACAAGGAGTGCCAGCATGGTGAAGATACCGAGGGGGTTGCATCATGGCTCCACTTGCATATGTAGCAGAGGATAGCCTTGTCAGACATCAATTTGAAGAGAGATTCTTGTTCCTATGAAGTCTCTTTAGCTGCCCCAGTGTAGAGGAATCGAGGGTGGGAATGCGGGAGTGGGTGGGTGGGTTGAGGAATACCCTCATAGAACCAGCAAGAGGTTGACTGGTATAGCGGGCTTCTGGGAGGGGGATAACAGGTAAAAGGGAGAAAATTTGAAATGTAAATAAAGAAAATATCCAATAAAATAATAAAATTAAATTTAAAAATAACAAATTGGTACAAATTATCAAATCAGCAGAATATCAACAGGAAATACCTCAGTCAACTTCCAATAGCCATGCTAGAATCCCAGAGATTCAAGAAGACAATTTGCAAGTTAAATCACTAGAAAACCTAATCTCAACTTGTAATCACTTTCTTATACTACACTTTGACTTTATTTATCCCTGAAACTTCAACTCAATCTACTTTTTCTACCCCCACCCCCTTACCAATCCAACCTGGGAGTCATCTCCACTAGCTCTCCTCTAACCACTCCACTCTCTGCATTGTCAAATTATTATTTTCCAATTACTCTTGGCAATCAGGATGCTATGCAGTCTGGTTGAACTACCTGTGGTCAGGTAAGTAAATAATTCAGCCTCTTCTGTAACCAGCAGTTATCAAATAATAATTTCTTTTCAGATGGAAATACTATTTCATGTGTACACACTCTTTCACTTGGGATTTTGTTGTTTCAGTTTGTGCAAGTCTTGAGTGTGGTCACAATCACTGTGAACTGATATTTATAACTGGCTTGTTTCATTGGGAAAACTGCTTTGTTGAAATTATCCTCTACCTGTTGGTGACCTTCTCCCTCCATGTTTTTTCTGACATATTTCCCAAGCCTTTTTTGGAAGGAAGTAATGTGTACATCCCATTTGTGTCTAAAAGTCCCACAGTCTCTTAACACACTCTGCATACTGGCCATTGAAGATATCTGTCAATTGTCATCCACTACAAAATGGAGCTGTTCTAATGGGAGTAAAGAGATTCATCATTCTATAGATATAGCAATATATCACTAAAAGTCATTTTGATACTGTATCTGTTTAATAAAATGAAAGTGCTGGATTTTTATTTTAGCTCTATATAGATGACCTATCTAGGCCATTTTTCTACATCCCATTAAGAATGCCAACAATAGATTATGTCTTATGCAATGTGTAAATCTGTGTTCCACCACTCTTGGTGGGGTGCCCAGGCAAAGCCAGCTTATCAGCTCAGAAAGAGGAATGCATGGAGTCAACAGTCTGCCCATTCCATGTAGGGCATTAGGCTTCACTCTATATAAGACCTAGGAAAATGAAGGGATGTCCAGGATGAAAAGGGTCTACATGGCTCCAGTCAGGCCTGGAATGCCAAGAGTGGTACATCTCTTAGAAATGAAATGAAGAGGTTCTAGCAGCCAGCACAGGACAGTGGCCAGGGTTCAATGGCCCATGGTACCTGCTTTGTGGCTATCATGTCAGAAGTGCTTTAATTTGGGCCTCTGTGAGTAACTTGAGCCTGGCCAGGCTAGTGGGTGTGAGGTCTCATGAGGTTTTGTGGGGCTAGAGGCTTCCTGCAAGTGTTATATCTCACTAAAATCAAATAGTCTCAGAATATCCTTGGTGAAATACATTGTATGCTTTATTTTACAGGGACTATATGAACTTTCAGGGAGTGAGATGTCATTCAGCAGGTAAATACATTCTTTTGTCCGAGGCTGTTATGGTGACTCTATTTGCATGATGCAGTGCTACCTGATTGACTGCTCTTGAACCCCCAGAGCAGGCATTCAGACAGGGAGTGAGGGAGGGAGTTCTACTGTTTTTTTTATAATGTTTTTTATTCTATATATTTGTTTACATTCCAAAGATTCCAAAGGCTTTACCCCAGTTCACCACCCCCCACCATATGTCCATAAGTCCTCTCCCCCCCAACTATTCCCCAATCACCCCACCACCACCACCATCATTTTCCTGTTCTGGTACTGTCCTAAAAAACTGGACCCAATTTTTTTCAGGCCCAGGGTCCTCTCCTTTCTTCTCTTGGGAATTATTTGACTTGCTAATTGTGCTTTGAGTATTCGGGGCTTCTGGGCTCATTAATATCCACTCATCAGTGATTGCATTTCATGTGTATTCTTTTGTGATTGGGTTAACTCACTTAGGATGATATTTTCCAGATCTAAATAATTGCCTACAAATTGCATGAATTCATTATTTTTAATTGCGGAGTAGTATTCCATTGTATAAATATACCACATTTTCTGGATCCATTCCTCCTTTGAGGGATATCTGGGCTCCTTCCAACTTCTGGCTATTATAAACAAGGTTGCTATGAACATAGTGGAGCATGTGTCTTTATTGTATGCAGGGGAATCCTCTGGGTATATGGCCAAAAGTGGTATGACAGGGTCCTCTGGAAATGTCAAGACCAATTTTCTAAGGAACTGATTTCCAGAGCGATTGTACCATTTTGCAATCTCACCAACACTGGAGGAGTGTTCCTCTTTCTCCACATCCTCGCCAGCATCTGTTGTCTCCTGAATTTTTAATCTTAGCCATTCTGACTGTTGTGAGGTAGAATCTCAGGGTTATTTTGATTTGCATTTCCCTGATGACTAATGATGTTGAACATCTCTTAAGGTTCTTCTCAGTCATCCGAATTTTGTCTGATGACAATTCTTCGTTTAGGTCTCTACCCCATTTTTTGATAGGATTATTTGGTTCTTTGGGGTCTAACTTCTTGAGTTCTTTATATATATTAGATATTAGCCCTCTGTCGGATGTGGGGTTGGTGAGGATCTTTACCCAATTTGTTGGTTGCTGTTTTGTCCTTCTGACAGTGTCCTTTGCCTTACAGAAACTTTGTAATTTTATGAGGTCCCATTTGTCAATTCTTTTTTTTCCCCCGGTTTTTCAAGACAGGGTTTCTCTGTGTAGCTCTGGCTGTCCTGGAACTCACTTTGTAGACCATGCTGGCCTCGAACTCAGAGATCCACCTGCCTCTGCCTCCTGAGTGCTGGGATTAAAGGTGTGAGTGACCACCGCCCAGCTCCATTTGTCAATTCTTGATCTTAGAGCATAAGCTATTGGTGTTCTGTTCAGGAACTTTCCTCCTGTGCCCATGACCTCCAGGATCTTCCCAAGTTTCTTTTCTATTAGTTTCAGTGTGTCTGGTTTTATGTGGAGGTCCTTGATCCACTTGGAGTTGATCTTAGTACAAGGAGATAATAGTGGGTCAATTCGCATTCTTCTGCATGTTGACCTCCAGTTGAACCAGCACCATTTCTTGAAAAGGCTATCTTTTTTTCCACTGGATGGTTGTAGCTCCTTTATCAAAGATCAAGTGACAATAAGTCTGTGGGTTCATTTCTGGGTCTTCAATCCTATTCCATTGATCTAATTACCTGTTGATGTACCAATACCATGTAGTTTTTAACACAATTGCTCTGTAGTACTGCTTGAGGTCAGGGATATCGATTCCCCCAGAAGTCCTTTTATTGTTGAGAATAGTTTTAGCTATCCTGAGTTTTTTGTTACTCCAGATGAATTTAAGAATTTCTCTTTCTAGATCTATGAAGAATTGAATTGGGATTTTCATGGGAATTGCATTGAATCTGTATATTGCTTTTGGCAAGATGGCCATTTTTACTATATTGATCCTGCCAATCCAAGAGCAAGAAATATTTTTCCATCTTCTAAGGTCTTTTTTGATTTCTTTCTTCAAGGACTTGAAATTCCTGTCACACAGATCTTTCACTTGTTTGGTCAGAGTCATGCCAAGGTACTTTATTTTGTTTGTGGCAATTGTGAACGGTGTTATTTCCCTAACTTCTTTCTCAGCCTGCTTGTCCTTTGAGTACAGGAAGGCTACTGATTTGCTTGAGTTGGTCTTATAACCAGCCAATTAGATGAAGTTGTTTATCAGCTGTAGAAGTTCTCTGGTGGAGTTTTTCAGGTCGCTTAAGTAAACTATCATATCGTCTGCAAATAATGATAGTTTCACTTCTTCCTTTCCAATTTGTATACCTTTGACATCCTTATGTTGTCTAATTTCTCTTGCTAGAAATTCAAGTACTATATTGAAAAGATATGGAGAGAGAGGGCAGCCTTGTCTAGTCCCTGATTTTAGTGGGATTGCTTCAAGTTTCTCTCCATTTAGTTTGATGTTGGCTACTGGTTTGCTGTAGATTGCTTTTACTATGTTTAGGTATGGGCATTGAATTCCTGCTCTTTCCAAGACTTTTAGTATATAAGGATGCTGAATTTTGTCAAATGCTTTTTCAGCATCTAATGAGATGGCCATGTGGTTTTTTTCTTTAAGTTTGTTTATGTAGTGGATTACATTGATGGATTTCTGTATATTGAACCCTCCCTGCATCCCTGGGATGAAGCCTACTTGATCATGGTTAATGATCTTTTTGATGTGCTCTTGGATTCGGTTGGCAAGAATTTTATTTAGTATATTTGCATCAATATTCGTAAGGGAAATTGGCATGTAATTCTTTCTTTGTTGGATCTTTGTGTGGTTTTTGGTATCAGCATAATTGTGGCTTTGAAGAACGAGTTGGGCAGTGTCCCTTCTGTTTCTATTTTGTGGAATAGTTTGAAGAGTATTGGTATTAAGTCTTCTTTGACTGTCTGGTAGAATTCTGCACTAAAATCATCTGGTACAATACTTTTTTTGGTTGGGAGTCTTTCTATTTCTCTAGGGTTTATGGGACTGTTTAGCTCATCTAATTGATCCTGATTTAATTTTGGTATTTGTTATCTTTCTAGGAAATTGTCCATTTCCTCCATTCTCCAGTTATGTTGAATATAGACTTTTGTAGTAGGATCTGATGATCTTTTGAATTTCCTCAGTTTCTTTTGTTATGCCCCCCTTTTCATTTCTAATTTTGTTAATTTGGATACTGTCTCTCTGTCCTTTGGTTAGTCTGGCTAAGGGTTTATCTATGTTGGTGATTTTCTCAAAGAACCAGCTCTTGTTTTGTTGATTCTTTGTATGGTTTTCTTTGTTTCTACTTGATTGATTTCAGCCCGGAGTTTGATGATATCCTGTCTTCTATTCCTCCTGGGTGAATTAGCTTCTTTTTGTTCCAGGGCTTTAAGGTGTGCCGTTAAGATTCTAGTGTATGCTCTTTCCAGTTTCTTTTTGGATGCACTTAAAACTATAAGTTTTCCTCTTAGCACTACTTTCATTGTGTCCCATAGATTTGGGTAGGTTGTACCTTCATTTTCATTGAATTCTAAAAGGTCTTTGATTTCTTTTTTTATTTCTTTCTTGACCAAGGTGTCATTGAGTAGAACATTGTTCAGTTTCCATGTGTATGTGGGCTTTCTGTTGTTTTTGTTGCTATTGAAGACCACTCTTACTCCATGGTGATCTGGTAGGAGGCATGGGATTAGTTTGAGCTTCTTATATTTGTTGACATCTGTCTTGTGATCAATTATATGATCAATTTTGGAGAAGGTACCATGCAGTGCCGAGAAAAGGGTATCTTCTTCTGCTTTAGGATGAAATGTTCTATATACATCTGTTAAATCCAATCTGTCCAAAGTTTCAATTAGTTTTACTGTGTCCCTGTTTAGTTTCTGCTTTCCTGATCGGTCCATTGAGGAGAGTGGTGTGTTGAAATCACCAACAATTATTGTGTTAGGTGCAATGTGTGCTTTAAGCTTTAGTAAGGTTTCCTTTACGAATGAGGGTGCCCTTGCATTTGGAGCATAGATGTTCAGTATTGAGAGCTCTTCCTGGTGGATTTTCCCTTTGACCAGGAAGAAGTGACCTTCCTAGTCTCTTTTGATGACTTTAGGTTGAAAGTCAATTTTATCTGATATTAGAATGCCTACTCCAGCTTGTTACCTGCGACCATTTGCTTGTAAAATTGTCTTCCAGCCTTTTACTCTAAGGCAGTGTTTGTTTTTAACACTGAGATGTGTTTCCTGTATGCAGCAAAATGTAGGGTCCTATTTCCATATCCAGTCTGTTAGTCTATGACTTTTTATTGGGTATTGAGTCCATTGATGTTAAGAGATATTAAGGAATAGTAATTATTACTTCCCAACATTTTTGAATTTTTTTTTTAATATTTGAGAGGTTATCTCCTTTTGGGTTTGATGAGAGTAGTTCTCTATCTTTCTTCTTCCACGATGTATTTTCCTTCCTTGTGTTGGTGTTTTCCCCCTATTAACCTTTATAGGGCTGGGTTTGTGGAACAATATTGTGCAAATTTGGTTTTGTCATGTAATACCTTGGTGTCTCCATCTATGGCGATTGAGAGTTTTGCTGGGTAAAGTAGTTTTGGCTGAAATTTGTGTTCTCTTAGAGATTGCATGATACCTGCCCAGGATCTTCTAGCTTTCATGATCTCAAGTGAGAAGTCTGGTGTAATTCTGATCGGTCTTCCTTTATATGTTACTTGACCTTTTACTCTTACTGCCTTTAATATTCTGTCTTTGTTTAGTACATTTGGGGCTTTGATTATTATGTGACAGGATGTCTTTCTGTTCTGGTCTAGTTTGGAGTTCTGTAGGCTTCTTGTATATTTATGGGCACCTCTGTCTTTAGGTTGGGGAAGTTTTCTGCCATAATTTTGTAGAAGATATTTGCTGGCCCTTTAACTTGTAAACCTTCACTCTTATCTATACCTATAATCCTTAGGTTTGGTCTTATCATTGTGTCCTGGATTTCCTGATTGTTTTTGGTTACAAGCTTTCTGCATTTAGTATTTTCTTTGACTATTGAATTAATGGTTCCTATGGTATCTTCAGCATCTGAGATTCCTTCTTCTATTTCTTGTATTCTATTGTTGATATTTGCATCTATGGCCCCTGATTTCTTCCCAAGGTTTTCTATCTCCAATGTTGTCTCCCCTTGCAATTTCTTAGTTGTTTTTACTTCTGTTTTTAGAACCTGGATGGATATGCTCAGATCATTCACTTGCTTGATTGCATTTTCATGTAATTCTTTAAGAAATGTTTGTGTTTCCTCTTTCATAGCTTCTACTTTTTGACCCACATTCTTCTGTATTTCTTTAAGTATTTCCTCCTTGTTGACTTCTGTTTTATGATCCATATTCTCCTGAATTTCTTTAAGTGATTTTTGTGTTTGCCTTGTAAAGGCTTCTAACTTTTGATCCATTTTCTCCTGTATTACTTTAAGAGATTTATCTATGTGTTCCACTACCAGCATCCTGACCAGTGATTTTAGATCCAAATCTTGTTTTTCTTGTTGGGGTGTCCAGGGCTTCCTGTTGTCGGCAAACTATGTTCATATGCTGTTCTGCTGCCTTGATTTCTGTTAGTAACGTTCCTACATTTTCCTTTTGCCATCTGCTTATCTCTGGTGTTAGTTGGACTTGTCACTGGCTGGTGTTTGAACCTCCCATGAGGCTGGGCCCACCTGTTGTTTCTCTACTGATGACCAGGCTGCATGATAGATACTGCCTCTGCGAGTGCTGAGGGGACCTCAGGGAAGGTGGTTCTCAACCAAGTTGGTGCAAGGCCAGAGGGCGTGGAGATGTTCCGGCCGCTGCCCTTGCCCTGGTTAGTGGGGAGAGCCTGGAGGATCCTCCTGAGTGATGGTAGCCCCTGATTGAGTCTGTCTACCTGGGCCTCTCTAGCAGTGTCCTGGTGGCAGTATGGAGACCGAATGCAACCACCATTATAAGGGACCAAGGGGCAGGCTGCTCCCAGCTGCCTTGGTGCAAGGCTGGAGGGCATGGATAAGTCCCACCTAGTCTCTGCCCTAGCCCTGGCTGGTAGTGAGAGCCTGGCGGATCCACCCAAGCAATGGTAACTCCGGATTGAAACTGTCTACCTGGGCCTCTCTATCGGTGTCTTGGTGGCAATATGAAGACCAATAGTGACCCAGGCTGTAAGGAACCGCGGGGCAGACTGCTCCCAGCTGCCTTGGTGCAAGGCCGGAGGGCATGGAGAAATCCCACAGAGCTGCCCTGGCCCTGGCTGTTGGTGAGAGACTTGCGGATCCACTTGAGCAATGGTATCTGCGGATTGAATCTGTCTACCTGGGCCTCTCTAGCAGTGTCCTGGTGGCAATATGGAGACCGACCGTGATGGCTGCTGTAAGGGCTCATTCTACTTCTAATCTCTGAGATTTCTGAGGTTTGAGCATGCTCCATCTCATCAATTTCATGCTGATTTCTCTGGTGTTATGGTCTGCCTGCCATACAGGATTGTACTTTCCAAAATTCTACAGCTTGAATTCTCCATGGAGTTAGGAAATATCTTCATCTTAACTTATATGTGATGAGCTCTTTATAATTTTAATCAAGTAGAAGCAATAAAAACTATTTATTATTGCCTTAATGCATGCTTTATTGGTGTTTTGGATCCTTGTATGTCTTTGTAGCACATGTTCATGTGCCCACAGAAGCCAGAAAATGTTTCAAATCTCATCAAATAACAAACTGCTGTGATCCACTATGTTGAGAACTGTAGCCAGGTTCTCCTTAAAGGGCCACCAGTGATTCTTTATTCATTTGTCAACCCCACAATGTTTACTTTTTGTGTAATATTACAGTTTTTTACTTAGGTCAAAAATAAGAATTTGAAATCTAACATTTTAAATTATTTAAGTTGGCAGTAAAATATTTTGTTTTTGTTATTCTCTTTTGTTTTCTTTGAGACAGGAGCTTTCTAAGTATCCACAGCTGCCCTAAAAATTTGTTATATACTAGGCTAGCCTTGAACTTACAGAACTCTACTTGGTATATCTTCTGGTTACTGAGATTAAAGACCCATGACACTACATATCGCTGGTATTTATTCTATACTGGAAATACTAGACTGTAAAGCATGTTCCTACAAGTTTTGCATGTTATATAAATGAAGCTCTTTACAATGAAATAGTCTCTCTTTCTACCACATTCCCATTAGGCTCATATTAATGAACATATTTTGACAACGGTAACCATATCACATTGAGCCTTACTAACTACCTACATTGATGCATATGAAGAATTATTTTTGATAGTTAAATTATATTCTGCTAATAAATATATATGCACCTAATTTTCATTAACTAATATTCTGACGGTAAACATTTAGAGAATGTTTATATTTTAACTACTGTAATACCACTATTATGAGCATGGTAATACAAAGATCTGTTCAAGGTCATGTTTGTTTCTTTGCTTCACAATTCTCAAGAATTTAAAAGCCAGAGGTGATAAAGGATCAAGGAAACAAAGCAAAGCCTTTTAAATATACATAATAGACTCACAGGGGAGTGAAGTAACATTCACAGGACCTATAAGTGTCTGTACTAGTTGCAGTTCTAGAGTTGAAAGAAGTGGTCACATGCCCTCACCCATAACCCAAATATAATCTCCAGTTAATAGCCACTTACAAATAAAAATTCAGTTTCCTCAAAGTTATTATCACAAAGTTAATATGTCATATTTTTTAGGGTATGCTGCTTCTAAATCTTCAGAACTGCAGAAAAAAACCTTGATGGCATTTTTTCGGTTCCTCAACTCATAATGTCATATTAGGGCTCTTTCCTTCTGAAATTAAATCATATGGGTCTTTGTTTCTTGTACTTTCTCTTGGACTATTTTCCAGTTTTTTGTTTGTTTGCTTGCTTGTTTGCTTTAAACAGTAATAATGTGATAGATTTTGTATCTTATTTTATTTTATTATTATTCTGTAAAAACCTGATTGTTTACTAATGAGAGAAATAAAGGGGGTAGATCCATATAGGAAGAAGGTTAGGGTGGGTTAGAATGTTTGATGGAAGGGAAATTATAATCAGGATATAGTGTGTACAAAATGTCTATTTTCAAGTAAAGGAAAAATTATAGGAAAATTGATATCGGCAAATTAATGCCTCCTTTTTACATTCTAAGAAGTTCAGATAAAATATGTACATGTATAACAATGAAAGCAATAGAATCAATAATGTAAAACTAAGCAAAAGAAATAAATTCTCCGAAGTCAAATATTATCATAGGCAAAAATAGCATCATTTGGGCCCAAGAATCGCTACAACCTCATCTTCTGAAGAGAGGTCTTGCTAAATAATTGTCATCATAGCACCACAGAAGCTTGACTGAAAATCTGGTGGAGTATGAAATCAAGTGTGTCATGAATCACTTATAATTGATTGAAAATATCTTTATTTGGTTCTATTGGAAACAGTTATAATACTTTAATTTTTTTTATTGTTTTGACTAGGAATCAGGAAAGTGAATGAGGCTCATATACAGAGTATAAGAATAATAAATTTTGATAAAATCACTTGAACCACACAAATGTGGAGATGGCCTTCTGCAAATTAATTTCATATTAATAAGAGGAACTATGAATTTATTTTTATTATTTTAGAGAAAACACATAGATTTGAACTGTGAAATGTGATTGATGTTCTTACATACTGATATGATTTGAAAATTTTTTTTTCTTATCTGAATTTAGTTTGGGACATTGACCTCTGAATGTATTTAAAGGTTAAAATTTACTGTTGGATATGCTATTAAGAAGGGAGAGCAATAAAATTATAAGGGTCATGAGTTTGGGATCCCATAATTATATACTCCTGGGTTTATAAATAGAGGGAGACAAGAAAATACACATACACATACACATGTACCACCAGACACACACACACACACACACACACGCACGCACGCACGCACGCACGCACGCACGCACGCACGCACAAGCACTCTCATACACACATGCAGGAACAAATGTGTATTCTCCTTATTTTTAAATCAGCATCTTTTCCCCTTGTACTTCAACTAAAATCATAAGCCAAAAGGTGTATTTGAAACTTGTCCACTCTGTGATAACTACCTTATTAACCAAGGAAAATGCATTAATATATGGAGTAATTTTAGTTGATGATCTATTTTATGAAACTAAATCATTTATTTCCATACCTACAGAGTTGCCTTAAGCACAGGATGTGAGAGTAAATGAGAATATTGCCTATATATATATATATATATATATATATATATATATATATATACAAGGTCCTTTATATGTTATTTGAAATATCTCTGAATTCTACAATTTATTTCCTGTTAACTAATCAATAAATATTTCTAAAAGCATAGTCTTGGTGAGTTGCTGAACTTACATCAGAACTCTGTCATGACCTACCAGAGGCTAGGGAATTTTAAGCAATAAAGCTAGAAACAATCCTGGCAAATACAGTCCAGTATAACATTGTAACATCTATAACAATATAAAAGCTTATTACTCCCCAATACTATCTTATTTCTGCTTTTTGAATTTGTGAAGCACAGAATTCTGTGAAAATTCTAATACACTTTTCATGGTCCATCTCTTACAATGCTACAAACTACAGATTTTTTATTTTTACTATGTGATCCTTTGAAGAGTATACCATAAATGAATGATTAATACTTGTACTTATTACATATATTTAAATGCAAAAACAGGAAATAGAATATAGTATAATCTCTGAAAAAACTCTCATAAAACATGATTAAACAAAACAGGAAAGGCAATAATGACACAAACTATAACCTCTAAAAAATCTCTTGCACATAGATGCTACAGAAACATTTGAGGAGTGTCAGTACTAAAATAGAATATTGATGGAATATTGATTCTTCTGGAGAAGCATGGGGGATGGTAAGGCAAGCATCTCCAGATTTTGTTCATATATTTATTTCATGAATGAAAACTTCAATAATATAATTCTTATATAATTGCATAGCCAAAAATTAAATCACATTTTATGAAGCTATTTTCAAGAATTTGATTGATTAGCTGATGTGATGCTATAGAACAAGAATCAGTTAAAGAAATTTAAGCATTTTCTGGAAAGATTTGAGTTTCTTAATTAATAAATATTTAAGATGAAAGTCAGAGTTAGAAAAATATAAAATGCATAGAATTTAATTAAATCTTTGATATCACAATCCAGAAGATTGCTAAAAAGTTCTTTTCCATATATTTTAGGTTAGGCAATATTTAAAACCACAAACTTTGTAGTGGTAATTTTCAGCAGTTGTTAAATTTAGGGTAATAGTAAAGTTAATAGAAATGGCACTAGTATGATTTTATCAGTCTTTCCTCTAACTGAAATAGCTTTACAAATGAAGTTAATGTGGTTAAGAATTTTGTCTGTGATTTTTACCACAATAGAATAAACAAATAACACTCATGCTAATTATTTCTGTTTCTTAATTTCATCAGGCATCTAAGAACAGAATCTTTACATACTCTATATAAT
Organism: Apodemus agrarius; assembly: GCA_964023405.1. Lineage (NCBI taxonomy): Eukaryota > Metazoa > Chordata > Mammalia > Rodentia > Muridae > Apodemus > Apodemus agrarius. The sequence continues at coordinate 139,653,083 of OZ030011.1, forward strand.
CTTTTTATGCCATGAATCTAAAGAGCAAGTTAAATGGATGATTGAATCCATATTTGGCTCCCTTCAGTGTGACCCTTTCTTACATGGTTCTGCAATTGTGTATTCAGATTAGATATTTCCATTTAACTTCTTGTTGTACTGGCTGCCTTATTAGCCATGTCACCATAATATGTTAGCAAAATCTCTGTGACTACGGTAAGACCCGAAAGAAAAATGGGGATACCCCCAGAACCCCAGGTCTTGGAAGGCGACACCCAAGGTCACTCTCGAGAAATATTCTTGATGCAACAGCAAGAGCATTTTTATTCCAGAGCCTCTGCGGAACACAGCCATACACCATGCAGGGTAAAAGACTGTGTACCACGAATGCAGAATCAGGACAACTTCTATAGGCTTACAACAGAACCCGCCTAACATAAACCACTCTATAGCTCCTAAACCAATCAGTTTAAATTATCCAAGCCAGTGTTCTCTGAGAAACAATGTTTCCCATAGATGCTGGATAGAAACTAGTTAGGTCATTTCTGCTTACGTGACACCACATACACATTTCCTATTATGGGGCCAGGGTCATGCACAGGGTTACATATGTATTTCCTGTTATGCATTTCCTGTTATGGGGCCAGGGTCACATACATATTTAAAGGCCCCCCAACTAGTAATAGGTGCTTGGAGACATGAGTGTTCGCTAGGCACAAGCCCCACAGCCCGCTCGGTGATCCTGCCAGCCCAGCTGCACTCATCCTTGCAACAGCTGCTCAATGGAGGTGAAACAGGAAAGGACTCCAGGGACGTTCTCAGCCTGCAGCTCGCAGCTGGACCCTGGAGGCAGGTATGACGTGTGCATTTCTGGGCTAACAAAGAGCAGGCTAAACTTCTGCTATTTGGGGGTCATTTAAGACTTAGGCACGGGGGATTCTTAGCCTGTAATTCTCATCCTTTCACTACATGTTAATATTATCTTATCTTTATTTTTACATCTTAAAATTTGGATTTAGTCATTTTAGTTTTAAGTGTTCCTAATATTCAGCTTATGCACTTAACTTTTCATGGTATTAAGAATAGAGTGTAGTCTTATCATAAATGCACTCCATGTATTTTCTCATTTATTCATATGTTTGTTTATTTGCTCATTAACTCCTTCTTATTGATATGTGTTATAGAAAATTCAAAGTGACAAAATGGTAGAAAATATCCAACTGACTGCAACACTAAGAAGTTATTAACAGAACAGACACTGAACAATGTGAGTTTCCTTCCCACTCTCCCAAATATGCTTTGTCAATGTGCCTAGACTATTTTAAAACTTCTTCCTTAATAGGATCATTAAATTAGCATGACGTATTAAATATATAATATTGACTACAGTAAACATAGTGTCCTGGTGAAGAGGAGAAAAGTCATTTTTATATAGACATGTTATAAAGTCAGAAATGAGACATAGCTTCTAAATCTAAGCATTTAATTTTTTCCTTGTAATCCTTGTATTTGAAATGAAAACTGATGTCTTTATTTTCCGAATACAGAATCCAAGGAATTTGTTTAGCTAATTCCCTTGTAGCTGGATTGAAGATTGTTATGGAAGAGGTCAACAAGGGCATTGGCTCCACTGCTCAGGCAACTGGGTGGGTCACCTGCTTAATTCAGGAATTTGTAGATCTGGAGGAACAATGTACTTCACCTTAGTCTGAGTACTCCACCCTAAGTGGTGGTGGTGGTGGTGGTGGTGTGTGTGTGTGTGGGGGGGGGGATTATGGCTAACACAGGTCTGGAATTCCCTCTCAAGGCCTGGAAGTAGAAGCAAATATTTTGGTTTTCCTACATTAAGAAGACATGTTCTATGCATTATAAAATAAATATACATTCTAGTATTGTCTATTTTACAATTAAAGATATATTTGCAGGTTACTTTGCAAAGCTTTGGTATGAACAGAAAATACATTCAAATTAGAATCCATTCATCATCTAGTGTGTATGAACTTCAACTACTCAATGTTTGACTAGAGTAAAGTTTTGACTATTCCTAAATTCTTGTAATTTCAAGGCCAGAGCTTATTCCCATTTCCCATCTGTCAGGGCTAGAATTAATCATGAGGATGGAAATAACATCCAAATCACAAATACCCACTTGCATCTGCCTCCCAAGTGCTCTGTGGGATTAAAGTCCTGTGCCAAATTTTCTAGCACCATTGTATTTATTTTCATGTAATTATATTTTCGTCTCTAATGATTCAATTTTTTTCAAGTGGGTTATAGAATTAAGACAGTCATTGAATTTATAAATGATCTATGTTTTTCAATCATGATAATTCAAGTCAGATTTCTAATATACATATTTTTCAGGTGGGCAGACTCTCTACTTGTTTGATGATCGATTGACTAATATCAAAAATAACTTCTTGCCAAATTTCTCTAAAATACCTCTTACACCATATAGTGTTTTTACTCTACTTGTTCCCTGATAGTCATATTCCCTGTTTTCTTGGATAACTCCATTTCAAGGGATAATCTTCTTTGCTATGGGACTCCATTCATGCCACTGTGCTTATATATTTGGCAGAAAAGACATATATGATTTTTTTATAGAGGAGGGAAGATGGAGTGAAAACACAGAAAAGAATATGAAATGCTGAGAGTATTGTGCTCTTCATTAATCTTTATGAATTCCTTTCTCACATCTGTAATCACATGCTTCTAAAAACTGCTAGTATCTAAATTTTAAATGACACATTGATATGTTTTTAGTGTTCTTAAAACTTAAGGTTGTTTCCACCTAAATACAAAGCAGTTCTGAGATTCATTCTTTATTAAACCAAATCTGGATCTGAATTTCAGTTAACCAATGACTAAACTGCTAAGGCTCTATTAATAAGTTAAAACATTACATTGCTAATTTGTATACAATGACATAACAGAAACAAATTTCATTTAACTCAACTATACATTATTCTTAAATTTTTTTTTTACCTTGTTTCTAACTTAAATATTTTCTTGGTTTGTATCAGTGTAAACAATATTATGTTTTCTGAAAATCATACCTCTCATGGCCCAGATTTTCTACATTATATTCTTGAATCTGCTGGAAAATTAAGCAGGATATAGGTCAGAAAGTTAAAAAGACTGAATATAATCACACCTGTAATACCAGCTCTCCAGTGGATAGGAATTCATAATCAGATAATAATTGAAAAATAAATATAAAGTATAACATCCAAAACATAATAATTTTAAAGGATACCTTATAACATATTTGATCAAATACACAAGATTTCCTTGTAAGTTGAAGAAGCTAAATATTTCTTTTTTTATTTTTTTATTTTCTATTTTCTTTGTTTACATTCCAAAGGCTTTCCCCTTTCCCAGTTCCCCACTCACCATATATCCCATAAGTCCTCTCCCCCACCCATCCATTCCCCAATCAACCCCTCTCCATTACTTTGTTCTGGTACTCTCCTACAAAACTGTATCCAGGCTTTTCGGTACCAGAGTCCTCTACTTCCTTCTTCTTGGGAATCTTTTGATTTGGTAATTGTGCCTTGAGTATTCAGAGCTTCTTGGCTCATTAATATCTACTTATCAGTGACTGCATTTTGTGTTTATTCTTTTCTCATTGGGTTAATTCACTTAGGATGATATTTTCCAGATCCAACCATTTGCCTACAAATTGCATGAATTCATCATTTTTAATTGCTGAGTAGTATTCCATTGTATAAATATACCACATTTTCTGTATCCATTCCTCCTTTGGGGGGCATCTGGGCTCCTTTAAGTTTCTGGTTGTTATAAATAAGGCTGCTATAAACATAGTGGAGCATGTGTCTTTATTGCATGCAGGGGAATCCTCTAGGTGTATTCCCAGGAGTGGTATGACAGAGTCCTCTAGAAGTGTCATGCACGATTTTCTGAGGAACTGCCAGACTGATTTCCTGAGGGGTTTACCACCTTGCAATCCCACCAACATTGGAGAAGTGTTCTGTTCCTCATTCTCCACATCCTCGCCAGCACCTGTTGTCTCTTGAGTTTTTAATCTTAGCCATTCTGACTGGTGTACGGTGGAATCTCAGTGTTGATTTGATTTGCATTTCCCTGATGACTAATGATGTTGAACATCTCTTAAGGTGATTCTCAGCAATCCGAATTTCTTCTGGTGAAAATTCTTTGTTAGCACTCTACCCCATTTTTGAATATGGTTATGTGGTTCTTTGGGGTCTAACTTCTTGAGTTTTTGTATATATTGGATATTAGCCCTCTGTCAGATGTGCGGTTGGTGAAGATCTTTTCCCAATTTGTTGGTTGCCATTTTGTCCTTCTGACAGTCTTTTGCCTTACAGAAACTGTAATTTTATGAGGTACCATTTGGCAATTCTTGATCTTAGAGCATAAGCTATTGGTGTTCTGTTCAGGAACTTTCCCCCTGTGCCCATGTCATCCAGGGTCTTCCCAAGTTTCTTTTCTATTAGTTTCAGTATGTCTGGTTTTATGTGGAGGTCCTTGATCCATTTGGAGTTGATCTTAGTACAAGGAGATAAGTGTGGGTCAATTCGCATTCTTCTTCAAGCTGACGTCCAGTTGAGCCAGCATCATTTGATGAAAAGACGCTTTTTTCCACTGATGGTTTCAGCTCGTTCAGGTGACAGTAGGTGTGTGGGTTCATTTCTGGGTCTTCAATACTATTCCATTGATCTACATGCCTGTCACTGTATCAATACCATGCAGTTTTTAACAGAATTGTTCTGTAGTACTGCTTGAGGTCAGGGATATTGGTTCCCCCAAAAGTCCTCTTATTGTTGAGAATAGTTTTATAATATCCTGGGTTTTTTGTTACTCCAGATGAATTTGAGAATTGCTCTTTCTAGATCTATGAAGAATTGATTTGGGATTTTGATGGGGATTGCATTGAATCTGTAGATTGCTTTTGACAAGATGGCCATTTTTACTATATTGATCCTGCCAATCCAAGAACATTAAATATTTTTCCATCTTCTGAGGTCTTCCTCGATTTCTTTCTTCAAAGACTTGAAGTTCCTGTCATACAGATCTTTCACTTGTTTGGTTAGAGTCATGCCAAGATGCTATATATTGTTTGTGGCTATTGTGAAGAGTGTTATTTCCCTAACTTCTTTCTCAGCCTGCTTGTCCTTTGAGTACAGGAAGGCTACTGATTTGCTTGCCTTGATTTTATAGCTACCCACTTTGATGAAGTTGTTTATCAGCTGTAGGAGTTCTCTGGTGGAGTTTTTGGGTCGCTTAAGTATACTATCTTATCATCTGCAATTAATGATAGTTTGAATTCTTCCTTTCCAATTTGTATCCCATTGATTTCCTTATGTAGTCTAATTGCTCTCGCTAGAACTTCAAGTACTATATTGAAAAGATATGGAGGGGGGCAGCCTTGTCTAGTCCCTGATTTTAGTGGGATTGCTTCAAGTTTCTCTCCCTTTATTTTGATGCTGGCTACTGGTTTGCTGTATATTACTTTTACTATGCTTAGGCATGGGGCTTGAATTCCTGTTCTTTCCAGGACTTTTAGAATGAAAGGATGCTGAATTTTGTCAAATGCTTTTTCAGCATCTAATGAGATGACTATGTGGTTTTTGTTTCCTTTATTTTGTTTATGTAGTGGATTACATTGATGGATTTCCATATATTGAACCATCCCTGCATCCCTGGAATGAAGCTTATTTGATCATGGTGAGTATTTGTTTTGATGTGCTCTTGGATATTGTTGGCAAGAATTTTATTTAGCATTTTTGCATAGATACTCATAAAGGAAATTGGCCTGTAGTTCTCTTTCTTTGTTTGATGTTGTGTGGTTTTGGTAACAGTGTAATAGTGGCTTTGTAGAACGAGTTGGCCAGTGTTCCTTCTGTTTCTATTTTGTGGAATAGGCTGAAGAGTATTGGTGTTAAGTCTTCTTTGAAGGTCTGATAGAATTCTGCACTAAAACCATCTGGTCCTGTAATTTTCTTGGTTGGGAGACTTTCTATTACACCTTCTATTTCTCTCGGGGTTATGGGATTGTTTAGCTGATCTAATTGATCCTGATTTAATTTTGGTATTTGGAATCTGTCTAGGAAATTGTCCATTTCTTCCAGATTCTCTAGTTGTGTTGAGTAAATTCTTTGTAGTAGGATCTGATGATTTTTTGAATATCCTCATTTTCTGTTGTTATATCCCTCTTTTCATTTCTAATTTTGTTAATTTGGATGATGTCTCTCTGCCCTTTTTTAGTCTGGATAAGGGTTTATCTATCTTGTTGATTTTCTCAAAGAACCAGGTCCTGGTTTTGTTGATTCTTTCAATGGTTCTGTTTGTTTCTACTTGATGGATTTCAGCCCTTAGTTTGATGATTTCCTGTCTTCTACTCCTCCTGGGTGATTTAGCTTTTTGTTCCAGGGGTTTCAGGTATGCCATTAAGCTGCTAGTGTATGCTCTCTCCAGTTTCTTTTTGAAGGCAATCAGGGCTGTGAGTTTTTCTCTTAGCACTGTTTTCTTTGTGTGCCATAGTGTTGGGTAGGTTGTACTTTCATTTCATTAAACTTTTAAATGTCTGATTTCGTTCTTTATTTCTCCTTTGACCAAGGTTTCATTGAGCAGAATATTGTTCAGTGTCCATGTGTAAGTGGGCTTTCTGTTGTTTTTCTTGCTATTGAAGATCACTTTTATTCCATAGTGATCTGACAGGAAGCATGGGATTAGTTCGATCTTCTTGTATTTGTTGATGTCTGTCTTGTGACCAATTATATGATTAATTTTGGAGAAGGTACCATGTGGTGCTGAGAAAAAGTTATATTCTTTTGCTTTAGGATAAACTGTTCTATATATACATACATACACACACACACATTATATATATATATATATATATATATATATATATATATATATATATATATATATAATCCAATTGGTCCAAAGCTTCAATTAGTTTCACTGTTTCCCTGTTTAGTTTCTGGTTTCCTGATCGGTCAGTTGAGGATAGTGGAGTGTTGAAGTCACCCAAAATTATTGTGGTAGGTGTAATGTGTGCTTTAAGCTTTAGTAAAGTTTCTTTTATGAATGAGGGTGCCCTTGCATTTGGAGCATAGATGTTCAGCATTGAGAGTTCTTCTTGGTTGATTTTTCCCTTTGACCAGCAAGAAGTGACCTTCTGTGTCTCATTGATGACTTTAGGTTGAAAGTTAATTATATCTGATATTAAAATGGATACTCTGGCTTATTTCCAGAGACCATTTGCTTGTAAAATTGTCTTCCACACGTTTACTCTAAGGTAGTGTTTGTCTTTGACACTGAGATGTGTTTCCTGTATGCAGCAAAATGTAGGGTCCTGTTTCCGTATCCAGTCTCTTATTTTATGCCTTTTTATTGTGTAATTGAGTCCAGTGATGTAAAGAGATATTAACGAATAGTAATTATTACTTCCTGACATTATTGAAGTTATTTTTTATATTTGAGTGCTTATCGTCTTTTTGGTTTGATGAGAGGAGGTTTCTATCTTGCTTCCTCTGGGGTTTAGTTTCCCTCTTTGTGTTGGTATTTTCCCCCTATAATCCTTTGTAGGGAAGGGTTTGTGGAAAGATACCATGCACATTTGATTTTGTCATGAATACATTGGTTTCTCCATCTATGGCAATTGAGAGTTTTGCTGGGTATAGTAGTTTTGGCTGAAATTTGTGTTCTCTTAGAGTCTGCATGATATCTGCCCAGGATCTTCTACCTTTCATGGTTTCAGGTGAGAAGTCTGGTGTAATTCTGATAGGTCTTCATTTATATGTTTCTTGTCCTTTTTCTCTTACTGCCTTTAATATTCTGTCTTTCTTTATTACATTTGGGGTTTTGATTATTATGTGACTGAGGTATTTTTGTTCTGGTCCAGTCTGTTTGGAGTTCTGTAGCCTTCTTGTATATTCATGGGCATCTCTCTCTTTAGGTTGGGGAAGTTTCCTTCCATATTTTTAGAAGATATTTGCTGGCCCTTTAAGTTTCAAATCTTCACTCTCATCTATACCTATAATCCTTAGGTTTGGTCTGCTCATTGTGTCCTGGATTTCCTGGATGTTTTGGGTTATAAGATTTTTGTATTTTGCATTTTCTTTGACTGTTGAATCATTGGTTTCTATGGTATCTTCCCATCTAAGATTCTTTCTTCTATCTCTTTTATTCTATTGTTGATATTTACATCTGTGGCCCCTGATTTCTTCCCAATGTTTTCTATTTCCAAAGATGTCTCCCTTTGCGATTTCTTAGTTGTTTCTACTTCTGTTTTTAGATCTTGGATGGTTTTGCTCAGATCTTTTGCTTGCTTGTTTGTGTTTTCATGTAATTCTTTAAGCGATTTTTGTGTTTCCACTTTCATGACTTCATCTTGTTTACCCACATTCTCCTGTATTTTGTATTTCCTCATTATTGGCTTCAATTTTTGATCCATATTCTCCTGAATTACTTTATGTGACTTTTGTGTTTGCCTTGTAAGGGCTTCTAACTTGTGATCCATTTTCTCCTGTATTTCTTTAAGAGATTTATCTATGTGTTCCTCTAACAGCATCCTGACCACTGATTTTAGATCTGAATCTTGCTTTTCTGGTGTGTTGGGGTATCCAGGAGTTACTGCTGTCAGGGAACTGGGTTTGGATACTGCCATATTGCCTTGATTTCTGTTAGTAATGTTCCTACATTTTCCTTTTGCCATTTGTTTATTTCTGGAGTTTATTGGTCTTGTTATTACTGTTTTGTGTTTAAAGCTCCCGAGAGCCTGGCATTTGGCACTGCTGTCACAGAGGACATCCATGCTCCTGAGGAGGAAACACGAAGGTTTCCACCATTGGGTTTTGAAATACCTCCTCAGCTCTGCTGGGCCTGACTCGAGTCTCCTCCTGGCTTGCTGCTGGGTGCTTAACTGGCCTCCCAAGGTCTCCTCCTGGTTTGCCTGGTTAGTCTACCAGCTCCAAGATGGTGGCATGCATCAGGGCTCTCTCAACCATGGGATTCCCTGCAGGACCGGAGTTTCCCTGGCTGGACTGTTTGAGCCTGGACTGTGGCTCTCTCAGTCCAACGGGCTCCATCTGGTTGAGCTGCTCTCCACAAGATAGTGTTGGGGCTCTGTCTAACCACAGGGCTCTCTGTAGATCAGGAGCTTCACTGGTTGAACTGACGGATCCAAGATGGTGGGGATCTTGGTTCATGGGTCTCCATCTATCTGTGTGTCCTCCTGCATGTCAGATGCTCCCCAGACTGCCCAGGCAGCTGTAGAGCTGCCCGGCTCCCTGGTGTGGAAGGCACCCAGGCAGGCTATGCCCTGGGGAAACCTTCACTCTGGTGCCCACTGTGTATCTTGCTAGGCTACCAGCTCCAAGATGGTGGCGTGTCCTAAATATTTCTAATAAAATATAGGCAATGCTATATTTACATGTAATTTTAAATTGTTTTTAAACATTTAAACAATTTAAACATTTTAAACATTTTAAATTGTTTTTAAAAATTGCACATGCCTTGTTAGAGTTTTATTGCTTTGAACAGACACCATGACCAAAGAAAATTTTTTTAGATTTTTTTTATTTGTATAACGTGCTCTGCCTCCATTTATTCCTGCAAGCAAAAAGAGAGCATCAGACCCTGTTACTGATGTTTGTGATCTAGCCTTTGGTAGCTGGAAACCTAACTGATGATCTTGGTAAGTGCAAACAGTGCTTTTACACTATGATCCACCTTTCCAGCTCCCAAGACAACTCTTATGAGAACACCATTTATCCTCTGGTTGAAGCCTTCCAGTTTCTGTCTCAGGCTTAAGACCATCCTCTTCCACAGCCAATATAAGGAGGGCAACTAAACGCTAGAAAAAGCAAGATGGTATTCTTTTTTCAACAAACTGAAAAGCAGATAACCACACAAACTGTTAGTTCCGAGACCTGTGACAACATATAGGCGAGAGCTAGCACTGCAAATATAGGCCTGTTACCAAGGCAATGGCCGCCATATACCCAGAGTTCAATGGGCCTACCTTTTTACCTGAAATTTACATTACTACTCATATATAATGGGCAGTGTTTCTTCCCCTTTCTCCCTTTCCTTCCTTTCCTGCCTCCTTCCCGCCCGCTGCTGCACCTTTACCCCATCTTAAATAAAGCCATGTGGAACTGTCTGGTGTGGTTTGGTCCCTCATTGTGGCCCACATCTCCACTGCTTCTCCTCTACAGCCTGTGGCCCTTGTGGTGGGCATACAGGTGACTCGCATGGGCTGCAGGTCACTGAACTGTGTGGAAAAACCAACACAAATATAACAATAAAATCAAAAATAATGGGAAGAAACAATCACTATTCCTTAATATCTTTTTACATCAATGGACTCAATTCCCCAATAAAAAGACATAGACTAACATACTGGGTGCTCATACAGAAAATGCACCTCAGTGTCAAAGACAAACACTACCACAGAATAAAAGGCTGGAAAACAATTTTCCAAGCAAATGGTTCCAGGAAACAAGCTAGAGTAGCCATTCTAATATCAGATAAAATTGACTTTCAACCAAAAGTCATCAAAAAAGACAAGGAAGAACATTCCATATTCATCAAAGAAAAAATATACCAAGAAGAACTATCAATTATGAATATCTATATTCCAAATGCATGGAGACCTTCATTTGTAAAAGAAACATTACTCAAACATTCCTCAAAGCATTCATTGCACCTCACACAGTAATTGGTGGGTGAATTCAAAACTGTACTCTCATCAATAGACAGATCAGGAAAACACAAACTACACAGAGATACAGTGAAACTAACAGACATTTTGGACCAAATGGATTTAACAGTTCTATAGCACATTTACTCCTAAATCAAAAGAATATGCCTTCTTCTTAGCACCTCATGGTACCTTCTCCAAAACTGACCATATCACTGATCACAAAACAGAACTCAACAGATATAAGAAGATTGAACTAATCCCATGCTTCCTATGAGATTACTATGGAATAAATGTCTTCAATAGCAACAAGAACAACAGAAAGCCCACATACAAGTGGAAGCTGAAAAATGCTCTACTCAATGATACCTTGGTCAAGGACGAAAGAAGGAAAGAAATCAAAGACGTTTTAGAATTTAATGAAAATGAAGACACATCATACCCAAATTTGTGAGACACAATGTAGGCAGTGCTAAGAGGAAAACTCATAGATCTGAGTGCCTCCAAAAGAAGCTGGAGAGAGCATACAATAGTAGCTTAACAACTTACCTGAAAACTTTAGAACAGAAAGAATACACCCAAGAGGAGTAGAAGGCAGGAAATAATCAAACTTAGGGGTGAAATCACCAAGTAGAATCAGAAAAAAAAAACTATAAAAACATCAAGGATCTGTTTCTTTGAAAAATTTAACAAGATATATAAACCCTTAGACAGACTAACAAGAAGGCACAGAGACAGTATCCAAATAAACAAAATCAGAAAAGAAAAGGGAGATATAACAACAGAAACTGAGGGAATTAAAAAGGAAACAGAACCTTCTAAAATCCCTATACTTAACACAACTGGAAAATCTGAACACCTGGGTGAAATGGACAATGTTCTAGATAGATATCAAATACAAAAGTTAAATCAGGATCAGAAAGACAATCTAAATAGTCCCGTAACAAATAAAGAAAGAGAAGTAGTCATTGAAAGCCTCCCAACCAAAAATAAGTACAGGACCAGATGATTTTAGTACAGAAATCTATCAATTCTTCAAAGAAGACCTAACACCAATACTCTTTAAACTATTCTACAAAATAGATAAAGAAGGAACACTACCCAACTAGTTCTAAGAAGCCACAATTACACTGATACCAAAACCACAAAAAGATCCAACAAAGAATGACATCAGACCAAAGTCCATTATGAATACCAATGCAAAAATACTCAATAAAGTTATTACCAACTGAATTCAAGAACATATCAAAATGATCATTCACCATGATCAAGTAGGATTAAAACCAGGGATGCAGGGATGTTCAATATGTGGGAATCCATCAATGAAATTACTACATAAACAAACTCAAAGAAAAAAAAGTCGACATTTCATTATATGCTGTAAATCCATTTGACAAAATTCATCATTCTGTCATGGTAAAAGTCTTGGAAAGAACAGGAATTGAAGGCCCATACCCAAAGACAGTAAAAGCAGTATGCAGCAAAACAGTAGCCAGCATCAAACTAAATGGTAAGAAACTTGAATCAAACCCACTAAAATAAAGGACTAGACAAGACTGTCCTCTCTATCCATATCTATTCAATATTTTACTTGAATTTATACCTAAAGCAATTAGACAACAAAAGTAGGTCAAATGGATAGAAATTGGAAATCATGAAGTCAAAATATCACTATTTGCAGATGATAGGATAGTATACTTAAGTGAACGAAAATACTCCACCAGAATACTCCTGTAGCAAAAAACTTCAGCAAAGTGGACAGACATAAAACTGACTCAAATAAATCAGTAGATTTCCTATACTAAAGGGATGAACAGGCTGAGAAAGAAATCAGGGACATGAAACACTTTGCAATAGTCACAAACAATATAAAGTATCTTGGTGTGACTCTAACCAAACAAGTTAAAGATCTGTGAAAATTACTTCAAGTCGTTGAAGAAGGAAATCCAGGAAGACCTCAGAAGATGGAAAGATCCCCAATGCTTGTGGATTGGCAGGATTAATATAGTAAAAATAGCCATCTTGCCAAAAGCAATATACAGACTCAATGCAATCCCAATCAACATTCCATCTCAATTTGTCATAAAGTTATAAAGAGCAATTCTCAAATTCATCCGGTATACAAAAAAAAAAAAAAAAAAAAAAAAAAAAAAAGGATAGTTAAAACTATTTTCGACAGTAAAATAACTTCTGGAAGAATCAGTATCCCAGACCTCAAGTAGTACTACAGAGCAATAGTGTTAAAAACTGCAGGATATTGGTACAGTGACAGGTAGGTAGATCAATAGAATAGAATTGAAGACTCAGAAATGAACCCAAACACCTATGGTCACTTGATCTTTGACAAAGGATCTAAACAGTCCAGTGGAATAAAGATAGCCTTTTCAACAAATGGTGCTGGTTTACCTAGAGGTTAGCATGCAGAAGAATGAAAAGTTATCGATTCTTATCTCTTTGTACAAAGCTCTTATCTCCTTGTCCAAGAGTATCAAGGACATCCACATAAAACCAGACACACTAAAACTAATACAAAAGAAACTGAGGAAGGGTCTTGAGCAAATGGGCACAGAAGAAAACTTCCTGAGCAGAACACCAATAGCTTATGCTCTAAGAACAAGAATTGACAAATGGTTGTACCAGCTTGCAGTCCCACCAGTAGTGGAGGAGTGTTCCTCTTTCTCGACATCCTCGCCAAGACCCATTGTTTCCTGAGTTTTTAATCTTAGCCATTCTGACTGGTGTGAGGTGAAATCTCAGGGTTGTTTTGATTTGCATTTCTCCAATGACTAATGATGTTGAACATTTTTAAGGTATTTCTCAGCCATCCGAATTTCTTCAGGTGAAGTCTGTTTAGCTCTGTACCGCATGGAGTACTACTCAGCCATTAGAAACCATGAATTCATGAAATTCTTAGAGAAATGGCTGGAGCTGGAGAACATCATACTAAGTGAGGTAACACAGTCTCAAAAGAATATCCATGGTATGCACTCACTGATAAGTGGATATTAGCCTAGAATCCTGGGACACCAAAGACACAATCCACATACCAAATGATGTCCAACAAGAAGGAAGGAATGGACCCTGGTTCTGAAAAGGCTCAAAGCATCAGAGCAAGGGAATACCAGAACAGGGAAGTAGGAAAGGGTGGATGGGGGAATACGGGGAAGGAAAATGGCATGGGGGACCTTTGGAGGGTAGGTAACCAGAAAAAGGGAAACAAAATGTAAATAAAGAATATATCCAATAAAAAAAAAGACTTGATAAATGGGACCTCATAAAATTACAAATTTCTGTAAGGCAAAGGACACTGTCAACTGGACGAAATGGCAACCAACAAATTGGGAAAAGATCTTTACCAACCTTACATCTGACAGAGGGCTAATATCCAATATATACAGAGAACATAAGAAGTGAGATCCCAGAGAACCAAATAACTGTATTTAAAAAATGGAGTGCAGAGCTAAACAAAGAATTTTCAACTGAGGAATATCAAATGGGTGAGAAGCACCTAAGGAAACGTTCAGCATCCTTGGTCATCATGGAAATGGAAATCAAAACAACACTGAGATTTCACTTCACACCATTCAGAATGGCTAAGAAAAACTCAGGAGACAGTAAGTGCTGGTAAAGATGTGGAGTAACAGGAATGCTCCTCCATTACTGGTGGGATTGCCAGCTGGTACAACCACTCTGGAAATCATTTTAAGAGTTCCTCGGAAAACTGGGTATAATACTACCAGAGGACCCTGACATACTACTCTGGGGCATATACACAGAAGATTCTCTAGCATGTAATAAGGACTCATGCTCCACTATGTTTATAGCAGCCCTATTTATAATAGCCATAGGCTGGAAAAAAAAAACATATGTCCCTTAACATTAGAATGAATTCAGAAAATGTGTATTCACACTATGGAATATTACTCAGCTATTAAAAATAATAAATTCATGAAATTCTTTGGCAAAGGAATGGAACTGGAAAATATCATCCTGAGTGAGGTAACCCAATCGCATCGCAAAAGAACACACATGGTGTGAACTCACTGATAAGTGGATATTAGCCCAGAAGCTTGGAATACCCATGACACAATTTATAGATCAAATGAAGTTCCAGAAGAAGGAAGAACAAAGTATGAATGCTCTGGTCCTTCTTATAAGGGGGAAAATACCCACAGAAGGAGATACAGAGACAACCTATGGAGCAGAGTGTGAGGGAAAGACCACCCAGAGAGTGCCCCACCTAGGGATCTATTCTATATTCTGTTAAAAAAACAAACAAACAGACACTACCGTGGAAGCCAACAAGTGCTTGCTGACTGGAGGCTGATATAGCTGTCACCTGGAAGTCTATGTGAGTGCATGACAAATACAAAGGGGGAACCTCCCAGCCAGCAATTTCATTGAGTACTGGGTCCCCAATGGAGGAACTAGAGAAAGGACCCAAGGAACTGAAGGGGTTTGCAGTGCCATGGGAGGAACAACAATCTGAACCACCCAGTACCCCCAGAGCTCCCAGAGACTAAACAAAAACACAAGAGTATACATGGAGTTACCCATGGCTCCAGACACATAAGTTGCAGACGATGGCCTTATTGGACATCAAAAGGAGGATAGGCCCTTGGTCCTGTAAAGTCTTGATGCTTCATTGTAGAGGAATAACAGGACAGGGAATCATGAAAGGGGTGATTGGGGAACAGGAGAAGGGAAGATGGGTGGTTGCCAAGAATGGGGAAAATATTGGAAATGTAAATAAGAATATATCTAATAAAAAAGAAAAAGAATATTTATTTGGGGACAGCTTACAGGTTCAGAAGTTAAGTCCACTATCATGGTGGAGTTCTGACATACCTGCTGCTAGAGATGCTGAGAGTTCAACATTTTCATCTGAAGACAAACTGGAGGAGACTGGCTTGCAGGCAGCTAGGAAGATGTTATTAAATGTCATGCCCATAAGTGACAAACCTACTCCAAAAGTAGTCACACCTAATAGTGCCCCTCCCTGGGCCAAGTGTATACAAACCATCACAGCATACATGGGAATAAGTATAATTATGTCTTTTTTGAAGAATGTATGTTTTAGGTTATCTTTTCCTCTCATCCTTTCTCAACCCTCATGTTCCTTTAACACCCAATGCAATTTTATACATTAGTGTCTTTTTGTCTTTTATGTCCTATGTACTCCTCCATTATCCTTAATCATACAGAAGTATCCAGGCAGTCATGGGGCTAGAGGAACCAAGATTTCAATATCTTTGTCCAAAAGAAATCAGGAGCAGACTATCCTCAAGCAGCTAGGAAGAGAGTCTCAACACTACATCTGAAGAGAGAAACTTCTTCCAGCAAGACAAAATATGCTCCACCAAGGCCACTTTTCCTAATAGTGCCACTTCCTAGGCCAAGCATATTTAAAGCATCAGATTGCACTTCATGTATCTCTTAGGCTTATTCAAATGCATGAATGTATGGCAACCATAACTACACATAGCATAATGCAATATATGTTTAGTCCAACTTAAAAAGCTTTATAGCCATTTTGCACCAGGGAACCAGGTAACTTTCCATCCTTCTGTGCTAACCTGGCAGGACAGAGTGATCTCCCAGCAGCACTTTCACTTCTGTGATCACAGGTGTGATCTCTGTTTTCTCTCCAGTAACTGTCCAGAGGGTAACAGCTGGGACAGGGGCATTCCTATCACCATCTACACAAGGGAGTGAGCGGTTTTTCAGCCATCTGAGCACAGATCCCTCAAGAAAAGAGTTGGTCTCCCAAGAGTACTGACACTGGCTTACAGGCCCACAGGAGGGACAAGCTCCAGCCAGAAACAACAAGACCAACTATCACCAGAGATGACCAAATGGTGAAATGCAAGCATAAGAACCCTACCAACAGAAACCAAGACTAATTGGCAGCATCAGAACCCAAGATATTCTATGGCAAAACCAAATTTATACAATATATCTCCAAAAATCCAGTCCTTCAAAGGATAATAAATGGAAAGTCCAAACACAGGGAGGAAACTACAACCTAGAAACAGAAAAAAAAAGTAATTTTACATTAACAAATCAAGAAGAAGACAGTCATATAAACATATTTCGGGCTTTAACAACAATACCAGGAAGCAACAATCACTTTACCTTAAAACTTAATATCAATTGAATCAATTTCCCAATAAAAAGACATAGGCTAACAGAACGAATGCATAAACAGGACTCAACATTTTGCTGCATGTGAGAAACTCACCTCAGTGACAAAGACAGTGACTACCTCAAATTAAAAGGCAGGAAAACAAATTTCTAAGTGAATGGTACCAAGAAACAAGCTGGAGTAGCCATTCTAATATCAAGTAATATATACTTTCAACCTAAAGTTGTCAAAAAAGATAAAGACACTTCTTTGGAAAAATATACCAAGAAGAATTCTCAATCGTGAATATATATGTTCCAAAATGCAAGGGTATCCACATTCATAAAAGAAACATTGCTTAAGCTCAAAGTACACATTTTACTACATACAATAATAGTGGGAAACTTCAACACCCCACTCTCATCAATGGACAGAGAATGAAAACAGGAACTAAACAGAGACAGTGAAATTAACAGAAGTTATGAATCAAATGGATGTAACAGATTTCTATTGAATATTTTTTTTAAAAAAAGAATATACCTATTACACAGCACCTCCAAGTATCTTCTCCAAAAGTGACCATATAATCAATCAGTCACAAAAAAAAGGGTTCAATAGATACAAGAAGTTTGAAATAATCCCCAGCACCTTATCAAATCATCACGAATTAAGGCTGATCTTCACAAACATCAAAAACAATAGGAAGCTCACTTGTATGAGGAAGCTGAACAACACTCTACTCAGTGATACTATGGCCAAAAAAATAAAGAATGGAATTAAAGACTTTTTTTTAGAATTTAAGGAAAATGAAGCCACAACATACCCAAACTTATGGAACACAAAGTGAGTTCCAGGACAGCCCAAACTACACAGAGAAACCCTGTCTTGAACCCCCCAAAACAAACAAACAAACAAACAAACAAACAAACAAAAAGAAATAGAAGCAGTCATAGAAAGTCTCCCAACCAAAAATAGCACAGAACTAGATGGTTTTAGTGCAGAATTCTATCTGACCTTCAAAGAAGACCTAACACCAATTCTCTTCAAATTATTCCACAAAATAGAAACAGAAGGAGCACTACCCAACTCGTTCTACGAAGCCACAATTATGCATGTACTGAAACCACACAAAGATCCAACAAAGAAGGAGAACTACAGGCCAATATCCTTATGAATATCAACGCAAAAATACTCAATAAAATTCTTGCCAATCAAACCCAAGAACACATCAAAACCATTATTCAACATGATCAAGTCGGCTTCATCCCAGGGATGCAGAGATGGTTCAATATACAGAAATACATTAATGTGATCCACTACATAAAAAAAAAGTAAAGAAAAAATACATGGTTATTTCATTAGATGCTGAAAAAGCATTTGAGAAAATTCAGCATCCTTTCATGCTAAAAGTCTTGGAAAGAATATGAAATCAAAGCCCATACCTAAACATAGTAAATGCAATAGACAGCAAATCAGTAGCCAACATCAAATTAAATGGAGAGAAACTTGAAGCAATCCCACTAAAATCAGGAACTAGGCAAGGCTGCCCTCTCTCTCCATATCTTTTCAATATAGTGCTTGAAGTTCTAGATAGAGCAATTAGACAGCATAAGGAAGTCAAAGGGATACAAATTGGAAAGGAAGAAGTCAAAACTATCACTATTTGCATATGATATGATAGTATACTTAAGCGACCCCCCCCCAAAAAAAAAAAAAACTCCACCAAAGAACTACTTCTGCAAAGTGGCTGGTTATAAAATCAAATCAAGAAAATCAGTAGCCTTTCTGTACTCAAAGGACAAGCAAGCTGAGAAAGAAGTTAGGGAAATAACACCCTTCACAATAACCACAAACAATGACTCTAACCAAACAAGTGAAAGATCTGTATGAGAAGAACTTCAGATCTCTGAAGAAAGAAACAGAAGAAGACCTCAGAAAATGGAAAAATCCCATGCTTGTGGATTGGCAGGATTGATATAGTAAAAATGGCCATCTTACCAAAAGCAAACTACAGATTCAGTGCAAGCCCCATCAAAATCCCAACTCAGTTCTTCACAGAGTTAGAAAGAGCAATTATTAAATTCATTTGGAATAACAAAAAACCCAGGATAGCTAAAACTATTTTCTACAGTGAAAGTACTTCCATGGGAATCAATAACCTGGACCTCAAGCAGTACTACAGAGCAATAGTGTGAAAAACTGCATGGTATTAGTACAGTGACAGACAGATAGATCAATGGAATAGGATTGAAGAACCAGAAATGAACCCACATACCTATGGTCACCTGATCTTTGACAAAGGAGCTGAAATCATCCAGTGGAAAAAAGAGAGCATTTTCAACAAATGGTGCTGGCTCAACTGTAGGTCAGCTTGCAGAAGAATGAACATTGATCTATTCCTATCTCCTTGTGCTAAGCTCAACTCCAAGTGGATCAAGGACCGCGACGTAAAACAAGACACACTGAAACTAATAGAAAAGAAACTGGGGAAGACCCTTGAGGACATGGGCACAGGGGAAAAGTTCCTGAATAGAACACCAATAGCTTATGCTCTAAGATCAAGGATTCACAAATCAGACCCCATAAAATTACAAAGTTTCTGCAAGGCAAAGTGTTGGAGACAAACACCTAAATTAAGGGGCTGGAGTGCAACCATCTCACAGGTCTTGTAAGTCATGCATGCAACTGACTCAGCACCATTTCTCACCTGCTGCTCCAGAAACTAGCTAAACAATGAACTGACTAAATATTTACTCCCCAGAACCTCATACAGGAACTAGCTAGTCAGTAAACTGTCCTTTATCCAACCTTCTTCACTCTCGCATTCTGAGGATATTTCACCTGATTGTTTCATATTCATCACTTTCCCCCATTCCCCTTTCCTTACTGCTTAAAACTTGCTGTCCTTGTTACAGTAAACAGACCTTGACAACGATTTTGCTTGGTCTCGCTCTCTTATTTCACTCATTCTAATCTTTCAGGCCAGATACCCCTCAGATCCATGAATAACTGAGTTCTGCAGGTCAGGACAGGTGGCGCCAAACCCTGAGGCTCAGGGTATGGATCCCCTGTTGGACGATGGAGTTTGCAGACCCAGGTGAATTCTCAAGGAGCAGACACGGGGAAAGCTATGCCTCAGTAAGTAAGTGTTCATTGTTGTCACATACAGAATGGGACAAAAACTCTCTAAAGAAGCAACCTTTATTAGGGATATAAAGAGCTCTCTGGGGGATAGGGGAGTTAGAGTTAAGAAAAAGGATTTGTCAGAATTTTTCTTATTCATTTCTTGTACTTGCCCTTGGATAATAATGGAGGGCCCAAACATTCATCCTTCAACCTGGGCTAAAGTTGGTAGAGAATTGAATGCATTGCTAAAGCGAGAGGGCCCTGAGGCTGTTCTGTCACAAATATTTTGTTATTGGAATCTTATACAGGATGTCTTGGCCAATTCTCCAGGCTCCGCAAGGATCCTCTCTGCAGAAGAGGAGTTTCTTAAGCTGCTTTCTCATGTGTCTTCTACTTCTCTGGCCTCTAATAGTGGAATTAAAAAGAGGCCACCTTCACCTTGTCCTTCTGTAACTATCACTATACCTTCTGAAGGCAACCCATTTACACTTTCAGACCCTCCAAAAACAGATTTTGTCCCCTTTATCCCTCACTTTCAAATATTAAATCTCCCTCCCTTGAAGATCCTCCCTTCTGACAGGAGCAGTTAACTTTCCCCATTTTTAAAAGAGAGCATGGAGCCCCTCCTGATTACTTAAAACCTTCAAAGGAGGACGATTTTAAAGAAGCTGCTGCCTCCTATTACAACCCAGATTGGGCATATAATAATAAACCCCTAGCCACTTTTGCAGGGTCCTTGCCACCCCCACCCTATCCATCTGCCTCTCTCTTCCTCCTTCCGACTTTCACTCAGAGTGGACCATTATTACATGCTTAAAAAACAATTAACTAAACAAATAGAAGACCTTAAGGAGGTCCTAACACTTAAACAGGAGTTTTCAAAACTCTCCCTAGACCTTGCGTCTTTACAAGCTGTGGTTAGACTAACAGTCTTTGTTCCTCCTGGTGTGCATGCCCCACCTACAGACACATCTGTGTCTAAACATGCTGGCTCAAAAAGGCCTTCTAAGCTACCAGCCCATTTAACCTTCCCTGTCTCAACACGTTCCTCTTGTGCTCAGGGTGAAAATTCCTCCCCTGGAGACCACGACCTTTCCCCTAATTCTACTACTGAGAGAGAACAAGGAGATAATGCTTCAGAGGCAGGAGATAATGACAAGGACCTAGGAGATGGAGACAGAGATAGTGAAAGCAAGAATGAGGCAGCTAACCCAGCAAAGCAGACTGAATTTAAAAGATTAAAATTTAAACCTCTTAAGGAACTCAATTCAGCTGTTCGCAATTATAGCCCCAGTGCTCCTTTTACACTTTCTATGTTGCAGGTGCTTTATGGAGGAGGCCATTTCATCCCTGCCAAGTGGTATCCCATAACACCGGCGGTCCTTACCCTTGGGCAATATTTAGCCTAGAAAGCTGAATTCCTAGACCGTTGTCAGTCCATTGCTTTACAAAACCAAAGAAAGACTGGCACAGCAAATTGGATCTTTGGTAAACTTTCTGGCCAAGGAAGATATCTATCTAAAGAACGGCAAGCCCGTCTCCCCATGGGCATTCTATCACAGACAGCAGAAGCCGCCTTGAGAGCCTGGCATGCCGTCCCTACTAAGGGATCGGTGACAACGCCTCTTACAAAAACAATTCAAGGAGCCCATGAATCCTATAAAGAATTTGTAGTGAGACTTTTAGAAAGAGCCAAAATGGCCCTTGACACTGAAGAAACTGACAGCCGATTCCTAAAACAGTTGGCTTATGAAAATCCTAATTCCACCTGCTCTATTCTTAAGGGAAAGATTAAGAATAGTTCATTAGATGATATGGTAAAACTGTGTAATGATGCTGACCCCTTTGCAGCAAAGCTCTCTCAGGGCATTTCTCAAGGTGTTAGCACGGCCATTGGTGCTGGTATGCAAGCCTCTGGAGGTCCTAGAGTTTGTTTCAAATGTAATCAGTCTGGACACTTAGCTAAACAGTGCTTTCAAGGGCAAGCCACTTGAGACAAACTAATCCTTCACTGGGAGGTCCTGGGCCCATATTTAGACCCCAAATACCAAATGCAGTCTGCCCTCAATGCAAAAGAGGGAAACACTGGGCCAACCAATGTAAATCTAAAACAGATGCCTCAGGCAATTCCCTGCCTCCTCTTCAGGGAAATGGCATGAGGGGCCAGGCTGGGGCCCCTCAACCTGTTCCGTTCCTGCAGGCTTGGGGGACCAGTCAGCCAGTTCAGTCTCCCCTACCTGTTCTTCCCAGCTCTACCGAGCAACACTGGGAAGCACAGGACTGGAACTGTGTACCAGCACCAACTCAATATTAAAACCTGAAGATGGTGTTCAGATTTTGCCTACTGGAGTCTTTGGGCTGCCTCCTGCCAATACCTGCTATTTAATTTTGGGTCACGCCTCTTCCACACTTAAAGGCCTTACTGTTCATCCCTCCCTGGTAGATAATGATTATACTGGAGAGATTAAAGTCTTAGCTCTACCTTGGGGCCTGTTTCCCTTAGTTCCGGTCAACGAATTGCACGGGCACTCCCACTCTCTCTAGATATTCAGACACCAGCCCTTCATCATGGGCACTGTGGAGCTTCCAGCCCAAGTTCCTATGATATTATTGGGTCCAAATTCGGTCCAAAGATCGTCCAATGTTAAAACTTCAGATAGAAGGAAGGTGGTTTGAAGGGATTTTGGATACTGGAGAAGATGCTACCATCCATTCCTTTGATTCCTGGCCCACGGCATGGCCAACTCAACCTTCTGTCACCCATCTACAGGAAATAGGGCAATCAAAAAATCCATTACAAAGTTCCAAACTATTAAGATGGGAGGATGCAGAAGGAAATATAGATACCGTTCAGCCTTTATGATCCACAATCTCCTTGTTAATTTATAGGGAAGGGACATTCTTTCACAAATGAAAATTATTATATGTCACCCTAATGAGACAGTGTCTCAGCAAATGCTGTCACAAGGCTTTTTGCCAGGACAGGGACTCAGTACACTGAGTCAAGGTATGTCTAGCCCCATTCAGTTTCACCCCAAACAAGTCTGCTCTGGCCTCGGATTTCAAAATTTTTCTTAAAGGCCATTGCTGCCCCTGTACTCCAGGCTGATAAGATTACTTGGAAAAATGATGATGCCATCTGGATAGATCAAAAGCCTCTTTCATCCCCAAAATTATCTGCAGCCTTAGAGTTGGTGCAAGAACAATTAGCTACAGGACATGTTGAACCATCAGTTTCCACTTGGAATACCCCCATCTTTGTTATTCAGAAAAAAAAAATCACAAAATTGCCATCTGCCCCAATTCAGAGCTCCACCAAAATAATGATCAAGCCCATGGTCCCATGAAGACATTCACTAATTCTGTCATACCCCTACCCTCCTCTTCTAGCTCAGTTTTTCAACCTACTCTCCCTGTAGGTCCCCCCTTTACTGCTGATCTTGTTTTCTCTTTAATTAATTCCTCAATACAAGCCATTCATGAGGCTAACCATACACTCTTAGAAGAATGTTGGCATTGCTACTCCTCTACCCCACCTTTTTATGAGGGAATTGCTAATTTTGAAAGATTATTATTTACTAATGACACCACCAGCCTGCAATGGAGCCCACCTGAAAAGCAAGGCCTGATCCTTAGCAAAGTCTCTGGTCTAGGTTTATGCCTGCTCAGGCCCCATATGTTACCTCCCAAAGCCCTACTAGAAGTTTGCAATCAGACCGTGCTGGTAAATGGTTCCTTTCAATATATTTCAGCACCTAATAATGCTTACATTGCCGGCTCTTCAGGCTTAACTACCTTTATAGTTACCAGTGCCTTTCTCACCAATCATGATTTTTGCATAGAAGTAACCCTTCTCCCACACCTTACTATTCATGAGCCTGATGATTTCCTAAGGTTCTGGGAATGAGGAACTATGCTTCCTTCCAGGGCAAAGAGAGAACCCATAACTGCAGTTACATTAGCAGTCATCTTTGGACTGGGAACTACAGGCGCTGGGACAGGAATTGCTTCCTTAATTACCTCTAATCAGCAATACACTCAGTGTAGCAGTCGATAGAGACATACAGGAGTTACAATCAGATCTTAAGAATCTTAAAGATTCAGTTTCCACTCTTTCAGAAGTGGTCTTGCAAATTAGGAGAGAAATGGACCTCCTCTTCCTCCAACAGGGAGGGCTATGTGCCACTCTTAAAGAGAAATGTTGTTTCTACACAGATAAGACAGGGTTAATTGAAGACAGTTTACCAAAAAAAAAAATCAAAGACAGATTAGAAAAGAGAAAGAGAGAAAGAGAACAAAAAGAATCTTGGTATCAAAATTGGCTTTCCACTTCTCCATGGCTTTCCACCTTACTCCCCAGTTTACTGGGCCCCTTGATAGTAGTTCTCCTGTTTTTTTTTTTTTTTTTTTTGTCCCTGGGCCTTTAAAAACCTAACTTGTTTTGTTAAGTCACAGGTGGATTCAGCCTTCACCAACAAGCCAGTATCGGTCCATTACCATTGCAAGTAGCATGAGGCCAGAGCCCAGGGACCCTTTATCAGGAGTGCTGGGCATAGCCCAGAAACCCACTCTGGGAGAGCTGGGCATGGATGTACCTCATGTGGCCTAAGACAGACGCTCTACCCACATACACTTGTGTACAAAAGTGCTGGCTGTGGATTCACATCATGTGGCCTAAGACAGGCTCTCCATCTCTTATACAAAATAGGGGGAGATGTTGGAGATAAATGCCTAAATTAAGGGGCTGGAGTGCAACCATCTCACAGATCTTCTAAGTCACATATGCAACTGACTCAGCACCATTCCTCATCCACTGCTCCAGGAACTAGCTAAATAATGAACTGACTAAATATTTACTCCCCAGAACCTCATATAGGAACTAGCTAGTCAGTAAACTGACCCTTACCCAACCTTCCTCACCCTCGCATTCTGAGGATATTTCAGCTGATTGTTTCAGATTCATCACCTTCCCCTGTTGCCCTTTCCTTACTGCTTAAAACTTGTTATCCTTGTTACAATAAATAGACCTTGACAACAATTTTACTTGTTCTTGCTCTCCTATTTTTCCCGTTCTAACCTTTCAGGCTGGATCCCCCTGGGACCCACAAATAACTGAGTTCCATGGGTCAGGACAGCAAAGACACTGTCAAGCAGACAAAAGGCAACCAACAAATTGGGAAAGGATGTTCACCAACCCTACATCTGACTAAGGGCTAATATCCAATATATACAAAGATCTCAAGAAGGTAAACCCCAGAGAACCAAATAACCCTATTAAAAAATGGGGTACAGAGCTGAACAAACAATTTTCACCTGAAGAAATTCAGATGGCTGAGAAGCATCTTAAAAAATGTTCAACATCATTAGTCATGAGGGAAATGCAAATCAAAACAACCCCAAGATTTCCCCTCACACCAGTCAGAATGGCTAAGATTAAAAACTCAGGAGAGAGCAGGTTTTGGCAAGGATGTGGAGAAAGAGGAACACTCCTCCATTGCTGCTGGGATTGCAAGTTGGTACAACCACTCTGAAAATCAGTCTGGCGGTTCCTCAGAAAACTGGGTTTGACACTTCCGGAGGAGCCTGCTATACCACTCCTGGGCATATACCCAGAGGATTCCTCAGCATGTAATAAGGATACATGTTCCACTATGTTCATAGCAGCCCTATTTAGAATAGCCAGAAGCTGGAAAGAACCCCCATATCCCTCAGTGGAGGAATGGATTCAGAAAATATGGTATATGTACACAATGGAGTACTATTCAGCCACTAGAAACAGTGAATTCACGAACTTCTTAGAAAAATGGGTGGGGCTGAAGAACATAATTCTAAGTGAGGTAACCCAATCTCAAAAGAACACTCAAAGTATGCACTCACTGATAAGCAGATATTAGCCTAGAAGCCTGGAATACCTAAGACACAATCCACATATCAAATGACTTCCAAGAAGAAGGAAGGAAGGGCCTCTGACTCTGGAAAGGCTTAATGCAACAGTGTAGGGAAATACCAGAACAGGGAAGAGGGAAGGGGTGAATGGGAGAACAGGGAAAGGGAAGAGTGTTTATGGAACTTATGGGGAGGGGGAAATCTGAAAAGGGTGAAATCATATAAAATGTAAATAAATATATCAAATAAAAAATTTAAAAAAAGAAGTTAGACTCCAGAGAATGAAATAACCCTGTTTAAAAAAAAATGGAGGACAGAGCTAAACAAAGAATAATTTCTAAACTTAGAAATACCAAATGGCTGAGAAATACCTAATTAAATGTTCAACATCCTTAGTTATCAGGTAAATGCAAATCAAAAAAAAAAAAAAAACCCTGAGATTTCCCCTCACACCAGTTAGAATGGCTAAGATTAAAAACTAAGGTGACAGCAGTTGCAGGTAAGGATGTGGAGAAAAAGGAGCACTCCTGTATTACTGGTGGGATTGCAAGTTTGTGCAACCACTCCAGAAATCAGTTTGGCAATTCCTCAGAAAATTTAACATAGTATTATTGGAGGACCCAGTTATACCACACCTGGGCATATACCCAGAAGATGCTCCAACATGTAATAAGGACACATGCTCCCCCATGCTTAAAACAGCCTTATTTATAATAACCAGAAGCTGGAAAGAACTTGATGTTCCTCAACAAAGTAATGGATACAGAAAATGTGGTGCATTTATACAATGGAGTACTACTCAACTATTAAAAACTATGAATACATGAAGTTCTTAGGCAAATGGATGGAACTAGAAAATATCATCCTTAGTGAGGTAACCCAATCACAAAAGAAGACACATGGTATGTACTCCATGACAAGTGATATTAGCCCAGAAGCTTGGAATACTCAAGATGTAATTCACAGACCACCTGAGGCTTAAGAAGGAAGACCAAAGTGTGGATAATTTGGTCCTTCTTAGATAGTTAAAAAATATCCATGGGAGGAAACACAGAGACAAAGTATAGAGCAGACAATGTAGAAAAGTTCATCCAGAAACTGCCCCTCCTAGAGATCCATCCAGTAAACAGTTACTAAATTCAGACAGTATTGTGGACTCCAACAAGTGCTTGCTAACAGGAGGTGACATAGTTGTTTCCAGTGAGGCCCTGCTTAATACTCTTCAAGAAAAACTGACATTGGATTTTAGAATGCATTCTTGCTGGTTCACTGTAACTACTTGTAACTATAGCTCCATGAAAGTAATGTATTATTCTGACCGCCTTGAACTTTGAAATCTTCAGCAAGAAAATAAACATACACACACATACACACACACACACACACACACACACACACACATATATGTGTATATAATTAAAAATTTAGAAATATATATGTATAATTATGTATCTATATATGTGTACACATATATACATACATGCATATGTGTATATATATATATACATACATATGCATATATATTTACATATACATACGTATATTCACACATATACACAAACACACATAGATGCACACATGTCTGTGTCTATGTGTGTGTGTGTATAATTGTTAATGATGATGGCTAGATGTGGGAATGATTGCTCTGCTTCCCACCCAGAGCTCCAGCCACTGGGCAAGGTGGATACATGGGAGTTCGAATGCCATGGACCCTAAGAGCAAGCATCAGGCTGAGATGGGCCTTGTGACTTCAAGCTAGGGGTGGGGAAGGGGAAATCCTTTTGGTGGTCGCCTGGGGAGCTGGCAGGATGGAGCTTGGAACTTGATTGCAACAAGTTTGCATTCTTGAGCACTGCTGGCACCAGGTGTCAAAGTAGAACTCCAAACAGTGTTGGCCCTGGAGGCCAAAGGGAAAGCCGGTAGAGGAGTGCTCCTACTGGTTCCAATGGGGATGAGAGCCCCTAACTTGGGTTGGTTGACTGCTTGAGTTGGTGGCCTCTGTGGTTGAATGCTGGGAGTCCTTCTAGTGGGAGACTAGAAGCATCTCTTAAGGGGACGACCTGCTGCAATGTTCCAGTATGGCAGGACTGGATGAAAAGGTACAGTCTATGGTCTTTGAGGGTTTATTTTAGGGAACTGGAGGGAGAGAGAAGGTAGTAAAGTAGAGGCCAGCCATGACCAAGTGGAGAGAGGGGTAAGGGAATGAGGAGAGAAGGGAAACAAGAGAGCAAGAGACAAAAAAAGTTAAAGAGAGGACGGGGCAAGCACCCTCTTTTACAGTGGGCCAGCCTACTTGGCTGTTGCCAGGTAACCATGGGGAGGAGGTTATGTGGCTGTATCCAGGTGCCTGTGTGGGTGGAGTCCAGACAGAATACTAGGGGTTTGGTGTGTTAACCCTACATGACTGATGGCCACAGAATTATGGGGTTGAAGGCTTGTGTCAGAAGCCTTATGTCTGGGAGCATGGCCATCCATTAGAAAACATTTTTAAGAATTTAATTACAAGAAACCAAAATGTAAACAAAGTAGAATTACTTTATTCTCTATTATGGTTCATTAATGTCCGTTTAATAATTGTTTGTGAATCACATGTGGCATTTCTGTTTCCATCAAAATATGGTTAAATAAAGTATTTTCTGGGAAGAATGAAAAGTGTAACATTATTTATTTATCTGGAATAATATCCCAATCAAAACCACAAAAAATATTCACAAATAAGCAGGAAAGAAAAGTCTCTTGGGAGACTTTTATTCCTGGTTGTAGCAGATCTACTAGAAGGCCTTCAGACTGTGGGGTCTGTTGTCTTGAGTGTAGCAGATCTCCTGGAAAGCCTTCGGACTATGTTGTGTTCAGATAGGCAAACAAGCTGATTTTCTTCCCAGGAAAAAGAGTTAGGCCAAGAAAAAGTTGTAGTTTGTGTGAAAGGGATGAGTCCCAAGACCAATGGTCTTTTGGGGGTGCTCAGCTGCTGAGGTTATTTGGGAAGGCCCTTTAGTTAAATCGCAACAGTCCAGATTACTTTGCATAGATAGTTTTCAAAAATGTCAGACATCCACGGAATGTGACATTTATATATTATTTAATCATTTGATACTGAGACATATCTACACCTGACCGCGCCTCCATTCTTGATTTAAAGTAAATACTGAACATCTTCATTTACAGGTAAGGTTGTTTACCACTGGCAAGGTAGTCACTAGACTGGAATTGCCTATTCATATACAGAAAAAAAAACCACCAACCATCAAAAAGACACACTATGCTGAATAGTCAATAAACTCTGTCAAGACAGAGTAATTGGTCCTTCAAAATTCTACATTACAAAGGTCTATCTGATGATCCTGGACCCTACAGTTGATGACATATGCTACAAGGTTTTGAGAAAATAGGGGACTGTATAGGTAGGCAGCTGTCTCTGCAATTTCTTTCAGTTTTGGAAGCTATGTTAGTGCTTCTTATATTTTCAGTTAATATTTGAGTCACTCAGATTCCTGGCAGGATTGAAGACTGGCCATAGTCTCTTAGCCAACCGAAGCTATTTAGCATTGAGAAAGATTTTGTGTGTGTGTGTGTGTGTGTGTGTGTGTGTGTATCTTTGTTATATATTTGAGAAGATGTTTTTCAGATTGTATACAAGCTAAAACCAGGACGTAACAGGTGTAGAATTATAAGCCTTTTATGTAAGGACAGATGGTAAAGTGCTTTATTTAATTGACAAATTAAGTTTATCTTATACATTATAAATTTAATGGTAATACTTGTGCTCCATTTATATCTTAGAGCAAAGAGCATTTTAATTGGTCAAAAAAGGGGGAAATGTGGATTGCCATTTATATTTTCTCCTCCCTCAAGAGGGGTGCCTGGCAAGGAGTAGATTACATACTCAGGTGATGTCAGGTAAACTTTTAATTGGAGAGATAAGTCTAGAGCCTGTGATTGGGTAGTGGAAAGAAAAAGTGGAGGTGAAAGTTTTAGTGAAAGGAAGGAAGGAAGAAAAGACAGATGGAGAACAGAAGTAGCAAAAGATGAAGGAAGAAGAGGTGGAAGATGGAGCAGACACATATGGCCTGGAGAAGCTGCAAGTAGCTAGGGATTTCAGAGATTGTCAATAGAGTAGTGTTGTGGTATATTTGTCCAAACTAAGCATGCAGCTTGTCATTACATTATTGGTTGTGTGGACTTTGCATGGGCATTTGGGGTTTTTACTTTACCATCTGGCTGATATAAGTCTCTAGTGTTTTCATTTCACAAGGCTAAGTGGAGCTGAGTGAGAAGTTGGTAGTTGGCCTTTGACAGCAGTTCCAGGCATTTCAGGTTAAACTGGTTTGGTTAGCTTAGTGATCTAGCCATGGGAACCATGGCAAGATGGCTTGCAGCTTAGAGCTAGCCATAGGGGGGTTGGGACCACTAATGCAGGTAAATAGCCAGATTTACAATGGGTTTTATTTAAAAAAAATTACACACTATACCTTACTATTTACCCTGGGTACAGCATATCTACAGAGAAGCCTGCAGACTACGGGGTCTTCCGAGGTGCAGGCAAGCTGATTATCTGCCCCTATAGAAGGTGCAGGCTAGAAGGGGAATGAGCAGTACTTCAGTAACTGAAATTGATCATTCAATCAAATGTATAACTTATTAGCTAATTATTTGTTTTCTTTATGAATTTTTCAGCTTTCCACAGAAACTGAAGGAAATGCTAGAGCATTTAGCAGGAAATGTTCTAAGATGATGACTTTTAGTTTCAGTGAAAATAAATGAAAAGTTATCAAGTGTGTACACATGAACATTTCTTCTAGTGTGATAACAAAATAAGTCTTTTTCCTTACATATGTCATTAGGAACATTTGTCTTTTGTAGGAAGTTAAAGTGGAGAGGAAATTAGATAAGGAAATTAGATGGATAGCCATGTCACTACATCAAACATAATTATGCAGGAAAGCAGCATCTGCATTTATCTCAAACCAGCGGTATATTTCCCAAGAGAAAGAGTTCAAAATCCAGTTGTCTGATATCTACATAAATTAATGCACACATTTCATTAAGTTTTATAATTTTCCTCACTGCTTCCTCTGTCTTTTCAGAGATCTATTATAATAATAGCCCAAAATGGGCTCAATTTGTAATTTTTTCACTTATCTGAAATTTTCTATTAGGCTTTTTCTCTTATTTAATGATCTTTCTTATATAGTGTAATAGTGGCCTACCTTTCAGTGTTGTTTATTCCCATATGGACTACCCTTGAATCTTTCACTTTTATTGTGCATTATTGCCTCTTTCCACATTTGTTTTTCTCTTTGTTCCTGCTGTCTCCATTGTGCTTGCCCTACTAATAAATCCTTGATTTAAAAGGTAGTTATTTGAATAAGTCCTAACTTCATATCAAAATTTCACATTGAGGTTAGCATTTCACAAGATCATTTCACAGATAAAAATGACTCTTCTTGTTGTGATCATAAAAAGAGTAAAAGTTTAGAGAATATGTTTTATGGTGGTGTTGGGGAAGGGGGTCCCTCAGAGGACCCATGCTGAGGTGTCACTTCCCCGATAAGGGACCAGAAACACACTTTCATAGTATAGAATACAGTTTATTAAGGGCATGGGATGGGAGTTACATAGGGGTAGTAGAGGCAGAAAAAGGCAGGGAGGAAGAGAGTAGAGAAGCAGAGGCTGGCTATGACCACGTTGGGAGAGGGGGTAAAGGGAGAGGAGCCCAAGAGGAGGCAAGGGAGAGGCTGAGAGTGAGAGAGGTAGAGAGAGATAAGAGAGGGGGGGCTAAGCAGCCCTCTATATAGTAGGCCAGGCCTTGCTGACTGTTGCAAGGTAACTGTGGGGAGGGGCATACCTGGCTGCTGCCAGGTAATTGTGGGATGGACCTTAGAGAGAACAGTAACATTCCCCAGTTTTGGTTTAATTAAAGAAGAAAAAATTAAAAAGAGGTGAAGGCTAAACAGGAAAGAGGTAATAGTGAAGCAGGAACAGGTTCTTTGTGATATCTGACTGTTTCATGCTGACATTGGGTGTGATGTGTCTCTGAGTAACATAGAAAAATGGGTGTGGGGGATGTTTATCCAGTCTCAGGAACACTGGCTGTTCCCATGCTGTCCAGGGTCTGTGCAGCCATCTGAGGATAGGTCAGAAGAACAGGCCCATTAGAAGCTGTCTGTCTCCAGAGAAGATGAGAGGAGATTGGAGAATCTGCAGGGTGCTTCTCTGAAGTTGTCCTGGATGTAGCAAGGGTCTAAACTTGACAAGATGTTGAAATACATTAGTTTAGGTAGGGAATAAGATTAAGTCTTAAGATGTACAATTGAAACCCAGAGGAATCCCACCCTTTGGAATAGGTAGCAAGAGGGAACTTTGGACAGATGTACTTATCTGGATGGAGTCTATTTGGTTCATGAACAGTAGATTTGGGTAGGTTTCTTGTAGCTAACAAGTTTACTAAAGAGATAGCAACATGAGTTAACCACATGAACAGTCTTTAAGATGAGGCTTTTGTGGAGCAGAAAGAACAAGACTAAAAAGATGGATCATATAGTGGAATATTTATTATTAGAGTTTTTAAAATGAATAGAACTCAGATAATGTTAGGATAGTGGCATAGCAAGAAGAAGAAATATGAAGCATTTAGTGGAAACTGAGTGTAGGTAAGGAGATAACTATCTAACTGTCAATGTAGTCAGAAATCTGAGGAATAAACAATAATTTAGCAGTTATATTATTTAAAAAATGACAGATTCCAATATCCAGAAGTTCTCTGTGGTCTCTGGCCTTCATGGTGACTTTGGCTGTCAATCTGTAAGTGAAGGAGATGCAGGGCTTTTTCTCTTCGTAATGGATATACATGACATGAGAAATGGCTTACCTTTGTTTAGTTAAGTCATTTGACTCAAAGTATCTAGTTCTACACAGCATATTGTAGGAGAGTCTGCATCTTCTGAGACCTCATGGGAGAAACTGTTAGAGGCCTTTGAGAATTTTGTCTAGCATACATTTAATAACTAACAAACTCTGACAAGATTGAGTGTGAGGTAGAATAGCAGTAGTCAAGATAGGATATGAATGAGAATCTTAAGATTTCATAGGTAGAGGAAAGTATATTGTTTTATTATTCAAAGAGGCTAGTACCAGAATAAAAAAGCTGGCAGCAGTGGCATAAAATCATGGTGACAAAAAATGAGTTTGTCCAGGCAGATTTAGTCCTGTGACACTACTGAGCACAAACCAGGCCTGTGGGAGCATGGATAAATAAAGCTTGGGCCATTTTTCATTTACCAGTCTGCTGGTGGTATGTGTTAACATCCCTTAATATATATGGTCAAAGACAATTTAGTGCCCACAGTGTGAGAGGGAAGTGGGAAGGAAGTTACCAGCATCTTAGAAGACTATTAGCAACACGTTTACAGCCATGCTAGAAATTCAGGACATCATGAGAAAATCTAGTGGCCCTGTGACATTTTCCTGCAAGCAGTGGAAGTTGG
The DNA here is from genome assembly GCA_964023405.1 of Apodemus agrarius. Taxonomy (NCBI): domain Eukaryota; kingdom Metazoa; phylum Chordata; class Mammalia; order Rodentia; family Muridae; genus Apodemus; species Apodemus agrarius. The sequence goes on from OZ030011.1 coordinate 139,686,381, forward strand.
GGCACAAGGTGGGCTCTGGACAAGGGGATGGGGGTTTGGAAGGAAGGATGTAAAGTAGCTTGTTTCATATCCTAGCGATATGCTTGTGGCTGTACAGAACCAACCTACCTCGACCAATGCCAGGCATAGCATAGTCAGGAGCCAGACCTCCATTTCAGGCAAACCAGCTGAAACAGCAGGTCACAAATGAGAAGTGAAAAGCGGGAGAAATAATTGACTGACTCAGGGGTGAGACACACTAGGGTAACCAGGTCCAGCCTGGAATTCTCAGCTGAGAGAAAGAAACAAGGGTCAGTGATAAATTGAACATCTCCCATCCTGAAGGACAACACAGGGGTAGCTCCAAGCTCAAGAAATACCTAGGACCATGCAGACAGTCATTCTGACCATTGGGGGTGGGGGGTTGAGCTTACCGGGCCAGAGCTAGCAAGTGTGGTTGTGGCTGAGATTGGATGCAATCCTACAGAGTTTCTGGATCCGAGTCACAAGGCACCAATGTTGTGATAATAAAAAGAAAAAGAGTTAGAGAAAATGTTCTGCAGCAGTGTGGTAGAAGCAAGTGCCTCAGCAGGCATCCCTTCCCCCTGAGGGACCTGACACACACTGCCATAGTATAGAATACAGTTAATTCAGAGAATAGGGATGGGAGTTAATAAGGTGGTAGAGGCAGAGAAAGGCAGAGAGAGGGGGAGAGTAGAGAAGCAGAGCTGGGCCATGACTATATGGAGAGAGGGGGGAGGGGAGGAGAGCCCTGAGAGGACAAGGGAGAGGCTGAGAGAGAGAGAGAGAGAGAGAGAGAGAGAGAGAGAGAGAGAGAGAGGAAAGATAAAAGAGAGGACGGCTGAGCAGCCCTCTTTATAGTAGGCCAGGCAATCCTGGCTGTTGCCAGGTTACTATGGGGAGGGGTATATCTGGCTGTTGCCAGGTAAGTGTGGGGAGGGGCATACCTGGTTGTTGTCAGGTAACTGTAGGGTGGAGCTTAGACAGAACCCTTAACACTTCTTAATTCAATTTGTTTAGGACAGAGTGAACATGTAGAAAAGTGATTCTTTTGCTTTATTTCACCCCCTCACCTCTTTTTGGATGTACATTATAAGATGGGAGGTTTTAAAAGTTAATGGACTGCCAAGTATGCTTGCTTTGCTAAAAATAAAGCTGATTCACAATTAATTAATTTAGTATTGCATAAGTAGACATCATAAAGAAGATATAGTTTAAGGTATGTGCTAAAGGATAATTACGGAAGGAAACAGAATGGCAAAAGCTAGAATGTTGTTCTAGAGTAAAATTATTTTCTATAAAATTTTATTCTATAACATGATGAGTAAATCAAATATTGCATGTAATGTAACAAAACGTTACCTAGTAGTTTAGTGACTGAAAACTATTCAGTAAAAATAGCAGGCGACAAATATATTTGGTAAGAGTTATTTTGTTTTTAATCAGACTTACATTAAAAATTATAAGTTGAAGAGAAATATTAAAGATGAATAGAAATCTACCATCAAATGAACAGTTAGTTTTTCAAATATTATACTTACAGAAGTTCTTATGAAAAAAAGTCAGTAAATATCACAATTAATTAGGTACCAATGATACCAGTGTACTTAATTTTAATGAAGCACTGTACCTTAGATATAAAAGGTCCTTATTTTAATTAAGAAGTTTCATATAAATCTAACTTAACTGATACAGATTAAAATAAAGTTTTGAGTTAATAACGACAGACACATTAGCATATATAAGAATGTACAAGAATTCTCATTATATTCAGTGACTTTTCACATCTTAGAGCACACATAAAATTTCACATTTTTTATTTCCATGATAATTTAATAGAGAAGCCAAAGTATTATTAACATTAATCAAAACTTAAATTTTCTCTTTCAATCCTACTCTAGAATAAGAAACCCTCTATAACAAACACAAATAAATTGCTGAAATGTATGGTATAGTATTAAATTTTGATCTATAGTCAATATATTTGTCATTGAGTTGCTTTTTGCATGCACCTGACATGACAAAATCATGACAAATATATTTTTCATTGAGTTGCTTTTCTTGACATTGATTTTACTCTAAGCATGTACAACTAAATGGTAGCATCCAGTTAATTGTGTTTCCAGCATCTTGTCTCTCTATAGAAAACCCTTATTTCTCAAAGACCACTTGACAATAAGCAAATAGTTTTTGCATAATGTGCTTTTTATCCTTATTTTTATATAAATGCCTCCTTAAATATGATTGTATATATTTGATAGGTTTGGTTCATATGTGTGGATGTGTTTCATGTGCATATTTGATGAACAGATATAGAAGAGGGCATTGGATTCTCTGGGACTAGAGCTACAAATGGTTGTGTGCTACCCTACCCTATTTGATTTGGGAACTGCACCTAGGTACTCTTTGAGACCAGTCAATGTGATTTCCTGATGATCCATTTCTCCAACCCCTGACTTTATTTTTTCAATTTTATGAATTTGAAAGTTGTCAAGATATATTGAATTATATTAACTGAGATATTTTAAGGTGTGGCTAGCCTGTATTTTTATATCTAGAAATTCTTAGAAAAATTAACTGAAAATGAAGCCAGGTAGAAATGACACAGCTAATTTCCATTTGAGAAATATATCTACATGTTTTGTGAGTGCATCTTTGAGATAGTATATAAATACTCAGTTTCTCAGTATGAATCACTTCTCTTTTTGTCTGTGAGAGAATTTGTATTTATGAGAGCATGTATATACAAGTGTGCATGCAGATGACATTATTTAACAACTGATATTTTCTGCCATCATATTCCACCTTTTTGGGGGGCAGTCTCTCACTGATTTTGAAGTATATGAACTGTCTAAGCAGGCTAGCAAGCCACCACCAAAGATACCTCCTTGTGTCTCTACTAGTTCATTGCTAGAGTGGCAGGCAAAAAACCATGCTGGTTTTTTACCCTAAGTACTGGATTTTGAACTGGTATAAAGCAAGCACTTCACCAACTGAATTAAGTCAACTCTCCAGCTCCATGGTTTCTAAAATTTACAAAAATCTGTAGATGTATATTCATAGGGAGGATCAATTAAAGAGACATATAGAATAAGTACTTGCAACAAGCCTAGAAATTATTACAAGTCAAGAGAAATGAGTGAATCTAAAAGGCTGCCCTTTATTTCTGAAGGATCAGTCTCTAATTTCTTATGTTGTTTTGGATATTGTGGAGCCTTAACAAGTTGGTATCACTAAGGATGTATCTGGATACAACCTGTGTTTTGTCAGGAAACCTGTTTTGGCCTTGGTTTTTGCAAATGAGGAATATACATCCTTTGCTATTGTAACCATGAAGTATACCATAATTTTTCTGCCAAGGTACTAGAAGCTCTCTTAAATGATGAGGCAAAATAAACATCAATACTTGTTATTCTGATTGTTTCTGTATATTAATTTGGGGATGGTAATTGACACTAACTATTTGTGTTCAACCTGGAAACAGTGTAGATGCACAGAGACATTTCATATCTCTTTATCAGAGTACTTGCCTAAAGATTAATTAATCAGTGTTAGTCTTCATCATCACAACTTATTTTTATTTGGTCACTATAATTTTAGCAGATGGCTAGGACTACAGATCTGGCTCAACTTGGAAAATAATCATATCTTTTCATGTCAAATCATTTAGGAAACCTTGTTAGAAATTTTTTGCTGACTAAAGAAAAAACAGTTCTTCTAATAATGTTCTTCTGCTAATCACTGACCTATCACATTGAATTCTAACTTATATGAAGGTATTAATAAACTAGCATAATCTGTTGCTAGGAAAAGTCACAAGAAGCTGTGTTTTTCAGCTGGCTACTTCACTTTTTCCATTAGCATCCTGCCTTCTCCCTTTTAAGAAATGGCCATGCATATACAGAAAAGGAAAGAAATCCCAAAGTAGGGGAGAAGATTAAGGGAGAAACATAAGCTCTGTTTTTAAAAAGCAGCCAAACCTTGTGTCCTCAGACAACAAAGATGACATGATTAATGGCTACCTCAAGAGAAGGTAGACAGTTTTAACCCAAGATGAGAGGTGGGAAAATGGCCTGAGACAATATTTAAAATTTTGAAAGATTCTGACTTTTATTTATTTTTTTATTTTTATTGTTTTATAAACAAATTAAAATAGCACCTTTCACACTTCCCCACAGGGATTTGACTGGTATCTACCCAAACAGTTAAGCCTGTGTGCTTCACAGGAGGTCAACAATGACCAAAGACACAGGTAAAAATTTTACCAAAATACCCACACCTGCTGGTAAAACCACATAGCCCAACAGTCACAGTACCTACCACCTGCATCAAGGTCCCTTTTGTCCCACTTCCCCACTGAGGCCAGACTACTGACCAGATACCAGCCAACATGCTAGAGCTTTCAAGCCTCTCAGGAACTCTGCAGTAACCAAGGACATAGAAGGTCCATAGTAACCAGGGACATAGGAGGTTTGCCCTAACCAGAGAAAAAAGAGGCCCACACTAACAAGAGACAATGCTGCCTGCCATCAAGGGAACCAGCTCTAACTCAGGTCGTAGATCTCTATCTGCCTCCAAGGAAGCTTGTTCTAGTCAGAGACACCCAGTAACACCAGAGATGATCAGAAGCAAGGGCAAGATGATAAGCAACAAAATTCAGTGCAATTTGGTATTATCAGAACCCAATTCTCCAACCACGGCAGGCTGAAGCACACATGAAAATCATGTTACTGGCTTAAAAACCAATCTCATGAAAATGACAGAGGTCTTTAAGGGAGTTATGGAGATTTCCTTAAAAGAAGTACAGAAAAACACAGGCAAACAGTTAGAAGCCCTTAAAAAGGAAACCAATAAATCCCTTAAAGAAATAAAAATAATACAAGCAAATAGGTGAAGGAAATGAACAAAATGGTAAATAGAAACAATAAAGAAAACACAAATGGAGGCTAATATGGATATGGACAACTTAGGAAAGACATCAGGAGCTACAGATGCTAGCATCACCAACATAATACAAGAGATCTCTCAGGCAGAGAAGATACCATAGAAAATATTGACATGATAGACAAAGAAAATACAAAGTGCACAAAGCATCTAAACCACAATGGTGTATATTATAAAAATGAAAATGAAGCCAGGGTTATGGTTGGTGGAGGCACAGTACGGTGTTGAGGAAGGGGGTGCTTCTGTGGGCACATGCTGAGGCATTACTTCCTGCTAAAATGGTATAGTATAGAATTTGTTTTTTATAGGGTATTTGGAGGGCAGTTGAGGGAGCAGAAAAAGGAAGAGAGAGAGAGAGAGAGAGAGAGAGAGAGAGAGAGAGAGAAGAGAAAGAGAGAAGGAGAGAGAGAGAGACTTCTCAACAGAGACAATAAAAGACAGAAAATCCTGGATAGAGGTCATGCAAACTAATTAAAGGGCACAGGGACATTATCCAAATTAACAGAATCAGAAATGAAAAGGGAGACATAACAACAGAATCTGAAGAACATAAAACAATCCTCAGAACATACTACAAAAATCTATATATGATAAAACTGGAAAATCTAGATGAAATGGATGGTTGCCTAGATAGACACTAAATACTGAAGTTAAATCAAGATAAGGTAAACTATTGAACACTTCCATAACCACTAAGGAAATAGAAATAGTCATTATAAATCTCCCAACCAAAAAGAGCCCACTGCTTGGTGACTTTAGTACAAAATTCTACCTACCAGACCTTCAGAGGAGCGCTGACAACAATACTTCTCAAATTATCGCACAAAATAGAAACAGAAAGAATTTTACCTATGAAGCCACAGTTACTCGGATACAAATAACCCAATTAAAAATGGGGTACAGAACTAAACAGAGAATTCAGAACTAAAGAATCTCTAATGCCTGAGAAGTATTTGAAGAAATGTTCAAATTCCTTAGTAATCAGAGAAATCAAAATAAACCTGAGATTTCTCCTCACTTCAATCAGAATAGCTAATAATAATAATAATCTGTGCAGGATAATGGAGAGGGAAGGGGAAAGGAGAATAGGATCAGATATGGGTGGAGTGGGCTAGAGAGAAGCTCAGAGGGATAAGAGAATGAATGGGAATAAGCAGCCTCAGGGAGTGGGAGGTGGGGAAAGCCTTTAGAAAGTACCATAGTCCTGGAAGGTGAGACACTCTTAAGACTCATTGGTGGTTATCTTGGCCAAAATGCCCAACACCGGAGAAAGTGAACTAGAAAAGTCCATCTCCAGTAAACAGACAGGGCCTCAAGTGGAGGTTCAGGGTTACTAACCCACAGTCAAAATTTCTGATCCAGGAAATGTTCATGTTTAAAGGCACTACAGGGACAAAAATGGGGAAGAGATTGAAGGAAAGACAATCCAATGACCTGCTCTATGTGGGATAGCTCTTATGGGGGGACAAAAATATCACTACTATGTTTTGGTGTACATACAAATGACATAGCTGTCATCAAAGAGGCCCTTTCAGCAGCTGTGTGAGACTGATGCAGATAATTATACCCAACCATTGAATTGAAGTCAGGGACCACCCTATAGTTGAATTAGGGGAAGGAATGAATAAGGTAAAAGGAGAGTAATCCTATAGGAAGACCAACAGTCTCTACCAAACCAGACCTCAGGGTGCTCCCAGAGACTGAGTTACAAACCAGGAGTAAACAGGCTGGTCTGAAGTCCTGACATATATGCAGCAAAGGTCTGCCTTGTCTGGCCCTACCAGGAGAAAATGTCCTTAATCCTTGAGAGACTGAGGCCTCTGGGAAGGGATAAACCTGTGGGGGGCGTGGAACAGCATCCTGTTAGCGGCTAGTGGGAGGAGGAATGTGATGAGGGACTGTGTTTGGGGGAACCACAAGAATTGTGGAGACCCGTCCCTACATTTTCCATTACAAGATGGTGCCGACATCCGGCCAGCACCATGAAGTAAACAAGTCAGTGCGCAGGCGTTGAGTAGTTTTCCATCCTTTGGGCTCCGCCTCTGCCATGACGTCATATGGTCCAATGAGCTGCGACCAATGGGGGGGGGTGACAGGTCCAAGACGAGGGTTAAATCCTATATAAGGGATGGGCTTTTGTGTGTTCGGGTTCTCTGCTCTGTAAGCTTATGCTCTCCCTCTCAAGAGCATTAAAGCTTTGCTGCAGAAGGATCCTAAGTGTGCCGCGTCATTCTTGCTGGTGAGACGGTAGTGCGGGACAAAGAATGTAAATAAGTAGAACAGATATTTTTAAGATAAAAAAAAAGTAAAAACAAAGTCACAAAAATAAAGAATATTGCCATTGAGCTGAAGTCATTAGTGGAGGAGGGCAAGAGGACAAAGTGTGGAAGCTGTGAGGAAGGCAAATGAAAATAATGTATGACTAAGCAGGGTGGTACAGGATTCTAATCCAAGAACTTTGGAGACAAAGACAGCTATATTTCTTTGAGTTAGAGGCCAACCATTGATACACAGTGTGTCCCTTTCTGAAAAGAAAAAAGATGTAGAAGTAAAAGAAAAAAGTGTGTATGTATTATGCCCAAGTAACAAGGACCACATAAGAGCCAATTCTGATACAAACATGCAGGGTCTTTTACAAGCAATATCTCTCAGACTCTCACTTTCACAGTGGGTCAGTGTAAGAACTCCAAGTCTCGGGATAGAGGTGTATTATTATAGTTACAGCAAGCTTGTGGAATTTTCATTAGGGTCAGCAAATTAAGATGCTGTGTTTCTGGCATAATTAACAGGAACCAAACAACAGGGCAGAACTACCTGACTAACAGAATGGCCATGTTATCTTGTCTCTGAAGAATGCTTTAGGTTATTTTTCTGTACCTTGATCCTTTTATTGTAGCCTAGTTTAAGGGATTGGGGGGTAAACAGAGTTGGTTGGGACATATATATGAATATGTCACCACAAAAAATGAGTATGTCACATTCAAAATTAGTGATGGTTCTCAGGTGAAAGTCTTCCTAGAGGCCCAGGAGATTCTCAGAACTTAATAATGCCCAATAACTGGTGTAAAGTGACAAAAATACTAAAACATATTTTTAAGACAACCAAAATTATATGAAGAAATCAATGTTATAATTACCCTCAGGTCTCAAAGAGTAAAAAGAAAGACAAAAAGACAGCATTCATTTTCTTGTGGAGAAGATTATTCATTAATACATATGAAATGTTTATGCATGTGTTTGTACATGTAAATTTATTAAAAATGTGATAGTTAATTTTATTTATTTATTTATTTACTTACTTACTTACTTATTTACTCTTTAAGGTCCAGGCATATCTGAAGAAGCCAACAGATTCCCAGGGTCTAGCATTACAGACAGCTGTGAAATTTGAGTAGTGGCTTTGAACACAATAGAGTCTGGTAGAATAGACAGCACTCTTCAAAACTGAGGCATATCTCAAGCCTTTATATATACTATTTTATAAAATTTATATATAATATAATATATATATGTGTATGTGTGTGATAGGATATTGATTATGGAATAAAATTATTTTTTCATATATTACATCTAGACTGTAGTTTCCCTCCTTCCTGTCCTTCCATTCCTCTTAGTTTCTGCCACTGTAGGCATAGATTTTATTCAAAACCTACTTTAATGAGACTTCTCAAATACTTTAACCCCACTTCTAGGCCACTGTTCAAAGGTAGAGGAAAACAGATAGCAAACTGGACAATAGGTATGTAGACCTATTTACAAATTGTTCCTTGGGGTGATACCAATCTCCATTGACAAGGTTCTAGCAATGCAATTCATTAATGTCAGGATAACAAGAGTCCAGTTCAGCAGCACAATTGATCTCCAGAATTAGCAAGAGTCAGAAGGAGCAATCAGAACCAGCTGGAATGCTAGAAAATGTTCCCTGCTGTGCCTCTCTCAACATGGTGAAAATCAGGAAAGATGTAAGACTAATGAAATTATGGATTGGCTTGTATGCAAAGCAATGCAAGTTCACTGTCACTGTCTATTTGGTCCTGATTATACTCTCTCTTAATATCACATGTTTTCTCATGAGTCTGCTTCTGCAAAGCATTACATGAGTCTGCTTTAGAATAGCATCATTTGACTCAACCAGAAATTTCCACTTCATCCCTTACCTCCCTCTCCCAAATCATATCCTCCTCTGTTTCTTTTGAGAGAAAGACAGAGAGAGACAGAGAGAGAGAGAGAGACAGAGACAGAGATAGAGACAGAGACAGAAAGAGAGAGAGAAGCAAAGAAACAAAAAGAAAAGCAGTAGGGATATATTTGGTCAGAGGACAATTGGAAGGAATGTATTCTCTCTCTCTCCATCTTGTTTATCACAGGGGATTAGACCTCATTCTTCAAGCTTAATAGCAAGCAGGTTACTTGCTGACTCATCCTAACAGCAAATAATTTTTAAAGGCTTTATATGCTCCTATAAACACTAGTAAAACAGTACACAAAATAAAAGAGTCTCTAAATTTTTGCAACACCCATTTTCTATTGGAATAACAAGTATTGAACACCAACCAACTCTACATAATAAGAAATGCAACAGCAATGGCTCCTACCTTTATTTCCAGCAGTTTGGAGGCAGAGGGTGGCTTGTGCATCCAGGCCATCTAAGTTATACAGCAAGACTCTGCCTCAAAACACTTTGATGATAATTATTGATGATGATGATGATGATGATGATGATGATGATGATGATAAATTATAAGATGATCCTTATTGTGAAGCAGAGAATGGTAGTGATGAGGAAATGTGGAGAGAAATAGAAATAGATAAAATCTCTCTCTCTCTCTCTCTCTCTCTCTCTTTTTTTTTTTTTTTTTTTGGTTTTTTGAGACAGAGTTTCTCTGTAGCCCTGGATGTCCTGAACTCACTTTGTAGTTCAGGCTGGCCTTGAACTCAGAAATCCGTCTGTCTCTGACAAAACCATTTTAACATTAGTAGTAGGGAGTAAACTTTGAGCAGGAAACTGTTGAGAGTTAAGAACGAGCTAGCCAAGAAAAGGAAAGTAATTGAGCTGATATAAGCAGCCTATGCAGAACATTATTTGAGTTATAGTATAGACTTTTGTGGCCCTGGAGCTAGGGAAAGTAAAGATTAGGAAGATATAAGTATTACTAGATGATGCAGTGTAATGTAAGCAAAAATGAATCTGGATGACTTTAGAGAGATTTGAGCTGAGAACTGTGATATTATGTTATATTTTATGAGAAGTCTTCACTTTCTAATGGAGAAAGTAGATTGATGTTGACAGAATCAGAGCCATGAAGGTTCATAGAAAGATCAAGGTCATAGATATGAAGTAGAGTATTTATAAGAAATATGTGCATTGAGAACATCTGATATACTATTTTATCTTGTTTTTAGTTCACTTTAAGCTAAACAACATTGAAACATATATTATACATTTTAAAAAATCCTAAATAAATGTAATAATCTCAATTATGTTATGAAAATGTGAAGAACATGGCTCCATTACACATTTATTTTCATAATTAGATAATTGTAATTGCTTTTACATTAACTAAAGTAGTGGAAAGCTCTAATAAATTATCATACTTTAGGCATAACCATTGGCTTGTAAATGCTGATGTTCCACTCAGAACATACTGATATGTATTAAATTTTAAAGTCCCCATGATATTCCTATGCTTCATATTAAGTTAATAGGGAAATAATGATTACAGACAATCAAAGAACGGAGATTTCTGTTCTTCAGTGTATTTAGTTGCTTCTGTAAGATCCGAAAGAAAAACAGGGGTACCCCAGCACCCCACGCCTCGGAAACCGGTACCCCAATCACTCACAAGAGACAGACCTGATGCAATTTGCAAGAGGAATTTTAATTTCCAGAGCTCTGGGGGTCATAGTCTTACCATGCAGGGTAAAAGAAGTGAGCTGTGTGGGCTGGCTTGGATTGGCTTTTTATAGGCTTATAACAGAACCCGCCTACCACAAGCTTCTAAGCCAATCAGTTCAAACCATCCGAATCTGAGCTCTCTGAGAACCTATCAGCCTTCCACAGAGGCTGGAAGAACTAGTTAAGTCATTTCCACTTATGAGGCCGCCACACACAGGGTCGCGCCCAACCTCCCCCACTGGCATTAGGTTTGGGGGACCTAAGTGCCCCCAGGCAGGAGTTCCACAGCCCCTGTGGTGATTCTTCCAGTCCCCAGCCACACTTGTCCTTGCCATAGCTGCTCTGCAGGGGGCAAGATGGGAAAAGGCACCAGGGACACTTCCAGAGGTTCTTGGTCGGACCCTGGAGGCAGGTGGGATATGTGCATACTTCCAGGACAACAAAGTGTGGACTGAACCTCTGTTCCTTTGGGGCCACCCTAGACTCAGGCACGGGGGATTCCTAGCTTGCAACCTTATCCTTTCACTTCAAACACATTTTCATTCTTTCCTTAATGGGACTGTAGCTACTCCACATAAAACAGGCTTTTTTTTGGCTTCATTATGTAGCATCATAAGATAAATGATGACCGGAGTTTGTTTTCTCATTCTCATGACTGTGGCCTTGCTGGCATACTGATTTGTTCAAATTTTGAGTGAATTAATTATTATGTAGTCTTATGCATACCCCTCAGGCCAACTGAAAATTCAAACAGAGCAGACACAAGAATGATTAAAAATAATATAATCTCCAAAGTAATTGAATAAAACAATTGCAGATATATAGACCTATTCATGAAGGATATTTTAGAAATGATTATAAGTTTAGAAACATGTCCAGTGAGACAAAAACTATGTAAACTCCTAGATATCTTTTATGATTAAAAATGTGGCTGGAAGGAATCTTGGTCCTACACACACACACACACACACACACACACACACACACACAGGGGTGTGAAGATAGACAGACAAATGGGAGGCTGAAGAACAGACAGAGACATAGAGACACAGATGGATATCTAAAAATACACATAAATGAACATAAAGTAAATTTTTAAACAATACCAAGTCAAAGACACCAATAAAAATCTACATACAATATCACTGTATTTATAGAAATTTCATTAAGAGGTTGATTAAGCTGAATTGATTAAATACTGAAAGAAACTACATCAGTCATTGAATCTCCAATTAAAGAAGATAAGATAAATCAAGAAAGAAATATGATCTTTAGCCATTCATTCATCAAAATTTATCAAAAATATGCAAATTCATGCTCTTCTAGCTCAACTAAGCTCTGGTGAAATTACTTAAAATAAATAAAATCAATTTAACAATAGTATTTATTCGTGGGGTGTAATATTCAAAGTTCTGTAGTATCATGGAACTTATATGAAGTTTCTGTATATTAAGGGAATTTATCATAATGACTTGCAGTCTATAGCCTTACTAAGCCAACAATGGGCATTTTTGAATGAGAAGTAGAAAAATTTAATTTGTGTCTTCTAGCATCAAGATCTATATCACAGGTGTGTCCTCCATTTCTGCATTGTAGTTCAAGCTGACAACCCCGAGTAGCAGTCACAGGAGATCCATTATATGTCACTGTACACATTGTTATTGACTCTTCTATATACACTTTGTCCTCGATGATTTGTGTTAGCTACTTACTATGGTTTCAGTTTAGTTTAAACACACTAAAATTTAGTTCCTATTGAAGTAATGGTCAGAGATGCAATAGCCAAGAGATTAATGTTCCTTAATAAGGACTTAGTTCTTTCTGGAATAGATTGGTTTTTACAAAAGCAAGTAGGTATTGAGGAGTTTAGATTCCTTGGTTCTCTAGGATTTGTTTGTATTTAATGTCTTAATGTACCTGTTACTCCTGATTTTCTTTGGATGAAGAGGTAGGAATTTCTTACAAAAATCTCAGAAAATGCTAGCTTCATGATCATTTACTTTAGAACTATGAACAAATTCAGACCACTTTATTTTGTAAGTTATAATGAAATAGGCTATAATATATGGCAATCCAATTTTTTAGCATGTAGTTGTTAGAAAATGTAACATATAACTTTGTTAGGAGATAATTCATTACAAAAGTATGTTTTATAGCTTTTTAGTTCATTGAAATGTAAACAAAAAATTGTTTCTTTTCTGTTTCAATGCTTGTACATAGGTATTAGAATAACAATATATATGATCGAAAAAATCATTATGAAAGTCAAATTCATGTACAACAAATGTTACTTAAATGCCTTGCATCATTGTCTGAGAAAATCTCTTAGTGTTCTCTAACTTTTTTTTTACTTTGTATATTTTTAATTCAGTCATGTTTTATGTGATTCTTATACACTTATATGTTTGGCAAGCATAGTCACATGGCATTTTTATGGCACAAAAATACAACTAGGAATAGGTGCACATATTTAGTTATTTTTTAATTATTATTTTTTATTTATTAAGACTGAGATTGAGATTGAGATTCAGATTGAGATTCAGATTGAGATTCAGATTTAGATTCAGATTCTGCTTTAGAGACATATTTTCTTTCCAGAGCTCTGGATGGCCTGAAACTTATTCTGAGGAACATGATGGCCTTGGACTCAGAGGTCTACCTGATTCTGTGACCTACATACTGATATTTAAGGAACACACCATAATGCTTAGGTTTTAGTATGCAAGATGTTAAAAGTTTTTGAAAGTAAGGTACATGGTTAAAACTGAACACTAAGATACAAAGACAAAGCTGTTTCTCTTAATCTGTGGTATACCCTGATAAACTGATTGTATACAGAGACTTGAGATGATAATTTTATTGAATTTACTTAATTAATCAACAAATTCATTTTGCAATGATCATAAAATAATCATTATTTTTGTTTCATGAAGAAATGAAACACTCACATCTACTTTAGTGTACAGAATTTATATTTACCCTTCATAGTCTTCTGCAGTACCTCTTCATGAAGACATTTCTAACTGCTATACCAAGAATGTTTTATGACATTTAGATTCCCATGTTACTTTCTCAGTGTTTATGTCTTGATATTTATTCTTCTAGATGTTTTTCTACTTATTTTGGACCTCATTATTTTTGTGCCATCCCTGTTACTATGCACTGATAAGGAGATTCCATACTATGACAGAGGAAAGATGAAATATGTTAAAGACTTTTGCTTTTCCTCTCTGATTTTTAGAAATCCTTATGGAAATTCTATTTTCACTACATTGATTTTATAAACAGTCTCTCAAATCAAGTGTAAGAAACTAATGGTGGTTGCACAGACTTGAGTACTTTCTAATTTCATTTATCTTTGATTTCCCAAGGTGCTACTCAGTGGTAGTTTGTATTTTATTTTTTCTTCCTCCACCAGTTTTTCTGGCTTTGCAAGCATGCTTAGCCTTGAGATAAATTAAAAGTCATTGTCTTGTAATTAAATGCATTCAAAATGTAATTTACTAAGCATAAAATCTATAATATTCTGTCAAAAAAGGTCCAGTGATACAATCTGTAAAGAGAAATTATCAAGTTCAAACTTTATAGATTAAGTGAGTGGGCTTTTATATATTTTCTTTTAAACTACTCAAGTAGGATGTAATTCTTTTCATACTGTTAGTACAGAGATTATTTATAAAATATAAATTATATAAAAGCATCTATATAAAGTAAAATGTTATCATCAGTTGAGCAAGGAGTGATGGAAAGTTCAACCTTATCCTAAGACAAACATGGATGGAAGGGAATTTGGAAACCAGTATGAAGAAGTAACTATGATGATGTTAAAATAAATATTCCCTTCACATCTGTGAATATTACCTCCCCATTTCTAGAAGTGATTTAAGATAATATTGAAATCATATAATTTCATTCATAACAATATAACCATTTTAAGAATTACTGATCCTTTTATTTATTATTATTATTCTTTGACAGTTTCACACATATATTTACTGAAATTTTGGGTTTTTGCTACCAATTTGGTCTCACTCAGCCCCTCACTTTAACATTGAACTCTGCTTATAAGCAAGGCTCCTTCATACTTTACTACACTTTTCACTCTTTGTTTTCCTTTTTCTTATTCTGGCCTACTGAGTTAACCTATAATGATTTGTATGAATGTAAGTGTTGTTTAATAAAAGATGGGCAACTTGTCAGTGGGTACACTATTGTAGAAAACTGCCCCCTTCCAGTATACATTAGCTTCCATATTCTTATCACAGGGAGGTGGCCCCTCATGAGTCCCTCTGCCATGCATGATGAGAGGTGACTGGCCTAACTAAGGATAGTGCAAATAATCAGAGCTGTATAAACTGTTAAGTATGATGGCCACTACCTAACCTCAGGGTCTTATGTTCTTTATCTCCTCTTTCACAGGTTTCCTGAGCATTGGAAAGAATGATGTGGGCATTTGACTTAGAGGTGAGTATCCACCATTTATTGCTCCAAAGTACTTGAACAATTGTGAGACTCTATGATGACCACTTTTTATTGCCTGAAGAAGCTTCTTTAACAAAGATTGAGAAAAATACTAATCAATGAACCATCAATATGAAGGATACAGTTTGGAGACCACAATTGTTTAACAAAACAACATTATTATTTGCTTTTCAGGGCTTAGAAATCTATTTATAATACCAGGTATTATAGCTTATAATGTAATAGGATTCAAAAATCTGAAAGAAGTTAGAAACAAAAAGCCTTGACACACCTCTATTCATCATATCTTTCCAGGATTTTTTTTCAAATTAATGGGGCATGCAGATACATATAGGACCAATATTGACTTTATTTTCCAAGCAAATAGCATAACACCTCAAAGGTGTCTGAAACTAGCCAGTAGGTAGAAAAGTATCAAGTCATGTTCAGATTGATTTCTCAATGTTATACAACCTCAGGCATAGTGGTAACTTTGGTGATAGGATCATAAAATCAACATGTGGTATGCAATGAAACATATTGAACAGAGCCTTAATATTTTACAGATAACTGAGGCTTCTCTGAAGTTTAATAGGAATGTTTCATATATTTCTATTGGGACTTTGATTTAGTAACATTCAGATTCTTGGAGGAGTATTGTCCAGCCATTCAGAGTATCTTATACAAGATAGTAGAAGAAGAAGAAGAAGAAGAAGAAGAAGAAGAAGAAGAAGAAGGAGGAGGAGGAGGAGGAGGAGGAGGAGGAGGAGGAGGAGGAGGAGGAGGAGGAGGAGGAGGAGGAGGAGGAGGAGGAGGAGGAGGAGGAGGAGGACGAGGACGAGGAGGACGAGGAGGAGGACGAGGAGGAGGACGAGGAGGAGGACGAGGAGGAAGAGGAGGAGAGGGGGAGGGGGAGGAAAAGGAGAAGAACAAGAACAAGAAGAACAAGAACAAGAACAAGAAGAACAAGAACAAGAGCAAGAAGAATAAGAAAAAGAACAAGAACCAAAAAAATTTTTTTTTCAATTTTTACAACACAGTAAATTGCAAAATGGTAAAACCACTCTGGAAATCAGTTTGGCGGTTCCTCAGAAAATTGGGCATGTCACTTCCAGAGCACCCTGGCATACCACTACTAGGCATATACCCAGAGGATTCCCCTGCATACAATAAAGACACATGCTCCACTATGTTTATAGCAGCCTTGTTTATAATAGCCAGAAATTGGAAGGAGCCCAAATATCCCTCAAAAGAGGAATGGATACAGAAAATGTGGTATATTTATACAATGGAATACTACTCAGCAATTAAAAATAATGAATTCATGCAATTTGTAGGTAAATGGTTAGACCTGGAAAATATCATCCTGAGTGAGTTAACCCAATCACAAAAGAATACACATGAAATGCAATCACTGATAAGTGGATATTAATGAGCACAGAAGCCCTAAATACTCAAGGCACAATTAGCAAGTCAAATGATTCCCAAGAAGAAGAAAGGAGAGGACCCTGGTCCTGAAAAGATTGGATCCAGTTTTGTAGACCCAGAACAGAGAAATCATGGTGGGGGGATGATTGGGGAATAGTTGGGGGGGAGGAATTATGGGACATATGGTGGGGGGGGACTGGGAAAGGGAAAGCCTTTGGAATGAAAACATAGAATATAGAAAATAAAAATTAAAAAGAAAAAAAAAGAAAAAAACAAGTAGAACAAGAAGAAGAAAAAGAAGAAAAAGAAAAAATATATTTCAATTTTTTTTTTTACATCACAGTAAATTTTTGTAGGGATTTTTCTTAAGTAGTTTTCCATCATAAGTTTTTCTTAAATGCTTAGTTTCCCTTGACTCTTCATTCTACCTCTCTTATCCTCTGTTACCTACCCTTATCTCTTGCAAAAATGCTGTCCTCAGTATACCCATGTGTATTTTAATATAATTTGTTCTGCTGAGTACATCTTTCCATTATTTTTTAATTTAATACCTCCCTTTGAGTTTCTTTTTCATGGAGCATTCCAAATTCAACAAAAATATCTAAGTATTTTAAGGTAGAAATTTCACAGGAAATTGGAGCTAAAAAACATTCACATGGTATTTTTAGAAGTTATTAACTAAAGCATGATTCTTCTCCTCTTTTCTCATTTTTTTTTCTACAGGCCATTTTATAGTATCATTCTTGGCTCTTTTTTTTTTTTTCAAATTTCTGTTTTATTTTTATCTTTTTTATTTTCTATATTCTATGTTTACATTCCAAAGGCTTTCCCCCTTCCCAGTTACACCCCACCATATGTCCCATAATTCCTCTCCCCCCTGTTATTCCCCACTCATTCCCCCCCCCACGATTTCTCTGTTCTAGGTCTACAATAATGGATCCAATCTTTACAGGCCCAGGGTCCTCTCCTTTCTTCTTCTTGGGAGTCATTTGACTTGCTAATTGTGCCTTAAGTATTTAGGGCTTCTGGGCTCATTAATATCCACTTATTAATGATTGCATTTCATGTGTATTCTATTGTGATTGGGTTAGCTCACTTAGGATGATATTTTCCAGATAATTACCTACAAATTGCATGAGTTCATTATTTTTAATTGCTGAGTAGTACTCCATTGTATAAATATACCACATTTTCTGTATCCATTCCTCTTTTGAGGGATATCTAGACTCCTTCCAATTTCTGGCTTTTATAAACAAGGCTGCTATAAACATAGTGGAGCATGTGTCTTTATTGTATGGAGAGGAATCCTCTGGGTATATGCCCAGGAGTAGTATGCCAGGGTGCTCTGGAGGTGACATGCCCAATTTTCTGAGGAACCTCCACACTGATTTCCAGAGCAGTTTTACCATTTTGCAATCCAACCAACAGTTGAGGAGTGTTCCACTTTCTCCACATCCTCGCCAGCACCTGTTGTCTCTTGAGTTTTTAATCTTAGCCATTCTGACTGGTGTGAGGTGGAATCTCAGGGTTGTTTTGATTTGCATATCTCTGATGACTAATGATGTTGAACATCTCTTAAGTTGTTTCTCGGCCATCCGCATTTCTTCTGGTGAAAATTCTTTGTTTAGCTCTGTACCCCATTTTTTGATAGGATTATTTGGTTCTTTGGGATCTAACTTCTTGAGTTCTTTGTATATATTGGATATTAGCCCTCTGTCGGATGTGGGGTTGGTGAAGATCATTTCCCACGTTGTTGGTTGCCATTTTGTCCTTCTGACAGTGTCCTTTGCCTTACAGAACCTTTGTAATTTTATGAGGTCTCATTTGTCAATTCTTGATCTTAGAGCATAAGCTATTGGTGTTCTGTTAAGGAACTTTACCCCTGTGCCCATGTCCTCTAGGGTCTTTCCAAGTTTCATTTCTAATAGTTTCAGTGTGTTCTGGTTTTATGTGGAGGTCCTTGATCCACTTGGACTTGATCTTAGTACAAGTAGATAAGCGTGGGTCAATTCACATTCTTCTGCATGTTGACCTCCAGTTGAACCAGCACCATTTGTTGAAAAGGCTATTTTTTCCACTGGATGGTTGTGGCTCCTTTATCAAAGATCAAGTGACCATAAGTCTGTGGGTTAATTTCTGGGTCTTCAATCCTATTCTATTGATCTACCTGTGTGTTGCTGTACCAATACCATGCAGTTTTTAACACAATTGCTCTGTAGTACTGCTTGAGGTCAGGCATATTGATTCTCCCAGAAGTCCTTTTATTGTTGAGAATAGTTTTAGCTATCCTGGGTTTTTTGTTGCTCCAGATGAATTTGAGAATTGCTCTTTCTAGATCTATAAAGAATTGGTTTGGGATTTTGATGGCGATTGCATTGAATCTGTAGATTGCTTTTGGCAAGATGGCCATTTTTACTATATTGATCCTGCCAATCCAGGAGCAAGAAATATTTTTCCATCTTCTGAGGTCTTCTTGGATTTCTTTCTTCAAGGACTTCAAGTTCCTGTCATACAGATCTTTCGCTTATTTGGTTAGAGTTACGCCAAGGTACTTTATGTTGTTTGTGGCTATTGTGAAGGGTGTTATTTCCCTAACTTCTTTCTCAGCCTGCTTGTCCTTTGAGTACAGGAAGGCTACTGATTTGCTTGAGTTAATTTTATAACCAGCTACTTTGCTGAAGTTGTTTATCAGCTGTAGAAGTTCTCTGGTGGAGTTTTTTGGATCACTTAAGTTGACTCTCATATCGTCTGCAAATAATGATAGTTTGACTTCTTCCTTTCCAATTTGTATCCCTGTGACTTCCTTATGTTGTCTAATTGCTCTGGCTAGAACTTCAAGTACTATATTGAAAAGATATGGAGAGTGAGGGCAGCCATGTCTAGTCCCTGATTTTAGTGGGATTGCTTCAATTTTCTCTCCATTTATTTTGATGTTGACTACTGGTTTGCTGTAGATTGCTTTTACTATGTTTAGGTATTGGCCTTGAATTCCTGTTCTTTCCAAGACTTTTAGCATAAAAGGATGCTGAATTTTGTCGAATGCTTTTTCAGCATCTAATGAGATGACCATGTGTTTTTTTTTTCTTTTAGTTTGTTTATGTAGTGGATTACATTGATGGATTTCCATATATTGAACCATCCCTGCATCCTTGGGATGAAGCCTACTTGATCATGGTGAATGATCATTTTGATATGCTCTTGGATTCGGTTGGCAAGAATTTTATTTAGTATTTTTACATCAATATTCATAAGAGAAATCGGCCTGTAGTTCTCTTTCTTTGTTGGATCCTTTTGTGGTTTAGGTGTCAGCTTAATTGTGGTTTCGAAAAAGAGTTGGTCAGTGTCCCTAGTGTCTCTATTTTGTGGAATAGTTTGAAGAGTATTGGTGTTAAGTCTTCTTTGAAGGTCTGGTAGAATTCTGCACTAAAACCATCTGGTCCCGTACTTTTTTTGGTTGGGAGGCTTTCTATAAACCCTTCTATTTCTTTAGGGGTTATGGGACTGTTTAGCTGATATACTTGATTCTGATTTAATTTTGGTATTTGGTATCTGTCTAGGAAATTGTCCATTTCCTCTAGATTCTCCAGTTTTTTGAGTATAGGCCTTTGTAGTAGGATCTGATGATCTTTTGAATTTCCTCCATTTCTGTTGTTATATCACCCTTTTCATTTCTAATTTTGTTGATTTGAATACTGTCTCTATGCCCTTTGGTTAGTCTAGCTAAGGGTTTACCTATCTTGTTGATTTTCTCGAAGAACCACCTCTTGGTTTTGTTGATTCTTTGTATGGTTCTCTTTGTTTCTACTTTATTGATTTCAGCCTTTAGTTTGATGATTTCCTCTCTTCTACTCCTCCTGGGTGAGTTAGCTTCTTTTTGTTCCAGGGCCTTCAGGTGTGCTGTTAATTTGCTAGTGTATGCTCTCTCCAGTTTCTTTTTGGAGGGACTCAGGGCTATGAGTTTTCCTCTTAGCACTGCTTTCATTGTGTCCCAAAGATTTGGGTAGGTCGTACCTTCATTTCATTGAAGTCTAAAAAGTCTTTGATTTCTTTCTTTATTTCTTCCTTGACCAAGGTGTCATTGAGTAGAGTATTGTTCAGTTTCCATGTGTATGTGGGCTTTCTGTTGTTATTCTTGCTATTGAAGACCACTTTTACTCCATAGTGATCCAATAGGAGACATGGGATTATTTCGGTCTTCTTGTATTTGTTGATGTCTGTCTTGTGACCAATTATATGATCAATTTTTGAGAAGGTACTGTGGGGTGCTGAGAAAAAGGTATACTCTTTTGTTTTAGGATGGAAAGTTATATATATATATATATATATATATATATATATATATATATACACATATATCTGTTAAATGCAATTGGTCCAAAGCTTCAATTAGTTTCACTGTGTCCCTGTTTAGTTTTTGCTTTCCTGATCGGTTCATTGAGGAGAGTGGAATGTTGAAGTCACCTACAATTATTGTGTTAGGTGCGATGTGTGCTTCAAGCTTTAGTAAAGTTTCTTTTACGAATGAGGGTGTCCTTACATTTGGCGCATAGATGTTCAGTAATGAGAATACTTCTTGGTGGATTTTCCCTTTGACAAGCAGGAAGTGACCTTCTGTGTCTCTTTTGATGACTTTAGGTTGAAAGTCAATTTTATCTGATATTAGAGTGGCTACTCCTGCTTGTTTCCTGGGTCCATTTGCTTGTAAAACTGTCTTCCAGCCTTTTACTCTAAGGTGGTGTTTGTCTTTGACACTGAGATTTGTTTCCTGTATGCAGCAAAATGTCAGGTCCTGTTTCCATATCCAGTCTGTTAGTCTGTGTCTTTTTATTGGGGAATTGAGGCCATTGATATTAAGAGATATTAAGGAATAGTAATTATTACTTCCTGATATTTTGGGCGTTATTATTTTTGTTTTGTTTTTTTGTTTGTTTGTTTGTTTTGTTTTGTTTTTATTTGAGTGGTTCTCTTCTTTTGGGTTGGATGAAATGGGGTTTCTATCTTGTTTCTTCTGGGGTGTAGTTTCCCCCCTTCTGTTGGTATTTTTCCCTATTATCCTTTGTAGGGCTGGGTTTGTATATAAGTATCGTGCAAATTTGTTTTTGTTGTGGAATACCTTGGTTTCCCATCTATGGAAATTGAGAGTTTTGCTGGGTATAGTAGTTTTGACTGAAGTTTGTGTTCTCTTAGGGTCTGCATGAGGTCTGCCCAGGATCTTCTAGCTTTCATTGTCTCAGGTGAGAAGTCTGGTGTAATTCTGATAGGTCTTCCTTTATATGTTACTTGTCCTTTTTCTCTTACTGCCTGTAATATTCTTTGTTTAGTACATTTGGGGTTTTGATTATTATGTGATGGGAAGTATTTCTGTTCTGGTCCAGTGTTTTTGGGGTTCTATAGGCTTCTTGTATATTCATGGGCATCTCTCTCTTTAGGTTGGGGAAGTTTTCTTCCATAATTTTGTACAAGATATTTGCTGGCCCTTTAAGTTTTAGATCTTCATTCTCATCTATCCCTATAATCCTTTGGTTTGGTCTTCTCATTGTGTCCTGGATTTCCTGAATGCTTTGGGTTACCAGCTTTTTGCATTTTGCATTTTCTTTAATTGTTGAATCCATGGTTCCTATGGTATCTTCAGCATCTGAAATTCTGTCTTCTATCTCTTGTATTCTATTGTTGATATTTGCATCTATGACTCCTGATTTCTTCCCAAGATTTTCTATTGTCAGGAGCCATAATGGGACAAGCTAATATACTAGCAGATGTTCATCCTGAAATGCCTGCCTCAGATTATTATATAATCTGCGACAGGTAAGCCCCCATTCAGCAAGGCTGTGGGGAACTAATTTTAGGAAAGATTTCCTGCTATTTATATGCTTTTCCTGTTGTTATTATTATTATACATTTATAATAATCAATAGTAATAGCACATTCCTTTGGAGCAGATCCTTGCAGATCCATGAAGATGTCTTATAGTGATGCTATGTAGACAAATAGATGACTTTAGTTTTAATGATGATCCTATAAGAATTCCTAAAATTATATCTGTGATTACTAAGCTCTTTTCTAATGGGACTGCTACTAGATCCCTCCTATAGCCAAACTGCAATGAGAACTCTGCCAGTCTCCCAAGTGTCACAAGTTAATTGCTCTTAGATGGCAACCAGACTTTCTCCTACTCAGAGCACATTCCAAGATGTTGTAAAACAATTAACTAAAGGTCATAAAAAGGGAACTAGGATTTATTATAGGTGTTAGGACAGAAGGTAAAATATTGACTGGGTTTTTCTATACAAAACGTCACTTATAACTTAGTTATGGTTTTAAACTTTCTACGAACCTGTAGAGAAGACACGTGATAGCTAGATAATTACTCCTAATAGATATGCATGTAAACATTCTCTGTTGTAAGTTTCTATTTCAATGTAGGACTTGGTTTTCTGTGTGAACTTATGATGAACTTTGTAACATGTGATCATGCATTCTGAAAGACGTTTAAGGGCTGAGGACAAAGAGAAGTCAGACCAGAAGAATTGAATGAGAGGGACAGAGCTGAGAGGAGAACTGAACTGAGGAGAAGTTTTTTAGTCAGAAGAGAACAAGATTAGAAGGATAATGCAGAGTGGAATAACTTAGAAACTATAGGTAACATAAACTAACTAAGAGAATAACAATGTGCAGGAGGCAGAGAGAAAGAGGAAAAAAGAAGATGTTGCAGAGAGTAGAAGGAGCAAGCAGGCTTCTCCTTACCATTGGAAAGGACAGGTCCCATGGTAAGGACAAAGCAGGCTTAGTCTTATTAAGAGAAACAAAGTCTTTTTCTTACAAACATGGATTTAATCCATTTAGCATTGAAAGGGTGGAAGCCTTTTCTTTCTCCATGCAATAAATATTGTAGTCCATCTTTTATCCAGAATTAGTGAGTTCTTTCTGCACCGGTGCTTGGTCTTTGCTCCATATGCATATGTAAGTATGGATGTGTGTGTAAGTATGCAATTGTGGGAATGTATGCATGTATGTGTGTAAGTATGAAATTGTGAGAATGCATGCAAGCTGGGCCCAGCTGACTGCGTGAAAGATGTATGTGTGAATCTATGTATGAAAATGTATGAAGATGTATGTGTGAATTTATGTGAGATTATGCATATTCACGTATGTAGAAATTTTTCTGTCTACAAGTGTTATTCTCTTCTCCAGGTTCATTAGAAGTTTATTGCTCCTAACTCCCCCCCTAGACTGACAAGCAAGAGGCATCTGGACAATAGGGAAAAGGCTCTAGCAATTAACCCTTTACTTAATCTCCTGCTGTTTTAGGATGAGGTGTTAAATACCTGAGACTGCAGTCTCTGGCTCCAGAGGAACACAGAAGGCAGGTCAGCTATGTTAGCCTAGTAACTTAGATTTAGATAAGTAAACCTTTTATTATACAGCAACTCTAAACTTTCCGTAAGACAAAGTCTTACCCCCGCCGATGCTCTTCCCCCCTCCGCTGCCTCAAGAAGGACCAAGAAGAAACACCTTTGCTGGGGCTGGCTCCCAGCATTCTATCTCCAACGTTGTCTCCCTTTGGGATTTCTTAGTTGTTTCTACTTCTGTTTTTAGATTCTCTATGGTTTTGCTCAGATCTTTCAGTTGCTTGTTTGTGTTTTCCTGTAATTCTTTAAGGGATTTTTGTGTTTCCTCTTTTATGACTTCTACTTGTTGACCCATGTTCTCTTGTATTTCTTTAAGTGATTTTTGTTTCTCCCCCTTATTGGGATTCATTTTTTGCTCTATATTCTCCTGGATTTCTTTAAGTGATTTTTGTGTCTGCCTTGTGTGGGATTCTAGCTTTTGATCTATTTCTCCTCTATTACTTTAAGAAATTTATCTAAGTGATCCTCAATCTGCATCTTTACTAGTGATTTTAGAGCTGAGTCTTGTTTTTCTGGTGTGTTGAAATATCCGAGATTTAATTGTGTTTGCCTTGTAAGGGCTTCTAGATTTTGATCTATTTTCTCATGTATTACTTTAAGAGATTTATCTAAGTGTTCCTCTATCAGCATCCTGACCAGTGATTTTAGATCTGAGTCTTGTTTTTCTGGTGTTTCAGGGTATCCAAGATTTATTGCTGTTGGGGAACTGTGTTCGGATGCCGCCATACTGCCTTGATTTCTGTTAGTAACGATCTTACGTTTGCCTTTTGCCATCTGGTTAACTCTGGTGTTAGTTGGTCCTGTAGTTACTAGCTGGTGCTTGACCCTCCTGTGGGCTGTAAGGCTATTTCCCAGCGACTGGGACACCTGAACCACTGCCCTGCAGGGCTCCTGCTCACAGATTGCTGACAGGTGGCCTGAGTCCCCCGAGTTCTTAAACTCAGGATATCCCAGGTACTTGGTTCCACCTGTTGGGCAGCTGCTCTGCACTGCTCCTGCTCAGGGTTTGCTGTTTGGTATCCTGTTTCCCCAGGGGTCTTAAAATTGGGATATCTCAGTTATCTGGTTCTGCCTGCTGGTCCAAAGCTGCTGGGAAGCTGGCTGAGGCTGCCCCCTACCCCCCCCCTGCTGGCTGGATGGGAAACAGCTGGCAAGATGGCGCTGTCTGCAGGGAGTTCGTGGTCCGGCCTGCGAGCGCAGAGTGCAGGCTTGGCCTCTGTGCCCCAATCCGCTACTCTGTGCGCAGCTCCTGCTCCAGGCCCGAGTCCTGGAAGGTCTTAAACTCGGGCTTTCTTGGGTACCTGGTTCTGCCGGCTGGGTCTGAGCACCTGGGAAGCTAGCTGGGTCTGGCTTCCCCGCCACCAGCTGGATTGCAAATTTCTTAATTGGTTTCATCCATTTCCTGGCTGATGTAAGTAGAGTAGCAACTCACATGGATATTTACATATCTCTATATGTTTTATTTTGCATTTCAATTGCTGCGAAGAGACACCATGAGCAACAAAACTCTTATAGAACACAATATAAATTGGGGTTAGCTTAGAATTTCTTAGATTCAGTCCATTATCATCAATGCAGGAAGTATGGCAGCATCTAGGCAGGAATGACTGTGGAAGAGGAGGCCATAGTTAGACATATCGTTATGAAGACAAACAGGAGCAGACTGGCTTCCAGGAAGCTATGTGGAAGGCCTCTCCAAGCCTACACCAATATTAATATTTCCCTATGAAAATGTTGAAAGTCTTGCCCTTTTCTAGTATCTTCTACAATTTATTTGATTCTATAAATGTTCATTGTGCAAGTTCTTCCTTTCTTTGAAATATCTTATTCCAAGATATTTTTGATGCTGGAGTGAAAGTAATTTTTTTACTGATACAAGTATTTTCAATGACTTTGGCAAATTTTTCATGTCTATTTTCTAGCTGAAGAATGGATACATGTGTTGTTTTTGATACTGTAGAGATCTTTCATTCTTCATTCATACATTTATAAACCTCACTTTACTTAACTAAGTGATTCAATTTCTGATGCTGTCTCCAAAGTTTGATATTTTGTCACACATATTTATAGACAAACCAGGTATGGCTTGGTTGGAGGTAGGTTTGAAATTGTAGAGATAACATGAGGTGAGGCTGTGGACAGAAACTCACTTGGCACTGGTGAACTCTCTTACTGAAGCTAGAACTGATTCTGTAGAAAAGGTCTTACTCCAATTCCTATTTGGTTTTGTTGTTTACTAGTTTCCATTTTCTCATATAACTGCATGATATAAACTACACTATTCAAACTCAAACCTTTGTAAAGAAAATGATAAAACAATACACATATATACACCTGCACACACACACAGGAGCACATACATACTTGATAGTCTGAGTATGTGTTGGAGATTGTATTATTTTATCATTTGTAATCTTTGCCTCTGACCTTTTGTCACTATTGATACTCTCCAGCCTCCTTATAGAACTAATTGCCTCATTTCTACTTGTCAATAGAATGTTGTCACTGCTTATTTTAATCCTTTTCAAATATGACATCCATTCCCTAAAACAAAACAAACAAACAAACAAACAAAAAACAACAACAAAAAAAAACAACGGACAATCCCAGATAACGTTGATTACAACTTTAGCTTTGATTTCCTCAAAGAAAATACATGTGCTAACTTAAAGACTTTTGACTATGTGTATAGATGTTAGTATCTCATGATATATTGTCACAACTGACTGTGTGTCTCCTTATCAAGCACTGTGAAATGGATATAGTATGCACCTTTTCACTTACACTACAGGGGTGATAAATGAATTTTGAGGTGAAATTAAACTGGAAAATAACTGGTTGGTAACCTCTGGAAAACATCCATGTTCCAGAAACAAAGTTATGATTGGAAATGAGAAGTCTCTCCAGAAAGAATCATCACTCTACATCCTTACTCACCATAGTGAAAATCTTCTAAATTATATATGAACTATGTAACAATCTTTCTAAATGTACTATTATTTATGCAGTCACAGTCTTTTAAAAAATTCTAAGGCAACATATTTTTTTTTCAAATCACACAAAAAATGCTGAGATTATCTAATATGCTCTCTATAAGCTCACATACAGAAAATAATAATCAGAGATGTGAATCTATGTCAATTAACTAAACTCTTTGGAAAGTTTGTTTTTAATCAACTGAGTTATAATTGCATAAGTTCAATTTTGTACAAAAGTCATGTCAAATGTTTTGCAATCTTTCCACTTCACAGAAAAAGATTTTGTTTATTTAACTAGGGTATAAAACAGACAGCATGTAAACTCAAGTTTTCAGAGCATTCATCTAAAAACATTAAAATTCATGTCTTATACGTAATAAAAATGACAAAATGTATAAAATGTCTTGCTTGCCCTGTAAAGGTTATATCAAATGAAATGCTAAAAAAGTAAATATTGCCAGATATTATAGGCATAAGGGCACAAGAGCATAAATGCTAGAAACAATATCCTTGTACAACATTTTTATACATATAAGAAGAAAAACAATAGCATGCTATTCTTGAACAGATAGCAACAAAATAGAATACATATTTATCATATATAAATATGGCTTTTCAATCAGTCTTAGAATATATGCCATTTTAAAGGATGTAACATTTACTTTTTTAAAGGAATAATTTTCAGAATTGAATAAACTGTGAAGTAGACGGTCATGTGTTTACTCTCTCCATAAAGACACATTATATACTTAAAAGATTGAACCTGGGTGCTTTGTCTTCAGGTCCATACCTCTACATACTCTCACAGATATGCCCTCTGATTCCAGAGACACCCTGGTAAGCCTGCTGCCACCCTGCATAACCAAGTGAGATACTCACACCCTGTAAACTGCCTTCTGAGATCCCAACAAGTCCATCAGCCTTAAAGTCTGCACCCTTCCCTCTGCATCCTATCTTCTAATTAAGGTGTGATACCCACTCCTCAGTCCCCTGCCTGCAGGGACCCTAGCAGGCTGGAGGTCCAAATTGCCCATTCACACCTCTACCTACATTCTTGGATCAGCATCCCACTCCCCAAGCCATGAGTAAACATTCCTCCTAGGAGGTCTGCTGCAACCTAGGACAATAATGCACTATTCCCACACCCCAATCTACCACCTACTGGAAACTCTGCAAGCACAGGAGCCTGGGTGTTTACCTTGTTTCTTCTGTGCTCCATCTTCCTATGAACATCAGAACATCAATAACTACAATCCTAGGAGAGTTCTTGTACTAATGATTTAAAAGTACAATTGAAAGCTCTAGGGAAAAATGTAAACACACCTAAGAGGAGTTGACAGCAGAAAATAATTGAAATCAGAGCTGAAATCAGTCAATCAGAAACAAAGAGAACAGTAAAAAAAATCAACAAAACCAAGAACTGATTATTTAAGAAAATTAACAAGGTAGTCAAACCTTGAGCCAAACTAATTAAAAGGCAGAATACAAAATATCCAAATTATCATGGTCAGAAATGAAAAGTGAGACATAACAACAGACACTGAGGAAATTCAAATAATCATTATGTTTTACTTCAAAAGCCTGTATTCCACAAAATTCTAAAATCTTAATGAAATGGATGATTTTCTATACACATACCACTTGCCAAATTAAATCAAGATCAGGCAAATGATTTAAACACTCCTATAACCCTTAAGGTAATAGAAGAAATCATTAAAAGTTTCACAACAACAACTAACAGTCTATTAGGCTGTTGTGTTTTTAAAAAGATAAGGGGAGAAGGAATATATTTGGTGAATGTGTAGGTATGGGGAAGGAGGTCCCTCAGCAAGCCCATGCTATGGCATCCATTCTGCCTGACAAAACAGCCACACTGTATAGAATAGATATTCATATCAAGCAGAGGGGAGTTGAGAGGGTAGTAGTGACAGAACATGTGTGTGTGTGAGAGAGAGAGACAGAGAGAGACAGAGACAAAGAGTCAGAGAAACAAAGACAGAGAGACAGACAAGAGACAGAGAGAGAAAAGGAGATAGAAGAGAAATAGAGGTTGGCCATGAGCATGAAGAGAGAGGAGTTAGGGAAATGGGGAGAGAAAGGGGAAGGTGTGAGAAGACAGAGCTGGAACATGAAGGCAAAAGCAAGAAAAAATGGAAGGGGCAAGTAGCCCATTTTATAGGGAGTCAGGCACATCTAGCTGTTGCCAGGTAACTGTTGTGCAGAGCTTAGACAAAACACTAACACAATCAGTCACTAAGATTTTCCCAACATAAAAAACCTCTGGTACAGATGGTTTTAATACAAAATTCTATAGCAATATTCTTCTACTCTTCCACAACACAGCCACAGAAGAAACTTTGACAAATTCATTCTATGAAACCATAGTCAGTTTGATACCTAGACCACACAAAGACTCGACAAAAAAGTGAAAATTTCAGACCAATCTCTCTGATAAACACTGATGCAAAAATACTAAGTAAAATATTTTCATATCAAATATAAGAACATATCAAAAATATCACCCAAAATGATCAAGTGGGTTTTATCCCAGGGACCCAGGCATAGTTCAGTATATAGAGACCACTGGCAGTAGTCAGAAAGCACTCCCAATGGAGTGATGGGAAAATGAACGCACCTACAAAGCTTTTGATCCAAAATTTGTCCTATCTAAAGGAAATGCAGCAAGAAAGATACAATGATGGAACAGAGACTGAAGGAATGGCCACCCAGTGAATGTCCCATTTTAAAACCCATTTCATGGGTATCAATTGTTCTCTCTTTTTTTTTTAAATTTTATTTTCTATATTCTTTGTTTACATTCCAAAGGCTTCCCCCTTTCCCAGTTCCCCCCTCACCATGTGTCCCATAAGTACTCCCCCCACCCCCCCACCCCCGTACATTCCCCAATCACCCCCCAACCCTTTCTCTGTTCTGGTACTCTCCTGCAAAACTGGAACCAGTCTTTTCTGGACCACTGTCTGCTCATTCCTTCTTCTTGGGAATCTTTTGATTTGCTAATTGTGCCTTGAGTATTCAGAGCTTCTGGGCTCATTAATATCCACTTATCAGTGATTGCATTTCATGTGTATTCTTTTCATGTTCTTGCAGACATGAGTCTAGCAGAGTGGACTTCTGAGACACTCTACCTAGTAGCTGCCTGAGACAGATGCAGATAACCACAGACAAACATTGGATGGAAGTGGGCAACCCCTGCAGAATAAATGTAGTGGGAATTATTTTAAAAAGAGTACTGCCCCGCCAGGCCTCTGCACCAAGAACTGACAGGCCCCATTCAGGGTGGCTCTCACTCTTTTTTTTTTTTTTTTTTTTTTTTTTTTTTAGTTATTTTTATTTTCTATATTCTATGTTTACATTTCAAAGGCTTTCCCCTTTCCCAGTTCCCACCCACCATAGTTCCCATAGTTCTTCTCCCCCCCCAACTATTCCCCAATCATTCCCCCTCCCCCCTCGGTTTCTTTACTAAACTGGATGCAATCTTTACATGCCCAGGGTCCTCTCCTTTCTTCTTCTTGGGAATCATTTGACTTGCTATTTGTGTCTTGAGTATTTAGTGCTTCTGGGCTCATTAATATCCACTTATTAGTGATTGCATTTCATGTGCATTCTTTTGTGATTGGGTTAGCTCACTCAGGATGATATTTTCCAGGTCTAACCATTTACCTACAAATTGCATGAATTCATTATTTTTAATTGCTGAGTAGTATTCCATTGTATAAATATACCACATTTTCTGTATCCATTCCTCCTTTGAGGTATATTTGGGCTCCTTCCAATTTCTGGCTATTATAAACAAGGCTGCTATAAACATAGTGGAGCATGTGTTTTTATTGCATGTAGGGGAATCCTCTGGGTATATGCCCAGGAGTGGTATGCCAGGGTCCTCTGGAAGTGACATGCCCAATTTTCTGAGGAACCGCCAAACTGATTTCCAGAGTGGTTTTACCATTTTGCAATCCCACCAACAGTGGAGGAGTGTTCCTCTTTCTCCACATCCTCGCCAGCACTTGTTGTCTCTTGAGTTTTTAATCTTAGCCACTCTGACTGGTGTGAGGGGGAATCTCAGGGTTGTTTTGATTTGCATTTCCCTGATGACTAATGATGTTGAACATCTCTTAAGGTGTTTCTCGGCCATCCGAATTTCTTCTGGTGAAAATTCTTTGTTTAGCTCTGTGCCCCATTTTTTGATAGGGTTATTTGGTTCTTTGCGGTCTAACTTCTTGAGTTCTTTGTATATATTGGATATTAGCCCTCTGTCAGATGTGGGGTTGGTAAAGATCTTTTCCCACTTTGTTGGTTGCCGTTTTGTCCTTCGGACAGTGTCCTTTGCTTTGCAGAAACTTTGTAATTTTATGAGGTCCCATTTGTCGATTCTTGATCTTAGTGCGTACGCTATTGGTGTTCTGTTCAGGAACTTTTCCCCTGTGCCCAAGTCCTCCAGGGTCTTCCCAAGTTTCTTTTCTAATAGTTTCAGTGTGTCTGGTTTTATGTGGAGGTCCTTGATCCACTTGGAGTTGATCTTAGAGCAAAGAGATAAGTGTGGGTCAATTCGCATTCTTCTGCATGTTGACCTCCAGTTGAACCAGCACCATTTGTTGAAAAGGCTATCTTTATTCCATCGGATGGTTGTGGCTCCTTTATCAAAGATCAAGTGACCATAATTCTGTGGGTTAATTTCAGGGTCTTCAATCCTGTTCCATTGATCTGTTTGCCTGTTGCTATACCAATACCATGCAGTTTTTAACACAATTGCTCTGTAGTACTGCTTGAAGTCAGGGATATTGATTCCCCCAGAAGTCCTTTTATTGTTGAGAATAGTTTTAGCTATCCTGGGTTTTTTGTTGCTCCAGATGAATTTGAGAATTGCTCTTTCTAGATCTATGAAGAATTGAGTTGGGATTTTGATGGGGATTGCATTGAATCTGTATATTGCTTTTGGCAAGATGGCCATTTTTACTATATTGATCCTGCCAATCCAGGAGCAAGAAATATTTTTCCATCTTCTGAGGTCTTCTTCGATTTCTTTCTTCAAGGACTTGAAGTTCCTGTTGTACAGATCTTTCGCTTGTTTTGTTAGAGTTACGCCAAGATACTTTATGTTGTTTGTGGCTATTGTGAAGGGTGTTATTTCCCTAATTTCTTTCTCAGCCTGCTTGTCCTTTGAGTACAAGAAGGCCACTGACTTGCTTGAGTTAATTTTATAACCAGCCACTTTGCTGAAGTTGTTTATCAGCTGTAGAAGTTTTCTGGGGGAGTTTTTTGGGTCGCTTAGGTAAACTATCATATCGTCTGCAAATAATGATAGTTTGACTTCTTCCTTTCCAATTTGTATCCCTTTGACTTCCTTATGTTGTCTAATTGCTCTTGCTAGAACTTCAAGTACTATATTGAAAAGATATGGAGAGAGAGGGCAGCCTTGTCTAGTCCCTGATTTTAGTGGGAATGCTTCAAGTTTCTCTCCATTTATTTTGATGTTGGCTACTGGTTTGCTGTAGATTGCTTTTACTATGTTTAGGTATGGGCCTTGAATTCCTGCTCTTTCCAAGACTTTTAGCATGAAAGGATGCTGAATTTTGTCGAATGCTTTTTCAGCATCTAATGAGATGACCATGTGGTTTTTTCTTTCAGTTTGTTTATGTAGTGGATTACATTGATGGATTTCCGTATATTGAACCATCCCTGCATCCCTGGGATGAAGCCTACTTGATCATGGTGGATGATCGTTTTGATGTGCTCTTGGATTCGGTTAGCAAGAATTTTATTTAGTATTTTTGCATCTATATTCATCAGAGAAATTGGCCTGAAGTTCTCTTTCTTTGTTGGATCTTTTTGTGGTTTAGGTATTAGCGTAATTGTGGCTTCAAAGAATGAGTTGGGCAGTGTCCCTTCTGTCTCTATTTTGTGGAATAGTTTGGAGAGTATTGGTGTTAAGTCTTCTTTGAAGGTCTGGTAGAATTCTGCACTAAAACCATCTGGTCCCGTACTTTTTTTGGTTGGGAGGCTTTCTATAACCCCTTCTATTTCTTTAGGGGTTATGGGACTATTTAGCTGGTCTACTTGATGCTGATTTAATTTTGGTATTTGATATCTGTCTAGGAAATCGTCCATTTCCTCCAGATTCTCCAGTTGTTTTGAGTATAGACCTTTGTAGTAGGATCTGATGATCTTTTGAATTTCCTCAGTTTCTGTTGTTATGTCTCCCTTTTCATTTCTAATTTTGTTAATTTGTATACTGTCTCTGTGTCCTTTGGTTAGTCTGGCTAAGGGTTTATCTATCTTGTTGATTTTCTCAAAGAACCAGCTCCTGGTCTTGTTGATTCTTTGTATGGTTCTCTTTGTTTCTATTTGATTGATTTCAGCCCTGAGTTTGATGATTTCTTGTCTTCTACTCCTCCTGGGTGAATTAACTTGTTTTTCTTCCAGGGCTTTAAGGTGTGCCGTTAAGCTGCTAGTGTATGCTCTCTCCAGTTTCTTTTTGGATGCACTTAGAGCTATGAGTTTTCCTCTTAGCACTGCTTTCATTGTGTCCCATAGATTTGGGTAGGTTGTACCTTCATTTTCATTGAATTCTAAAAAGTCTTTGATTTCTTTTTTTATTTCTTCCTTGACCAAGGTGTCATTGAGTAGAGTATTGTTCAGTTTCCATGTGTATGTGGGCTTTCTGTTGTTTTTGTTGCTATTGAAGACCACTCTTACTCCATGGTGATCTGATAAGAGGCACGGGATTAACTCGATCTTCTTGTATTTGTTGACATCTGTCTTGTGACCGATTATATGGTCTATTTTGGAGAAGGTACCATGCAGTGCTGAGAAAAAGGTATATTCTTTAGCTTTAGGATGAAATGTTCTATATATATCTGTTAAATCCAATTGGTCCAGAGTTTCAATTAGTTTCACTGTGTCCCTGTTTAGTTTCTGCTTTCCTGATCGGTCCATTGAGGAGAGTGGGGTGTTGAAGTCACCCACAATTATTGTGTTAGGTGTAATGTGTGCTTTAAGCTTTAGTAAGGTTTCTTTTACGAAGGAGGGTGCCCTTGCATTTGGAGCATAGATGTTCAGTATTGAGAGCTCTTCCTGGTGGATTTTCCCTTTGGCCAGCAAGAAGTGACCTTCTGAGTCTCTTTGGATGATTTTAGGTTGAAAGTCAATTTTATCTGATATTAGAATGGCTACTCCAGCTTGTTTCCTGAGACCATTTGCTTGTAAAATTGTCCTCCAGCCTTTTACTCTAAGGTAGTGTTTGTCTTTAACACTGAGATGTGTTTCCTGTATGCAGCAAAATGTAGGGTCCTGTTTCCATATCCAGTCTGTTAATCTATGTCTTTTTATTGGGGAATTGAGTCCATTGACGTTAAGAGATATTAAGGAATAGTAATTATTACCTCCAGACATTTTTGAAATTATATTTATTTATCTTATTTATTTTTTATATTCGAGAGGTTATCTTCTTTTGGGTTTGATGAGAGGAGGTTTCTATCTTGCTTCTTCCCGGGTGTAGTTTCCATCCTTGTCTTGGTGTTTTCCCCCTATTATCCTTTGTAGGGCTTTCTTGCTTCTGAGGCAATATCTTCCAGTTAGCTCTCACAGCATTCCAGTTGTGTTTCCTTTCCACAACAGACTCTGTAAATGGCAGGACATGTAATTTCCCATGCTCCTGCCCAGTACCCACTCCTTCTAAGTACCTTGTAAGGCATGACTCTTAAACTTGGGTAGTTAATCAGATATATTTAAGTATATAAAACTCCCAATTTCATAATGCCAGTTTACAATGATAAGGTCTTATCCCAATATTTCGAACCTTTCCAAAAACACCTAAAAAAACATCTGAAGCCATCAGAATATCTGTGTCTCTCCCTCTCTGTTCTGCTCCTGTGGTCTCCTGTGCATTCCTTACCCCTTAGCTCCTCTTTATCTCCCCTCCAATTACTGGCCTCTCACTGTCTCAGTGTGAATGAATAGGAAATATCTTGCAACATTTCACCCTTTCTGTTTAATAAAAATAAAATTATCTCCAATTTTATATATTATAAAGAATAAGATAGACCTAACACCTAGTACATCATCTATGTCAATTAAACAGAACCGCTGTCATCTATTCTATCTTAAAAAAAAAAATCTATAATAGTTAACACCTGACTCATGTCTTGGCTCTAAATTGTATGTAATTTGAAAACCATCTTTTTAAATTTATATCAACTTTCTCAATTTTAAGCAGCTTGGGATAGCTATGAGACTAATAGTCTTCAAAACCATAAAATTATCTAAGAGTGACCAAAAATAAGTGAAATTATATAGGAATTACAACACAGTTTCCAACACTTAACCAAATAATAGAGACCACTGAAAACCTGGATAGTCCTCCTAAAACATTGGAGCATTGGTCTTCAGTCTCCTGGCCCAGGGACATCTGACAGAATTAGAAAAATAGAAATTACTAAGGACTATCCATTTTGTCTCAGCAGAAATCAAGCTGTCCTAAACCTTTAAAAGTGTCCTTTTTCTAGACAGAGTTTGTAGATAAAGTGAGGCAATTTTTGCCTTGTGGCTGTTTTGCAACAACAGAAGCAGTTCTATTGATGCTCAGTTTCTTCTTTAAATCTAATAAAAGGGAAGCTGTCAGGGGCAAACTAGTCTCCACAACAAGTGAAATAAATAACATTAAATGTCACATTCTGTGGATTTCTGACATTTTTGAAATCCAACTATCTATGTAAAGTAATGTGGACTATTGTCTATTAACTCCTTTCAGCTATTCCTGATTAAAATCTTGAAAACACCCTAAAAATAAAGCAGAGCCTTATATTTCTATTCAGCCCTAAATTCACAGGCTTAAACATCTCAGGTCGAATATTATAACAGGAAAGAAGGACTGGATCTGAGCCCTATACTTTTAAATATTTAGTATGAATAGAAGAACTTTACACCAATGAAAACTTCGATTATGATTCAAAATAAACTCTGTACCAAATAAGAACTTATGACTTGAACTTAATAACAATTAAAAGGATTTTACCAAATGATATTATGTCCATATAGTCACTTCTATTTCCTCCCTGTTCAAAGTATGACCATTTCTATTTATTTCCTAGAAAGACAATAATAACCCTCTCCAGCCCCAAATCCCAGGGAACCGGGATTACTACTCTTTATAAATTCTTCAAGCTGAATATGGGCATTGAGATATTGTGAAGGCATTTGGAGAGGGGTAAAAAAAAAAAACAGGAACACTCAGTCTCTGATATCGGTGTCTTGACTGGATCTAGGTAAAGTCCAGGACCTCAGGAGTTCAGACAAGTAAGTTTAGCATGTTTGATGAGGATACTCAACCTAGCTGTATCTTCTGTAGTATATAAATCTCAAAACAAAATTTTAGTATCACAAAAAATATATTTTCTGTTTGATATTCTATATTCTTATCCTCTGGAGATCTCACTCTATCATTTTTGATCCAAAACTTTTCACCAAATTAGCATATCCCTGAGCCAATAAACAGAAAAGCCTTCATTTTGACCTCTGTCCCAGAGGAATAATATAAACACAAAACTCAACAACACACTCATTATGAATTTCAAAACAAACTAAAACAAGTGAACTAAGCTAAGATACGGTATGAGCCTCTACTTAGGCATTTACTATATTGCCATGTAGGAAAAGACACACAAAATTGCACATGTGGGCCATGTTAAAAGGAATATGAGCTTCCTATGGCTAATATATTATCTTCATATCATCTTACTGTTTGGCTCTCTGCCCAGAGTAGCCATATTGTTTTACCATCTATCTGTCAAGCTCTATACCTGAGCCACAGACTTTTAATAATTGATAGCTGTACTAAGCAGGCAATTGCTGTCACTATACTCTTTATAGTTAGTTACTACTTCCCTATCCTAATCCAAATTAAAACAATCTAAAACCAATTAAATAAACTAAGATATTGAATGAGCCTATGCTTAGGCCACTTTTGTCTAGCCAAGAAGGGAATATCACCCAAAATTCCCCTAATAGCTCACATTAGAAAGAATATGAGCTTCCTCTGGCTAGTAAACTACCTTTATTCTACCTTAACACAATTGATTCACCCTTCCATCTGTCCCTGCTTATAATCTGGCAGCTAGTGAAAGCAGGATTTAGACCCAGAATTCTGGTGGTGCCCATGTTAGATAGAATTTGAGTATCCTGTAAGATATTTTGAAGCAACATATCTTTATAACATCTTTCTGTTCTAATATGTAAGCAAATTCAACTCTTCTCCTCACTTAGAACAGTTTTGATTTCTACCACTAAGGGTCCTCAGTATTCCCAGTCTTTCTTTGTTTCAACTTGGAGCACTTAAGTCACTTAATCTGATCTGATAAATTAATTTGATTGATCTGATTTTGGCACTCTTAGTCACTTAATAACAACAAAAACAACAACCAAAAACCCTCTAATTTTTAGACTAATAATCTCAGATTTATAGTGGAAACGTGCCCCACATTGGTTTGCCAACAGTAGCGGGAATTATTTAAAAAAGAGTACTGTTCCACTAGGGCTCTGCACCATGCCCCAGCTGGTCTCACTCAGGGCAGCTCTCATTGTCTCTACTGAGCCAATCTCTTCCAGCTAGCTCTCACAGCATATCAGCTGTGTTTCCTCTCCACCATAGACTCTCTAAACAGTGGGAGTCCCATATTCCTGCCCAGCACCCACTTCTTTCAAGTATCCAGTAAAGCATGACTCTTAAACTGGAATATTTAACCAAATTAATTTATGTACATGAAACTCCCTTTTACATGTTTACTCCAAGTTAACACAGGACCACTTCCCACTGGATGGTTTTAGCACCTTTCTCAAAGATCAAGTGACCACAGGTGTGTGGGATCATTTCTAGGTCTTCAATTCTGTTCTGTTGATCTACCTGCCTGTCACTGTACCAATACCATGCAGTTTTTATCACTATTAGTCTGTTGTATAGTTTGAGGTCAGGAATGGTGATTCCATCAGAAGTTCTTTTATTGTTGAGAATAGTTTTCGCTATCCTGGGTTTTTTGTTATTCAAGATAACTTTGGAAGTTGTTCTTTCTAACTCTATGAAGAATTGATTTGGAATTTTAATGGGGATTGCATTGAATCTGTAGATTGCTTTAGGTTAGATGGCCATTTTTCCTATATTAACCCTGTCAATCCATGAGCATGGGAGATCTTTCCATCTTCTGAGATCTTCAATTTCTTTCTTCAGAGACTTGAAGTACTTATCATACAGATTGTTTACATGCTCGGTTAGAGTCACACTAAGGTATTTAATATTATTTGTGTCTATTGTGAAGGGTGTCATTTCCCTAATTTCTTTCTCACCTTCTTTATCATTCCTGGGTCAACTGGCAGTCAACTTGCTGAAGGATGCACATTGATCCATTCTTATTTTCATGTACAAAGCTCAAGAACAAGTGGATCAAGGGTCTCTACATAAAAACAGATACACTGAATAGAATAGAATAGAATAGAATAGAATAGAATAGAATAGAATAGAATAGAATAGAATAGAAAGTGGAGAAGAACCTGGAGCACATGGGCACAGGAGAAAATTTCCTGAACAGAACACCAATAGCTTATGCTCTAAGATCAAGTACTGACAAATAGGACATCATAACATTGTAAACTTCGGTATGGCAAAGGACACTGTCAATAGGAAAAAAAACTGGCAACCAACATATTAGGAAAAGGGCTTTAACAATCCTCCATCGAGAAAGGGCAAATATCAATATATACAAAAAACTCAAGAAGTTAGAGTTCAGAGAACCAAACAATCCTATTAAAACACAGGGTACAGAACTAAAAAAAAAGAATTCTAAACTGAGGAATACCAGATGTCTAAGAAACACCTAAAGAAGTATTCAACATCCTAAGTCACCAAGGAAATGCAAATCCAAACAACCATGTGATTCCATCTCATACCAGTGAGAATGGATAGGATGAAAAACTCAGGAAACAGCAAATGCTGGAAAGGATGTGGAGAAAGAGGAGACTTCTCCATTGTTTCTAAGGTTGCAAGCTGGTAAAAACTACTTTGAAAATCAGTTGAGTGATTCCTCAGAAAATAGTACATAGCACTACCTGAGGACCCAGCTATACCACTCCTGGGCATATACCCATAAGATGCTCCAACATGTAATAAGGACACATATAGCAGCCTTATTTATAATAGCCAGAAGCTGGAAAGAACCCAGATGTCCCTCAACAGAGGAATAAATATAGAAAATGTAGTACATTTACAGAATGGAGTACTACTCTGCTATTAAAAACAACAAATTCCTTAAGTTCT
The DNA here is from genome assembly GCA_964023405.1 of Apodemus agrarius. Taxonomy (NCBI): domain Eukaryota; kingdom Metazoa; phylum Chordata; class Mammalia; order Rodentia; family Muridae; genus Apodemus; species Apodemus agrarius. Next base: position 139,725,816 of record OZ030011.1, read on the forward strand.
TATGCAGATGTATGGAGCTAGAAAATATCATACTGAGTTAGGTAAACCAATCACAAAATAATACACATGGTATACATGCCCAGATAAGTGGATGTTAGCCCAAAAACTACAAATAACCAAGATAATACTCACAGACCTAATGAAGCTCAAGAAGAAGGAAGACCAAAGTGTAGATACTTTGATTCTTATTGGAAAGTGGATCAAAATACCCATGGTTTTCAGCCAACCAATAGAATGAGCTTAAGGTCCCCAATGAAACAGCTTGAGAAAGGACCCAAGTAACTGAAGAGGTTTGCAGCATTGCAGGAAGAACAATATTGTGTACCAAGTAGTACCACTAGAGCTCCCAGGGACTAAATCAACAACAAAACAGTATACATGGAGGAAACTATGGCTCCATCTACATATGTAGCAGAAGATGAGCATTTCAGAAATCAATGAGAGGAGAAGCCATTGGTCTTATGAAGGCTCTATTCTCCTGGATAGGGGAATGCAAGTCAGGAAATAATGGGGAGGGTTGGTGAGTAGGTGGATGAGGATGGGATAGGGGATTTTTGGAGGGGTAAAGTGGTAAGGGGATACTATTAGAAACACAAATAAATTTTATGAGGTCCCATTTGTCTATTCTTGCTCTTAGAGCATAAGCAATTGGTGTTCTGTTCAGGAACTTTCTCCCTGAGCCAATGTCCTCAAGGGACTTCCCCAGTTTCTTTTCTATTAGTTTTAGTGTGTCTGGTTTTATATGGAGGACCTTGATCCACTTGGAGTTGAGCTTAGTGCAAGGAGGTAAGGGTGGATCAATTCTCATTCTTCTGCATGTTGACTTCCAGTTGAGCCAGCACCATTTGTTGAAAAGGCTGTCTTTTTTCCACTGGATGTTTTCAGCTCCTTTGTCGAAGATCAATTGGCCATAGATGTGTGGGTTCAATTCTGGGTCTTTGATCCTATTCCATTGATCCACCTCCCTTTCACTGTGCCAATACCATGCAGTTTTTAACACTATTGCTCTGTAGTATTGCTTGAGGTCGGGATATTGATTCCCCCAGAAGTTCTTTTATTGTCGATGATAGTTTTAGCTATCCTGGGTTTTTTGTTATTCCAGATGAATTTGAGAATTGCTCTTTCTAACTCTATAAAGAACTGAGTTGGGATTTTGATGGGGTTGAATCTGTATATTGCTTTTGGCAAGATTTCCATTTTAACTATATTGATCCTGCCAACCCACGAGCATGGAAGATTTTTCCATTTTCTGATGTCTTCTTCAATTTCCTTCTTCAGAGACCTGAAGTTTTTGTCATATAAATCTTTCACTTGTTTGGTTAGAGTCACACCAAGATACTTTATATTGTTTGTGGCTATAGTGAAGGGTGTCATTTCCCTAATTTCTTTCTCGGCCTGCGTATCCTTTGCATACAGGAAGGCTACTGATTTG